>JACRUU010000002.1:23770489-23887989 GCA_030449085.1 Kryptopterus vitreolus
CTAACTTCACATTACAGAAATGCTGATGCTGGTGTAGACAACTAATGAACAGAAAAAAATCTCAAAGATACACAACATGAGGCTACAGTCATGATAATGTCCGCTTGGCTTCACATATTTCCCTTTTTCTAATTGCAGCTTTTTTTCGAACCTGCAAAACTGAAAGTGAATGAGTAATTAAGCTCTTTAGAAAATAAGGAAAAGGTAAAGAATCTTTTAATAAGATTAATAAAATTATTATAAAATGAAGTTTCACTGTTTCACCACCAGATGGTGCCGATTAGCTGAATAAGTGATTCCCGAGTTTCCGAGAATGTTGCACGCTCGCTGTCTCACACACACACACACACACACACACACACACACACACACACACACACACACACACACACACACACACACACACACACACACACACACACACACACACACACACACACACACACACTTTTTGTTCATTTTTGTTTGTGAGTATTGGATGTGTCATGCATTGAAACCTAAAGAAATGCAGCTAGGTGCCACAACTCTCACACAGGCAGTCTTTTGTGAAAACCTAAATATCTGCCTTTGGCATTATTTTCCTTACAAATGGCCTTAAGAGAGCAGTACATAGGAGAGAGCCAGACATAAGAGCTCTAGAAATGGTGCTAAATTGGCATCTCTCTTGCAGAAGATCTCTACCGTTTCATCAAGCTTCTAGTAACACAAATGGCCCATTGAGTTTTATTGCTCTGTAACATCCCACTAACATTTTCAGGCTAAATTACCGGTATCATGTAAGAAATCACTCAGTGAATGAAAACCTTCTCATGACCTTAATGTTCCAAAGTTATATCTTGCAGTCTTTCTTAATTCAAGTCAAATCAGAATCTGTTTTTTATACATCTTTAGTCACATAGATTCAAGATACTGGTGTTTATAGTCAAATAGATTTATTTGACCTGGTGTAGGTTAAATATGGATAGATTCGTGGCACCTAAAAGATTTATTTACTTGTAAGTCATGTAGTTATTATTAATTTCACTGAGTATCACTTTTACAGTTTGTCTCTCTGTTTCTCTCTCCATCATCAACCACAACCCTCCTCTCCACATTTACTGCATTCTAGGTTCTCTGCTAGAAATGCAGAGCCTATTTAAAATATTAATACAAAAAATGGCTAATACATTTTTGATAAGCCAACCACCACACAACTGCCTCCCAAACTGCTGGCTTTCATGGTACAATTTGACCAAAACTTTATTTTATACAATATAAAATGTATTCAACACTCAACACTCTGTATTTGTCTATTTAATACTGGACTGCTGCAATGAAGCTATTGTACATAGCAAACAATAGAAGTTTTAGCATCTTGCAGATTGCAAACAGAAATGATTGCACAGGTATCACAGCTTTGTTGAGTAAAAAACCTTATGTCAGGAAAGGTAGGGGACAGATGTGAGGTATTTATTGACAGCATAACAAAATTCGACAAAAAAAGGAATGAGAAATAGCAAGTCTAGAAAACACAAGACTTAAACATGATATGAAGTTACGGAGACCATCACTAACGACTGACATACTGCTGTACAAAAGGTGATTCAAAAACCTGTGAACATTAGACTGCTAGTCATATGGTCATGTGCTGAGGTCATGGGTTCTAATGTGTGATGGAAATTGTGTAGTGTATGTTTTGTAGTTGTAAAATCCCTTTAATCTTCCGTTGAGACATACATAAGTTTTTGTAGGACAAATTTGTATGTGATAAGCATTGTTTCAGTATATTTATTTATTTATTTTATTTCAGCAATACAATTTTCTGTGTAAAGTAAAATGTTTTCCAATATCCCAGCATGTCAGGAAATTGGGGTTCAAACATAATACATAATCAAATGATGTGTGATATGGAAAGTATGATATTTGTAGTTAGAAGTTTTCCTTACTGGTTAGCTACACTAACCTCCAGTGCAAAAAATGCTGAATGATTCTAAAAAAACATTTCTGAACACAATTCCCATTTGCTATAAACATAATCATCAAAACAGGTAGACATTTCCATAATTTGCAGGCTGCATCTCTGCAGGAGACCACAAACTCCTATAGTTTGTTTATAGCCTAACAGACCCACAACGGCTGCCACTAACTGAGAAGAATAACGAAATTCTTCAGTCACAAGACTAGGGCCAGTCAAACCATGGTCTCCTTAGAATTCCTTAGGAGATGTCTGAACTTATAAGACAATTTTGGTAAGATTTGTTTTGGGAGACTTTAAGATGATGATGATGATGATCATCATCATCATCATCATCATTATCATTATTATTATATAAAATAATAATAGTAGTAGTTGTAGTGTTAGAGTGCTGTAATAGCAAACAGGCAAAGAGATTCATCTCAGTACATTACAGTATGTTAACCTTTTCATATGTTGAATAAACAAAAAATAAATATCAAAATTATTATATTATTGCATTACAATAGCATGTATCTTGTATATTCATTGAAATAAGCAAAATAAAATATTATGAAATTTCAGCATTAAATGCTCGGTAATGACTAATAACACGAATGCTATAAATATGTTTTATTCTTAGACGAACCTGCAACAGTACAAAAATGTATACAGATTACACCAGTAGGTGTCTCTAAAATGTCACTTTTAAGGCAGTTGAACATTATGGTAAACGAGAGAGTTGATCCAACTGACTCCACCTTCTCTGTCAAATTCTATGCAGTCACACTGCAAATAAAAAAGCAGCTCTGTTTCACTAAGAGAAAGTCTAATTTTAGTAAAATGTTAACCAAGCCTGAAACAAAGAAACTTCGTATACATTCCAGACCGAATAAGGAATGTGTGGTGTTATAAAAAAACATATGGATGTCTGAAATGATTCAATCTAGCGAAAAGAATTTACTGTAGCTTCTAGCAATCTTTTAGTCTGACAATAAGCATCAGGTGGATTCTGTTTTAAACGTACCTTTAATTATTACTTAAATACTAACTTTTTAAAACTCTAATCAACATCAGCATGGACAAATATGGATGCTTTATGCAAATGTATGTTTATTATTAGTGAAACCAAACTCATCATAGAGCATGAAGACAAAATATAATTGTAAATGTTTCCAAATAATTATGGTGTTAAATTATCAGGACGCTAAATGGAACTTTCACTATGTTTCCACGTGGGCAGTTTTACTTAACAGAACCGTGTACATCATGGTGTTTTTTAGTGCTTAATTTGAGACTTCAAAGGCGCGTCAGTAATGTTCAGTGATAAAAAACAATTGTTCTATGTATTTATTTGGTTATAAAGAAAGGCTAAAGGAATAAATGTGTGTTGATGGTTTTAATTTTGGCTCTTTTATATTTATTTATATTTTAATAAATATGGTCAGAAATCCGTGCTGCATTAATCGCACACTAATAAAATTAGCAAAATTATGCCAAATAAATTAGCGTTAACATGCTATTAACGTGTTAATTATGGCAGCTCTAATAAATAACTATGTTAAACGTTCATTTTTTACTTTGAACCAAGACAATTTTTCAGTGCACATATAATTTATAAAATTGTATTTTTGTTGAGTAAACGTTTATTGTGATGTATTGTTTTGAGAGAAAGCTCTAATATTGACTATGTTTATTCAGTGGCAGTAGTGAGTCCATTTGCATCCTGTGATGGGAACTTTAATGGCCAGTATATAATGTCTGGCTACACACACACATACACACACAAACACAGAAGCACACAAAAATGAGATGAAGTTAGTGAACTCCCCATGGACCCCATGTTGCTTTGTACCAAAGTGAGTATGAAAATTAAGTGCAGTGTTGTGTGATACAGTAACTGCACACACCTTAACTCTGACACACATGGATACATTTATCTATGGACACCACAGTGTTGTCCTAACAGTCACCTTCTCCTTTTCTTTGTGCTCTCTTTATTTGTATCTTTTCATTTCTAGGTCAGTATTGGTGCAGCTAGTCTCTCTCTCTCTCTCTTGCTCTTTCTGTGCTGTCTGCTTCAATCTGCCCAACCAGGGTTGATTTCAACCCCAGACAATACTGTGAGAGACAAGAGAGGGAGTGAGAGAAAGAGATAGAGGGTCTGAGGAAGCACCAGGGAAGAACACATGGAAAAAAGTAAGAAAGAGTAAAGAAAGAGGCAATAATAGACAAAAAGAATGAAAGAAGGTAAGAGACAGGAACAGTAAAAATAGAGAAAGAAATAGAAAGAAATGGGTTAGTCAAGCCTAGCATGGGCCGAAAGCAAGTGAGATTGTATAACTCTGTCTTATTTCATGCCATAAATTCACACAATGCTTCAACATACACACACATACATAAACACACACACACACACACACACACACACACACACACACACACACACACCACACACACACACACACACACACACACACACACACTACTGCTCTCTGTAGAAACAAAAACATGCTAAATGCGAGCCCTTTAAATGAATAATTTTTCTATGGCACTCAGACCTGCTGCTAATTCAGTCATTGGTGATTCAGAGCCCTGCAGTGTAATGCTGTTCCTTGTCTCTGATTAAGAGCCTGAAGCAGTCTGGATCTTCAATGCTGCACAAAAGGTTCATTTTGTGCATTGTGTAAAATATGATTTTTTTAAACAGCACAGCTGTGATGGACAGAAATAAATATATATTAATCATATAAGTAAAATATTAGAAACTGCTTCGGTATATAGCAGAGAATAACAGCTGATCTGAACACAAAACTGATGTCTTTTGTATTGGATGCAGGAATTAATTTATCACATTTACAAAGAGAAAATAATTATAGGTCTTTTACAGGTATACTTCTAATCAGGATGAGTAAATGTTTGCTTGGTTTGTATGGTTGTTTGTTTTAATCCAGGTAATTAGTACATTATAGTTGTCTTGTATTTGTTTAAACAATTATTTATTTGTTTATTTATTTGTTTGTTTGTTTTTAAAATTATTCAGTCTTTAATCAATGAACTTTTTATTTAAAATAAAATCCAGCTCACTGCTCGGCTTTTGTGTCATCATAAGATGCATTTGAGATGTTTTTCTTCACAATGTGCACAAATGAAACATTGTAAATTAGAGTGTAAATCAATAATGGATGACGATTGTCATTAGGGATCTACAAATTATATTTTCAAATCCACAGATGCATAAATGTCTATATCCTCCTATGCTCTGTGATAGAATATGAAATTTCTTCAGGGAAAGAAGTTCACTTACACTAGGAGAGTTTACACTACACAAGAATTTACAACAGGGAATAGATTTAGAATTGACCAAATCAAAAAACAATTAGCTTAAAAAGAGAAAATAATTTTAAAAATCTACTTCATGGAATGCTCTCTGCTGCCGATGTCCACAAATGTTATGCAGAATTGTGTATGGAATATCAGTATTGGAAATTAAAGATAAAGTCAAAATAGATATGATTTTGTTCATTTACATATATCTTCTTTCAGTTTACTTACTGAATAATTCATCATCATAAATAATAGAATTTAAGATGAATAACTGAATAAGAAATCAGTAATTGCATCAGTGGACAATCTCTTATACATTTTATTTTTAACTGATTAAAAAATGACAAATTTCAGGAGAATTTTCCATTCTTCACAACAATAAAATGAACCTATTTGCATCATGACCTGGAATACAGAAAACCCATAAATAAACATTTATTGTTTTCCTATTAGTCTTAACCATTAAACCTTATTGCATTTTTTTATAAAGAGAGGAGATATCGCCAAATTCCTTATTTTATTTAAAACCTCTGTTTTCAACTGCAGGTGCTTTTCCACTGCTGAGCATGATGTAATTCAATTGTAACGCCAAACTTCAAAAAACCCTGCAGTCATCGTGCTCCAGAAACACACACTTCAAAGCTGTCAGTGTCTCTTTATATCAGAGCATGTAAGTTTAAAGTCGGCTAAAGGATCGTCCCAAAGCATCAGCCGTTAATGATCACGCAATGGTCTTATTAAATGGGCACGAACTACAGAGTCTTTTAACCCTCACAGTTCTGTAATCTGTTGTTGTTGTTGATTGTGCTGCTTATCAGTGTGTACCTTTTTACCATTACCAAACTTTAGACATGTAAGTTTTTAATAGAAATTTTTCTGGAGCAAAACTGGAACAAATGTCATTAGATATATACACTTTGTTATAAACATACAATTTACCTATTAAGTTCTTCTGACTTACAAACAAATATAAGCTTTCTAGCGTCTTAGTAATTAAATAATACTGCATCGATTTAACTCATCAACAGGAAGTATGGACTAGTAATTTTCAAGTTTAACAGACTTAAGCTACAAGTAAGGGGGATACACCATAAGCACCACAAACCTTTTTTTGTTAGCAACAATATAGGCAGCTAGCATTAGTGAACACATATTAGTAATATGCATGCCAATTATAGTATGTTCTGTAACTGCACAATATAGTAGGTCCTCTAATAATAATAACAATAACAATAATTATTATAATAATAATAATAATAATAATAATAATAATAATATACATATTTATAATGTACTCTAATAATAACTTAAATAATAAACAGGTTTTTAAAAATCACAAGCAATGTTTGCTATAGTGATAAATATAATTTGTGTTAGATGCTTATATAACATAAATGAATGTGTTGTTCAGTCTCAGAAGTAAAGCAGTAACTGACAACATCATACTCTGTAACATGAAGTAGAATGTTTTTGTGTTATTACCTTGAAGATATTTTAAAGAAGCATCTGATGAGGTAATGAATGATCAGAGTTCTTCTACCAGAGTAAAATGTATGTGTATGAGATCTTATTTGGTTATTGGAAAATGACTTATGACACCATAAGTTCTTTTTAAATAGTTAACTGAATTCACACTAACAAAACATTTAAAAAAGTATAAGAAAACACTTCATTTACTAAATTAATCATCAAATGGATTTTATGTTAGTAACATTTTGACTTACATGACAGATAGAAAGAACAAGTTGAATATGGTTACACTTCCTACCAAACTCAATTTTAATTTAACTAATATAATACCACTTAATGAATTTGATAAGCTGAAAACCTCTGATTTTATCTTTGAATTAATTTGTCTTTAAGTTTTCAATGAGAACATGAAATCTCATTTAAAATGGAATTGAGAGTTGGGAAACATGACAGGGATAAAAAAAGAGGAATGATAATGTATGTTAGCTTTTTGACACAGATGGTTTGACCTTGTCAGAAGGTCAGAACTTTGTTCTGATCTCTCTCTCTCTCTCTCTCTCTCTCTCTCTCTCTCTCTCTCTCTTACACACACACACGTGTGGAAACACTTTATGGTCAGGATGGTTTATAAAGTTGAATTAGTGACAATTGCAACCTGTGTCCATTTTTTGTTAGCAAAGAGATAGGCAGCTAGCATTAGTGAACACATATTAGCAAAAAGGATGCCAATTATTATATGTTTGCAGTGCATGTCATCATTCATTCATTCATCTTCTACCGCTATATCCGATCTTCCCTCGGGTCACGGGGAGCCTGTGCCTATCTCAGGCGTCTGAGGGCATTAAGGCAGGATACACCCTGGATGGAATGCCAAACCATCACAGGACATTCACACACACATTCATACACTAGGGACAATTTTCCAAGGTGCCAATCAACCTACCGTGCATGTTTTTGGACCGGGAGGAAACCGGAGAACCCGGAGAAAAACCCCCTGAGGCACGGGGAGAACATCCAAACTCCACACACACATGGACGAAACGGGAATCGAACCCGGACCCTGGCGGTGTGAGGCGAACGTGCTAACCAGTAAGCCACCGTGCCCCCGCAGTGCATGTCAGTAGTAACAAATTAGGTTTATGGCACATAAGACACACAAGAATTGGACATTAAAGCTGTGGAAGATTCTTATGTGGAGTGGAGTCCAAATTCAACATTCTGGTTCTAAATGAAAAACATCTAAGATGGAGAACATGATAGAGAATGTTAGCAGAATATTTAAGTTGAATCATCAGAACTAGTTCAAAGTTGAAAGGTGAAGCTTAATGTTTCGCCATTATTGTACAGCAGGGAAGGTTGGAGACTGGTGAATGGAAAACTGAGCCAAAATGTTCTGTCTGTACTATGGTTAATTGGAGCCAATTACACCAAGACAATGACCACTACAATAAGACAATGACCCAAGGCATACTTCTGAAATTGTTTATAACACCACTGGTAATATTTACAAGAGAGATTTCATAGTCTTTCAAGCTGACTGTTTGGAGAAACAAACTTTCCATATGCCAAGAGTGTGTCGAGATGTTATTAATATAAGGAAGGACTTTTCAATTAAAAAAAAAGCATAACGTATGCACTTTTACATATTTGTTAAGTAAGTACATTTTAATACTGTTAAATTATCAAAAGTGAAACAAAAGAGAAAAGAAAGAAAGGCTTGACACATACTTTCGTTTCATATCCCAGCGATGTTAAGAAGCTGGGCTCAGAGTGCAAAGTCAGTCATGATATAACACCCCTCGAGCACAGAGGGTTAAGGGACTTGGTCAAGAGCCCCATGAGTTGCAGCTTGGAGATACCGGGGAACCAGTGATTGGAATATCAGACATTCTGATCACTAACCCAAAGCCTAAATCCATGAACTACCACCTCCCACACCTCCACAAACATGCATCTAAAAAAAAAAAAAAGGTGCTTCCAAACTTTTTATAGGCATTGTAATAACTAATTTGTCTATATTCATTGATGGATCTGATTGTTAGTGTTATAAAGTAGCAAAGTAATATTTTATCTACTGTATGTGTAATAAGCCATGTTAGGACAATGTTATGGCCTGAACAACCAGCCCGGCTTTCTAAATAGTAATTCTTGAGCTGAGGTAAAAGTTAAAGGCTAGAATGACAAATTTCATTCAAATACTTTTTTTATTGTAAAATAGTATGTAGACTTTTTTGTAAATATTGCTTGGTCTTTTCTGTTCCTAAAGACTATACTGATATTAGGAATCAGCTAGTAGACGTTACTAATGCAGCACAATTTTGATGGTACTTTTTTTGTGATGAAACAGGGTTTGGACTGTAGCAGTTGCAAACTGAGAAAGAAAATCATCCTCTATTTGTAATTCAACTCTGCAGAACAACAGTGCCATCCTATGGCTGGCTGTGGATCTGTTTACCTTTATGTCTGTCGAAATTAAAAGGTTATTTCTGAGGCCTTTTAACTTTTGTCCTTATGATAATTATGGCTCAATTTACCTGATTCATTTCTTTTATTCAAACTCATTCATACATGCAAATCCTGATAGAGACCAATTAGTATAACATGGAAGGGTTTTAAAAGTACTTATATAATGAAATAAATAGTACTACATTCTAAATTAGATGCTCTGTAGGTTTTATAACCAATGGGTGAAAGGATCAACAAAATCCAGATGCACTGAGCAGTTATGGTTTTCTTTTATACAGAGGTTGTTCTGTATGTGCTATGTATTGGACAGATGACCTAAATGAATAAGAAGTGACTTGCTAGCATGATGAGACAGAAGACAGACAAATGATTAAAACTATTGATAACTTGGATGTTATTTTTCAAGTGAAAATGGTCTCACATGAAAATTATAATGGTCCTTCAGTGAATAATCTGAAACGTACATAATTCACACTGATCATCCTTTCAACACATTCACTACAGTTTGCTTTGGTTAGTAGTATAGTACACAACTGTGGAAAAAAAAATCTTATCCAACTATACAGTGTTACAAAGAAAAAAAAACAGATTCCTTTCAGAAACTGGTTATATCTGTGGTTTCTTTATTTATGTTGTCTCAGGACATTTTTCCACCATTCTGTCTCTGGTCAGCACATAATCTATACCATATATCTAAACTGAGCACATTTGCAACAATATCTATTAAATGCATAATACATTTTGATTTGAATTAACTAATGGACAACTGTGAACATACATTCATTCATCTTCTACCGCTATATCCGATCTTCTTTTGGGTCACGGGGAGTCTGTGCCTATCTCAGGTGTCTATGGGCATTAAGGCAGGATACACCCTGGATGGAAAGCCAACCCATCACAGGGCACACACACACATTCACACACATTCATACACTAGGGACAATTTTTCCAAGGTGCCAATCAACCTAACGTGCATGTTTTTGGACCAGGAGGAAACCAGAGAACCTGGAGAAAAACTCCACACACACATGGCCGAGACGGGAATCGAACCCGGACCCTGGCGGTGTGAGGCGAACGTGCTAACCACTAAGCCACCGTGTTCCCTATTTGTTTATTTATTTTATGCAAAAAATCTTTAAAAACAATCAGGTACTGAAAATGGCTGCAGCATTTTAGTCCTCTTCAACAAGATTTTTTTTTCTTTTGATAAAAAGCATTGATATGGAGAAAAACATTTAGAAGGCAAGGGGAGTTAACTTGGAAATTGTGGGCCAAGAATGATATACTTTGCATTTGACAATCTAATGATATTTGTTCCTCTACTGGTCCTCTTTGGCCTCCCTAACTGCATGGAGGAGGCACTGCAAGTAGTCATAATCTAATCTAATCTAATCTAATCTAATCTAATAAAAATAAAATAAAATATAATATAATAGGGGCATGGTGGCTTAGTGGTTAGCACGTTCGCCTCACACCGCCAGGGTCCGGGTTCGATTCCCGTCTCGGCCATGTGTGTGTGGAGTTTGCATGTTCTCCCCGTGCCTCTGGGGTTTTTCTGCCGGTCCAAAAACATGCACGGTAGGTTGACTGGCACCTTGGAAAATTGTCCCTAGTGTATGAATATGTGTGAGTGTGCCCAGCGATGGGTTGGCATTCCATCCAGTGTGTATCCTGCCTTAATGCCCATGGACGCCTGAGATAGGCACAGGATCCCCGTGACCCGAGGGAAGATTGGATATAGCAATCTTATATGATGAGTGAATGAATGAATAATATAATATATTTTTAACATACTTTAACATACTGGGTATGTTACTGTTAATTAGTGTACTGATTTTTTATTATTTAAGTGTTTTAAATGCCAGCATATTCAACACTTAGATGGAATAGGATATGTTATTATAAAGCTGAGCACACAGACAGTCAGAGATTATACAACAAATAAGATTGCGAGACATGAGCTTGAACATACATTTTTAATATAAATGTATATGTTTCATATCTGTCTGTATATTAGAGTTAACATCTGAATGGACCCATATAAAACAAATATCCTCGAATGATTATAGGTATAAAACCCATTTCTGATTTGTTTCAAAGTAAATATTATGTGCTCTAAGTATTTCAGACATTTCTGATTTGATAAAAGTTTCATGTCAGAAGCATATATCTAGTCAAAAACAGGCTACAGAGGGTACAGGTCTTTTTCCATTCTTCAGCTGCTAAGTGAACATCTCTCTGCCTCAGCTGGCACATTGTCGACAGGGCCAATAACACAAATGTCATAATCTAATATTAAAATAATTAAAAATGCTATGTACTGTAAATATAGAAAAAAAGAAATCACTTTTACATTGTTGATGCAGAATTTTTCTTTCTTTTTCGGCTGCTCCCATTAGAGGTCACAAAACGAATCATTCTTCTCCATAACACCCTGTTCTCTACATCTGCCTCATTCACCTCAACTACCTGCATGTCTTTTCTCACCACATAAACCTCCTCCTCTTTTCCTCCTGCCTGGCACCTCCATTCTCAGCATTCTTCTCTCCATGTCCCTCCTCCGCACTTGTCTAAACCATCTCAATCTGGCCTACCTCACCTTGTCTCTAAATCCTACATGTACTGTCCCTCTAATAAACTCCTTTCTACTCCTCCATCCTCGTCACTCCCAGTGAAAATCTCAACATCTTTAACTCTGCCACCTCCAACTCCGCCTCCTGTCTTTTAGACAACGCCTCACCACCTCTTCTCCCTTCAACTTCACCACTCCATTGCCTTCTCTCTCATTCACACATATGTACCTATGTCTTACTCCTACTGACCTTCATTACCCTTCCTTTTATTCCTCGTTCCTCCACCTGTCCGGACTCTTTTCAGTCTGCTCCTTACTCTCACAAATCACAATATCATCCGCAAACATCATAGTCCATGGAGTCTCCTGAATATTTTTTATCTCTCTGCCAATCCCAAATCTGTTTCACCAACCTATTTCTCCTTATGCTTTCCTGCACTGCTGTAAAAAAAATACTTATTTACCACTGCCATCTCCAAAATCTACCACCATCTGCCCTTCCACATTCCTCTCCTCTAGGACATACATACCCATCACCTCTGTTCCCTTCATCAACACTTATCATTATTCTTTCACTCCTACTTAGTATACTCTCCACCACTTCATCAAACTCACTCCAGAATCGTTCCTTCATACTTGCGGATCATAGGCACTGATGACACTTATGATCACACCTTCAAATTTCAGCTTCACATTCATCACCATATCAGAAACTCTCTTCATTCCACTACACTATTACTGTACTCTTCCTTCAGGATTACACCTACACCATTTCTCTTTCCAGCCACACTATTATAAAACAGTTTAAACGCACCTACAACATTCATGGCCTTACCCCCTTTCCACTTTGTCCCCTGAACACAGAACATGTCTACCTTTCTCCGCTCCATCATATCAGCTAACTCTCTCTCATTGCTAGTCATTGTACCAATATTTAAAATACCCACCCTAACCTCCACTCTCCTCCACTTCTGGAATACATGTCAAAAAACTACAGCAGTTTTTATTATTTATTCCACTAATTCTTGCAAGAATTCTTATTTACAGCCTTGAAATGAACTAGCTCATGATAGTGGAAAAATACAAAAGAAAAAAGAAAAACCCAAGTTTGTTGAGTTGGTAGAATCCTGTACCAGATACAAATGGGAACACATTTTGCTCTCAAATTTTTAGCAACTGGTCCCAAAAATCACTGCTTCCTGTTTTTATTTACATTTTAAATAGATTATATGTATGTATGTATGCATACATACATACATATATATACACACACATGGGTCATCATTTTTCAACATCAAATTGTGTGAAAAACTGCTTTTCCTACAGAGTCTTTATAATCTAATTCTTAACAAGATTTCTAATATAATTTAGGTGGATGTGGAAGGTAGTGCTTGAATATATATATGTGTGTGTGTGTGTGTGTGTGTGTGTGTGTGTGTGTGTGTGTGTGTGTGTGTGTGTGTGTGTGTGTGTGTGTGTGTGTGTGTGTGTGATCACTTGTGTGCAAATTGGTGCTGCTGCTGACATTCATCTCTTGTAAGGAAATGTAAAATTGTAGAATAAGCAAGGACGAAGGAGGGTTGAGCGAGAGGCAGCATGACAGAAAACAAAGGAGGTGAAGAAGAGGTGGAGGTTACACTGACTTTGCTGACTCAGGACTAATAGAAAAGGTTTGATTTCCACTCCATTTCTCCATTTCCGTTGCTGCTTTGTAATTCTAATGAGAGGAGGGAAAGTGTATCACACACACACACACACACACACACACACACACACACACACACAGAGAGAGAGAGAGAGAGAGAGAGAGAGAGAGAGAGAGAGAGAGAGAGAGAGATCAGATTAAATATCGACTGACTTTAGGCTGTCCACTGTAGACAAGCTGCACACTAACTCATCAACAGTGAACCGCTGCCAGCTTGCTAAAAACAGACACAGAGGGGAGGATGAGGACAGAGAGAATGGAAGGAGGGAGGGGTGAATAGGAAAATAGATTGAAAAGAGAGAGAGGGGGATGTGTAAAAATATACAACAGAGGTTGGAAGGAAGCTTAGGAAGCTTGAGATGAGGAAGAAACCAAAAGGAAATGTTTCCTCTTTATTATTATTATTATTACATTTTTAAGTATTTGTTACAATTAAGGGGCACGGTGGCTTAGTGGTTAGCACGTTAGCCTCACACCGCCAGGGTCCGGGTTCGATTCCCGTCTTGGCCATGTGTGTGTGGAGTTTGCATGTTCTCCCCGTGCCTCTGGGGTTTTTTCTCCGGGTTCTCCGGTTTCCCCCGGTCCAAAAACATGCACGGTAGGTTGATTGGTGCCTTGGAAAAATTGTCCCTAGTGTATGAATGTGTGTGCGATTGTTTGTGCGTGCCCTGCGATGGGTTGGCATTCCATCCAGGGTGTATCCTGCCTTAATGCCCTTAGACGCCTGAGATAGGCACAGGCTCCCCGTGACCCGAGGGAAGATCGGATAAAGCGGTAGAAGATGAATGAATGTTACAATTAATTTTTTTTTATTTCTTTGGTCACTAATCAGGGATATCCCTAACAGCCAATCACTAATCACCACTATTTATACCAGCAATCCACACATCAGAACTATTCACAATGGCCAAAAATGACTAGTTATTGATCTGAATTTTGGGGATCCAAGATACAACAATCCAGGGGCATTGTGTCGTTTATGACCCCAGTTTAATAAAACGCATAAGGGATTTCACTGTCCGTAATATACGTTTAAGAAGTAATTGCCTCTCTGTGAAAAATACAACCATCAAAAACAAACAATAATGAGACCAGCATGCTTAACACGTACACATACCTTGATTAGACATGAGTTGGTTCGCACTGGTTACGGTACAATATGCAAATTACACTCAGTTCTCAAATCCTATACATGTAGAGAACAGAGAGACCAAGTTACCACAAGAGGGAGACATTTTATACATGATAAATTCCGGAAACGAACGAAGGGAAATGACGTGTATAAAGAGCGTTCGGCTCTGGACAGGTGCAGAGGACAGTTTCCCCCACTCGTAATCGTGGAAATACTCCCGCAGCAGCTGGTAGCTCGTACAAATTGATCGCCGATTGGTCAGTCCTGGGAGTATGACTTATTCAGCCAATCCCAACGCCAAAAACGTAGATGTATTAACCAATCATTGTACAGGAGTTGGGACGCGTTAGAATACGGGTAGGGTGAAGTCGCAGATGAAGTTGGATCTAGTACTAATTTAGAGTGCCATTATTTATGAGCGCACAGATCTACACGAAAAGGTAAGCCAGGCTAGCGCGGGATTTTTGCTGTTGTTGTTGCTGTTTTAGAATTTAAAGGAAATAAAATCCGATCACGGCTGTGTTAGCCAGGTTAGCTTGAGTTGTTAGTTCTAACGCTAAATATAAAATTAGTGGGTGTTTTTTTCTGCACGTGGCTTTGGCTCCGCTATAATACCATTAACTGTTCATTAAACAAATCAGAACACTTCCACTAACACAATAAACTGATCACAGTATACAGAGCTGCTGGGAGTTCGATAATAATTATGGAAAAACCGGATTTCTCTCCAATATTTAAATTTAAATCCTGTATATATTAAATCTGACAAATGTATTTAAAGAAAAAGTAGGCTTCAAATGAACACACACACACACACACACACACACACACACAATTACAAATAGAAGAGGCAGACACGACTAAAAAGTATATACAATATTTAGCATTTAAATTAGAAATCGAAATGAAAAGGTATTAAAAAATAAATAAGCTTATAATAATGAAAACATCGTATATCTGAGAATGTGAGGAAGTGGTTATAAAAGACTATGAGACACTCAATTCATTAAAAAAAATCTTGGGTCTTTGGGATGATGCAAGAAGTGAGGAATGAACCTACCTTTTATCAAAACAGAGACAGTTGTCAATCAAGTCATGTTGTATATACTCTTTGTTAAACATACCAATCTTATATTCAACATGGATGTTAAATATGGATTTTGTTATTCACTTGAGACTAAAACAAGTGAATACAAATTGTAGTTTAAATTTTTATTAAATCAAATAAAAGCTCTTCTAATCCCTCAATTGTTCAGGCTGGATTTTTCTTACTATACACTTGCAATAACTATGAAATCTTAAAACGTAACATACAGTATAGTCAAGAAATTGTGTGAAAATATGATTTTATATATACATATTAGGGTTGTGAATGTATTAGGGGCATAAAGGTACATTACTTTAATGTCCGTACAAGAAATACAAAGCATAAAATTGCTTGTGTATTTTTGTTGTTATTTACATTTGTAAATATTAACTTTTTTAAAACATTTAAAATAATATGCTTACTTGGTTAAATAATATATAAAATCTTGTGAAAAAAATATGAAAATGAGCAGATAATTCAAATGAATGCCTTAAATTGAGTAATCAATTAAACTGATATAAATAATTAAGCTTACAAATAGTATAGTTTACAATTGTTAGAACCCATACAGATGTGTGTATATGAGTGTGTTTACGTTCTTACGGTTACAATATTTAATTAATTTTCCAATCATATGATCTACTGAAATGGTCTGCTTTGTCCAGCATACTTTAACAAATGTCTTTACTGCTTCTATCCTTCATTCATTCATACCCTCGATATGAAGGATTGTCAGGATTTTCTCCTTTTAAGAGAAACTCTTGAAGCCTTTTTAGCCTCCATTGCTCAGCGGTTGAGCCCCGATATCGCCAAGCTGCCACTCTTGGGTCCTTGAGCAAGGCCTTTTAATAATGGCTGACCCTGTGTTCTGACCCCAGCTTTCAAGCAAACTGAGATGTGCAAAGAAAGAATTTTGTTATGGTGTAATGTATAAGGGACAAATAATGGGTCTGATTAGCTATGTTAGAATTTAATATAAATTTGATATACCGTATAAAAAAAAAAACACGAACTTCCGGAGGTGAAACGCATGCATTAGTCACAGCTCATTACATAGCACATCTCTTTCTCTACACTCTGGTGCATCCTATTATCTCCAAATCTTACACTTTTTGTACATTATTCATTCATTCATTCATCTTCTACCGCTATATCCGATCTTCCCTCGGGTCACGGGGAGCCTGTGCCTATCTCAGTCGTCTATGAGCATTAAGGCAGGATACACCCTGGATGGAATGCCAACCCATCGCTGGGCACACGCTGAGAACCCGGAGAAAAAACCCCTGAGACATGGGGAGAACATGTATATAATAGAATCAGACATGCAATTGCAGTGCGTACAAATAGCCTCCCTGGTTATAGCAACAAACTTAATTGAGGACCTTCTGACTTGCTACAACCCACACCAAACACGAGGTAAAAGTCGTCCACTTCGCATGACTGAACTTTTCCACTAGGATTTTAATTGTAAACATCAAGAGTACGTTAAGTCAATAAACATTTTAGAACATCAAGTTCAACTTATGTCTGTGGCTTATGTCTGATTTATGTAATTATGTAAACAGTCAATCTAATATGGATTAAAAATGGGTGGAATCAAAAAATAGGTGCATTCTATATTTTAAATAATCAGAATATTGAAGTAAATGTATTTACTATGTTCAGGTTCTTGTCTGTTCATCAGGTTTCCCATTGACTTCTAGTAATAAGAGAAGCTATGACAACTGAAACCGGGGCCCGATTTAGACTGTGTGTGATTTAGGGGGGTTGTGGGAGTTAATTTATATATGTCACTCTGCCTGCTGTTAATGAGTGCTCTCAAGTGGCTCCTACAACAAAGTGTATACTTACATTTGATACATTCTAAATGGCTTCACAGTTTTTAACTAAATAACACTAAAACGGCAATGAAATATCGGCTCTGTGTAACAGTGTCATTTGGCATTCAGCCATGGTGTGGGACATAAAACCACACCAGGTGTCTCAGCCATCAACAGCATGCCAGTTTGAAGAGTTCCTGGACTGGTGAATGTCCCAGACACTGTAATAGAGTATCAATGGTTGTAATAAAATATGAAAACATGAACCGGGTTTCCCAGCACAAATTACAGATCAGCATCATTGATGATTTTTTTTTTTTTTTTATGATCTTGTCTATTTATCAGACACCCTGAGAGGATGGAGGACCACGTGACTGAAAATGAACCGTCCTTTTACTTGAAGGCAGAGCAGTACTGGAAGGACATCCCTCCCACTGTGGATGGAATGCTCGGTGGTTATGGTAGCATTTCCAGCATTGACATCAACGGTTCTAAAAAGTTCCTGCAGAAGTTCTTGGGGGTGAGAGACTACTGTTTAAATGCATGTTTTATGCTCTGCACAATATTGGAAAAAAATGCGATATGCAATATTGTTGTTGAATATTGTGGTAATGATCTTGTTTGCTATATATTTTTTTTTTTACTTCAAAATTTGTATTAGTTTTTTTTTTATTATTAAACGATAAAAAGATGTGTGTGTGTGTGTATGTATGTGTGTGTGTGTGTGTGTGTGTATATATATATATATATATATATATATATATATATATATATAGATATATATATATATATATATATATATATATATATATATATATATATATTTTTTCATACACACACACAGTTAATGGTACAGCTGGGAGATTAATCGTCATTATGTGTAATTGATCATTATTATGGTTTATGCTGATGTTGAAAATAGAAAATAGATTTTATTATTTCACCTTGGTTTGACACAGTAGACACGTACAGGACAGATTTTTGCTATTTTGTCTTTCTCCCGCCCACAATATTGAAATTTTTACATTGTTATTTTCATTTACGTTGTTTTTTGCAGTAGATACATAAGTGTATTTGTTTTTTAAGACATTTTTGCAGGAGTCCGCGAATAATTATATTCTCCTCTAAAGCGCACGCACATGAATATATTTCCGCCTGCACCTGCGTTCACCATCGAACCTTGCCGCACTTATTTGTGTTGGATCTTGCAGGAGTGCAGGTCTCTATTCTGTAGTTCTGCTCTTCCCGCACAGTACTTGTAAAATACCAAATACAACATGGTGGCGTACTATGACGGATCCAGAGATCTTGTTTGCAGTTTCATCAATTAAATGGAAACGGTTCGGGTTTGCAACTTTATATGTTCAACAAGATAAAGCCCGCTGTAAAAATTTGTCTAAAATTTGTGCCAATTAAAGGTATCAGCACGACTAAATTATTCCAGCACCTTCATCAGAACCATGTTGTTGAATGGGGAGGTGTTGACGTGGTGCTGCGGGATAAACCACTGCAGCCCCAAAACACCGGCTAAAAACAGGTACAAATAGCAGACACATTTTCAGTTTTGTCCTTAAACTTTCAGAAGTCTTCATATTGCTCCCTCTGGTTGTGATTGGTCAAATTTGTACAACCTAAGCTTGCGACACAAATACTTGACACAAAATAAATTTTAATTTATCGCCACTCTCAGGGATATGAACACCGTATATACTGTTATCGCGATAAAGATATTTTTTGATATTTTGTGCATCCCGACTCTATACTACCTAGTATTGTAGAATTGAAGAATACACGTGAGGGGCAAAATCTGAAATGCAATGCACCATGATTTATCTGTTTGTACTATATAACATTTTGTAATAAATCCAAACAGTTCCTGATAATAATAATAATAATAATAGATTAGAATTAGTTTTTGAAATGAGCACATTTTGGTTAGATTTCTGTAATTTGTAATTTTATCCCACAATCATGAACAAGGGAGGGGATAGCATAGTTATTAAGGTGCTGGCCTGCTGATTACAAGATGGGGGTTCGAGCACCAGTATCGCCAAGGCCCTTAACCCTTTTTGCTCCAGGGTGCACTGTATCATGGCTGGCCCTGCGCTGTGACCCCAGTTTCTGAAACAAGCTGGGATATGCGAAGAAAGAATTTCACTGTGCTGTAATGTATATGTGACAAATAAAGGCTATTTTATTCTATCAGGTCACTCAATTATATTATGGTGCATGTTGGTCTCTTGTTGAACTCAAAAGAACTTTGAGATTATTTAATTTCTTTATACTGATTGCCTAGATCGGACTACAGATGGGTACAGATCTCCACACTGCTAAGTGAACAGGGCCAATAACACAAATGTCATAATCTAATAATAAAGATACTACTGTAAATATAAAAAAAAAAAATATTGCAAAAAAATGTTGATGCAGCATTTAACCATTTCCTCTTTCAGCTGCACCCATTAGGGGTCACACAGTGGACACCATCTTTCTCCATACCACCCTGTTCTCTACATCTGTCTCTTTCACCCCAACTACCTGCATGTCTTCTCTCACCACATCCATAAATCTCCTCCTCGGACTTTCACTTTTCCTCCTACCTGGCACCTCCATCTTCAGCATTCCTCTCACTATGTACCCCCATGTCCCTCCTCTGCACATGTCCAAGCCAATCTGGCCTCCCTCACCTCGTCTCCAAAACATCCTACATGTGCTGTCCCTCTAATAAGCTCCTTTCTACTCCTGTCCATCCTTGTCACTCCCAGTGATAATCTCTGCCACCTCTAACTCCTCCACCGGTCTTTCAGACAAAGCCTATGTCTCTAAACTGTACAACATCGCTTGTCTCACCACAGTCCTATAAACATTCCTTTCACTCTTGCAGATACCCTTCTATCACAAATCATTCCTGCCACTCTTCTGCACCTACTCCACTCTGCCTGCACTCTTTTATTCACTTCCCCAACACACAATCCAATACTTTGCATTGTTGACCACAGGTTCATCCACCTTCACCACCTTCCCTCCTATTCTCTCACTCACACACACACACACACACACACACACACACACTGATTTTTCCTACTGACTTTCATTTTCCTTGCTCTCCAGTGCCTCCTGCCTGACCTCATCAGTCAACCTGTCTAAGTTGAAGATTATTTCTGTAGTGCTTTTCACAATGGACATTGTCTCAAAGCAGCTTTGCAGAATGTAAAAATCACAGAACAAAAACTGTTTTTAAAATAAATGATGTATATTTATCCCTGATGAGTTAGCTTGGGGCAACTGTGGCAAGCAAAAACTCCCTTAGAGGAAGAAAGCTTGGAAGGAACAAAAGAGAACCCATCCTCATTTGGGTGATATCAAGTGTATTATTTTAAATTATACAAAATACCAGAGAGTAAGAAATACCATGAACATTGGACGGTATGATGATGTGGAGGCCAAATAAGTACAAACTGCATGAAGTGGGATTCAAAGGTGCTACATCTCTACGAGTTGAGATGTTTGCAGCTGTTTGGTACATCTCTAGGTGATGGTGATATTTGTGGGGTTTTGTTGGTTCAGCGACTACTAATCTGCATGGGGTGAGCTGGCGGAACCTCTGGAAACCTCTGCATGAGTAGAGTGAGAGAGAAGCAGTGGAGATGAATTAGCATAGCTAAAATGTACTGTAACTTGTTTATTAATGACACTGAACAACCACCTGGTAATGAATTAAAATAGTCCAGCCTGGAAGTCACGAATGCATGGAATATAACCATGGAATATCAATCAGCTTGTCTATCGCCAGTGTAAACAGGATAAGAGTGCCGAAACTGATCCTTTTTGAAAAATCTACCACAATCTGCTCTTCCATATTCCTCTCCTTAAGGCAGTACTTACCCATCACCTCTGTTCCCTTCAATAAGAGTAAGCACAGATGATGTTCAACAGCCAGCTTCACATTCATCAGAGAGATGGGTCTTGATGATATTAGCTGTATTTTTGAGGTTGTTGTCCTACTGTAAAGTAAATTTGGGGTTAAGCAGAATCCTTCCTGTGGTATTGCATGATGGATAAATATGTACCTCTGTTTCGCCGCACTGAGAACAACATTAATCCTGGACAAACATCCAACTGCTCTCCTGCTCTCTGGCAAACTACTGAGTTTTAGATGCAGTCAAATATTGAAGATATTCACTCATTAGTTTTAATCCATAGTTGAGCCTTGCTTATATGTCGGCAGTATGGTGCTTTGGCCGCAAGTCTTCCATCAAGTTCACTGCTTGCCAGACTTCTCCAGACAGTAATAGATGTCACTGGGTGCCACTTATATTTACCAATTTTTTGCTGATAGTACTACTGGACGACATCTACTAACAAAAGCACGTGTCTTTGATCCATTGCATTAGGTTTCCTTGTCTGACCACTGCATCTACGGTCCTCTTCCTGTCCCTCGAAGAGCACAGCTTGACATACTAGTCTGTTTTTAAACTTGTACCTGGTAAAAACCTTGCTGATGCAGTTTAACTACCATGTGTCTTTCAATGTTGAGTTTTACCAAGGTGTATGACCTTTGACAGGAAAATGCCTTCTACAACCGCTCCTTAGTAGTAGAACGTGGCTGTTCATTCAGGTTTAAACCTCCTACATCTTTTCCTGTTTCAGTTAATAATTGTGTTTCAAAATACATTTGAAATTGATGATCATTAGCACATTCTTGGTCCAATTGGTTAATCATACACCTGTCTCTGAGCCTAAAACTAATCCCTGACTACAAAAAATGGTAGGAAATGAAAGCCAGGGGGTAGTCACATGAAAATTAATTTGGATTTCTCTTCTGATTACAAACCTTAGTTTTAATTTACAAATATAAGCTAACCCATTTCTTACCTTACAACATTTTTCACAATTGTTAAAGCCTTTGCACAGGACTGTATATGTATCCATGTCAAGTGCCTAAAGTAAATGTTGTGTATATGACTGTACTTCTCTACAGTAGATTATATTATTAGGACAAACAGAATAACTAGCCGCAATTCTTTTTACCCATGTAATTACATTTCTGTGCACCAAAAATGATACTGAATGATATCTAGTCATTTCAATGTATACAGACGTGGACAAAATTGTTGGTACCCTTTGGTCAATGAAAGAAAAAGTCACAATGGTCACAGAAATAACTTTAATCTGACAAAAGTAATAATAAATAAAAATTCTATAAATGTTAACCAATGAAAGTCAGACATTGTTTTTCAACCATGCTTCAACAGAATTATGTAAAAAAATAAACTCATGAAACAGGCATGGACAAAAATGATGGTACCCCTATCTTAATATTTTGTTGCGCAACCTTTTGAGGCAATCACTGCAATCAAACGCTTCCTGTAACTGTCAATGAGACATCTGCACCTCTCAGCAGGTATTTTGGCCCACTCCTCATGAGCAAACTGCTCCAGTTGTGTCCGGTTTGAAGGGTGCCTTTTCCAGACTGCATGTTTCAGCTCCTTCCAAAGATGCTCAATAGGATTGAGGTCAGGGCTCATAGACGGCCACTTTAGAATAGTCCAATTTTTTCCTCTTAGCCATTCTTGGGTGTTTTTAGCTGTGTGTTTTGGGTCATTGTCCTGTTGCAAGACCCATGACCTGCGACTGAGACCAAGCTTTCTGACACTGGCTAGTACATTTCTCTCTAGAATTCCTTGATAGTCTTGAGATTTCATTGTACCCTGCACAGATTCAAGACACCCTGTGCCAGACGCAGCAAAGCAGCCCCAGAACATAACAGAGCCTCCTCCATGTTTCACAGTAGGGACAGTGTTCTTTTCTTGATATGCTTCATTTTTTCGTCTGTGAACATACAGCTGATGTGCCTTGGCAAAAACTTCGATTTTTGTCTCATCTGTCCACAGGACATTCTCCCAGAAGCTTTGTGGCTTGTCAACATGTAGTTTGGCATATTCCAGTCTTGCTTTTTTATGATTCGTTTTCAACAATGGTGTCCTCCTTGGTCGTCTCCCATGTAGTCCACTTTGGCTCAAACAACGACGGATGGTGCGATCTGACACTGATGTTCCTTGAGCATGAAGTTCACCTTGAATCTCTTTAGAAGTCTTTCTAGGCTCTTTTGTTACCATTCGGATTATCCGTCTCTTAAGATTTGTCATCAATTTTCCTCCTGCGGCCACGTCCAGGGAGGTTGGCTACAGTCCCATGGATCTTAAACTTCTGAATAATATGTGCAACTGTACTCACAGGAACATCTAGTTGCTTGGAGATGGTCTTATAGCCTTTACCTTTAACATGCTTGTCTATAATTTTCTTTCTGATCTCTTGAGACAGCTCTTTCCTTTGCTTCCTCTGGTCCATGTCAAGTGTGGTACACACCATATCACCAAACAACACAGTGATTACCTGGAGCCATATATATAGGCCCAATGGCTGATTACAAGGTTGTAGACACCTGTGATGCTAATTAGTGGACACACCTTCAATTAACATGTCCCTTTGGTCACATTATTTTCTGTGTTTTCTAGGGGTACCATCATTTTTGTCCATGCCTGTTTCATGAGTTTATTTTTTTACATAATTCTGTTGAAGCATGGTTGAAAAACAATGTCTGACTTTCATTGGTTAACATTTATAGAATTTTTATTTATTATTACTTTTGTCAGATTAAAGTTATTTCTGTGACCATTGTGACTTTTTCTTTCATTGACCAAAGGGTACCAACAATTTTGTCCACGTCTGTATGATAAGTTCAGCTACTAGTTTAACTGTTACCATCCTTTCTCTTTCTCACTGTGTCCTCAGGAGGGCAAAGGTAAGACGAGACCAGGCTGTGCCTTAGACTGTGGTGCTGGAATTGGCCGCATCACAAAGCGGCTTCTCTTACCTCTTTTCCGTACGGTGGACTTGGTCGATGTGACGCAGGAGTTCTTAGACAAAGCCCGTTCTTATCTGGGTGAGGAGGGCAAGAGAGTGGAGAACTACTTTTGCTGTGGTCTACAGGATTTCCAACCTCAGCCTGACCGATACGATGTCGTCTGGATCCAGTGGGTCATTGGTATGCCAGTTCATTTATAGTTGGACTTGAAGTATGTTTCCCCAGGTTTAGTGTAATGATTTAGTGTAATGATTGTCTTTGTTCTGTTTAGGTCATCTAACTGATAATCATCTAGTGGAGTTCCTCAGACGATGCCAAAGTGCTCTGCGGCCTGATGGCTTGATTGTGGTGAAGGATAATGTGGCATATGAAGGTGTTGTGCCTGATGAGGTGGACAGCAGTGTTTGCAGAGACCTGCCCTTACTGCGCCACATAGTGGCCAAAGCTGGACTCAACATCATCTATGAGGAACAGCAGCAGAACTTCCCTGAAGAAATCTACCAAGTCCATATATTGGCTATTAGATAGGACATGCCTATATACATATTTTACCTTTATGAGCAAGAAAGTCTAAAAATCTTCTGTTTACCATTGTTTCTTCCTGTCATTTTTAATGATGCATCAAGTTACAATGCTGCAAAATGGTCAATATGTGCCTGTATTAAGGGTCTGTTGTTTTAGAGAACATAGTTGAAGGTCTGATTTGCACACAGACCTCTAAACTACCCCATCAGGGAACAGTTTTCAAATGAAATATAATGGTCATTTAAACATTTTTTTTAGATCTCTAAATGTCCTTTTGTTTGTATTTCCTCAGGATTTTTTTGGAGAACAGAATATACATATATATGTAAACATATATGCGCTATCATGGGAATAAGATTTGATATTTGAGCCAACCTGAATTTGTCCCAAATTGTTTGTGTGAAATTAATGCATCTAGTTTGTGACATTCACAACACATAGTGACATATTCAGGTGTGTGTGTATTTATGAGTGATTGTTGAGTTAAATACATAAATAGCTTTGTTGAAAACACTTGCACTCTCTTCCTTTATGTCCCCCAGCTCCTTCAACATTGTGATGGATAAATGGATATTCTATATTAATTATATCTATTGATAGTATACTGATACATTTAAAATAAATAAACTCAATTTATGGATTTCTTTTGAAGACTACTATACTATTCGGAGTATCGGCTAGAAAGTAGCAGTTTGACTTGCTTGGAGCAGTACATCTACATTTATGGGGTTTGGCATCCAGTGAAACTTAAAATTGAGCAGTTGCTTGTTAAGGACCTTGCTCAAGAGCCCAGCAGTAACTTCCTGTCCATAGTCCAATGCTTGAATCACAGATACCACCACAAAAATACAGATATCTTGCTGAAACTAATCAGCATATTTCCTCAGGCACCCAAACATGATTGTCCAAAGAAAACCTTAAAAACACAGTATTACTTTAGGTGTGTTTGCCTGTTATAAACTGTTTTTATACTCTGGCCAGAAAATCTGATTACAACATTCCTATAAATTCTGAGGCTTGGAAAAAAAACTGTAATTAAAATCTTAAATGTTCTGTCTGAGGGCTGCAGCATGTGATGAGCCTTAAGAGTAAAAACAAAAGTAATGTACACTAGTTTCTCTATTATGGTAAATATTTAGCACACAAGATCTCCTCCTATAGCTTTCTGTATACTTGTTCAAACATTGGGCAAAATAATTGTAAACTAAATTTTGGACCTGAAGAATCAGTATGAATTTGTTTATTCAGTGTAGTTTATTTTTAATAACCTTGTCATTTCATAGTCCACTTCTAAATCAGCAGCTCCACAAATAAATGGTCAGAGTATGGTATTGTGTAGAAGTTAGAATTAAGGGTTGCACAAAACATAATAATCCTGTTTATGCTCATCATTTTGGAAAATATTTTACATTGTTTACTCAATTACATAATAAGGAACATAATGTATTATTATTATTATTAGAAAATGAATATATTCATTTATATATTTAGCAAGAATGTATTAGTTGCTAAAATAGAAGCTAAACTGCACTTAACTAAACAAACTAAAAAATCTGGTACTTTCCCATGGTGTGAATTGTTGAATGTGCAGAGTCAAACTACAGCCTCCATTTATACCTGATATCTAGAAGTGCTATCCTCAGCAGCATGACTTCATAGCACATATTTGGTTACCTCTCCTATTGGAATGAAATACATTTATGGCCCTGAATTTTAGATGTTTTGACACATGATCAGGACCAGGTCTCACTCTGGAAGCGGCCTGTTTTCTCCATGTTATCCAGCATTTCTTGTGCGTGGCTCTCCGTCACACCTCCCTCCTGCTTAAAAACCTCCTTCAGTGCATCACACACTGCTGTGGGCATCTGCTTGGCATTCCTGAGTATAGAAAGAACTGTTCATCATTTCACTTAAACACTAGGCTGTTAATGTACAGTACTGTGCTAAAGTTTTAGGCAGGTGTAAAAAGAAATATTGTAAATAAAGAATGCTTTCTGAAATATAAAGCTCAACTTGTAAGTTTACAAAATGCAACGTGAGCAAACAAAAGAAAAATCTAAATGAAATCAATATTTGGTGTGAGTAACTTTTGAAGTAGTAGAAGTAGTGGAAGTGATGGCACGACCCCCACCGAGGCCTGATCTCAACATCATGGAGTGTGTGTGGGATTCCATGAAGAGACAGAAGGATGTGAGAACGTCTCCATCCACAGAAGATCTGTGTTTACTTCTCCAAGATGGAACAATCTACCAGCCGAGTTCCTTCATAAACTGTGTGTAAGTGTACCTAGAAGAATTGCTGCTGTTTTGAAGGCAAAGTGTGTTCACACCAAATATTGATTTGATTTCCATTTCTATTTTGTTCATTCGCTGTATTTTGTTCATTGATGAAAGTAAATGATTAAAGTACTTTGTTTACAGCATTTTTTCACAACTGCCTAAACATTTGCAAAAGTACTGTATATGTGAACTATATTACATAATTAAAGATAAGAAAAAAGGATGTTTAAGTGTTTAAGGTTACATGCTAAAACACCATTAGGTTTCCATCATGTTGAAAACGGCTCCTTTTTACCCTGCTATGTAGAAGAAAGCATTCTTGTTCACAATCAGCTCCCACAGCAGTTTGGCCTGTTCCTTTAGTCTGTGCTGGACATAAACTTTATCCTCCTGCACAAAAACACAGGAAAATGCTAAACATTTTGATACTAGTACTGGCAAATGATACTTATGTACAAGCTACTATATGTCCACTTAACTGCTGTTACCACTAAAATTATTGGCACCTTTCAGAACAAGCAAAAAAAAATACATACAATGGATAATACACTCACATCATACTTTAACGGAAACAAATACCCAACGGGCTTGCCATTGTCAAATGCCATTACATGTTCCCCATTCTAAAGTTAAATGTAAATTGCTAAAGCACATGACCTGCATCTGCATAACTTTAGCTCTGCTGCTTCATGTTTGGATGACTGAATGTATGGACAGAGGTATATAAATGTAATGATTTCTTGTTTCATCACTACTGTTATTTTATAAAACATTACCTCAACCCAGGTGTGCAAAGCTCCTGGGATTCAAAGATTACAAGAAAATGTATGTAGTTCATACTCAAGTCAGACTATCAGATGTTTGGCCCTACTCACCTGGTCCCTGGAAAAGGCTGTAAATAGGGTCATATGCCCCTCCTGCATTTTCTGCTCCCATTCTTCTCCGAAGTAAAAGTCTTTGGATTCAGAGCGACAGCCAAAGAAGAGGATGTTTTCTGCAACAAAAGAAAATACAGATTAAAGAATGTATACAGACGATCCCCATGTTACGAACAAGTTAAGTTCCAAGAGTTCGTTCGTAGTGCGAATTTGGTCATAAGTTACTGACGCTCGCTATTGACTACACATTGACTACGCAAGCTATACAAACGGCAGACTTTGTATACCATCTGGATCTTCTGTAGCATCTGTATCTTTATCATTTAACTTTCGCCTTTCCCCAACCATTTTTAATTAACAATGTTTAAGATTTTAAACGATTAGGAATGACCACGTTCACTACAATGTAGATGAATAAACACTGAGGCAGAGGTATAGAAACCGCCGCTCAGCAGTTCAACGCTGGGCAACACACACCGGATAGAATCATTCGCTAAGCTCTGTGACTATCTAGTGGTCCAAAAAATTGTACTTTGCGGATAGGTTTGTTCGTATTGGCGGATGTTTGTAAAGTGTTTATTCGTAAAGTTGGAGTGTCTGTATTTATAGTTTTAATATTTGCGCTTAACCTAAATAGATCGAACAGGAAATGTTTGTAAATGTAAGAGGATGCCACACTAACCTGTTTTCCTCTCAGCTACTCTCTCCTGTATGGAAGCTCTGAATGGAGCAACTCCTGTTCCAGGCCCTACCATTATCACAGGAATGTTGGGACCTTGAGGGAACTTCAGGCCACCCTTTTTAACCCACAAGTCCACATAAACGTCACCTAAATATCAAACAAGAAATGATGTCTGAGAAGAGAATTTAACAGGGTCTGCAATCCATAATACAGTACACATCGAAAGTCTGGCTTAAATACCAAGTAGAGTTTTAGCTGCAAAAAAAATTTTTCCCCACTAATGAAAAACTATTACTGTATTTATCATATGCAATGTATGTTACATGTATAATAGGTTTTCGAGGGAGAAGAATACTGAGGATTGAGGTATCACACATGGGGAAGGCCAAGGAATGAGGTTCATGATGTGTTGAGGGAAGACATGCAGGTGGATGGAGTGAAATGTAGAGAGCAGGGTAGGGTGGAGAAAGATAATCCACTGTGTGAGCCCTAACGGGAGCCGGCGAAAGATGAAGATTCTCTGAATTCTGAATTCATTGTTCTGTCAGCAATGGTTGTCCTGTCTTAAATGCAGCAAAACAAATCAAGCTTAAATTTCTTCTACCTGTCTGTCTCGAGTAAAGATTCTTTAGTGATGATTTTATAACATATTCCAAAATTAGGTCCTCAACAACCTACTTTAAGTAAAAAAGGGCATGTACTCACACCTCCAGTCCCATGTGTGAAAAAAAGGACCATAAAAACGAACATATTTTGTCATATATTATATTATATATTAATATATTAACACATTTTGCCACTTACAGATATAAAATATTATACCACTTTTCTCACTAGTATAATATTTTTGTCAATTTTTTTTCATTGATTTGGGTCATTTATTTGTAAACTTATTCATTATACACTGTAGTACATTACATCATATTTTAGAAAAACAAAACGTGTGAAAATGCCTTTGGCAATTAAATTTACAATATTCAGGAAAGATTTTAAAAATACTATAACGTTACATCATTGAAGCTAAAGGCTGGTGATTAATTTTCACCACATTTATTATCAAATATAACTGCAGAAGATGCAGCAAAAATTATAAATGAATGGTATCTTTATTGCCAGCTTAAAAAATAGAATAACTATTATTGTAAGCATATTGATTTCCTAAGTGTTACCTACCATGCAAGGTATCCAGAGATGCCAGCCATGAAGAGCAAAGGCCTTTACGTGACTTGTGTAGTTTTGTTTTATACTTTACCACCGCCACCAAGATCTGAATTCGATTAGGATGTGCCTGGAGAGTATACAAAAAATTTCTGTTTGAAAAACAAAGAATATCATGCACATAGACAGGATATCTATGTTCTCACATTGTACAAAGAGAATTAAAAATTACTTATACATATGTATTACTATTCATTATAAATAATGTTATAATAAAAGCAGAATAACTCTCATGTTTGAAACGGAACAGGTTTAATTGATCTCACATTAAAATATTCAGGTACACATATTCAGTACTTCAATTGGATTAGAGATAAGAGCTTAGATGCAGTGTATATCAGAGTGCTACTTATATTATTATACTATACTTGTGTCTGTTCTGTATATTTATAGAGAATACATTCCTTTTTCTAATTATCTTTTGCTACATAATTAGAAAAATTAAGCAGTATTCTACACTGTAGTATTCTACAACACTATATAAACACTGATTATGCATTGCCATATTTTGGTTTGTCTCGTTCCACTGAAGGTTTCTTCATTATGTCATCTCGGGGTCTTCTACCTTGGTACTGTTGCCTCTAGCTTGCCAATTATAGATATTCTCTAATTCTATATTTGTATTTCTGAAAAGCTTGTGGCAATGCTGAGTAATAAACATGCCATAAAAATTCAATTAGAATTAAAATAATGGTTTTGCAATAGCAATATATGCAGAAAAGTTTTCATTGTCTTATACAAGAGCAGACTGCCAACAACTTAATTTATTTAATAATGAAAAAACATATCGCTTATTTGAAATAAATTATGTGTTGAATGGAGTCATTACCAGCAGAGATGATGCTATGGAGAAAGAACGTGGCTGGATTTCAGGAAATAAATCTAGCAGATAGTTGACAATCAGCTCATCTGTTGTATGAGGGAAGTCTGCCAGGACCTAAGAGGACAAAGAGCAATCCAGAATAAGGTAAGATTGATCAATTGGTGCTTTTCACTGTAAACTAATTTACTAACAGTGCTGGGAAGGTTACTTTGGAAATGTAATAGGTTACAGATTACAAAGAACCCCATTCAAAATGTAATAAGTAGTGTAAATTTTCAATTACTTTATAAAAGCATTACATTTGATTACTTTTTGATTACTTCCATGGTCCACTAGGTGGCACTCAGAAAAAGTGGGATATATTTTAACTCTGTGCTCCAGGGCTGCAATATCATGGCTGGCTCTGGACTCTGACCCCATTTTCTAAAACAAGCTGGGATATGCGAAGAAACAATTTTACTATGATGTAATGTATATTTACATGTATATGTATAGATTATTTATTTGTCTACATAACGTCTACTTAAAGACAAACAGCCATTGAACAAGCAACAAACATTAACACATTTTATCCAAATATAAACATGTATATTCAGCATTAAAGAAAACATTTGAATGAACAGACATTAAACATCCATTGGTGAACCTTTTACCTCCAGAGCCGTACGCCGGGGTCTGTTGCAGTAATTATGCAGCTCATTTTGACCTTGTGGTGAGCTGAACTCAACCAGTTTCTCTCGCTCGAGCTCATTGGTGGCAAATGTGGCGAGCAGCTCAAAAAATGATCGACGTGGCACTGCAGCAATATCCAAAAACTCCTGCAACAGGAACCTGATGGAGCAAGGCTGAGGGAGTGACACAGGGACAGAAGCTGCGAGACACAAACAGAGACATTCAACAGCAAATAGTAATTCCCATCAGTTATAATTTACACTCTCAGATAAAAAGTGTCACACAGTGTGAAATTCGGAGAAGACACATCACATTTTACATACTCATGCATACACACACACAAATCAGAGACACAAGACAGAAGCAACATAAATTACATGAACTCATGAACAATTATAATACTGATAAACTCCTCTGCAGATTCCAAACAAATTTAAACAAATGTGAGTGACACACACACACACACACACACACGCACTTGTGTTGGTATCTGTAGAAGTGAGCATAAAGTAAGAATCAGGGTTGAGTCGCAGCAGTTGGCAAAGTTGTTTGACATCTTCCGATGAATTACAAGGCCTCATCATCACCACATCACCTGCTCTGTACCTGACACACACACACATTACTTTGGTGTAGTTTTTCCATTAAAAAAACATTTACAGCTGAATAATAAGACGAATAAGACGTTTAAATACCTAAATGCTTATACTACTCACTGAATATTTGAGCCTGTGATGTCAAACTCGATATGTCTCACATCCTGGAAATGACCAGGAGCTGTTACTCTGTTATTTGACAGCAGTCGTGCTGGGAAAGGGTGGTCTGAAGAGGGCGGGGCCTGGCCTTCAGCCCGTATTGGTTTCACAACTGTGTTTGCTGGAGCATCATCCAGAAAGTTGAAAACATAACGAGGAGGAAGTCTGCAGGGAAACAAAACTAAATTTAACACTACAGCCATGGCTAGTCACTTTGAGAATGACTTAAATGTTAATTTCCCCGAGGTCTGCTGCGTGAATGTGTTTTGGAATTTGTGTTATATGCAATAAATATTCATTCATATTGTCTATTATTGACAATAACATTAAGTTTATTTCAAGTTTGCCCTGAAATGCCCTAGAATGTCAATCATCTTCTGGGCCACATGCTGACTAATGGAAATCCATTCTTGCATAATCAACACTTGAAGTTTGCCCAAATTTGTGTTTTTTTTTTTATCCATTTGCCTCCAGAGGATTGACTGTATAGATTTACGGTCTGGGGACTTTTGTCCCAATCCTGATTGCAGTCCTAATCCTGTACAATCCTGAAGGAAGAACCAATATTTCAAGCCCTACCCTTCTTTAAAAGTTTCCAGTCTGTTATTCTAAATCTGTCAATTCATGTTATCCATCCATCCGTCTATCGGCCTTGTCCTCTTCAAAACACTCAGCCTTGTTAAGGCAAGAATCCCTGTTGTCTGGTCCTTTTGTGAAGGGCTAAAATGCAATGGAAATTTTTTATGGGGATTAAGTTCATTTCATCATGGCAAAGAGGGACTTTGCAATTAATTGCAATTCATCTGATCACTCTTCATAACATTCTTGACTATATTCCAATAGTCATTATAAAAACTGAGGCAGCAGACTTTCTATTTGCGTCAAAACTTTTGGCCACGGCTGAACAATAATCCAAATAATGTCAATTGACATCCTTTAGAGACAAATTTCACACAGCGACGTGCTTGAAAAGATGTAGCAGACTCACAGATCTTCATCACATAAGGGGCTTAAGTCAGCTGGTGGAGGATAAAGAGCCAGAGCCTTTTGCCAGAACAAATTTAACCAGGGATCAGTCACTCCATCTGGCCTGGGAACATAATTTATCCAGAAAATGGTTAGAGTTTTTATAACAGAGAAGACCTTTTCTAATAACTACAGGAAATGCTCAAACAAGCATCATATCGGGGGCGCTCCTGAGCAGCCATTGTTTATGGATTCCGTGTTAATTGTTTATTTTTTGCGCTACCACCTTTTTTTAAGATGGCCGGCAAAAGTAACACGAGTGTTTTATTATGCGACGACCTCACAACTGCGGCCTCCTTCACAAACAGCACGGCCTTGATCACAAACAGCGGCCTCGGAGCCGGAGGTTTCCTCTCCATCTCGCGTCGCACAATCTCCGAGTGAAGCCGTGCAGGTTATTGATGTGGGGTCTTTGAAGCGAGAGTTGCTGAGCTCGCTAAAACAGGACATTGCGGATATTTTCAAAGCTAATTGTGCACTTGGGGGATGATTTGTCCACAATTAGGGCTGATTTACAATCAGTTAAAACCAGCTACAAATGATAAAGCTGCTTCGGACGCTGAGATGAGATGGCTTTTTTTTAAGTGCGGGACATGGGGGAATCACTCTCGGTATGCACTGATGATGTAGTCGAGCTTAAGAACAAGCTCGCACAGACTAAATGCCGAGTTTGACTCTTTAAAGAGGAAGTGTGAGGACCTAGAATCTCGGTCGCGACGGAATAACATTAGGATAGTCGGGATTCCCGAGGACACCGTGTGATAACACAACTATCGCCACGCTGCTTAAAGAGGCTTTCCAGCTAGACGAAGCGCCGCTGTTAGACCGGGTACACAGAACCTCTCAACCGAAACCGAAACACGGAGAGCGTCCCGCACTGTTATTACCAGGTTTCATTACTATAGCGACTGTGCGGATGTTCTGCGTCGTGCGAGGGAGAATCGACAGGTTGTTGTCGGGGGGAAGCAGGATTTCTGTGTTCCCTGACCATACTGCCAAGGTGGCCCGAGCTCGAGCGAGCGGCCTTCACAGGACGTGAGGAGGCAATTACGCGGAATGGAAGGAGTTCGTTATGGGCTTTTCTTTCCAGCACGTCTCCGTATCACACATCAGGGTGTGGAAAAAGACTTCCTCGATGCCGATGAAGCCGGGAAATATATTAAAACGATTAAAATCGGTTAGTGCCTTCTCCCAGAGTGTTGCAATGGCGGGTGATGTTAAAGGGTTATATTGCCATTGTATGCGCACACTGTTTGGGTACTGTACTGGAGTTCTGTGGGAGTTGTCTCTCTACTGGATTAGGTTAACTTTCAGGGTTTTCTTCTCCGAGTTGATGTCACGATTTTGTGGCACCAATGTTTTTCTTCTTTATCTATTGTTGTCTCCCTTTTTGGAGACTTTTGTTTATTTTTATTCATTTTTTTTTTTTTTTTTTTACTTTAGTTTTTTTTTTATTTTGGGGGGGGGGGGGGTTTTTTGGGGGGGGGGGGGATTTGGGGGGGTGGAAGGTCCTGGCTCACTGTATTTGTTTCTTGCTCTTCCATTTAATGTACTTTAATGTCTTCGAGTAGACTAGGTTCCAACACACCGATTTGTTTCATCACCTGGAACATACGTGGTATGAGCAGCGTCCATCTAAGCGTGCTAAAATCTTTAGTCATCTGAAACGGCTTAACTCAGACATAGTTTTCTTACAAGAGACTCATTTACAATTTAAGGACCATTATAGGCTTCGTGCTCCTTGGATAGAACACATATTTCATTCTAATTTCAATTCTAAATCAAGAGGAGTTGCTATATTAATTAGGAGAAATATCCAGTTTCTTACCTACCGATGTTATTGCTGATAGGAATGGCAGATATCTTATTGTTGCGGGGATGTTAATGCAAACAAAGGTGCTGCTGGTAAATGTTTATGCACCTAATTTTGATGATGTTGAATTCTCCAACAGACTACTCAGTAACATACCCCATTTACATTCTCATTTATTGATTTTTGGAGGTGATTTGAATTGTGTGCATTTATTGATTTTTTGGAGGTGATTTGAATTGTTGCTTGACCCGGTACTGGATAGATCCAGTCCAAGACCGATATCTCAGTCAGCTATATGTCAAAATCTTTTTCTGATTTTATGAACCAAAATGGCTTGCTTGTCCCTTGGAGAACTCGCAACCCTTCCATTAAAAAATTCTCCTTTTTCTCTCAGGTACATCAGTCACACTCAAGAATAGATTATTTTTTCATAGATGGCAGCTTGAATTCATTTGTTGCTGCCGTTGACTATTCTAGTATTTTAATATCGGACCATGCACCATTATTCTTAGATCTTCAGTTGTCCACAAGCAGATCCGATCCCCCCCCTTGGAGGTTTAATTCTCTATTGTTGGCAGACGATACATTTTGCGAGTTTATCTCTAATTCTATTGATGAGTTTCTTCTTTTTAATCAGAATGAGTCAACATCGTCTTCCTTAGTTTGGGAGTCACTGAAGGCGTTCCTTAGGGGGCAGATTCATTTCATTCTCTTCACGTTGCAATAAAGTACATAAGGCCAGACTCATTGAACTCACATCTGCGATTGGTATTCTCGACCAAGAGTGCGCATCAAATCCCTCTCCAGAATTGTTTAAGAAACGTCTAAATCTCAAGACAGAATTTGATTTAGTTTCCACCAAGGAAGTAGAGCGACTGTTATTGCAGACACGTAGTACCTACTATGAACATGGGGATAAAGCGAGTCGACTTTTGGCTCACCAATTGAAACGTCAATCTGTCTCACGTTTGATACCTAAAATTAATACTCATGACAATGTAACTGTTACAGATCCAGTGGAAATTAATTCTACATTTAAGTCTTTTTATACTGCTTTGTACAAATCTGAGTTTCCATCTGATATTTCTGTTATGAATCAGTTTCTGGCCAATCTTGAAAATCCTACTATTGACACTGATCAAATGCAGAACCTTGATGCCCCACTGTCCATTGGTGAGATAAAGCTCTCAATTTAAAGCGATGCAATCCAAATAAAGCCCCGGGTACCTGATGGGTTTCCTATAGAGTTCTATAAGAAATTTATTGATAAGTTGGCGCCTCTTCTTTTGCTAATGTTCAACGAGTCCCTAGAAAAGGGTTTTCTTCCACCTACTCTGACCCAAGCTTCAATAGCTCTTCTGTTAAAGACTGATAAGGAGACACCTTTGTGTGGTTCCTATAGGCCTTTATCTTTGTTGAATGCAGATGTAAAAGTTCTTGCGAAAATTATAGCTTTGCGCTTGGAAAGGGTTTTGCCTACTATTATTTCCAAAGAACAGAATGGTTTTATTAAGGGACGTCATTTGTTTTTTAATGCTTATACTCTTTTATATATTATCCACACAACGCATTCTGAGACGGTGCGTGAGATTGTCATTTCAATGGATGCAGAGAAGGCATTTGATCGAGTGGAGTGGGAGTATCTGTTTGATGTGTTGGAGAAATTTGTTTTTGTTAATAAATTTATTAGCTGGGTGAGGTTACTTTATTCAACACTACAAGCCAGCATTCAGACGAAAAGCGTACGTTCAGATTATTTTCCACTGGAACGTAGGACACGTCAGGGTTGCCCTTTATCTCCATCCCTGTTTGCCTTGGCCATTGAACCATTGGCCATCTCCTTGCGATCCTCTGCTTTATTTAAGGGTGTTATTAGAAATGGTGTTGAACATCGATTATCACTGTATGCAGATGACTTATTGCTCTATGTATCTGATCCGTTATCTGGTCTTCCTGGTATCTTGTCCATTCTTGATGCATTCAGCTCTTTTTCTGGTGTTATCAACGAGGCTGCCTTGCAGCTAAAATGCCAAGACATTCCATTTAAAGTTACACAATCTGGATTCAAATATCTTTGTATTTCTGTGACGTGTACATTTTCAGGTCTTTTCTCTGCAAACTTTACCCCACTCGTTACTAGAATGAAGACTGATCTTCAGAGATGGAATAGTCTGCCTTTGTCTCTGATTGGGAGGATTAATACTATTAAAATGAAGGTTCTGCTCAGTTTCTTTTTTTGTTTTAACAATCCCCTTATTCCTACCTAAACATTTCTTTGACTCATTAGACTCAGCAATTAATTCTTTCCTCTGGGCAAGGGGATCTCCCAGGGTGCGTAAGTCAATACTCTTCTTACACAGTGTGCAGACAGTGTTCCGATGGCGTGTGGTTGACCAGTGCGGGGGTGGCTTCTCAAGCAGCGGAGATAGCAAGTTGCCACAGTGCACACACACCTGAGCCACAGATCGGTCCGAGCAGTTAAACAGCCGATCGTGGAGCAGGAAGGACGACCCGTGCGCCAGCAGGGCATCACGCTCCATTTCTCCAAACACACACACACACACATTCATAAGGTTCGGTACTGGGTTGAGTCATCTCATTTAGCATGGTGCAGGTTAGAAGCACAATCATGTTCTCCCTCATCCTCTTTGTCTGCTCTTATATATTCCTCTCTTCCAATCAAAATTTCCTCGTATGTCAACAACCCTGTGGTGTTGAATACATTCAAAATTTGGTATCAATTCAGGAAACATTTTAAGTTTGTGACAGCTTCTCCGTTAGGTCCACTATATACAAATCATCTTTTTCCACCCTCATACCTGAACTCTTTTTTTAAATTATGGCATGACAAAGGTATACACTGTTTTCTGGACTTGTACTCTGAAGGTGTTTTTGGTACTTTTACTAATTTAGCATCAATGTTCAGATTACCTGCTAACCATCTTTTTAGATTTTTCCAGGTTAGGAATTTTGTTAGAGTATGTTTTCCTGACTTTCCCTCATCTCCTCCTCGCCAGCAATGGGAGAGTTTGATTAAGCTTACTTTACGACAACAAAAAGGTGAGGTTTCTATGATCTATAGTGGTATTTCGGATCTCTGCGATCAAACTACTACCAAAATAAAAGCTGCTTGGGAGGGGCTTGCATATATATATATATATATATATATATATATATATATATATATATATATACACACACACATACATACATACACACAAATACACACACACAGAAAACTCAATTGAAATAGACACTTGCTATATTGACAAAACAATATACACTGTATCTCAGTATATTTTATGTTAATGTATTTTGACTGTTGACAGCTGACTCCCAATATATATGAAATTGTCCCTTGATGATGATGATTACTACTAATAACAATAATTATCTGAATTAAAATGTTGCCAGTATTTATTTCAGCTTTTCAACATCGGTAAAATTGTAAGCCAATATTCGCTTCTTATTCGTATATATAATCTTCATTCTAAAAGATTGCAAATTGATTAATGAAAGCTGTAGAAAAACTCAATAAATAAATTCATCGCTGCTAACTGTAGGTAAAGATCAGTCTTCATGCACAATTACAGCTGGACATCTACATTATCTTAAGCCTCCTACATGATGTCAAATTTGATGCTTATGTCCCATTTAACAAAATGCTCAAATGAACCCCACAATCAATGCAAAATCTTTCTCACCCCAGATCATGCTGATCGTCCGCCAAGCCAACCGAAAGAAGCGCATTAGCACCAAGCTGCAGCAGACGCTTATAGAGCTTCTTAGCCACAAAGTTGAACCTAAAATGCACAAGAATCAAATAGCTTTACAGAAAACATTCACAAAACTATCAGACTTAACAGTTTTAATGTATGGTTCATAATTAATCATTGATAATTTTTATTTAATAAGAGGCAGTTAAAATGTCTAAAAAATGATTAAAATGTACACACTTCAGATAAGTGGTGAGTTTAACAGTATTTTCATTACACTGATATTACATCACTCTCAATCCATTTCGAACAGCTGGATCTGAAATTTTGATTAATATTCTTTGTAAAATTGCTCAGGGAGAATTATCAGACTGTACAGAGCTCTGTAGTAAACAGCAATAAAGCTGTAAGCCTGGAAATGTTACAGGTAATAACTTTATAAAGAGGAGAAAATGATATATAACATTTATGTAAAGCACTGCACTTTAAACTGTGAGGTCAATGTTAAGTCTCACTTAGTGTATGATGAGTCACCAAGGCCAAGCACTGCACAGTCCAGGCGACACAGAGATCCCAAGGGTAATGACTTCCTGAACAGAAACCTCCAGAAGTTCTGCAAGAAAAAAAAAACAGATTTGCCCTGCAGCAATGAGTTATACACATTAAACACCTTACAAGTTCAATATAGCATGGAGAAACTTCACTGCTCCAGCAGTGCTCAGAACAAATCACCGTCCACTTTTAAGAGCCGCAGTTTGTTAAATAAAAGAATCAACAACACCTTAACATAAATCTAACCATAGTGTTCTCTAAATAAAACAATATATTTTTTAATCATTTATGACCCAATTACAAAGACGTTTACACTCTGTAAAATGCTTTAAAAAAAACAATAAACCCATATTTTATTTACAATAGAAAATATAAAAAAAAACATGAAAAATACTAATTTTACACTGAGCAAATGCACAATTGAAGGAAATTCTTTTAACAAGTTAATTTATTCCAGTAGCCATATCACCCAGTAGCCCAAGACCAGTGGTTGTCCACTGAAGCTAAGCAGGGTTGAGCCTGGTGAGTACCTGGATGGATGACCTCCTGGGAGAAAAAAAAAACAGGTTGCTGCTGGAAGAGGTGTTAGTGTGGTCAGCAGGGAGTGGTCTATGCATGTCAGTGCAGTGACAGGGACACTGTCAAAAATAAAAAGTACCGTCTTTCGGATGAGACATTAAATAAGATCTTGACTCTTTGTGGTCATTAAAAAAAAATCACAGAATGTCCTTCGAAAAAGAGTTGGCTTCAACATTTTATCTCCTCTACACCAGTAATCTGGTGTGTGGTGGGCGTCCTGGCACACTGTGGCTGCCATCGCATCATCCAGGTGGATGAGGAAATCCCCCTCTCATAATATAAAGCGCTTTGAGTGTCTAGAATAGTGCTATATAAATGTAATGAAGAATAATAATAATAATAATACTAATAATAATAATATATGGAAACTCAAGAGAGCAGTTGCTGGAATTTTGGGAGAAGAGTGTTGTTGCTAATACTAATTCAGTAAGAATGGGCAGATCTTAACCAATCTGCAATCTTCATGTACAAAATATGAAAGTATAATGTTCCTCAGCATAAAATTGAAAACACTATATCTAAAGTACTTAATATCATCATGAAAATCTCTATGGTCAAGGGACAAGGGTAAAACAAATCAATATCGGATGTCCGTGCACTGCATTATAAACAGACATGATGCTATAATGGAAATCACTGCATAGGCTCACAAACAACTACAGAATTCATTGTCTGTGCACAATGTCATCCACCAAAGCAGATTTAAAAAATCATGTGAAGCTTCTATATTCATTGGGAAAATTAAATACAATTTTGACATCTTGGAATTCTTGGAACTACAGATACTGTTTACTCCGGACTAAATGAGCATCTGGCATGTTAGCACTCAATTACAAAGCCTACATCTCTGATTTGGTTTGGGGTGCACTTGTGCCTATTTTCTGGGCAAAAAGTCCTTTCAAAAAGTAAATATTGCAAATAAAAGACAAATCCAAAAATTAAAATCCAAATTGTTTATTGGAACTTGAAATAGCTGACATACTCTACCATTTTCACTCTTTTAAAATGTAAATTGCACCAACATGAAACCTCTTACTTGAAGTGGAGGACCCTAAGGGTGTTAAAAGTAACATAACCCTTATTTATACCACACTCATTCCTACCTTCATATTGTCTGGAGGATCACCTTGTCCTGTGGTGGAGCAAACAAACACCACAATAGCCTCCGATATCAGATTAGCCTAATGAACACACAAGCATGAGCACTTTCCAATTTGTGCATGTTAGCATAAAGCAATGACTATTTAGAAGAATATATTCAAATATTCCCATTCTCTCTCACACACACACACACACACACACATTAAATATTCGAAACACATTAATGTTATTCATCCATACAATTCATTCATTCCGATGCATTCATCCAATTTACCGGTTTTAAACTGGAACATGCTTGTATTATAATAACACTTATACTGACCACATTGTATGTGTCCAGAGCCTGCACTCTGGCTCCAATCCGTCTTCTTTGTGCCTGACGACAGATTCTTTCTGCCGTGTCTTGGGCTGTTCCTGTTTGACTCCCATACAGAATCAACAGAGTGTGTTTTGACATCTTTATCACACCACCATTATTAGGGGGGGAAAAAGAAATCAATGACAAAATCGCAGAGTTTAAACAAAGAGACACATTGATACACTAACAACACTAATATTTATGGGACTTTGATGCATAACATTTTTTTTTATTTATATACAATATCCTTTCTGAAAATTAGTCAATGATTATTTCAGGTGTGACATGAGAGAAAACAGGTAATCAAAGTTTCCTATTGTAAATTGTATTTTAAAAATACAATTATCATATTTACATTTGTTTACATTAAAATTTAAATGAATATCATTTTGTATATTATTAAATTTATTTTAAATTATATGCAAATGAATTCAGCAGGCATATATCACTAACTTTTTAAATAAAAATAGTCGTCATATGCCTTCTTCTGAACTACACTGCACATCCAAAAAAAAGTAATACACTAATATTTCCTTGGACTGCCTTTAGCTTTGATTAGTTTTGATAAACACAACATAGGGTCTCTACTTCAAACAAGCATGTGCAGGCCGCGGTTTCTGCTTACGTCATCAAAACATACTGTTTTGGCCGTGTTGTTTCGGTGATAAAAGTCTTTCTGAACCAAGAATGCACTTTTGGGCCATTTTCGGCCGAACATTTTTGGTGGCCGAAAATTCGGTGCATCCCTAGTCTCAACACTTATAACCTTCCAGAAATGCAGTACTTTCTCACCAAGATCTTATTTTGATGATGGGAGAGTCGGACTGCTGTACAAAGTGCTAGTTCCTTAAGCCTACATTCCCAAATGGGTCTACATCACACGTTTGAAACTAAACCCCACGGACCTAATGTGGCCTGTCACATCATTTTATGCAAGAGCTTAAGGTGGAAGGAACTTCCAAGAAATCAAGAGATTAGAAAACAAATACATGTTTGTGCTTCAACTGCTATGTCTTTTGTGTTATGCAGCGGTGTCGCTCATCAAAGAGCATATACAGTCTTAGTTACAACTGGCTCTACAGGGTAACCATAATACTGATATGGCCCACGGTGAAAATGTGTACTAATCATTTCTGTACTAAAACCACTCGTTCACGGTTTGAGCCTGAGGGATCCTGCCATTGTCATCATGGAATGACATTGCTCCAGGGTCCAATCTTTATGCTCTCAAGCAAATTGAAGCCTTTTTTTATTAATCGCACTTATGGTGTAGAAACAGATATAACTTTCAGTTCTGAAAAACATGCAGTTTATCCAGCACATATGCCATGCTTAACAGAAAGAAGCCAATGTAATTATTTAATATTATTTACAAGAAAATTCATCTTCAATAATGTTTCGGTAGGTGGTATGTGTCAAATTAAAATTCTTTGGAAAGACACCATTGCGATGGTCTGGGCAGCATTGTACCTGCCCCCACCAACGAAGTGGAAGTGGACGTGTAGTGACCCTGAGCACGTTCTTTCCACCTATAAAAACTGATCTGCAGGCTGCGGTAGACTAGTGGGAAATAAAAGCATTATTTATTTAATAATGTGAATAATGTAAGTACAGACGCTTACCTTGTCCATAACACAGATCTACATATCTACACTAGCTGCTTTCTCTTAGACGGAGCATTACTATCTCTTTAACCACACACTCTCACCGCCGCTATCCCACATTTACTCACGGGCGCTGAGATGCACTTTCATTTCCCCACCCGCTTTCCAACAAACCCCGCCTTCTGTGCCATGATTAGCTGAGAGCACATTCTTACACTGAATTATTCATTAAATATGCATATTTCGGTGAAAGTTTATTTACCTAATTTTAATGTATATCTACGTTTTGCAAGCCTTGATTTTATTTATGTTACGCTTTCTATAGCCATTTATGAACATCTATATAATGCTTACGTAAAAAGTTATAAGTACTGGCCAATCAGACACCGGAGGTGGGCTTTGTGAGAATACAGGTAGAAAGAAAAACACATTGCGAGGCAGGGCTGTTTGACCCGGAAGAGATTATACGCTGTTGGCGTCTGAGGTTTCATTTTAAAAATGGCGATCGACAAAGGTTATTTGTTTATATGCGTTAGCTTGATCCTTACGTTAAGTTCTACACCAAGTCACTCTCGGATTCATCACCTGGAGCTTAAGGTACATGTGTGGACATTAAGTGATGTTTTTTGGGAGGAGGAGGAGGAGGAGGATGTTTCTGAAGCTCAGCAGTGCTACACATAGACGCTGCTGTGAGGATTACATGGGGATTACTGTGTGAATGAAGTATGTGATGTTGGATATGTCGCAGTGCTGATGAGATTCGGAAAGTCAATGACTGGTGCTGAAGTGCTGGAGGATGATGATGATGATGATGATGATTTATATATATATATATATATATATATATATATATATATATATATATATATATATATATATATATATATATATATATATATATATATATATAAGGTGAGCGCTGTCTTTGATGGTGCAACACTTTTGTCTTCTCTCAGGATGATGTGCGACAGCGGGTTCACCTCAACACTTTCGGCTTCTACAAAGACGGCTACATGAATGTAAAGATGAGCAACCTGAGTGTGAGTGGAGCCCTAATCGACACCATCGACAGCTCCACTGTGAGTTTGATTCTCAAACACTAACTTAAAGCTTTCATGTCATTTATTATTATTTATTTGGTGAACTTCATGTCTCACAGTTCCTGTGATTGGCTCCAGTCCCTAGAGCTTCTTGTTAATGTGATGTTTGGATTACATCTGTTCAGTCATTTGCATCTTACAGCAATAAGCCCTCCACTTTAAAATACTAAAGTTCTGTATTTTATATATATATATATTACAGACAATTCAAAGTTTGTTATTATTCTTCAGTGATCAAAGGAATTCATTCCACTTGAAAGACAAAACACTAGATGCACTCCTCTTATGAGGCTTAGTGGCAGGCTTTTCTTAATAGTTCATGTAAAAGTAATTCTTAATAATTAGTGTCACAGTAACACCACACTAAAATGCAATTTTGATTCACTATATTTCCATTCACTGAACAAAAGGCCAACATCTACACTCTAATTCATAGACTTTAAGAAAGTTTAAATCAGAGAGCCATTCCAACAATCTATTGTGAATCTAACTGGTTCTTATAAATCCGCAACGCACCAGTATTAAATCCACAATATTATTAGTATTCTGATGTCTTCCAGTGTTGTGCATCAGTTAAGCTGTTTTCAGGTATTTTAAGGTAATCAATCAGCCTGTTAGCATGTCTGTTTAATTAGTGTTTGACCCCACTATATTTTATGCTTCCCATTGCAATCACATACTTCCTTCAAACACAATGCCATGCCTCAGAGAAAAGACTGCTATTGGAAAGAGTAGGTGTGATGGCTAAAATACTCTCAAGGAGCTGATCACATGACTTTTAAAAGTTAGAACATGATTATAAGCTAAGGTGATGCACATCCCAAACACGATATAATATTATTGTTCAGGTTGAATACTTGATTATTGTGCATAACACAAACTACAGACTTGAGGTAATCGATCGACTACAGCAAAAACATTTACCTTAAATCCTGCATGAGTCGCATTTCTGTTGTAGTTCCTTGTGCTCTGTAAGTTTATTATGAAAACTAGCTCTGCTTGCCATTTTCATAAGAATGCAGAAACTGAAAAGCTGCATTCCTTATGTTTTTTTTTTAATAACTGATTTCTGAGTGTTATAAAACTAAACTGAACATAGGTGCACATGATTGTAAAAGGAACAAACAAAATGGTATGGAATAAGTAAGACAGAGTCCTTCTAGGTCACACTGAAATTTCAACAAATGCGAGCTGATTTGTTTGTTTGTTTTTTTCTGACATTTTATAACATGCTATCATTGAGAATGAAATAATGATTCTTAATAGAGCTACTGGTAGATATAAAAATCTTACTTTCATTAGCTCCAAGCTAATATCACAACTAGCCATTAGTGGCATACACTATGATAATGGCATACACTAACTTTATTATTGTATTCATATAGTTATATATTATAACTTATTATAAATGTTATCAGAGGCATTTATAAAGTCTGCCTGTTCTTGCACCCTCATCACAGATTGGCTTTAGTTTGGACCGTACAAGCAGTAATGGCTTCTCAACTTATCTGGTAAGGACCAGCCATATCTCTCTCTGTCTCTCTCACTCTCTGTCTCTGTCTCTGCGATCATTGACCTGGAAGCTGATGTTCGGTTGTGTTGTGTGCAGGATGATGGCTTAGACTACTGCGTGTTGAAAAAGGTTCCCAGCAGTGATTTTGCCGTGGTTCTACTTCTGTTAGACTTCAAAAACAAACTGTAAGTTCAACTCCAAAAGCAGCTTTATTGATTAGTGTGGTAAAATGTAATGCTACCCATGATCTCTTTACATCATTTAAAGAGGCTTTATATCGCTACTGCTTTCTTCTTTAGATTTTAGTTTTGTTTTGTTTTTTGCTTTTAAAGTTTAACATACTTGTGTCTGTATAGCTGGACTGAAGGACTTTTTAAGGTCATGTGACCCAACATTTGGGCAGGTCATGTGACCCAAAAATTGATTTCAATCTACATTTAAAGCCAATATTAAGTGTTACCGTGACCATTACACCCATAGGTTGCTCTTCCCTAAACAGTTCCACAGATTTGAAACTACAGAAATGTATAGGATGCTTTTGTAACATCAAGTTCTTCATCAAATGATAAAATATGACAGCAGTAGCAGATCACTGCTGTATGAAATATGAGTAATGGTACTTGGTGCCTTTTAGCTTTAGGAGTATTTGCTGAATGTTTGTTTATTGTTATTTGTTGTTACATTACAGTGTGAAGATGAAAACATCTGCAGAAGAGGGAATGTTTCCTCATATCATTCCTCTGGTACCAGACACTGCAACAGCTGAGCAGAAGTCAAAAGAGAAATCTCAGTCTGTTGGTACATCTGCAACTTCTGACTATGTTCACTTCTTCCACTTACAGTCTGGATCATTACATTGTACACAAAACTCCTTTAAATAATTCTCTGAACAGTTTGTTTAATGCAACATTCATATGAACTCAAGTTTAAGTTCAAGTTTACAGAGAACCTCCTCGCTAAAACACATAATTTTAAAAATTAATGGGTATATGGATACATTGACTATCACTTCAGTCTAATGGCCAACAAAACTGAATTTACATTAATATAGCATTTTTATGTTATTCACTTTCTTCTGTTTCTTTAATTTGATGGATTTCTTGTGGAACAACATATACACTTTTTTCACCTGGTGATAACCAGAGGTGTCAAGTAACAAAATACAAATACTTTGTTGCCTTACTTAAGCAGAAATTTTGGGTTTCTAAACTTTACTGGAGTCATTGTTTTTTAGGTGACTTCTTACTTCTACTCCTTACATTTTCCAACAATTAACTGTACTGCTCCTTACATTTTAAAAATATCCTTGTTTCTCCTATTTCATTTCGGCTTGTTTTCATCCTGGCTTGTCAACATTCAAAAAAACCTAGCCATATAAATCTCGACATCCGGATGGAGTGAATTTGATTGTGGTTGGATGAGAAGTATATACCATTCCGACACCCTATTGGTTTATACGTGATCTATCGCACCTCCACATGACACAAATGACGTCATACTCAGGAACGACAGCCAGTGTTGGGCTCGTTACTCAAAAAAGCTTATTTCTTCCTTCTTCTTTCTTCCTACTTCTTCCTCCACAAATGAAGCTACAGTAGGTACTTTGGTAGAAAGACGTTTGAATTAATAAGCAATTGTTATAAGCTTAAGCTTTTGTTCTTAATGGTATTTTTTTATTACCATTACATTAATTAGTTTTGCAACCAAACTTTTACTTGAGTAAATAGCTCGAGTTGATACTTCAGCTTCTACAGAAGTCTTCTTAAACACTAGTATCTATACTTCTATAGAGTAATGAATGTGAATTCTTTTGACACCAGTCCTGATAACGATGCAGTTGAGCTGTGTTGGCATGGTGGCATGTTCTAGAGAAAAAAGTCCCGAGTAGTGAGTTATCATTGGGGCATTGCCTTTATTTTAAATTGCTTTGTGCTTTCTGTGTCATTTCCAGCTGAGTCTAAATCTAAGCAGGACATGACTGAGGTAGGAATATTTACTTGCGATATTCACCCGGGTATCATGTGTTTCCACTGCTTTTAACCTGGGATTCTGATCAATTTTTGTTTATTTGCAGAATAAACCTGAAGTCTCATATCCACTGCAGAGAAATGGCAATAAGTATTCCTTTCAGGTGGGTCTTTGTCATTCTAAATGAATCTTGCATAAAGTGAAATTTCAAATGTTAAAACTGAACATTCAGATGATTAATACATTCCCAATGAAATGTTGGCATTACATTAGGAAAAACCATTGAATTGAGTATTTCTTTTTTTTTTATATTTTAGTGTATTAAATTCGATGCAAATCTAAAATAAATGTATAAAAATGTAATTTTACCCTTCGCTAACATTTGAAATATCCAATAAATGCTTCTTCTTTCTGGAGTCATTGGATGCAATTCATCACACACACACACACACACACACACACACACACACACACACACACACACACAAACAGAGAGTATTAAAATACATCTAAGCCAACAGAAAGCTTGGTCTTTGATTGTTGGAATAATTTATTTGTTTTAACACCTGAAGTTTATTGATTGGCTTCTGTTTTTCAGTTTTACTTCAATGTAACAACAGAGGAGCAGCAAGGCCTCTACAATGTCTACTTCCACAATTGCTTCTCTTCCACTTCTGCCATCCAGGATGTGTCTTTACCAAATTCACTCACTTTCAGCTTTGATGTGAGCAAAATATTTAAATTGAGTCTATTGACTAAAAATTGAGTCTTTTTATTCTTTAGTGTTTTTTTGTTATGTTTTAATTTTATAGCTGAATGTCAGTCGGTCTTCAGATGCTGGACGTGCCCATGACTAAACAAAAGGTCATACGAAGAAGGTCCATTGTTCAGTATTCACGCACCACTAAAAAGTGTATTAGTAAATGTCAGTATGTTTTAATCGGTACACGTACCATATATCCCGTAACAAAAGATTTGCTGTCTGCTGAAGACCAGGAAGAAACAATGTAGATCACTGGATATCACAAGGGTTACATTTTACATTTGCAAAAAATAAAAATATAAATCTTAAAAAAAAATCTAAAAACTAAAAATCTACCTTACATCACTTCATACATGCAGTACAGTACATGAACAATACTTGACCTAATCCACACACACAATCAACAAAGACTGTATAAAAATACATTTAAAGAATATTAACATTTAATAACATAAACAGCTATAAACAGACAATAAAGTAAACCATGCATAATCTCGACGGACACGATGCTTTCAATGTAAAACAGCCACGCAGAATCAAAGAGTGACTGTTTTCAATTGAGCATCAATGTTTGTGTGTGTGTGTGTGTGTGTGTGTGTGTGTTTGTGTATGGGGACAATTGTAATACATCCATTTATATATATATATATATATATATATATATAAATCCCTTTACTTTTTCACTTCCCTTCCGTGTGTGTGTGTGTGTGTGTGTGTGTGTGTGTGTGTGTGTGTGTGTGTGTGTGTGTGTGTGTGTAATGTTCTATATGAGATGTCGCTAAATTTTGGAGTATCAGAATCGCAATATGAACACATTAATCGAGTGAATTAATCATCCACTATGATTCTCTTGTGTGGTGTTCTCAACAAATGAGCCACAATATTGGCATTACATAATGTAACTAGACGTTAATGTCCCTTGGTTCCTTAGCATCTGATATTATCAAGATATTAAATTAGTGACTTAAAAGGCAGATATTATATAAATAAACAGCTGCTATTATAATGAAACTCCTTTAGTATTTTACACTTTTAGTAATGTAATGTGCTTTAGTGGTGTGCAGAACATACTGTTTCTAAGAATAACAAATGAGAATTGTGATCACAATTATAAACCAGTCATGTCTGTCTCCTATAAAAATTATGCAGCTCTAGATAAGGATTTACTGGAATACCTCAACCAGACAAACATCCACTCTCTGACATAAAGGATAGTGAATGTCCTCTGCTTCTTTAAATATGTTAAACATTTAATAACAATTCCCTACCTAATAACAATCAACTATCTATGTTTAACTATCTATATCTATGTTTCCCTAACAGCATAATGTGAAATTTGACTTGTTTTTTTATATCTTGGACTTAGGAAAACTTTATTGATCATGGGAGGTAAATTATTATTTATTAAAAAGGAGGGGGTAATTAAATATTTTTTATTTTTAAATACATAGAGTAGAAATCCTGTTTATGTGTTCTATGAAGTTATGACACTTAAAACAGAAAGAAACTGTAGTTTTAGGATATTTCACATGTGAAAATAAACTTAATATCAGAATAATATCAGAATATTGATCAGAATAATATATAATCCTGTTTGGACAAAACCCTAAAGGGTATCTCTCTCTTTGTTATACATTTAATGCATTCTTAATTTTTTAATATTTTTTTAATTTCACCTGAGAAACATCCCACCACAGTGAACACGGAAACTGTAAGATCAACTTGGTCACACAGTACCGGGCGACTTAAAATTATACCATTTAAAAAAACTGAGCAGTTGAGTGTTAAGGCCTTTCTTCATGATCCAGCAATGGTAGCTCAGTGGAGCTGGAATTTGAACCTGTGACCTTTTCTTCAGAATTCCAATATCCTACCAATAGCCTAATCTATCAAGCGAAAGAACATCTGGGGAAATGTCTTTAGCATTATTTGCTTCTTAAAAATAAAATATAAGTAACAATGAAGTGAATCCTCTTTTAACACTCAAGTGATTTTGACGGCAATCTGTGTAATTGCACCGATTACAGATTAACATAGAGGAGAAGAATCCGGACAGCTTCCTCTCTGCTGGAGAGATCCCTCTCCCTAAACTCTACATCTGCATGTCTGTGTTCTTCCTTTTTATTGGGACACTGTGGGTCCATGTTCTCCGGACACGCAGGTACTTGCAGTTGCTGTCACAATAACAACCAGTATCACAAGTGGTTTAATACATGTAATAACCTTGGCATAGGGTAATGCCCAGTCTTTGTATTTTGATTCAATATTCTTGTTTTGTTTACAGAGCTGATGTATACAAAATCCACTGGCTCATGGCAGCTCTACCATTTACCAAGTCTCTCTCGCTCATTTTCCACGCTGTGAGTTATGATTACTTCTTGAATCACTATTTAAATTTTATTACCATGTTCTATCAATATTTTACAACCCAATCCCAAAAAATGCTGGGATTCTGTTGTAAATGGAAATAAAAATAGAATGCATTGATTTGCAAATCTCATAAGGCCGATATTTTATTCACAGAAGGACATAGAAAGCATATTAAATGTTTAAACGGGGAAAATTCACTTTTATTTGTTACAGTTTGGATTGTAGAACAAGTTTGCTACCTACACACACAGTTTGCATTATTCATTCATTCCTTCATCTTCTACCGCTATATCCGATCTTCACTCGGGTCACGGGGAGCCTGTGCGTCTATGGCATCTATGGGCATACACACACACACACACACAATCACACACTAGGGACAATTTTTCAAGGTGCCAATCAACTTATCGTGCATGGTTTTTGGACCGGGGAAACCGGAGAACCCGGAGAAAAAAACCCTGAGGCACGGGAAGAACATGCAAACTCCACACACACACACACACACACACACACACACACACACACACACACACATGGCCAAGACGGGAATCGTACCCGGATCCTCGAGGTGTGAGGCGAATGTGCTAACCACTAAGCCACCGTGCCACTAAAGTTTGCATTATAAGAAAGATAAACATTTCTCTTTTGAATATTTTCCTTTGAAGTTGTCCTTTTTGTAAAAAAAATGTTTCACGAAAATTTGAATACTTTATACATGAAGTACGGTATCATAATATTTAACAAACCTTTGTGTATTTCAGTAATCATTTATATGGTGTTGCTAATAAAGCTTAGTTTCTATAAGTCTACTTGATCAGTGTTAGCTGAGATAAGCATGTGGAAAGGTGCACCAGTAAACTATTGCTTTATTGTTGCATATCTAAAAGTATTTTTTTTTTTTTTTTTTTTTTTTTTTTTTTTTTTTTTAAAGTATAAAAGTATTTATGTTGTTAATGGAAAATCTTCTGCTTTGCAGATTGATTACTATTACATCTCCAACCAAGGTTTTCCTATAGAAGTCTGGGCTGTGGTGTACTACATCACACACCTGTGAGTGATTTTGTTGTGTGTGTCTGACAATGAAGCAATGCATTTTTCACTGTGTAAAAATAACTGTTTAAGCATTAATTGTAGTTTTAAATGTTTACTCTGTAGGCTCAAGGGGGCACTGCTGTTCATTACTATTGCTTTAATAGGGACTGGCTGGGCCTTCGTGAAACACATCCTCTCTGACAAGGACAAAAAGATCTTCATGATTGTCATTCCTCTTCAGGTACAAATACAATTTGGTACAGATTCCCGTTAATTGGATCATGTGACATTAAGACAGACAGACAACTTGAATGACAAAGTAACTCCCTTTTTTTACATTAAGGTAATTCTTAACGTACACTAGGATGCTGGCATCCTAAAGGGAATATTGTTTTCAGGTGATAAATTACAAATGGATTAAGTGAAAAGGGGTATAATGACAAATTAGATAGCATTTTAAAGGTCTAAGCCTCAAGCATCTACCCTAGTTCACTGTTTTTCAATAGAACGCTTATGACGAATGTATCTGCTGAATTTGTGTACGATGTATACACCAACCAGCCACTTAGATTTTTGTTGTTATAGCGAGTCAGACGTATCCACTCTTTTAAATCCCTGTTTATTTGGAAAGATAAGGATCCACTGAACAACATGTAAACATTTTTGGTCAAACAATACAATACTGTTGCAATTCATATGATCATTCTTTTGTTTCCACATCACAGTGCTGGGGGGGAGGGGGGGGCGTTGTTTATCTCTGCAAATGAAAAACAAATGAGACCATCCACTAATAAAAAACTCAAAGATGGGCGAAATCTTATCGGTGGTGCAACCAAACCTGCAGTTGTAAGTTTGTCTGGCATCTTGGTCTGCATCATTGCAAACCGTTTATTTCTAACCAGTAGCATTATGGAAACAATATGACTGATGGAAATCTAGCCAATAAGTGAAGGATTCTAATGATGTATGGGAGTTTTTTTCCATCATCCCGAATGTGCAGAGAGGACAATGATGCGATTATAATGTGCCTCCAACGAAGTGAAATCCATTTCTATGGGACAGTCATCATTTCAGATAAGTAGTTGTAGGCATCTCATTTTTCATGGTATCTTCATGAAATTTGAAATGTAAACGCATGACACTTGGCTTTCAACTCATAATTGGATTTTCTGGACTTCCTTTTGTGTATTTATTTATAGAGTAAAAAAAAAAAAAAAAAAAAAAATTTATTCAGGGCACTTCAGTTTTTAAAACTTATTATTCTATGAGCTAAAGCAACTCTGGATGGTGGATATACAGATAGAGCCAATATAGTAACGCCCTAAGTGTCCTTCGTGGTGTTGTCAGGAACTGCTAACATTCAATTTAGGTAGGTCATTTTTAACCATCAGACCCAAAGGGTGGGTGGTTTTTAGGATGAATTATGTTTCTTCCAGCAACAAGTTATTTAACATTAACTGGTGCATCTCATTTATTAAACAACCATGTCAGATGACATATCTTGTGGTTGCTTGAAGATTGAGTAAGGTCATGTAAAATAGAATAGAATACACTTTTTGTCACCTACTTTGCATCTCCCAGCTTGTTTGGAAGCTGGGGTCTGATCACAGGGTCAGCCATGATACGTCTCCCCTGGAGCACAGAGGGTTAAGGCTCCTTGCTCAAAGACCCAAGAGTTGCAGCTTGGTGGTACCAGGGCTCGAACCCCAACCTTCCTATCAATAAACCAGTGCCTTATCACCTTATCAGCACCAATCTTTTATTCCTGGGTACAATCTCCACCACTTCATCTAACTCAATCCAGAATTTTTCTTTCTTTCTTTCTACCCACTCTCTATAGAGCATAGGCACCGATTATATTTATCATCACACCTTCAACGTCCAGCTTCACATTGTGTCTCCACCTCCACCACACAATGGAAAGAGAAACAGTAAGAGTACTGGACTCTGGTCGCAGGATTCCAGATTAAACCTTCACTGTTTCTGTTTCCATCCATTATAGAAAGTCCATCCATTATAGAAACTCTCCTCCACTGCTCTGACCTAACTTCATTTCCACTTTGTCTCCTGAGCACACGTCTGCCTTTACCAGATATAATAACCAACAGCCCATTTTACCCTCCACTCTCCTACACATCTCCCTTCCCTGTAAATATCTTCCCCTCTCCTCCTCATCCTTTCACCAACAGTAGCTCAAGTACCGATACCCTGTTGGCTAGCAATGCATGTGGTGGTTAACGGTAACCTGGGCGATTCATTATGAAATTCCTAATTCACACTTCTCTATTTATTTAGGAACTGGTACTAAGTGTGCACTAGCTTGGGCAGTCCTAAAGGCTGGGTTTGCTTATACTGCTTTAGTGAACGGTCGGAATACTATCATATTATAGTTGAAAGGCATATTGTTAGAGGTTGGCATGGTTTTCCCTTTACATTTGCGGCATTTGGCAGACGTCCTTATCCAGAGAGACTTTCAACTGAGCAATTGAGGGCTAAGGGCCTTTCTCAAGGACTCTGGTCCAGAGGTCAATGCCTTAACCACTGAGCTACCACCTCCCTTTAACCTGGTATATTGATTATTTGCAGATGGTAAAAAATTATTCTCTCTCACTACAGTATTTTGTGTTTTATATTACAGCACTGTCTAATTTTAATTAGTGACTTTGACAGTAAGCCTGTCTGTGAGGCAAATCGCAAGATTACAGAAATGAACCTGTACCCGTACATTACTCTATATTTAAAGATTGCACAAGGGCTTTTATGTTCACTCCACATAAAATAATTTTGTTAAACAGTGTAATGTCACATTTTTTTTAATGACGTCTCTGTGTCAACATTTAAGCTGGGTCAGCAGTAAGTCATATACAAAGCTTTTCCTTTATCCTTTCTATGATTAATGCCAGGTTGAATGTTTTTACAGTTTCAGTAGGTGAAATGCAAGTAATTTAATGTGTGTCTGACATCATTCCATTTGTATATGTGGAAAAACATTTCTGCTACATAAGGAATTAACCATTTTGGGGAAATCCTGAAGAAATTCAATCATTTTCAAGCACTGTAGCCTGTAAATAATTCACATTTTTTGTATATGTATATATATATATATATATATATATATATATATATATATATATATATATATATATATATATGTGTGTGTGTGTGTGTGTGTGTGTGTGTGTGTAAAATGTATATACATGGATGTGTGGATGTGCACACATACAAACTGTAAAAGGCCTGAGCCAGATCAAATCTTAAAACTTGTATATAGCATATGTGATGTTCAAATGCAGTGTAAAGTAGTATAACATTTATGCTCAAAGCTGCAGTGATCTGAGGTGATATTTGTTTCCAGGTCCTGGCAAATGTTGCATACATCATCATTGAGTCAACAGAGGAAGGCTCCAGTGAGTATGGACTGTGGATGGAGATCCTGTTCCTAGTGGACCTGCTGTGCTGTGGAGCTATCCTCTTTCCTGTTGTCTGGTAGGAGCTTTCTGTTCAAGTTCTTCAGCATACTTACAAGCTGCCACATGTTTCACAGAGCTTTGTTCTGTCACCGAGATCTATCATGGATCTGTTTAGCAGACCTGGGCAAACATCCGGCCCGTTGGTTCTTCCAATCTGGCCCACTAAAGATTGATACAGAACCGTCCAAATGAAATCGCGAATGAAAATGTCCGCCTGCCGTATCAGAATAAAGTGTAAGCGCACACCCGCACCGGAGTTTGAAAAATGACAGAAAAACACAGAGCCCCCCCCCCCCCCCCCCCGAGCCCCCCCCCCCCCCCCCCCCCCCCCCCCCCCCCCCCCCCCCATATAACCAACATGAGAGAAAGTGTATAATATCGCAAAACCCCACCACCAACAATCCAAGAAATGCCACGTAATTGATGTAAAGACTGATGAATGATTATTGTTTGCTTAAATGAAAGATAAAAATTGGTGAAGCTGGCTTTGACGTCTGTAGGCATGCTTTGCAGGTCCATCAGGCACTTACAAGAAGCATCAGCAACAGATGGGAAAGGTAAGCCAGGAGTTTTTTATTGTTGTTGAAATAATACTTCATTGATTTCTAACACATAAATCTTGCTTATAATAATATCTATTCAAAAAAATGTATGCTATTTAAATTTTCATTTCATGCGTTGGCTGCATTGATTTAGTTTTGTGATTTGCCTGTTTGTACCAACCATCCATTTGTTGAAGCGTGGCTGTGTAATGGTTGTTTCTGGAACCATTGCAATCATTAATTCTTTCATTTCGAGCGCTCAGCTTTCCAGGAATCAATAAATACTGTGTATGTATATTTTCATACACAGAATTCATACACACGAGCCAGTGTTATTTACGATTTGGGAGGGAATCAAAATAATTGTGATGCCCACACTTGAAAAAACCATGGCCAGTAATACATTTACTCCTCATTATACAACGCTTGTTCTGTTCTCTCTCTCTCTCTCTCTCTCTCTAATATATAAGTGTATATATATATATATATATATATATATATATATATATATATATATATATATATATATATATATATATATATATATATATATATATATATATAAACTTTTTAATAGGATCTGTTTGCATATGAACCAAAAAAAAAGCATGTGTCTCTTAAAAATGCTTAAGACAAAGACAACTTGAGACAGGCAATGTCAATGAATGACACAAAAGACAATGAGGATGCATTGATTGAGTTGTGGACCTGCATTACTGAATTGTGTATCAGGGTTGTACCCAAGTTCTTGGCAGACTTCGAACTCTTCTTTTGCTCCTGTGTCAGCAGCCTGGGCATGAACTTAGAGCAGTGTGTTCTATTGACATTTCGGGCTTGTCTGGATGTTCCCTATGACACATGGACAATTCTAACAAGTTTATGGATTGATCTGCAATCATCAATCACAAGTTGCTGAATGGTGTCAGGATCTTGCTGATATTCTCATCTCATTGTCCTCCAGTGATGTTCTCCCACTCTTGAAGCATGCATGCCACCCCGAACGAGCAGTGTTAAACTGTCAGGCCTATGGGCCATATGTGGCCCACTACATAATGTTATGTGACGTGCAAGAGCTTCAAATGTGTATGGTTGTCTTAAAATAAGGCTATGTTGCTTTAAAGTGTGCAATGACAATAAACCACATTTCCCACAATGCTATGTTACCCACGAAGTGACTGCCACTAGATTACATGTATCCCACATTTACAGAGGGCAATTTTTCCACCAAGTGGAATTGAGAGATTTCTGCCTTTGAAGGCAACCATAATGCTGATATGACCCACGGTGACCATGAATTTGACACCCCTGCATTAGCTCATTGGTGCAAACCTGCAGAATCATGTCAAACCATTCCATTAAATTGCCTTGTTTTTTGAAACTTACTGGGCAACTACTGCAGAAGAGATAAAGGAGACAGCTAGGAAGGTAGTTTGTGTGACTTGATCTGTAAATGGAAAGGAATATGGAGATGTTATGGTCAAATGAAGAAGTGCAGGAAAGCATAAGGATAAAGAGATTAGCGAAATAGAATTGGGGATGGGCAGAGATGGAAAAAAGTAGGGAGATGTATAAGGAGAATGCAACAGCAGATGAAGATGGTTGTGGCTAAAGCTAAGTAAAAAGTGTTTGATGAGCTGTATGTGAAGTCAGACACTAAAGAAGGAGAAAAAGATTTGTACCGGTTGGAGAGGGCCAAGCTGAACATCTTTCCCAGGATCCTGCAGATTTCCATCTGCAGTAAAGGATGGATGTTTAAATATAAATGAAGGCTTATTGAATATACATTAATATGGTATTAAATGCTGTTTTATATTTTATAAAGACAGTAGGCATCAAAAAATGTAACAATGTTTGTTTATCTATTAATATTGGCCTAAATATTCAATGATGGATTGCTATTGGTGTCCTCTGATTTTTAAGACTTAATTACTGTACTAAACCAGCTATCCCATAGAGAGAATATGTTCCAGTCAGAGGTGTGTGGTGCGCGCCTGTGTGCGTGTAAACATTTCGATCGGTAGAGTTTATTCCCAAATCCCAACTGTCTGTCCAACTTTATTTGATTGTAGAAAATTTCAACAAAAAGGAAGAAAAGATTACATCATGTTTCAATCTCAAATCCATTATATGATTCTGTTTTAAATGACATGCCTATTGCCCTTTTATATACATAATTACCAAATGCATTACAACCACTTACATGCTTCAATTATGTTATCAAAAGCACTACGGTTTTGGTTCTGTCTGTTCCTGAATCAATTGATAACAGCTATCCTTTTGTTGTGTTTTGTGATTTTAAAAGCTGCCATCAATTTAGCCCAGCTGAAGCTTTTCAGGCACTACTATGTAATGGTAAGTACTGACATTATTTACTGTTTAATGCTCTGTGTATGTGTATGTATGTATGTATGTATGTACATATATATTATATATAGATATATATAGATATATATATATATATATATATATATATATATATATATATATATATATATATATACCACACACACACATATATATACACATACATATACAGAGTGAGAGAGAGAGAGAGAGAGAGTATTGAAAACATTGAGGAAAAAAGACATAACTAACATGACACAATTACGAGTTAACTCAAGGCAGTCATGCGATGATTATATAAGTCTATGAGCCTGTGTGTATGTGTGTGTGTGTGTGTGTGTGTGTATGTATATATATATATACAGTGGTATGCAAAAAGTTTGGGCACCCCTTTAAATTTTCATGATTTTCCTTTATAACTCATTGGTTGTCTGGATAAGAAACTTTCAATTAAATATATCTTTTAGGAGACAAACACAGTGATATTTGAGAAGTGAAATAAAGTTTATATGATTTATGGAAAGTGTACAAGAATTATTTAAGCAAAATTAGCCATGTGCATAAATTTAGGCAACCTGAAAAGCTGAAGGTCATTTGATTGATTTCAATACCTTTAGCACTAATTATTAGAACTCAAAATTGGTTTGGTAACCTCAGTGACCCATGACCTCCATACACAGGTGAATCCAATCATGAGAAAGTATTTAAAGGAGGCCAATTGTAAGTGTTTCTCTTCTTTGCATCTTCTCTAAAGTGTGGCAAAATGGGAGCCTCAAAACAACTCTCAGATCTGATCTGACCACACAAACAGTGTCGCCTGAGGTATGCTAAAGCACATTTGGACAAGCCAGCTTCATTTTGGAATAAGGTGCTGTGGACTGATGAAACTAAAATAGAGTTATTTGGGCAAAACAAGGGGCGTTATGCATGGCGAAAAAACAACACAGCATTCCAAGAAAAGCACTTGCTACCTACAGTAAAATTTGGTGGCGGTTCCATCATGCTGTGGGGTTGTGTGGCCAGTGCAGGGGACTGGGAATCTTGTTAAAGTTGAGGGTCGCATGGATTCCACTCAATATCAGCAGATTCTGAAGAACAATGTCCAGGAATCAGTGACAAAGTTGAAATTGCACAGGGGCTGGATCTTTCAACAAGACAACGACCCTAAACACTGCTCAAAATCTACTAAGGCATTCATGCAGAGGAACAAGTACAACGTTCTGGAATGGCCATCTCAGTCCCCAGACCTGAATATTATTGAAAATTTGTGGTGTGATTTTAAGCGGGCTGTCCATGCTCGGAAACCATCAAACCTGACTGAACTGGACATGTTTTGTAAAGAAGAATGGTCCAAAATACCTTCTGCCAGAATCCAGACTCTAATTGGAAGCTATAGAAAGTGTTTAGAGACTGTTATTTTTGCAAAAGGAGGATGCACAAAATATTGAGTTCTTTTTTTCTTTGGGGTAAAATTGCGTTTTATTTGTCCTATTCTCATCCTTTGTTTTATTCTGATTTCTGCCACATCCATGGCTAATTTTGCTTAAATAATTCTTGTACATTTGTTATCCAACAACCTACATGACCTATAAACATTTCATTCTTTCACTTTTAACCCTGTTATATCATGAAAATTTAAACTGCATTGTCATACTGTAATAGATATATAATATATATATATCATATTATGCCTCTATACCAAACATACCACCGTAGTTCATAAGACTGAAATATGACAAAAAATGCATGTAAACTTTAAATCCTTTCCCTTGAAACTATTGTTGCCCACTGTTACTTGTCAGTTTACAAAATGACGTGAGCGAAAAAAGAAACAAAAAATCTAAATCAAATTAACAATATTTGTTGTGAGTACAAACGTTCATAATGTTTAGAAGTAGTGGAAGTGATGTGCACTTCTGTCCCCACAGATCCCTTGATCTCAAATCATGGAGTGTGTGTTTGACCCATTTCTTTAAGGATTTTGAACGTCTACATCCGAAGAACACATCCACAATTATCTGTGTTTACTTCTCCAAGATCATGGAACAACCTACCAGTTTTCCTTCATAAACACTGTGTGTAAGTGTCCTAGAAGGGATTTGCACTGTTTTGAAGGTAAATGTGTACTTTCCAGCAAATATTGACCTTTGATTTCCCATTTTGTTCATCCTAATTTCATTCGCTGTATTAATGTATTCTTTGCATTCTTTGTTTATACAATTCTTTCACACCAAATATTAAATCCACTTTCCATTTCACTTTTAAAAATTTTTTCACTGAGCTGTGTTTTTGAACTCCTGCATATACGTGATGTGTTATATTTTATTTCAGAATATTGTCTTTCCAAAAGACATTAAACCACATTTCAACAATTAAATAAAATTTCAAGTTTCAAACAATACCATGTTAAAAATGTTTAATAGGGGTGCCCAAACTTTGTGATTAAACAATTACTATAAGTAAACATTTTCTATATGTAGTATATATATTATAATTGCATTTCTATCGAAAGCTATCCCTTTAATATAATTATTTATTATTATATATTATTTTTATGTCAATAACATATATATATAAGTAGTAGTTGAACATTTTACACATATAGTACCCATTGTAATAACAATTTTTTTTTTTTGTTAAAGGTGAGCTCCAAATAAATTAATGTCTTCCAGTTGTGAATCCCCCAGTACAAAAGTTGTTTGATTAATGGGTTGGTAGAATTGTTAATTTATACGTGGAACTCCTTGCAAATTAAATCAATGGTTCCAAAATTTGCTTTCCATTAAACTGGACACCGTGAATAGTATTTCAACTGGTTATACAAAGACATTGCAACTCACAAGGATTACCCCCGAAAAATCACACCCCACACAATACCTGTGTTAACTTCTCACAATGGAGTACAAGAAGGAATACAGGAAAACATGAGCGACACCTAACAACAGAAGTTGGAAGCCGTAGGGACGCAGTTCAGTAACCATAATCATGGGAGAACTTGAGGACCAGCAGTTCATCGAGTGGACCTGGAACAACCTGAAGTTTCAATAACATTAGGGCAAGTGCAGTTTTGCGCAGGGCCTTGTTGTTTTCTCTGATTCTTTAGTAATTAGGGCCCAAGCACTGTAGTGTACCGGGCCCTCATTTGTTTTCAATTCTATTCAGATAATTTATTTATTTTGTTATAATTTTTCATATTTAAGATTTCTCTCGAAAGTTACCTTTAATATATTTTTAGGCACTTTTTTTTAACATATTCCAAAAAATCACATTGCTCCACAGCCAGGTTGGAATCTGTTTCCATTAGGACGTCAGTGAGGCTTGGAACTCTCACTGCAAAGTTTGGATGTATAGAGCTCATTTTGTTACACACTTGCAAATATAAATCGTAAAACAGTTTCAGTAGACAATTAGAAGTACAGTTTTGATTTAACTGAACATACTAATCATGTCTCACATCACACGGGTTTGGAATCTGTTTCACAGTTAGGACGTCAGTGAGGCTTGGAACTCTCACTGCAAAGTTTGGATGTATAGCTCATACACACTTGCAAATATAATCGTAAAACTCAGTAGACAATTAGAAGTCGTTGAACTGAACAACTTTCATGTCTCACATCACGGGTTATAATCCACAGGAAGTAGTGTCAGTTATTTGATATTGTTTGCAAAACGCACCCATTGAATTTGCAATACTACTGCAAAATTTACACAAACCCCACCTCACCAGGCCAATACGATCTCAACATTGTAATATCTTAAACAGTTCAGCTGTGGCGAGGCCTTAATGTTGTGGCGAATAAACAAACAGTAAGTAGTAACTAATAACGTCTGTGTACATTAAGTGAGCTACATGAAACGATAGTATTATGTTAAGACTCATAAACTAATCACACTGATTTGAGTGTCAGTTATAGCGCCACCAATGGCAGCAGTGTGTCACTTTTTGTAATCACCAAAACTTTCTTCTTACTTTTACCTGATTTGGTTCTTGATCAGTCAGCATTATGAGAAAACTTGAGATATTTAATATTGGAAAGGCATTTGTGATAACTTGTATGGTGCTAATATGGCGATCATTTAAATACAAACATAATAGAAAAAAATGTACGTACGAGTAAAAAGGCCTGATGTACCGCCATTGTGCCCATTGACAGTGTAAGTGGTTCTGTGGAAGGCCAGATGTGTGGGCCCCAGCTGTGGTACAGGCCCTCAACAGCGCTCCCTGGAACTTTTGTTTAGATCTCATTGAGCTTAACGACTTCCCTAATATATGTCATTAGACACACTCCTCAGTTAGTTATTTTGAATTGTTTGAAAAAAGCACCCATTGGAACTTGCTATCTTCCTTTTCGGCCATTTATATCAAACAGGGTCCTATATGAGCTGAAGACATTGAGGATCTACCATCCTGAAAGAAGTTTTGACATCTCATATGGTTCAGCCTTGAGGAGCCCTTAAACTTATGGCAAATTAAAGGAAACCGGAAGTGGTAATAACTTCTTTGTTCATTGAGTGATGTACATCAGACTGCAGCATTCTGTTAAGAAAAGAATGCTGAAAGTGTTTACTTTTAGATATCTATTGTATTTTGTGCCTGATTTTCAGCTGACTTAAAAAAATTATTATTGCAAGACATGGCTGAGGTCACGCCTAAAAGGAATTGACCTGTTTAATGATGGTGCTCTGGGGAGTATTAAAATTAAGGGCATAATAAAAGAAACTCTTTGATTGCATAAGGAACAATGAAGCATAAGGAAGTCTGCTTATTTTCATGATTCTGTGATGCTCGCACAGATCACATCAACATTTTTAATTTTTCATTGCATTACTAAATCATTTCACTTGCCGTATTATCTCATGTCCACTAGATTTAGCCATTAATGATGATCTGTTGGGGCGTTTCTCGAATAAGAATACTCTTTTAATCCTTTAATCACTTGTGCACATTTCATGGTGCTTTTAACATATTGGAAATGCTTTTGTACATTCATATAGTTAATTCTCTACAACTGTCTGCTGTTTCCTATATTCGCAATGTTTGTTATGTTAATCAAATATATGAGACTAGTTTCATCTAAATAATTTAAACCCCAAACATTTAGGCATCAGTTCATTGTATAAGTGATTGAATATGAAACGGTTAAACCAGAGTTCAACATGTCATGCTTCTCTTCTTCACAGTTATATTAAACCTTTTTCCTAAAACTGTCAGTCTGAATGCTAGTTCTCTAAAATGGATCAAAGGTTTTGAACAACCGCTGACAGGAAAACACAAAATTACAATTTCTGATCGAAACAGAAAACGGACATTAGTACAGTAAATTAAAAGTTTGAATCTGCTACATTCTCTAGTAATCAATACAGTGTTAATCAAATAACTCAATTTAATACGTTTGTTTTGTTAAAATTCATAGATGTCAAATAAGAAATTCAGATTTGTGCGTTTATTTGTGCCCTGTGTATATATACATTTTGTCATCATTCCAACTGAAAGATTCAATGTTCTTTGTACATGAGACGTGATGTAACTGATTATAGTGCTACAGTGATGAACTAATGATTGAGAAAAGTACAAGTTTTTCCAATAAATACAATGTGTTTTGCTCTTTGTTCTAATTGTTTTGAGAAATGAATCTGGCTTGCAAATACTAAGGATGATTTGAGGAATACTCCTAAGAAAAACACCTAAGAAAAAAAACTGTCAACTGTTCCCACAGCGGCATTTTTCCTTAGATTGCCGCATATATTGAAATTAGCCCATTCATAAAAGATTCCTCTGTCCCTGTTCTCTCGTGTTATTTCATTCCCTCCTTTTAATACTTTTTCATATATCATATTATCTCCTTTGTAGAGTTCCCTCAAGTATTTTTATTAAATGTCTGTTCTGCTTGACCTGTACTATGACTAGTGATTTATGTACATTTATTCTTGATTTATTGTGTTCTGAGATATAGCACTGATGTTTCCACAATTCTTTTATTAGTTTCAGAGGTTTGAATATATTGGACATCACTGCTACTGAAATAGGTTTGATGATTTGAAGTGAAGTGATTTAGATTTTACAACATTTTTTGGTAATCTTTTGGTTCAGAGAGTTTTATGGTAGAACTTGGTGGATGCATATGCATTTTTTTTCCCTTTGTTTTAACTTTTAAACAATCTGATTTAAGCAAGCTAGTGATCTGTAAAATAATCTATTAATCTTTTTTATTTAAATCTTTTTATTTATTTATTGTTTCTTTACTCTGCATCCTTGATCACAAAAGACCATTTCTTGTACCAATGGTCCATTTAACATTCAGCCCATTGTTATTATTTTATTAATTATAGGTTTTATAAGTATAATAATAAACAGCAAGTAGCAGTGTTATGTTCATTACTAATTAAATCCAAATAAACAGGTCATGCATTAAGGACTCACTGCTATATACTTAACATTCTATTGAATAATACTCACTGAATATTTGACAAATTGATCATTTATACTGAGTTAATCACTATATTAACATCATATTGAATTTTCAGAATGTTACCTCTTATCTCTTTCATAATGTCATAGTACATATCTTCACATTGTTACTCATGCTCCAGAAGTCACTAAATTGCTTCTAATATTGGGAAACAAACATCAATAATGTGTGAAATGCAAAGATTTGTCTGTGTTTGCAGTGTTAACACCTGGGTTTCTGCTTTACAGATAGTGTGCTATATTTATTTTACCCGTATCATTGCCATCCTCATCAAGGTCATTGTCCCCTTCCAGTGGAAATGGCTCTATCAGGTAGGTGAAGAATAATTTTAATTTGTGTGCACACGCACAACAATATAATTCTTGAAATTTCTCTCAGCGTTTAAGAGTATGTGCTGGTGAGCGGTACATGATGACAGTGATGTAGTTGTGTTTAGATGTGGTATTGAATGAAGAATTAGATATGTATATGTATTCATATCCATCAAAAGATATCTAAAACACATTATAGATTTATGTGAAAGGAGGCATGCTAAAGCAGCCTATGTTGTTCTCTTTTAGCCTTACAAAATGTAGTTAAGCTAAAGTTATTTAAATGTAAATTTTCAGCAATGTACAGATACACAAAAAGTACTTAATATCAGTAATGAATTACATTTACTACGTAACTGTCCATCACTGTACATAGGTAATTATGCATATAAAGTGCCGGTGCCTATGCTGCTTTGGTGCTATGTATAATGGCTGACCCTTGATTTGTTTATTAATTTGTTTGTATATGTATATGAGACATTCTACCAAACGAGTGCATTTCTGTCCACAATGTTTTATGCGATGCATAAGGCACAATAAATGTCCTAAAGTGTGTTTCCAAAGCGTAAGTCATTAATTTAAGTGTTCTTGTTAAAATGATGCATGATAAAATACTAATCAAAAAGAGAAGTATAATATTTGTTCATAATTTTTCATTAGGACATAGTACATTTTTATATACATACACACACACACACACACAAGGGGAAGTCAAAAAGTATAGGGACATGGGACATTTGTAATACATTATATATATATATATATATATATATATATATATATATATATATATATATCTATATAGATATATATAAGATATCGAGGATAGAGAGAGATGAGAGAGGAGAGGAGATCGGAGAGAGATGAAGAGAGAGGAGAGAGAGAGAGAGAGAGAGAGAGCGTGGAGAGAGAGAGAGAGAGAGAGAGATGAGAGAGAGAGAGAGAGAGAGAGAGAGAGAGAGAGAGAATATATAAATCCCTCATAGATTCGTAGATCCATTGACAGTCAAGATACCTCTTTTATAAATATATTTGCATGTGCACTATACTATCTAAACATACATATCTTATCAGAGATTATAGCAAGTACACCAGGTCAATGTTTCTAATTCCTTCTGTTTGAAACTTCAGAAACCATAAGACCTTCTTGTGTTATTTAAAGTATCATGATTTTAGTTTTGTTATTAGTCATTTTATGAAAATAAAAATGTCTGACCATTTTGGTTGGTGGTACTTCTTCCTTTTACTGTGTGACCTCTCTCTCTCTCTCTGCCACCTTTCTCCTCATTCTTTATTTCAATGAACTAATTTAAATAATTGATACATCCTTAATGATGGAAGACTTGGATCGATTTCCAGGTCATGGGTTTAAGGACATTGTCTTGCCTGAAAATTAAGAGCACACACTGCTACAGAACAGAGCAATGTTTCAGTACAAGTTTAAAATTGGACTGCAGAATGATGATCTAGGAGACATAAAAAACTTGGTCAAACTTATTAACTTGCAGATAGTGTAATGAATGATGATGTAATGAATGGTTGAATAGATGAGTGTATGTGATCATTTATTTAACACATGCATGAGAATGGATGGTTGGCTGGATCAAAGAAACTGAATAACATTTGGGTTATGTCACTATTGTAACACACCTTTTGGTTGCTCTTCACAGCTTCTGGATGAACTGGCCACTCTGATCTTCTTTGTCCTAACGGGCCACAAGTTCCGCCCAGCTTCTTCCAATCCGTACCTGCTACTGTCTGTGGAGGACGAGGAGGACATGGAAATGGACGATGTGTAAGTCCAAAAAAATTTTTTTAGGATCACTTATTGTAACAGACATGGACCAACAGAGATGGAGGTTAAGTACAGAGTCTTTATTGCTAACTTTTGCACAAGACAGATGTAGAGAGTGTGGAATGATGGATAGCCATATTATTGGTAGACACAGGACACACTGACTAACAGGAGGCAACAAACGGGAAATAAACTTGAATCTGGAAAACAGGGTAAGATGCAGTCTGAGGAGCACACAAAAGACAGAGATTAGAACACAAAATATACAGTCATGCAAAATTCCGTATCTCATGTCATCTATATGAGATCGGACGCCGAAGTGGTGTGGAGAGAGTTCTTATATTGTGCTGCGCTGATGAACTGGTACGGGGGATAAGAATTCCAGCGAGTTTGTGCACTGGGACTGGAGGAGGAGGTCAGAGTCTGATGGTTCCATTACAGGAACCAGGAATGGCGTCGCCTCGGTAGCTGGCCTCTACTTCAGGGGGCCGGACGGGTCCCTGGTGGTAGGTGGTAAGGAGGGCTCGCTTATTCTGGTGGCCTCTAGGGTGCTGACACTCAAATTGCAAAGCATACTTGTGGATGGTGCGGGAACTTTGCTGGAGGTGATACAATTGCTCACTTGCCAAGGTGTCATCCTTAGCCTGACTAAAGCGATTTGTGAATGTTCAGTGGCAAACAGATATGGTTGCATTTCAAACTGAAGATGAAACTGGAGAAGAAAGCTGTTGCAATCCCCTGCCGAGCCTGCGTACGCCGTTGGCCATGCCACAAGACTATGCGTTATAGCTGACGGAGAATGCAATGAACGGGAAACAAACATAAATCTGGAAAACAGGGTAAGACGCAGTCTTTCTGAGGAGCACACAAAAGACAGAGATTAGAATGCACTATACAGTCATGCTGAAGTCTGTGTCTCGCATGTCATCCATACGAGATCGGCCGCCGAAGTGGTGTGGAGAGAGTCTTTATTGGAGGAGGAGGTCAGAATCTGACGGTTCCATTACACTTATCTCATAGAAACTTATATATATTTATTAATACATGTATTGTGTTTCAGGAGGGGAATTTCCTTTTAGCTTGGGAGCCTATTCTTTTTCCTCTATCTTTCTCTTCAATCTCCCTTATTCTGTCCCTTGCTTGCTGTCTCAGACAAAAATAATTTAGAAACGTGTACTTGTACAGCTACACCAATTCTGCCCCCCCCCCCTCCCAAACACACAGTTCTCTGCGCTGTCTTTCACCCACCTCCAGGAGAGTCCTTTTCTAAGCCCTTCACCTCAAGCTGAATCGTGCAGTGGGCACATTTTTGGGGGATGGTAAGGGGACTCAAGGGCAGCTGTGCAAATTGTGCCCAATGAGTCATAAAAAGAACAGAGAAGATTGATGACATGGAAGCATGGACTAAAATAGATTCTATTAAAGCAGACTTGAAAACAAATCGTCTTTTTTTAGCATGGTTTGTGAGACTAGAATCTGTATGGTTTTGCAGCCTCAGGTCATCAGCCTAGATTTTCATGTCAGAATGTTCCCTTGCTGTTGGCAGAAATTTGATGTGACCTAGCTACTTGAGTAAGGACCATGTGGCCTGGCATTGTTGTTGGGCTTCTTTTGATTCCAGGAGAAGTAGATTCAGTTGCCACTGATGGTAGATAACCTTATATGAATACACCACCACTTCTTGTTCACTTTGACCCAGGTTGCCTCCATGACAATCCAGCTGTGTATATATTGTGCAGAGTGGATATGAGCTTTTCTGTTACAAAACAATTGTTGCTTGATATGTAGTATCATATCAATATCAGTTACATTGAAATAGCTAGATAGCATGCTAGCATGAGTAACATAATTAATTCCACAACAGTCTAGATATGCAAAACAACTGTGGATAGAATTATGAGTTCAAGTACCTGGGATCAGCGGTGCAAAGTAATAGACTGTGTTTGTTAGGGGTGTGAAGAAAAGAGTGCAGACAGGGTGGAGTTGGTGGAGAAGAGTTGCAGGAGAAATTTGTGATAGAAGGGTATCTGCAGGAGTGAAAGGGAAATTTTATAGGAATGTGGTGAGACCTGCGATGCTGTACAGTTTAGAGATAGTGGCGTTGTCTTACAGGATAACAGGAGGTGGTTGGAGGTGGCAGAGTTAAATTGAATTCAGTTTATTTTTTATTGTATTTTATTAAAGATGTTGTGAGTGAGAAGGATGGACAGGATTAGAAATAAGTTTATTAGATGGACAGGGTGGTTTGGAGAAGGACGATCCACTGTGTAACCCCTCAAAGGGAGCAACTGAAAGAGAAAGAAGGCGGCTGTGGATTAACATCATAGTTAGAGTCACTGAATGAAATCGAAAGCATTATTCAAAGAAAAAGAAAAAAGCAAAGAATTCAGTTGAACTTGGAGCTCACTTCATAAACCAGTTGAAAATGAAAGACACATGCAGAAAAAACGGTTTTACAGCTTACATACCCACTTTTGACCATTGTCAACACCCACCCACACACACCACTCTCTAAGCTTCCTATTACACCCCTGTTAAAACTGTTACTGTTATGGATAAATCCAAAAGCTAAAACTGTACAAAGTTTTTTTAATAGAAGTGACACATAATCTGATGCATAATCTGACTGTACTCATAGGAAGCTCAATTACATTATCTCTTAGCATAACACTAAATATATGTCCAAATATATCACTTATAGCAAATGCTTAATATAAAATGACAACAAAACATGTAATTGTGGAAGTTTTTGTATCTATCTACAAAAAATACTTGATGGATGGAAAAAACAAGTGTAGAAAAAATAATAATATAGAGAATGAGTATTGTTATAAGTAATAAAATGAACTCACTTCTTTCATTGATATTTTTCTAAAATTAAATTTTAGAATTAAAATTAAATTAAATACGTATGCTGTGTAGCCATGTGTTTAATAATTTAATTACACCAATTATTCAAGCAATCAATTGCTTTAATGTGACCATGTACTCAGAACAACATCTCTCCACAGGGTAACAACATCTACAGCCATGGGGGAGGGTGTGAAAAAGGTGAAGAAGGTGTCAAATGGCCCATCAGACGAGCGAGAGAGCATGGCATGATGTGGAAAATGTAGACTTTTAGGGATCTATCTGGACTTCATCTCTAGTTATGACATGGCGGGCATTTGAAACTTCACTCCAAAAAACACAGTGGAAATTCTCCTGGATGTACTCATGCTGGGACATGGTGTGATATCTCTGTTAATGTTCTACACACAGTATAAAGACTCTCTAACCTCCCTTTCTTTATAGTTCTAATGGAAATGCTTGGTGCTGTCTTCAGTTCAGGTTGTTTTACTTTTATTTATTTAATATTGGTTGCTCTCTTCTTTGTGGCATTTTTGTTCTTGCACTTTAGCCAACACACTCCAAGAAATCTCTGCGTGTTACTATGAAGATTTCTCAGTACACCGGAGCCTTGATTATACTTACAGGTCTTACGAATTTAAGTTGAATTACTGATGGCTAAAAGTGGCAGGAATGCTAGCCTCTATTTCCTGTATAAATGTACAGATCTGACACAATTGTACAGACACAAGATTTTTTGACCCTGACTTTTCAGTGGCAGTTATTTTTATTTGGTTGAAATAAAAAAAAAATGTTGATGTTAATTAATTTTTGGGGGGTTTTATCTTTCAATATTATCTGTTATTTAATTAATATTTAAGATGTTATTTGATTGATTGGTATTACTTATAAAGGTGGTTTATTTTCATTCTTCAAATATTTTGCTTATTTTCAGAAACCTGTGCGCTATATGAATATTCTCAGTATTAAATTGTGCAGTGTTTTTTTTCTGTTGAATTGTGTCTACATTTTTTTCATTTTGCTTGAATAAACGGATTTGTTTGGCTCTGTGTGACAGTGAGCAGGGGCATATCAGGGACAAATCAATTCTCATTGTTTTTTCTGCCTTTTTTCTGAAATATAGAGTAGTTGCCATTGACCATTATATTCATTTTGTAAGTCACATTTGAAAGATTCTGGTTGACACTAATGGGTTCTCTTGATCATATTCATGAGTTATATTTATTCTTTATTAAAAAAGAACATTTTTAAAATTATATAAAAATAGAATTCATAATATTATGCATAATTAAACCCAGATTTTATGCAATACTTTCTTTGAATGTTGTGTATTTAAATGTGTATATACAGACGTGGACAAAATTGTTGGTACCCTTTGGTCAATGAAAGAAAAAGTCACAATGGTCACAGAAATAACTTTAATCTGACAAAAGTAATAATAAATAAAAATTCTATAAATGTTAACCAATGAAAGTCAGACATTGTTTTTCAACCATGCTTCAACAGAATTATGTAAAAAAATAAACTCATGAAACAGGCATGGACAAAAATGATGGTACCCCTAACTTAATATTTTGTTGCGCAACCTTTTGAGGCAATCACTGCAATCAAACGCTTCCTGTAACTGTCAATGAGACATCTGCACCTCTCAGCAGGTATTTTGGCCCACTCCTCATGAGCAAACTGCTCCAGTTGTGTCCGGTTTGAAGGGTGCCTTTTCCAGACTGCATGTTTCAGCTCCTTCCAAAGATGCTCAATAGGATTGAGGTCAGGGCTCATAGACGGCCACTTTAGAATAGTCCAATTTTTTCCTCTTAGCCATTCTTGGGTGTTTTTAGCTGTGTGTTTTGGGTCATTGTCCTGTTGCAAGACCCATGACCTGCGACTGAGACCAAGCTTTCTGACACTGGCTAGTACATTTCTCTCTAGAATTCCTTGATAGTCTTGAGATTTCATTGTACCCTGCACAGATTCAAGACACCCTGTGCCAGACGCAGCAAAGCAGCCCCAGAACATAACAGAGCCTCCTCCATGTTTCACAGTAGGGACAGTGTTCTTTTCTTGATATGCTTCATTTTTTCGTCTGTGAACATACAGCTGATGTGCCTTGGCAAAAACTTCGATTTTTGTCTCATCTGTCCACAGGACATTCTCCCAGAAGCTTTGTGGCTTGTCAACATGTAGTTTGGCATATTCCAGTCTTGCTTTTTTATGATTCGTTTTCAACAATGGTGTCCTCCTTGGTCGTCTCCCATGTAGTCCACTTTGGCTCAAACAACGACGGATGGTGCGATCTGACACTGATGTTCCTTGAGCATGAAGTTCACCTTGAATCTCTTTAGAAGTCTTTCTAGGCTCTTTTGTTACCATTCGGATTATCCGTCTCTTAGATTTGTCATCAATTTTCCTCCTGCGGCCACGTCCAGGGAGGTTGGCTACAGTCCCATGGATCTTAAACTTCTGAATAATATGTGCAACTGTACTCACAGGAACATCTAGTTGCTTGGAGATGGTCTTATAGCCTTTACCTTTAACATGCTTGTCTATAATTTTCTTTCTGATCTCTTGAGACAGCTCTTTCCTTTGCTTCCTCTGGTCCATGTCGAGTGTGGTACACACCATATCACCAAACAACACAGTGATTACCTGGAGCCATATATATAGGCCCAATGGCTGATTACAAGGTTGTAGACACCTGTGATGCTAATTAGTGGACACACCTTCAATTAACATGTCCCTTTGGTCACATTATTTTCTGTGTTTTCTAGGGGTACCATCATTTTTGTCCATGCCTGTTTCATGAGTTTATTTTTTTACATAATTCTGTTGAAGCATGGTTGAAAAACAATGTCTGACTTTCATTGGTTAACATTTATAGAATTTTTATTTATTATTACTTTTGTCAGATTAAAGTTATTTCTGTGACCATTGTGACTTTTTCTTTCATTGACCAAAGGGTACCAACAATTTTGTCCACGTCTGTATATTATAGATAGATAGATATATGCAGTGACATTATTTTGAAACTGTTCAACAATTAAAATTTTTATATTGTAACTCTTAAAATGTGAATTAGTCAGACTCAATCACATTTTAAAGTACATAATGATTTTTGGACATTCACTGTGTATAATTGTGTGGATTTGGAAGAGGCACTTAAAGCATAATTTGAATCTCCTGAATTCTGTCTTGGGTCATAAAACAGTTTCATTTTAATAAATATTATAATTTAATTAGTATCATATGCCAATCCCTGATTACTCCCATTTAAAGTTACATTAGTACATTTCGTTTACATTTACAGCATTTATCAGATGCTGTTATCCAGGGCGAGGGACACATAGTTCTTTAGGTCTCCATCTAAGAAGAAATTCATTCAGGTATGGTTGATGCAAACAAGGTACACAATAAGCATATTTTTGGTTTGTTTTAATGGATTCCTGTACAGTGAGAGAAAAGACATGTTAGGATTGGTGGTGTTGGAAGAGATAAGTCTTCAATCGTCGTTTGAAGTACAATTAGTACAAAATATGTAATGAGGACTCTCTGTATTTGACCATGTAGTCAAATGTCAAATGCAAAAGCATTGTTAAAATCAATATTTCATTTCTATCAATGTGGGTGACAGTTTTTTTTTTATCTAAAATGAAAACCAATTGTTTTGTTACCTGGTTTACATTCAGCCTTAACAATCACCTATACAGCACCTATTTTAGCAATGTGAATGTACTGATGATAGCAAATTACATATTTTGTCAGAGAAAAATAAGCAAATGCTGAAGTGAAGTAATCAATTTTATGGCTTGAGTGTTCTGTGTCATTGCTGTGACATAGAAGCCCTTTAAGGGATTGTGATGTTGGCAAAATGTCAACAAGCAAATGACAACAGCCTAAAGAGTCAGAGGTGCCAGAAAATGTGTCACAAGAACTACTCTAGCTCACTGTGAGGCAGAATTTCTCTCTTATGATGTGGCCTTCAGTACTACATTTTAGAACAGCTACAGATGCATGCTCAGCATCTAATTATATCAGTTAGATATGTCCAAAATATTAGAAATCAGATTTTACTAGTAACCATTTTGTTTATACAGGATTTATGGATTTGAGTTAACTGGATACCAATAATTCTCTCTCTGTACCTCTGGATGGAGTTCCCTTCAATTGGATACCACTATGCAGCTCAATAACTTGGATGGATTTGGACTGTAACGGCTACTACTGTAACTACTTTAACGGCTCAGGACATGAACAGTATACATTTAACCATTAAGTTTTATCACTACACACTTCAACAATGATAGACCTGTACTGAATTGTGATAACACAAGATGATGTTTCCCTTTAGAGTCTGGTTCTTTGGGTTCTTCTTCATGCCACCAGTCACCACCGGCTTACCCATTAGGGGTAAACTTATAATTCTAAAGAACAAGCTAATTGACACCAAACTTTATTACTACTAAACCTAGGCTACCTCCAGTCACTCCTCCCAAGACACACTGAGTTTGGTCATATGACTATATTGATATTCAGGATCGTAGCAAAATATCCAGCAATTGTTGTGTTAATTTTAGTAAAATTTAATTGTGAAAAAATTTAGCTTGTCTGTATAGGGCTTGGTAATGCCACCACCTTTATTGACAAGTGCAGTCAACCAATCAGAATATGCATTTCACCTTTTACCTTAGCTTACCTTACCTTTTACCTTAGCAGGCTTGCATTTGGGAGACCACCATAAGGTGTTAATTTGTTCAGAGGTATACTATAGGCTGGGTCTCTGGAGAATATCATAAGTGAATATGATTAAAAAGCTAAGCTTGTCCACCAATCAGACATTTCCTTTTCTCTTTTTATCCCAATTCTTTGTTGATGCTCGCCCCTAAATAAGTCTAAATAAGAGCTTTACATGCACTCACAAAATCATTTGTTCTCATGAAGGGACAATACTATAGAATGAAACTCAGATATAGTTTTGGAATAGTCAATGTGCAACCTAGCGGTAGGGATTTACTATCCTTTGAAAACAACTCAACATACAGCCAATCATTGTCAAAATAGCTGGCAATGAAAGTGAATACACACAAGTTATATCAGTGGTCATGTAACCATGCAAATCCACATGTCCCATTAGTCATGCTCACTGTTTTGTCTGCTTGACAGGACCATATAGATTTGTGCACCTTGTTAAAATTTGGTGCTTTGAGTACAATTCTCTCACACTGGTCACTGGATATTCAACATGGCACCTCAAGGCAAATAAAACGAATTGTTGCTCTACACAAAGATGGCATTTGATGGCAGTTTCAGACACCCTGAAACTGAGTTACAGTACAGTGACCAGTAACTCAAGATGTGTTCTTCTTGGAACAAACCTCTCAAGGATCGAACAAAGAAGGTGAGTCGCTTTGCTGTATGCGAGGTGCAGAAACCGGAAACAGACCTATAAGTGTTGCCAGCAGTGCTGTGAATGTTGCAGAAGCAGAAAGTTTGCAAGTCAGTGTTTAGGCCTTTGGCAGCACACTTTAACAAATTTGCATGAATAAAATATGGATTCCTGAGATAAGCAAGTCATTACATTCTGTTTTTAGTTACATTTTACATTCCCAATTTTCATTTTTGGAATGTGGGTTTTACACCATACAGATTTGAGTAGTTTATTTTGCAATAATTGCTTTAATCTATCATATTTAATCTACAATTTGTGCTATTTGTTAATGTTATTAGTACATGGTTATTTTAGAGGAAAGCTGCATGTATTGCTATTTGGGGACATTGGATAAGCTTTATTTATCTCTTTTGATGTCTATAGTCTTGACACGTACCATTTATCTCCCTGGTCATTTACCCTTAGCAGTGGGGGTTGTGTGATTTTGCTGGCACTCAGCACAACCTTTCTCTGTCTTTTAGGGACTAAAGATTAGATATAAACCACATCAGCTGTCTCCCACTGGGAAAAATGACCAGCTTGAACACTATTTCTTCCAAGATGCAAAGCTTTGTGCTTCCAGCTGGCTTTTATGTGATCCACCCAGTTTAGACACATGATATTTACATTGTGCTATGTTAAGAACATTTTTTACTTTAAGTTCTTTCATTTGGAAAGTTTCTAGAAATCTCTGGGAATTGTTTTTACTTGATACTGTAAAGGGCTTGCATTTTAAATGGAATATTTTATGCTATTTTTAAATTAGGATAAGAAAATAAGGGAAGTCTTGAGATCATCAACCCAGTATTGAACTGTAATAAATTATACGCAATAATTAAATCAAGAAAAATTACTATAATAAGGTAAATCTGTTTGAGTATCTGTGAAGATGGACATCAACATTACTAATGTTCTGCTCTGTATTCTCTCAGGGAAACATATTCTCACAGTCGTTCATATAATCATCTACATTCCTTTCTATCCCTAATCCTCTAAAGCCTTAGTTTAAATTTCTTCCTACTCAGAAGGCTAAATCTTCTCTGAAAATGATCAAAAGGTGGCCTCTTTTTATAGGGAGTATAATTGTGTGGAGTGCTAAGACAATGATGGATTACTCTGCAGTGTGGTGTTGGGAAAAGGAACATATTTGGAGATCTGCTAGCTTTCTGCCAAAAGGCTCTCACATCTTTTATATTAAACTGAAATTGTTATTCTTCCTGTTATGCAATGCATATAATTGTAAATACCAGTGTGATACAATATTTGGACGTTACACATACTAATTTGATCACATCCAGTTTTGTAGGCAGTGCCTGTGTATGTAAACTGAATGTCTGTTCTTACTTTCTTTTGTTTTTTTGCAATTTGTCATGTAAAAAAATAAAACTGGACCATTTGAGCAAATTGAAATGGTTTCCACTGAGCAGGTAAGCTCCATTATGCTTCTGTTATTGCTCTTTCACTGGTGTGTTGTTTGTTTTGGAAATATTTCGCTATTTCTGCCCAAATGGTGCTGGCACGTTTGAGCTAAGCATGCTTCCTGCTCCCAAGCTGCTCAAAGCTAAAGAATATAATATCAGTTATTATTATTATTATTATTATTATTATTATTATTATTGTTATTATTATTATTATACATTTTAAATATAATCTACAGACAGCAAATATATGCAATATATCACTTACTGCATGCAAATGTCTTGGCACTGCCACCTTTGCAAAGTCTCATGTGGTATGCTCAGAGTTGTTGGAAGGATAGAGGAAGAAAAAAGTGAAATCATTCCTGCAGAGGGAAATGGGGCCATAGCAGGAGATGTAGCCTACTTTAAACATGGCCTGTGCAAGGGCTGTTCTAATCTAGGGTATACAATGCTTGCCAAGTCAATACGCGTTTTCTCTGAAGGGAGGGTGGACAGTGATACTGCAGGCGATGTTTATAGGACAGCATACCACTGACTCAGCACTCCTGCTCACTTGTTTACTTGTTTCTGATGACTTTTAGCATCTTTTGTAAGAATCTTTCTCTCCTTCTTTGTCTCACCTTGACATATTTATCCAAGCAAAAATTCATGATGCTTCTCCGAGGCGTCTGAGTGGTCACATGGGTTTACATAGCTTGAGGAATTTTGCAATGACGTCATTAGTGAAGGAAATCTCTGCTATCATTCAGGCTCTTATGGAATGTTTGATGCATTGAAAGTCTGGGTCATTTTCTGCCTTTGATACAGACTATTAGTCACATATACAAATAGAAGAGTCAAACTTCTAATAATATACAGTATGTGGATAGGTGGACGGTTAACACCAGACTGAGAAAATATACCTACAAAATGTCAAAATCAGTATCAGACTATTTAATTCCCCACAGGGAAATTAGGTTGCAGTTGCTCACCGTACAATTACGGTCGAATGAAACAAGAAATATAAAATAAAATATACATAAGTTATATTTTAAGTATAGGTTCTGTACAGTCAATGAATTTACAATCTTATTGAAATATACTGTGTAGCAACTTTAAAACAGATGGAAGAAAATATCAGACTACAACTATACAGATAAGTTACTCTATATAAGTATTGCACTGAAGTTATTGCACATAAATGTCAAATATATTATATAAACATATTAAAATCTATAATTATTCATTTACCTATAAATGTACCTATAGAGTACATTTTATATGTTTTGGAGACATTTACAGTATATTTACATTTAAATTAATTGTTACTTATGTATTGTTTTTATTATTATTATTATTATTTATTTTATTTTTTTTATTATAAAGGCACACATGTTACTCTTTATTTGCACTACTATTATAGGAATATTCTGTATGGACCTATTTAGAAATTTTAAATTTTGCGTTTTAAATGGAATTATCTATGCTATTTTTAAATAAAGATAAAAAATAAGGAAAGGGGGCGGGGTTTTAGTTGTCATGGACCACAATCTCTAAGCATCCTACTGACTGTGTGAGATCAATCCCTCTAAGCGTGATCATTTAATTGGTGTGCTGTTTTTGGTTGTTGTTGTTCTTAACTCCAACAAAGCACGTTTTAGAGGTATGACATACAAGTATATGCTGTTAAAAATGAGGAAGGTTAATCTGTGTGTGTGTTTTTTTTTTACAAAATTAAAAAGCCAACACACAACACAGACCTGCTGAAACAGTGCATGTGAGTGTTAGCTAGCTCGCATGTGAAAGGGGCGGAGCTGAGTTGTCAGGGACAACGGCGTCAACACACTCGCACAATCGGGAGAAAGGCAGCGAGCGGGTACACGCTTTGTGTCCACGCAGCGAGTGAATGCTTTATCTGCAGACAGGAATATCTCACTGGCTCTAGCTCTGGCTCTAGAAGCTTCTTGTGGCAAACGTAAAAGGAAAGGAGAACGGATACGACATACGGAATTTCGTTTTTTTTTTCTCTTTACATCTGGGTGTTTTGTCTACGTTTATTAATTTGCAGCGTTTTTTAAAATTTTCTTTGTATGTCTGTGCGAGAGAAGAGAGAGGATACAACGCAATGCTTTCGTAAATTTGAACGGGAAGTGTGTGTGTGTGTGTGTGTGTGTGTGTGTGTGTGTGTGTGTGTGTGTGCGTGTGCAGCGATTCGAGGGGGCGAGCGGACACGTAGTGTGTGTGTGCGTGTGTGTGCGCGCGCGACAGAGGGGGAGAGAGAGATGGGCAAATCTAACAGCAAACTCAAGCCAGAGGTGGTGGAGGAATTGACCAGGAAAACCTACTGTAAGTAACACATACAACACACATAAGTTTGAGACGTTTGTTAAATGTGGTTTAAAAGATACCCCCATAAGCTTCCCTTGAGCTCTCCAACTTTCATATATAGGTAGCAACTGTATTTGAACATTATCCCAAAAAAAGAATGTACATTCTTGTGTACATTTTTTGTGTGTAAGTTTAATGTGTGTAATATTCTGTTTCTCAATGTGACATTGGACACTGTCACAAGGCAGCAACAAGTTATCCAAGTCTTTATTGGGTGGATGTAGAAAGATATAGCGGTACTTAAATATTTATTAATATGATTTTAACACATTGCATTCAGTGCTAATGTAGAGCTCATGAAACTTATTAAAATGATGCTGGTGTACTATTGATACTATATTTTATTTGCAAATAAATTTCAATTGCACAATTATGGCTGGATAATGTCTTAATATCAGGTGTTTGATTATCTTTTTCTGATCAGATCATCAGGCCAGTATTGAGCTGAAGTACATTACACTAAACCCCACACCCGTTTTTTCCCTTACAATGCAACTCAGTGGATGGGGTCAGGTTAGTGAGGTGGAGGAATTATCTGTGTTACATTGCAAATGTAATTCACTTCTCAGGAAGACGAGGACTCAAAATTGACAGACTGCTCTTTTCAGATATAGTTATTATCCTGAAGATTCTCTAGAAATATTTACTAGAAATTGATTTTTAAAATCCAAAATCAGCTGAGAAGGTAGTTCATCCTCAGCTCAAAGGCTAGGGCACAATCTAGAATTGAATATTATCTCATGCTCTAAAATGCTCATATTGCTATTGCTATGATTGTGACCTTATTTGTGGTTATGTGACCTTGTGTTATGTGGTTATGTACCTTGTTTTCACATGGTGTCAGACTGGACCTGTCTGTTAGACCACAATAAAGTTGCAGCTAAATGTGTAGCATTTCATAATTTCTTAGGACTTCATATGCTTTCTTTTATTTTATGTTAATCATATGACATGTTAAAAAAATTTTTATACATACAAATCTGAAAAGTGTGGCATGAATGTGTATTCAGCCCCCCTGAGTCAATACCTTGTCAAACCACCTTTCACAGCAATTACAGATACATGTATTTTTGGTTACGCTTTGCACATCTAGAGACTGTAATTTTTGCTTATTCTTCATTGTGAACAGCCACAGTTGAATCAGATTAGATGGAGAACATCTGTGAACAGAAATTTTCTAGTCTTGCCAAAGATTTTCAATAGGATTTAGGTCTGGACTTTGTCTGGGCCATTCTAACACATGAATATATTTTGATCTTAACCATTCCATTTAGGGTCCTGCTAGAAGGTTGTTAGGTTGTGAGAAATGATTTGGGTGGCTCACCAATGTATTCAATTTCTCTAATCCATAAAGTAAATAAACTTTACCAGAGTTCTTGTGGGGAGAAGAATTTTTTGAAGGTAGCAGTGTAGCAGGTCTTCACCAGAAATGTTACCTTGTCGGTCTCCAAAAGTTTAATGCAAATATCTGTCTCTAAGAACCTTCTGTGGAGGAGCTTCAATACACAAAAGTGAATGTCTTTTGTGTGTGTCGTCCCACACCCATCTCCTGTATGGTCCATCTTGATGAAACCCCTACAGACACATCATATTGTATCTGAAGCAGCCGCAATGTAAATGTATTTGATTAATGATAAACATAATCTTTCATGCTGAAACCTTGCAAACATTCACTTTATGTGGCTAGGATGACTTACTCTAGCCTACAGCCCTATGGTCTGTCATGTAGCTCTATGTTGTGTGATGTAACTCTGTTGTTTTATGTAGCACCAAGGTTCTGGAGAAATCATTTCAATCCCAATCAAATCATTCTCATTTCAGTATGTACTGCGTCATCTATATATGGTTGGAATGACAATAAAAGCTTCTTGACTTGACTTTCTTGACTTTTCATCTTCTCATCAACTCTGACCAGCCCTGGTGAACAAAAGCATCCCCAAAGCATGACTCTGTCACCACCATGTTTCACGGTGGGGATGGTGTGCTCTGGCTGATGTGCAGTGTTCGGTTTTTGCCACAAATAGCATTTTGCATGTAGGCCAAAAAATTTCATTTTGGTCTTATCTGACCACAGTACCTTCTTCTATGTGTGTTTGGACACAACTGTGCCGCCTACATGACTTATGGCAAACATCAAGTGGAATTTTTTTTAATGAACAATGGCTTTCTTCTTGCCACTCTATTTTTGCCACTAATAGCCAGTTTGGTGGATTACACGACTAATAGTTTTCCTATGGACAGACTTTCCGACCTGAGCTGTAGAGCTCTGCAGCTCCTCCAGTGTTACCATGGTCCTTCTACCTGCTTCTTGGGTACAATACTCCCATTGCAGAGCCTGTAAGTTTAGGTGGACAGCCATGTCTTTGTAGGTTAGCTGTGTGCCATACTTTTACATTTTTGGATGATGGATATTAGGATATGACTGTATAACCCATGGGTGTCAAAATCAGGTGTAATTATTTTTGGCCCGCGAGATCATATCAAATCGGTATTAGAGGTATATAGAGGGATATCCAGTATATAGCACATAGACCACTGTGTGTCTCATTTGCTCAGTCTGTTGAGGTTGTCAAAAGTAAAAACATTAAACACAATTAAGAAACTAAACATAGACATTTTGAAGAAACTTACCATCAGCAGTCCGAAGTAGGGGCACTGAAAATTAAATAGCTCAAATGTAAAGGAGTGCATAGAGGCATGAACTGAGAGAAAAATTAAACAAACAAACTTTCATATGCAACAGCTACAAGAAGATCCTAGTTGAAGGTCCAGGGGATTGATGATTGATTTGGAGTTGGGGAATGGGCCTATGAAGCGTACGACATGTGGCCTTGAGGGGATGTTCCCGAGTAGAGAGCCATACTCGCTGTCCGGCATGTTAATGAGGGGCTATGCGTTGTTTATAAGGTTGGCTCCCTGGCAAAGGCTTAGGGCATTCTTGAGCAGGGTAGCTCCAGGCGGTTTTGCAGCCACGGCTGGTGGCAGCATCAGAAGAAGAGGGTGGCAGAGGGGACAATGGACCGGGGTTCCTGGTTTGAAACAGTGGGCAACTGATAGCCGTGGAGCACCTGAAAGTGTGAGAGCCCAATGGCAGCAGTGGGAAGGGTGTTATGGGCGTACTCTATCCACACGACTTTCTCCAACCAGGTGGCGGGTTCCCGACTGCAAAAGAGGCGGAGATCAGTGTCCAGATCCTGGTCGATCCTCTCAGTTTATCCGTTAGTCTGAGGTCAAAACAGATTCAAGAATTGTGCTCCACGGTCAGAGACAATATCTCTGGGAAAACCATGGAGGCGGAATATGTGCTGGAGGAGCAGCTGGGCAGTTTCCTTGGCGGATGACAGCTTGGTTGGGGCGACGAAGTGGCTCAGTTTGGAGAATCCGTCTACAACATTTTGGAGAATCCGTCTTAATGACAACTGTGTTATCAATAGATGGGGGAAGCCCAGTTATAAAATCCATGGTGAGATGAGACCACAGATGTTTTGGGATAGGAAGCTTTGATGAACAGGAGACAGGTGGGGCAACCCTCAGGAATGGGGCCCATGTCACAGGTATTCTTAACTTGCTCCTCCAAGGCAATAGTAAGGGTGTGAACAGTCACAGATTTGGGAAGTCTCTGGACATGGTTCCTCTTTGTCAGGGGTGTGAACTCTCGATAATGCATCAGGCTTGGTGTTTCTCTCTCTGAATTAACTGAAAATGGCTAAAGAAAAGGCCTCATCCCCTTGACCTTGACCCCAATTGGAGGTAATCCAGTTTGCGGTAAAACGTCCAGAAAAGTGACCTCTGCTTCTTCCAACCAGTGGTGCCACTCTCCACTCTGATCTGTACTATAACAAATGCAAATGCATTTCGAATGCAGTTATTGTTTCAGTTCTTGAAAAGGCTTGTGGACTTTTGGATGAAGCAGTGTGAGAAGCTCTGTAATGTAGGATAATATTTAGAACATTATTACATATGCAGCTTCCTCTCTTGGCTTCCTTAGCCCTGGCTATGTAATTACTGCTGATGGGCCACTGGATAGAGTGCCCCATAATTAGTTTGAGACTGCAATTGCTCAAAGGACCTCCTGGCCTTTTAGTCATTAGTATATGCAACATACACTCACATGATAGAAGAATGGAGGCATAGAGTTTATGCTGTATTATGGTAGCACTCAAAAATATGTAAATATGCAGTGCAGTGCATGACAGCTAGAGTATGTGTGCTGTTTACCTTTTTTATTTCTATTTGTCATTTGGCATTATTCTCCCTTCTACCTCTCCCCCTTTCTCCATTTTAGCCTGCGAGTCAACTGGTATTTTTGTTCTCCTAATATTTCTTCCAGGCCTGAATTTTTTTCCAACCCAGCATGTACAGTTCTCCTTCTCTGTCTTTATCCCATTCAGTGTATTCCATACACTAAAATGTATGCCCACAATTTACAAAACATAACATATAGTGGATAGATCTGAAAATTTGCAGTCTTTATATGTGGAAACGTACAGCACACAGGTCTAAGGTCTGTTGCTATGTGTGTAAAACTTTGTATCAACACATAGGCAGGCAAAGTATAATGGTATCATTATAGTACTGTGTATTAACAGGCACTAGAGAATCCAGAAACAATGGAACATTAAGGAAAAAAAGGGTGGACATAATCATATAAAGCAAGAAAAGATGTTATAGTATTAAATTCAAAGTGAATTGTATTGTCATTCAGTCAGGCAACAGGGTCCAAAACAGAATAAAATTGCTTTCTTCAGAAGCGCCAATGTGCAGTTTTAACAATGTTAAAACAAGATATGTAATAATACTGTTACGTGTTTGTGGTAGGTCTAGGGGCTTTTTAAGGTCCACAACAATGATTATTAATAAGGTATCGTAACAGACCCAAAAAGAAGAAAAAAAACAAACCATCCAACACACACACAGCTGTGATTAAGGTGTATTTACTTTAGTGCAAAGTGACAAAATGAAGGTAATTGTGTATTTACAATATGTACAGGTTACCAAAAGAAATACGAGGCTGAACTTGGGCGGTGCTAAAGAAAAGAAACCAAGAAAATTTAAAGTTCTTCCCTAACTCCGGTTTATATATACTAAGTTACAAACAAGAAGAGGAAAAGAAAACAAGACCTATCTACTCTGCGCTTTCCTAACAAAATATAAATACAGGAAGTGGCACTCGCCCTTTACCTGGGGTATCTATACCTGTAAACCAAACTACGTGTTGCGCAATGTATGAGCGCGCTCCTCCTTACCTGTCCAAGCCCCGATCATACAACACAACACAACACAGAGTAGAATTCAACAAACTCAAAACAGTCACACACAAAACCGGAAGAACAGTCAAGATCGCGAATCAAATAGAAACAAGCCAGGGAAGCAGGAGAAGAGAATAAATAGCTAGAATAAAGAGTAGGCAGCAAAAGAAGAATTAAGAGGGGGAATCAAGAGAGAGAGCTGCCGCGTCTGCCTGTCCGCTTTTATGGTAGTCAGTATTTCCGGACTCCAATTTTCCCAGGGCGGATACAACGCGACATTGCTCCTCCCACCAGCGGTTTGGACCTCGGTGTCAGCCGCTAGTGTCGCGCCTGGCAGCATCTTCTGTAACAGACTGCCAAACAAAGCCCTATACATGCCGTGGCACGTAACAAATACACAGCACAAAATATACCAAAAAAAGACCTACTCATCTACATCTGCTTCATCTGCAATTTATGGAGCCTAGTGTTGTTAAAAACAACACTAAATCAACACTGTAATTAACTCATGACTATAAGGAAAATAAAGTCCATTTTATTATTATTTTATGATTATTGTTCTGAACGGCTATATCTTTAAACATAAGCTTCCATTTCCATGTGTTTTTACAGAATTCATCTTGAGATTTTAAGCCCTCCTCCCACTAATCCATTTCTCACCCACATTAAGTAGCTTTGTGTTTGTGTTTATGTGGGTGTGTTTAGAAGCATGGAGAAGAGGCAGGAGGAAGTGTTACCATTTGGATTTATTGGCTGTAGTTCCATTTTGAAAGCTGTACTTAGCACCTGTGTCTGCTGTTCTGAGATGTGTTAGGATAACTATGATTAAGAAGATGAGACTACTTATGCAAATCCATTGTGAGCCATAAACCATACAGCAATTTCCATTTTCATTGTGATCCAATTGGTATTTTTGTACAAATTAAGCTTCAGAGTCCTTAGTCTGCATCATGCTGAGAGTCGGCTTGACTGATGTTGTTGTGAGATGGCTCCTTTATACATAAAATCAAACATTTGTCAGAGGATATGTGTGTATGATTGCTATAAGTATTAATACTACTGTTTTAGAAATATATTTGCATATACACTATGTGCAGAATTATTAGGCAAATAAGTATTTTAACCACATCATTCTTTTTATGCATGTTGTCATACTCCAAGCTGTACAATGAGTGTAATGCGAAGGATTGTAGTCTAATGACATCAACACCCTATATCAGGTGTGCATAATTATTAGGCAACTTCCTTTCATTTGGCAAAATGGGTCAGAAGAGAGATTTGACAGATACAGCAGCCTTGAAATTGCCAAGCTTTTGAAGCGAGATCACAGAACAATCAAGCGTTTGGCAAATAGCCAAATAGCCAACAGGGTCGCAAGAAGTGCGTTGAAAAAGAAGGCACAAATTAATTCAAGAGTGAAACGGCCAAGATGCCATTTGTCACCAGTTCTCCCATATTTCAGAGCTCCAACGTTACTGGTGTGTCAAAAAGCACAAGGTGTGCAATACTCAGGGATACGGCCCTGAGTTTTCCAAAGGGCCACATGGGAGACCTGAAGTGCACGCTCTTTCTAAGATTGTTGCTGTGGGGGGAGGGGTTGTGCGTTTGACCTGTCCCTCTCTCTCAACATGCGCTGCGCTGTGTTTCTCCATCATTTTTCTCACTGCCCAAACTCTGGCAGTTATACTTTATTCTGATATGGCAGGCGAGCATTTTCGCCACGATTTGATTTGGACGGTTCTGTATCATTCTTCGGCGGGCCGGATTGAAAGAACCAATGGCCCACCTTTATAGCAAAGGTGGGTAGTTTGCCCACCTTTGCTATAAAGGGATAAACTTTTGTGGTTAACATGATGAACAGACATACAGTTAGGGCTGTTGCTATCGATTAAAAGCAATACCAAATAAAAAAATAAGGCAGGTCTCTTAAAACAAGCAAGTAATTTGTTTTTCCTTGTAGAAAAATCTGCATTTTATTGCTAAAATTGCATAGAAGTATATTGTTGAAAAACTAAACACATTTAGTGTATTTAATTGTGACATTACATTAAAATACAAATACAGCACATTCAAAAAACTCCTCCGCAATGTCTGGTTTGATGCGCACATGACCCGCAAATAATGAAAAAAACCTATATATAATCAATATATTGCCTTTTAAGTAATTTAATAATCGCATGGCCCTGATAACCTGAAATAACCTGATAACCTTGTTGCCTGATTTTATCAAGTTAAAATTTATCAAGTCAAGTCAAGTCACCTTTATTTATATAGCATTTTTAACAATAGATAGTGTGGTATTGGAGGAGTACATATATTAAATTGGCTTCGTTTGGGCTGGAAGCAGTTTGATACAATTTCGTGACAATCGTCTACAGGGGTTAATCAGCCAACAACAGCGGCTAGCAGACGAGCAGAAAAACTTTAAAAATGCCTTGCGCTTTATTCATAACTTATATATGAGATCATTTCTTTACAGTAACTTTTCTTAATAATGGAAAGCAAATAATTTATTTCCTCAACATTTTTTGCTGATCCAAAAAATTATGGAACGGTCTGTGGGAAAAGCAGTGCTGTTTAGTAACATACATTTGTCTCGATGGATTTTTGTAATTGAATTACTTGTGTTACTCGAGGAACTGTTACAGCCCTAAATACAGTACAGAACTAAATGAAAGGATGTCTACACTAATTGCAAACTAGTGTGCGTGAGAACTGTTGTTGTTACAACTGCTGTTATAGCAGTAAACTATTTGAAATTCATTTGTTTAGTGTATATTTGTAGTGAAAAGTTTGTTTACAAATGATACCTATTAGCATTAAAGCATCACTGAAAAATGTGAAATAGAGAGTGCACAGCTTGTATGTTGTAAGTTTTTTTTGTGTAAGTTTGCTGTCCCCTCAAAATAACTCAACATATAGCTATTCATGTTGAAACCACTGGCAAAAAAGTGAGTACATCCCTAAGTACCACCTTAACCCTCTCAGGCATTGAGCGTCACAGGTTCCCACTAGAGTGCTGTTCCACTTCTGGTGGATGTTAGAGACTTTGCTCTCCTCCACCTTTCATTTGAGGATGGCCCACATATGCTCAATAGGGTTTATGTCTGGAGTTAATGATGGTATTTAAAGACTTTGTGTGGTATGTTCACTTCAGTAAGAGTCTGATGTCTGTTGTAAATTTCAAATGACTGACTTAGAAGTTGATTTTGAAAAGAGATACTCTTACACACCCCTTTCAAATCACATTAGTGTTGTTCTTCTTTTCATTTCTATCATTCTGTTTCACCTGGGTCCACGTGCGCATCCCTGTCTGCTTGGATATACTTCACTGAGATTTGTAATGACTGTACTGCTATCTTGACAAAAGCTTTGTGTTTGTAAATGTGTGTGTTACCATGTACTAAGTACTAACAAAAAAACTAATATATAACAAAAGACAAATGTGCATTACTACAGAGGGCAGACACACATTTCATGGTGGGAACACCATTTCATCTAGTCAACTATATGCAATACAATATGCATATGCAATATGCGATTATAATTCAACATCTGATGTTGATTGTTTTCTAATTGGAAAGATGTCAATGCATGTTTAAATATTTTTATTCTAGATTCATATTTTCCAGTATTATTCACAGACATAGGAGAAGATGTGTAATAAAAAATAGAAATACTAAAAATAGAGATATAAATGTAAAGATATAAACATACTAGAAATAATAAAAATTAGGAATTTGTGTTGTGATGACACTGTGCAATTTAAGAGTCTTATGCCTTAAAGTCTCATAAATCTTTAAGCCTTATGCCCTCTTAAAGTGTTAATGTGTACAGTCTTGTAGTACATTTCAAAACAGTGAGGAAATCAGCTCTGGCTTCTTTCCCCCCATGTGGAATTAAAGAGCCACATGGCATGGGGCAGGAATGACTTCCTCAGCCTCTTCGGGGAACAGGGCAGTGACAGTAACCTGTCACTGAAGCTGCTCCGCTACCTGGAGTTGGTGTTTGGACAGTGGGTGTAGTGAATTGCCCATGATTGACAGGAGTCTGTTGAGCACCTCTTTGCCACTGATTTCAGACTGTCTAGCTCCTAGCCCACAACAGAGCTCACCTTCCTTACCAGCTTGTCCAGATGTTGAGCATCTTTCTTCTTGATTCTGCATCATCATCAGCTTTTTGCCGATGTCAACCTTCTGAGAAAATATTGTCTGCTCTGTCCTCTCCTGCACAGAGTCTATGTTGGAAGTCAATTCTATCATCCAGCTGCACTCCGTGGTATTTGTAAGCTTTAACCAGCTCCACACAGTCACCATTGATAGTCACAGGCTCCTGTTGAGGCCTGGGCCTCCTGTAGTCCTATGATCTCCATGCTTTTGTTGGTGTTGAGATGTAGGTGGTTGAAATCACATCATACAACGAAATTTTCTGTACCACTTTTCTTGTCCCCTCGTGACACATCCCACGATGTCAGTGTCATCAGAAAACCATTGCTGAGTTATATTATCCAATGTGTACAGGGTAAACAAGACTGGAAAGAGAACAGACCTTGGCAGCGCTCTTACACTGCTGACCACAGTTTGAGACCTGCTGTCCCCCCGTCGCCCCTACTGAGATCTGTCTGTCAGGTATTCCATAACCCATGCCACTAGGTGTGAGTCCATCTCCCATCCCTCTCAGTTTATTTCTGAGAAGCAGCAGCTGATTTGTGTTAAAAGCACTGGAGAAGCCCAAAAATGTGATTCTCACTGCCCCACTGCTACTCACACTGCTAAGTCACACCATTTAACCAAGTCGTGGATCAGTTTCCTATACCTCTCCTTTTATCCCCTCCTGAAACATCCATGATAGCAGTTCCATCAGAAAATATTTTCATGTGGCAGAACTAGTGAGGATAAAGAGTTATATGACCTAGTGAGTTATATGAAAGCCCAATATGTACAGGGTAAACAAGACTGGAGAGAGAACAATCCCAGGAAGCACTCCCATACTGCTGACCACAGTTCCAGACCGGCATTCACCCAGTCGCACCTCCTGAGGTCCATCTGTCAGGTAGTCCATAATCCACGTCACCAGTCCACTCCCATCTCTCTGCAAATTAGAAATGTTTAAAAAAAGAACAATCCTATCAAGGCAAATTTAAAATGTAATAGTGTATCTCAAATGTAAGGACCTATAAAAGAATGGCAGTAAATGTGAACTGGATGAGTTTGATGTTGGCATACACTGGCCAAATGCAGCTAAAAATACTGAGGCCTCACAATATCATTAATAACAAAAGCTACTAATCCCACTCTACTCTTGCAGATGAGAGTGTGCTCAGGGTAGCTGTATGCCTCTCAAGATATTATGTCCAGTTGACTGCTAGCTGGGGAAATGCTTACCGTTTGTGTGCTTTGAGAATCAACAATACTGAGAATGCAACAAACTGAACTTACTTAGGCCTACTTTATTCAAAACTGTTTTCAGTTCATTTCATTTTTACTCGTATAGCGCTTTTAACAATGCATATTTTCTCAATGCACAATGAACGAGCAACGTGGCCCGCCATTCTCCACGAAAATAATGTAAGGTTTAAATAACGGGGTAATTAACTATATAATTGGGACAAGTTCAAGACTTGTTTATCTTCTCCACCAGTTGGTAACCGACAATTTAAGTTGAAATTATAACATGTATATCCAAATACTCATATTAATTATAAATGTTTATAATTAATTATAGCTTAATTATTTGATTTGAAAAAGTTATCTTCTTGGCCTAGAAAGCAATTATTCTAATATAATAAAGTTGTAATTGAGCGAGGTAGCAAGATCAAAGATTCATTGACTTGTAATTGTGAGGCACACACAAAGACAATCACTTGTGTATATACAACATTTAATAAGACGGAACATAACACATACTAACCTACGACAAACATATCTATATACAATAGTAGTGAGGGGGAGAGAGAGAGATAGAGAGAGAGTGAAGGGGAGAGACACACGGGAGAGAGAGAGAGACAAGATACAGACGGCAAGTTAAAGGAGTCAAATTTATCACACTTTTTCAAATTCACCTTAATTAAAAGGGGCTTAACTTACATATGCTGAATTGATCAGCAGCGTTAATTGTATTGGGTTGGAAGTGGAACAAAAGTCTGGACGATTCGAGGTGCTTCAGATGAAGTCCTGTAGATGACGATCAGGAATTGCTGTTTTGTATCAGAAGGAGATTTACGACTCAGAAAGGCCAGCATGGCGTCGCTCCTGGTTGGAGAAATGATGAGCAAGATGTGCGTTTCCTGAGTGTCTCCGAGTTAGTCCGGAGCTGGTCCGTAGGTGCCCAAAGGCTTGAGAGGCGGGAGCCTCTCAGCATCATCTCACTTCATCTCTTTGTCGTCTCTCCTCTTGTTCCTCTTTCGCCTTTGTTCTCTCCGCTTGTAGAGTGGGTAGATGGGCTTTATGGGTCTGGATGTCACCCAATTTTTGAAATGACCAATGTAACACCATGAAACTTGAAGCAGAAAGGTATTTCTTTGTCTATGCCCAAGCTAATTTGCATATTGGGGAATGGTTCAGAAGTTAATCAAGTTATTTACTTGAAATATGGATTAATGAATTGAAACCTCTTACAGTTACATCGTCTTCATCATGGTGTAGGAAACATACATTAACACATACAGGCACGGGCGTGAGTTCAAGAAGTGTGTCAGCATCCTGTGGGAAGAATGGGGGTTTGTTTGGGACTTTTAAATGACAGTCGTAAATTAATTATTAGGCCTAAAGAATTTGCAGAGAGTACAGTGTCAACCATTAACATTGTCTCATTTTGGGGGGTAGGGTGCCACCCCTCTTCTTCAGGCCTTGAGGATCTTGCAGATAAGATGGCCTATCTGTGAATGACCAGCCAGCCTGGCGCCTGGTGTGGTTGTAAAATTAGTGAATGTGGAGCAGGCATCTTTGAGTGGATGCAACTATATGTAAATGTAATCATTTAGAAAGTTTGTCAATCTAAATGCACTACACAATTGTATAATATTTTATAGCAGTTTCAGGTGCAAAGACTGTTATATGGGTAGATGTTTCAGTAGAAACGTCATAAATACATATATACACGGATTTAGTGTCAAGTAGCTTTTCTGGAGAATACCACATCACCATACGGTGGAAGATTTAATAAATAAAGGCATGAGTGAGAATAATAATGTGTTTATTTAAACAGGATTTCCATGACACTCTATTAGGATACTGTGGAGGAGGTTTTTGAATGCATACTGTATTTGTATTTTGATGCAAGATCTTTTATCCGATTAATCAGTGAATAGATAGAATTCTCGATTACTAAAATAATCAATAGCAACAGCTCTAGTGCACTGATAATACAATGCCATTCTAACAGATCATATTTATCTTATATTATATGTATGGCATTTGGCAGACATCCTTATCCAGAGTGACTTAAATCTTAGCAGTTGAGGGTTAAGGCCTTGTTCAAGGGCCCAATAGTGGCAGATTGGTGGTAGTGATATTTGAACCTTTAATCTTTCAGTCCAGAGGCCAATGCCTTTACCAGCTACCAGATTATGTTGTGCTGGCCATGGTCTATTTCAGGATAGCTTTATAATGAAATTAGCAGTAATTTGGAATATCTATTTACAAATATTTTTATTGTTATTCTGATCCAAATCAGAACAAAACACACATTCCAGAAAATTTAAGCGTCTGTCTGAGTTCAGTGACAAAGCTGACTCAACCTTGAAGGCAGATACCTCCACAGTGCCAGTTTCCTTTTTCTGTCCTTTTTCTGCTTATATTGTTGTCAGATTTAGCATATGGTTATACACTTGAAAACCATGCCATACCTCTAACTAATTAAATTGTTAAAATTGTAAAAATGGTAGAACATAAGAATTGGATAGTTTTTAATATGTTGAAAAATTTGTGTACATTTTATATACAATGCACACTTACTGTTCTGTAATATATGATACTTCACTTTGAGTTATTAATAATATCCTATTCTCCCTTGTCTTTCTCTGCAGTCACTGAAAAAGAAGTCCAGCAATGGTATGTTGCATTCTTTTTTTATGTACCTTTTTCAAAGCAAAAATTCTTTCTCACTTTCTTTTCAATTAGGTCACAGTATAATTACAAAAGAAATCTCTTATAGGCTTTATAAATGGAACGTTGTATATAAGAAGACAGCCTCAGATTTACTGTCCAAGTATTCATGAATGTTTTTGGAAAATGCATATTTCTGGACCTCAGTGTTACCATGGACACAGTTACGTATTGTATTCTCAGTAAGTATGTATAAGGATGGAAATTTCTGCACAGATTTGTGGTTGAATGTGGATTTGTTGTGGCCACTATTGGCAGTTTCTGGTTCCTGCCCATGCCTCTGTCAGTTTGTAGATGGTTTGTGCAGGCATTTATTTGTCAGTGCACCAGTATGAAGCGTTAATTCGAGTCACTCACAGTAGTATACAGTTCAATGTTTTTCACCTACACAAACAGTTTTCAAACAATTTGAAAATGTCACAACTCTTTCTTCAGTAAAGTTTGAGTTATTTATATTTATAAGTTGGATTCCCATGAAAAACATTGCCAAAGTCATGGTATAAAAAAAATATATGGACATATGAAAGAGTATTTATGTAAGATGGTGTGTGGTGGGGGTTGTGGCGCACTATGACTGCCGTCGCATCATCCAGGTAGACGCTGCACACCGGTGGTGAGGAGATCCCCCTCTCACAATATAAAGTACCTTGAGTCTCTAGAAAAGCACTATATAATAACAATAATACAATAATTATTAATATTTTTATTGTTATTATTATTAATAATATTATTATTATTAATTCACTCCTTGCAAAGTTTCAGAAGGAGAACCATAAATCTGTGTCTTTCTTTTATAAATCTGATGAAGGATGCAGTATTACTCTATAGATACTCCTTATGGGATTAGCATGAGATTATCTGTGTGTTATGTGCTCTTTAATAAATTTACAATATCTTATTAGACACATCTTTTGTTGGTCAAAATTACTCCAGATGTGCAGTCAGAACATTGATGTAAATGTTTTTACAATCACGTAATTACTTGTAAAACCGCTGGTGGTTAATGATAATCATACCATAAGCACAACTATAAAATAAACAACTACTTATTTATTATTATTGTTATTCTTTCATTTTTTATTTTTTCAATAGGGGGACAATTGTGAACTTAGTATTTCTTAGGTGCTTTGGAGTATTTCTCAAATCAGATTGAATCTTTCAGTTGGAACGACAAAAAAAAAACTACGTGTAAATGGGGCTAATAAATAAAATCGGAATTTCTTTATGGCATCTATGAATTTTAACAAGACAAATGTATTAAATTGAGTTTCATATTTGATTTACCGTAAATTCTGGACTATAAAGCGCACCTGCATATAAGCCGCATCCGCTCTATTTAAAAAAAAACAAAAAAAATTCATAAATAAGCCGCACCTGCATATAAGCCGCATCCGCTTTTGAATTGTAAATGTACATGTGTGTACCTAAATAGATCCTTTCCTAACCTGTATTTTAACACGGTGTAACGGTGGACGCTGCACAGAGACGCGCAGATCCGGAATTCAAACAAAACAGGATTTATTAGAATAAAGAACTCAGGAGACGCCGCTCATACGGAACGGCCAGACAGGCTAGGGAGCCTTGCGCTCTGCGCGCCGTGGTACCGGGAGTACCGGAGAACAGGAGTCCGTGAATCGGGAACAGACAAAGGTTAGGCATAAACATATATCGAGCGTCCGTGTCCACGACACTAGGTATGTGCTACGAGCCCGGACGGGGATTGTAGAGTGAACCGGTCTTATATCGGGATTTGTGTGTGTGTGCGTACGTGCGTGTGTGTGGGGAAAAGAGCAGGGGAGGAGAGAGAGCACCGAGCAGCAACTTTGCTGATTAAAACGGGACAGAACCAAGAGAAAATAAGCGCTATTTACAGTATTTATCTTCATTTCTCCTGTGTGTGAAATCACGTCACTTTAACCTTGTAAAGATAGAGTTTGTCCTCCTTCTATCCGCTTTTACCCACTTATATCTGCTAAAGAGGAACTAGCGCATTCTTCTTCTTTGCATTTATTTTGTCTTAGTTTTGATTCTAATTCCGGTTAGAGCCCCTAGCGGTCGGGAAAAAATCTGCAGAATAGCCGCACCTTATTATTAGCCGCACGGTTCAAAACCTATGAAAAAAGTAGCGGCTTATAGTCCAGAATTTACGGTATATTGATTACAAAAGAATGCATCAGAATCAGGATTCAGGATCAGATTTTATTGTCCTGTATTAGTGTCTGTTCGTTCTCTGGTTCGTTCAGAAATTGTAATTTGTATTTTGTATTTTGATCCATTTTAGAGAACTAGTTTTCACTGATTTGATACCGTACATACCAATCAGTTACTAACATTCAAGATTAATCTTTACAGATTTAGGAAAAAAAAGTTTAATAGAACTATCAAGAAGAGAAGCTTGGCACATGTTGAAATCTGGTTTAACAGTTTTTCTTTCTTGCAATGAACCTAAATGGTTTTTAAATTAAAAATAATTAGATAAAACTAGTCTCCTATATTTTGATCAACATGACAAGTAACTGATAATGTTGTTAACGGCAGACAGTTGTAGACAATTAAATATACAAATGTACAAAAGCATTAACAATTTGTGAAAAGCACCATGAAACTGCTGTAATGATTTTAACAAGTGATTAAATGATGTGGAGGGTGAACAAATCATTTTGAGAATTCCGATTCAAGAAATGCTCCAAAATAACTGAGAAAAACTGTACGCCTTGTCATTAATGGCTACTGTAACGGTCGCGGTGCGCTGCACAGACACACGGGGATACGGGATTCAAAAAACAAAGGATTTATTTCAAAAATCAAACAACAGAGACGCCGCTCAAACGGAGCGGCCAGATAGGCTTGGGAGCCTTGCGCGCTGCGCGCCGTGGTCACTGGAGGACCGGAGATCTGGAGCGGACTTGGAAGTCCGTGGAATCTGGAACAGAAGGAAACGGGAACTGGAACAGACTGGAAACAGACAAAAGGTTAGGCAAATACATCTAAATCTAACGGGTCCGCGATACTACGTGTATGTCACGAGCCCGGACCCGGAATGAAGGGAGAGCCGGGCTATATGAAGCGAGATGGAGATGGGATCAGGAACACCTGAGGTTGATTGGTGTTTGTGTGTGTGTGTGTGTGTGTGTGTGGGGCGAAAGAGCAGGGGAGAGCGAGAGAACAGGTGAGGGTGATTTGCGTGTGTGTGTGTGTGTGTGTGTGTGTGTGTGTAAAGAGCAGGGAAGAGCGAGAGAGAGAGAGAGCGCCGTGACATTACCCCCCCTCCCAGGAGCGGATGCCAGACGCTCCGCAACTAAATAGGGGAGGGAGGGCGGGCCAGGGAAGTCGGCCGGGTCAGGGGGGCCAGGAGGTTCCGGCTTCCCTGGGAACCAGGGCGGAGCCGGCGGGTCAGGGACTGGCGGGAGAGTGGGCCAGGGCGGAGCCGGCGGGACTGGGACTGACGGGACAGTGGGCCAGGGCGGAGCCGGCGGGACTGGGACTGACGGGACAGTGGGCCAGGGCGGAGCCGGCGGGACTGGGACACGGTAGACGGGAGAGTGGGCCTGGGCGGAGCCGGCGGGACTAATGGGACAGTGGGCCTGGGCGGAGCCGGCGGGTCAGGGACTGACGGGAGAGTGGGCCTGGGCGGAGCCGGCGGGACTAATGGGACAGTGGGCCTGGGCGGAGCCGGCGGGTCAGGGACTGACGGGAGAGTGGGCCTGGGCGGAGCGGGGGGGAGCCGGCTGGGACTAAAGGGACAGGGGACCTGGGCGGAACAGGCGGGACCTGGACTGACGGGACTGGCGGGACTGGCGGGACAGGGGACCTGGGCGGAACAGGCTGAACAGGGGACCTGGGCGGAACAGGCTGAACAGGAGGGTCCTCGGGCTCGGAGGCCCTAGCGGGGCGGGGCGTGTCCTCGGGATCGGGCTCGGAGGCCCTACGGGGCGTGTCCTCGGGCTCGGAGGCCCTACGGGGCGTGTCCTCGGGCTCGGAGGCCCTACGGGGCGTGTCCTCGGGCTCGGAGGCCCTACGGGGCGTGTCCTCGGGCTCGGAGGCCCCCACGGCATCCTCCTCGGGCTCGGAGGCCCCCACGGCATCCTCCTCGGGCTCGGAGGCCCCCACGGCATCCTCTTCGGGCTCGGAGGCCCTACCGCACGGGGGGATGCGGGTTCGGAGGCCCTCTCGGACGGGGCCGCGGGTTCGGCGGCCATCGCGGGGCCTTGCATCTTGCGCTGGGCCGCGGGTTCGGCGGCCATCTTGCGTGGTTGGGCCGCGGGTTCGGCGGCCATCTTGGGCGGGTTCGGGGCCGCGGGTTCGGCGGCCATCTTGGGCTGAGTAGCCGCCGCACTGGAACGCGGCAGGTCGCCCCCCCCAAAAAAATTCTTGGGAGAGTTCCCCCCGAAAACCTCCCAGATCCAGTCCATAAGGCAGCCCGAAAAGTTCCAAAAGTTCTCCCTGGATCCAGACCTCACCTGCCCAACGAAGAGCGGGACCTGTCAACAGCATGACTATGTGGGCGATTTTGGCACGCTCAGTTGGAAACTGGTCTGGATACTGGCTGAATGTTTCCATACAGCGAACCAGGAAGGCGTGGCAGTCTTCCTCCGAGCCGGCGTAGCGCGAGGGGGGAGCGACGGCGGCAACCGGATGCTATCCGTACCGCGGCGGAGCCGCGACTTCCGGGTTCGGCAGGTCGCGGACGCGGCTTCCGTACCGCGGCGGAAGCGCGACTTCCGGGTTGCGCTGTTACGGTCCGGGCTTCTGTAACGGTCGCGGTCCGCTGCACAGACACACGGGGAAACGGGGAATTCAAAAAACAAAGGATTTATTTCAAAAATCAAACAACAAAAGAGACGCCGCTCAAACGGAGCGGCCAGATAGGCTTGGGAGCCTTGCGCGCTGCGCGCCGTGGTCACTGGAGGACCGGAGATCTGGAGCGGACTTGGAAGTCCGTGGAATCTGGAACAGAAGGAAACGGGAACTGGAACAGACTGGAAACAGACAAAAGGTTAGGCAAATACATCTAAATCTAACGGGTCCGCGACACTACGTGTAAGTCACGAGCCCGGACCCGGAATGAAGGGAGAGCCGGGCTATATGAAGCGAGATGGAGAAGGAGATGGGATCAGGAACACCTGAGGTTGATTGGTGTTTGTGTGTGTGTGTGTGTGTGTGGGGCGAAAGAGCAGGGGAGAGCGAGAGAACAGGTGAGGGTGATTTGCGTGTGTGTGTGTGTGTGTGTGTGTGTGTAAAGAGCAGGGAAGAGCGAGAGAGAGAGAGAGCGCCGTGACAGCTACATGTGGTGAACATTTTTAGTACTACAAGTGAAATGATTTAATACTGCAATAATCAATTTAATTTGTGAGACTTGTGAGCATCACAGAATCATGAAAATAAGCAAACTTCCTTATGACTCATTATTCTTTTTTGGTACATTTCTTTTTAAGCATTAGGACTTTCCACTGTTGATATAGAATCAAATAATTTATTTGATTATGCCCTTTGAATGCTCCCCAGAGCAGCAGCATTAAACATATCACAAATTCATTTAAGGTGTGATGTTAAGCCATGTCTTGCAATTATAATTTTTCAAGTCAGCTAAAAATTAGGTACAATATATGATAGATTTCTAAAAGTAAACACTTCCTGCTTTTCGTTGGTGGTGCTCTTACTCAGACTCGAAGGAGTCATGTCCATGAGTTGACTTTCTTCTCATAACATAATGTACAAACTCAATGTACAAAGAAGTTATTAGCCATTTCTTGTTTCCTTTAATTTTGCCATAAGTTTCAGGGCTCCTCGCAGCTTAACCATATGCGATGTAAAAGAATTATTTCAGCTTGGTAGATCCTCAATGTCTTCATATCATATAGGACCCTGTTTGATATAAATGTAATAATAGGAAATTCCAATGCGTGTGTTTTTGTGTTGAGCATGTCTCATCACATATATTAGGAAATTCATTATACTCAATGAGATCTAAATATTTATCGAGTTTCATGAGGTTAGGCACAAGGGAATATGAATCATGCAGCGAGATTTATGATAAGTTCCAGAGGATGCTGTGAAGGACCTGTACCACGCACGGGGCCCACACATGCTCTGGTCTCCCCTCTTGCTCCCAACACACACATAAGGAGATTTTCACAATTTAGACTCTTAAAATGGTATAAACTATGTATGATAAATACATATGTTGCATGTATTCTCTCCTGTTCTATTAACTGAAGCACCTCCCTGTACTTGTATTAGTTACACCCTAAAATCTTATATTCATGTGTATCAAGGTATCTCCGCTTTAATACGTTCCATTCTTGGTATTAAAATGATGTGCTCTTTATTTCTTAAACAATGGTGTATGGTGCATGGTGCATGAAGTGTATCATATTGTTTTTATTATACTTCGGGTTAAACTTCATCAATTATCCAGACCAGCCATGCAAACATGCAAACCAACATGCAAATAGACAATGAATGGAGACAAACTTTTTCCTCTCAAAGCTTCATGTCTCATATTGGCCATTCCACCCAAGCTGGGTATGACAAAAGACCTTTAGACCAATCATTGCTCATACCTTCTCCGAGATGAGACTCATATTCTTTGAGGCTTTCCGGCAGCTTTAACTTCAAGGACCTTGATCTTCCTAACAAATTCATCACACTCTTGTTTTGAACTCTTGTCCAGCAACAAAACCAATGCAAGTAACCATTAACTAACAATCTAGGGCCCCTTTATTAAGGTGAATTTTAATTATTTATTGATTCTTATTAGCCATTCTTTGTCTTCCGAAGTTATTTCTTTGTCTTTGAAGTTATTCTTTTTTGGCCAGGGAGACTTCCTAGAATTGATTAATCATTATACTGTCTTCTCCTTGGATGAACAGATTAAGTAATTGTAACATTTATCAGATATAATTTAAATATTTACAATTAATTATAATCTGTTATAATTACTCATAGATATTTACCCTTTGCAAGCTGATCTGCTACAATAATGTAACTATTTCATGAATGTACACATTCATTCCACTCCCCAATGTTCTGCCACCCGGGCCTTCCTTGCACCCTAGCCCTGCTTAAACAATGTTTCTAGTGTCGTGCCTGCACCGTTGTGCTCAACACAAGAACCACTGCCAAGGTAGCTGCCCAATTACTTGACAAATTACCCTCTACCAAGGAGACGGGCCACCTCCTGCTCCAGCACGTGTTCCACCTACACGGCTTTCCGCGCAATGTTGTATCCAGTTCACAGTTCTGGGAATCTCTGTCAGCCTATCCTTTGTCTTCCACCCGCAGACCAAATATGAGGCTGAGAGGCTGAATCAAGAATTGGAAATTGGGGCTCCATATACTCTGCTCCAGTGACAATTCCACTTGGTCGTCCAAACTTCTCTGGGTGGAATACGCCCCCAACTCCTTTAACACCAATGCCACCGGCCTCTCACCCTTCCATGTCACCCATGGCTACCAGCCCCCCTTGTTCTCCAACCAGGAAGCTGAGATGTCCCCACCAATTGCCCTAGATCCATGCGGTATGCGCTGAAGAGAAGGGGAATAAAAGTCAGTGAGATTAAGAGAGAGTGAGGTTGCAGGTAGAAGAGGTGGTGAAGGATGGGTTTATGTACCTGGGGTCAACTGGAGTGCATTAGAAAAGTTAAGAAAAGCATGCAGGCAGGGTTGAGTGGAACATTGTATATATCAGGAATTGTAAAACAACGAATGGAAAACCTGGGACCATTTTAACCAATGTTAATATTAATGCTTCTGCTGGACATTATGTCTGCAGGCAGCACAGCTCTGGCTGCAGTTGAAAAGATACTTGCTGAACTGTGTTCCATGGGTTTCTTGCTTTAGCAGTGGTATTCATTCTGACTGCATGAGATAAGTACCTGTCTGTGATGCAGCACTCTGTTACATTTAGGGCTAAAACAATTCCTCGAATAAACAATTCCTCGAGAAGCAATTTCCACAGTAAGGCTCACTGTGTCAATCACAGTGTGAGGTTTACTGTGTTTTTACTTCACAAACTATAAAAATGGGTACTGCAGCCAAGATGACTTCATTAGCCCTTTCCCCCCACCAACAGAAACTTGGCAGAAATGTCTTGTTAAATGCACTTTTTATTATAAAGTTAATACCTCTTTAATGTATCTTGTGTATATTTTGAAATAATGTATATTTAACAGTGTATGTCCTTTCTTCCCACCTCGTGATCCCTCCCTACCTCTTTTCCTCTCCTGTTCTATCAGGTACAAGGGCTTCATTAAGGACTGTCCCAGTGGTCAGCTGGACTCAGCTGGCTTTCAGAAAATCTACAAGCAGTTTTTTCCCTTCGGGGACCCCACCAAGTTTGCTACATTTGTGTTTAACGTGTTTGATGAGAACAAGGTAAGAAACTGACAAGATCAGGTGGCTTTAGATAAAGACAAGGGGAGGAAAACCTTCAGCAAGCCTGTCAGAGAAAGACAAATCTGTATTGACAAACATATAAACTATCAGTGTACAATAGAGTCTTTGGGTATATTTAATCACATTAACGTGACAACATATTTAGGCAGTATTAAATATTAGGCATTATTTACATTTATATTTATTACAACAAACCCAACAAATCTAGATTTAAGTAATCTAGATTCACTCTAGATGTTTTTATTTGTAACAAACATAGGAAAATTATTCTCAGAAAATATGTTTTAAGTCCTCACATGCACTTACATATTTAACACATTTTACTATCATATAATTGCAAATGCATACATCATGTTTGTGATTACAATATACAATTAAGTGTGCAGCAGAACATTGTGTGTTTCTGGGAATAGATTGACACTCAACAAGTACATTTTCTTTTAATTTGATATGATTCTGTACCTGTTTTCCAATCTCTCACTTATCCCTGCAGGATGGACGTATTGAATTCTCTGAGTTCATCCAAGCACTTTCTGTTACTTCAAGAGGAACACTGGATGAAAAACTTAGATGTACGTGCTATGTTCTAAAGCTGTCAGTTATTCTTAATCATCATTATTTCTACTCCTTAAGTCTTTAAGCTATGTTAGCTGCATATAAAAGACTCATTGTGTTGATAGCTCATCACAACAAGAAAAGCTATTCAAATGCAATGATGGATCAATCTGAATTCACTGATACTGAATGTTGTATTTTATTACAGAGTGTGTATGGCTAATGTGATTGTGAAATGTAATATTGTCAATATTCGGCCACTACACTGGGAATGATCTAACTTAAAAGAATACACAAAATACTTTCTCACCCTATTATCTGATGAACATCCTTTAATACCATTAAGGAACATTAGAACTCTTATTTAAAAACCTTTGTAAACTTTGTAAGTTTTTGCTTATATAGTGTTGATGTTGCAGGGGCCTTTAAACTTTATGACCTTGACAATGATGGCTATATAACTCGGGATGAGATGCTAAACATTGTGGATGCCATCTACCAGATGGTGGTAAGTGATGTAATGTAGCATCCTGTTTTTACCTCTTCTTCCTTTTTCTATTACATTGAAACAGTGAAAATGCCATTGTATTGTTCTGTAAGGTGAATTGTTGTGTGATCAGCATGCAGAAAGTGCATGTTCCCCAGTGGGTACTTTATAGTACTTCCCCAGTACTTTATAGTGTTTGGCTATTTAAGTCTGTAGAAGCAGTAAAGCAAGAACTAAGTAACTAAAGGGAAAGCTCTTGTCCTGAGTCTTTCATGCATGACAAATTTGGCGTTGAGGACCCCGTTACCCCATCTCTGCCTTTCCTCGTGTTCCTGGGGTAAGCCTCAAGAGGCTGTGACTCTTTTGAATGGATATTTCGCTACTTCACAGAGTGCTTTGCTATGACGCTTCGTTTTTGCAGCCACCATCAATTCCCGGTGAGTCAGTGCACCAATATGTGGAGGCTAAACCTACACCCATCCATTTAGCGCTCATGGATAGATCAGCTAGCATGGACACATAAGTGGCCGCCAGTGTCCCTGATTCTGTAATGCAGCTAACACGCCCACAACATGCATGACCTCGGCAACTGCGGATACCACTTTTATAATGTCAGAGCTCATAAATGTTCAGCCCGTGGCCAGACATGCCTCAATTGCTGGGAATAATAATTTGCCAATTTGTCACTTTGCCAAAGTCTTCGATTAGCCCCGAAAAGATCTGAAACATGCAAATTTCAGTCTACTTCTATTATTAACAATAATGTGTAATCAGGATTGGTTACATTCAAGTAATGTAGAGTAACCCTAAATGATGTGTTTGTATTCCTCTACTGCTGGGCGCAGGGGCTAGAGTATCCATTTTAAATGCCGACTATTCTTACTGTTAGATAGAAGATTACTTGGTAGAAGTTCATCAATGTAAAAGTTCAGCTTTCTTATAAGACAATGTTAGGCTTTAACCTCTGAATTTTAGGGAAACACAGTGGAGTTACCAGAGGAAGAAAACACACCAGAGAAAAGAGTGGATCGCATTTTCGCTATGATGGACAAGGTGATATTCACATACAATAATACCATATAATTCAGAGAGGGTGTACTTTTTTAACTGAAATCTGTTCATATGTCATTGCATGTATTTTTAACCAAAAACAGAGAAAAGAAGAGATCTCATTCTGGTTCCACTAAAACATATCTTTCCTATTTACAAATATATTAAATGATAAATACCTGACAATATAGGTTTATTTTTATTTGTCTATGCTGACATTAGTTAGTTCTGACCTGTTGTCCTATTATTAGGCTACTTAAAAGGAGAATGTGTGTGATAATGTGTTCAATTATGTTTTATGAGTTGGAATTGGGACACCTGACTTTTCCAGCCATTTATGCTTTTCCCCAAATTGTTGAAGTCCGAGACCAAAACCTGTTTCAGTACGACAAAGCTGCTGTTCACAAAGCAAGTTCCATGAAGACATTCTTTACCTGGGTCAAAGGGGAAGATTTTGTGTGACCCTCTATAGAGCTCTGACCTTAACCCAACTGAACATATTTTGTATGAATCGGAAGACTATCTGATTTTAACTCAAAACCTGTACGTGAAGAAAACACAAGCAACATTAAGTTATTGATTGAAAGCTCAGAAACATGTACTCAGAGCCATTGTTTCATTGTTTTCTTTCCACTTACATTTGATATCATAGATACACTATAGATGTGTACACATATGCATATCATTTTCACTTATAGAAGAATCTACAGTATGATCAATTTTAACACTTCACCATTTTTCATTGCAAAACCCTGTGGCTGATTCTGTTTGAGTTTGAGGATAGTATGTCTCTATTACCAGAATGCAGATGGGATGTTGACACTACAGGAATTTCAGGAGGGCTCCAAGGCAGATCCTTCTATTGTACAGGCACTGTCACTCTACGATGGACTTGTGTAGCCTGACAGTAACATGGCACACAGTGAGTATTAATGGCTCTCCATTTATTTATTGTTTATTTATACTGCTACTTTTCTTTTAGAGAAACATGCCTTCAGATACAATTGATGTAAAGTATATTGCTGTACACTATAGTGGCACTTTGCTTCTCTATCACAATTCCAGGGTCACAGAGTCAAACAGAGTTTGTCTGTGTGGTTTTGCATGTTTTCCCCATGTCTGTATGGGTTTGTTGGTATTTATTTGAGTTTTGGTATGTGGATTGGCTAATTTAAATTCAGCATCAATTTGTGCGGAAAACTGTGTTTGCATGGTGCCCTCTGTTGGATTGGCAAATCACTGCTGTATATAGCCACAAACAGCCACAGCCAGGCACAACTTAATAAAAAAAAACTATGATTGTGAAAAACAATGAAACGACAATCCTATGAGTCATGCTTCAGTTTTGTGTTCAGGCACTTTAATAGTACCACTTGAATACCTACATCAACAGATATATTATATGATCTAGGTCAAGGACTTCAGTCAATGTTCACATAAAACTTAAAAATGACAGAAAATATTTATCTCACTGTCAATTGCTACTGACAGTTGTTGGTGCCTGAGTACATTAAAACCATACAAATCTCTCAAATTTGAACTGATGATGGTTCTTCCATATGTCCAATCACACTGTCCAACACTGAGAGCAACCCTCAATTAGTGTCTTGAGTTTAAAATGAGAGCATTATCTTACCCCAATCTCCTTCCAAACATCATCAATTCTCCCTCCTCTTCTGAAAGTCATCATCATCATTACAGCATCCAGTCATCTCATAGGTAATGTACCCAGTGAAGATCATGTTTTCTTTTAGATGTTAAGGCACCATTATAAAATGCTAAACAGTAAATAATGTTAGTACACATTGGTTGTATTTTTATTTTTAAAGTAATATTTTTGGTGCCCTGGAATGTATTATCTTTACATTATTCTTTATGGGGAAATTCATTTCAGCTTACGAATACTTTAGTATATGACTCGGAATCCGGAGGGAATTATATTCGCAAGCCGAGGTATTACTATAGTTCAGAAACCCTCTAGTTTACCAATAATGGTGTGGTTGAAAACATTACTGAACTGCAGTTACAGTGCATAGTGCATAGTACAAGTATGCATAGCTCTTGAATATTTCCAAATTTTGTCATCTTATATCCACAACCTTAAATGCTCTGATACCTCTGATGGAGCTAAATACAGAGTAACAAGTAATCTTCCAGTATCCTATTAGAGCAAAGGACCATAAACATACAGTCAGAGCTACAATGTAAATTGTTACGATCAAGGAATATTCATGTGTTAGAATGGCCCAGTCAAAGTCCAGCCCTAAATCCTATTGAGAAAAAAAATTGCTGTTCACAGACATTTTTCATCCAATATGATTCAACAATAGCTATTTTGCAAAGTAGAATGGGCAAACATTACAGTCTCTGGATGTAATTGAAAGATTGCAAAAAAAATTGTAGTGAAACGTGATTCGTAAGTATTGACTCAGGGGTGCTGAATGCATATGCATGCCACATTTTTATTCGTAAAAAGCCTTCAACACCATTCTGTTATGTGACATGAACATTAACTGAATCTCTTGCTCTGTATCTGTATTATTTTATGTGCATAACTGCTCCCATCTATTTGGTTGTTGTGTGTATATTAGAAATTGCTACATGAAATGTTTCTTGTACAGTGTTTTTTTTGTCTAATTACAGGTTCAACAAACCATTTTTCCCACCCTGCCTTCTCTTTGAGGGAAGCTGATATGTACTGTGTACTGCATTGATGCATCGTCTAGGATGATGTGCTCAAAGCTCATCTGTTATTCATTCATCTACATAGTTGTGCCATCAAGATTCTTCTGAATATGATGAACTAAGCAATTTCCTTTAAAGGAGAAGGACGTACTCGATCATCAGCAGTGAACATATTTTAAAAATCAGTATATTACTGAGAGAAGACCAGTATAGCTGTCCATTTTATTTTGTTCAATGGAGCAAAAAAAGACACTCAGTTATTAAGGGACTTCAAACAGGATGTTCTAGGATGTTCTACAGACTTTTCTTATTGAACTGTAGATTGTGTAATATGACATGAAGCTCTGATTTAAAATGAAGTGAATATGTATTATACTTGGTTTCTTGCATTCAGTATTTAATTATTTATTTGTTTTATTGTTTATTTTTAATTGTTCTGATCACATTTCCAGTGTAAATTTATGCAGCAACCTGTGCCGCTCTTGCAACGATTCTATGATGATACTGGAAAATGTGACTTGCCCTACATCTGGCTATGTATTGCTTCTCTAACTAGATGTTGCATTTATTGCATTTATAGGTGATAGAGGCAATATTGTCAAGATTTTCTCAATTCCCCAAAAAGAAAGTGTTATTAATATGCACCAAAAATGTGAAAAAAAATCAGATTCTATTTCAGTACACTTCCATACTTTTATGCCAATCCAGCTTTTACTAACTTAACACACATTTGAGACAAGAGTCTGACCTAACAAAAGTAACCCTGCGCTCTGACCCCAGTTTCCAAACAATCTGAGATATGTGAAGAAACAATTCCACTGTGCTGTAATGCATATGTAACAATAAAAGCTATGTCCATATGTCCATGAAAAACATGTATGTCAATTTACTGTACACAACAGCTAACATGTCACAACAGGAGGGCACAACAGAATCGAATTGAATTGATAGCTGCCAGAACCTTCTCATCCCTCAGTACAGAGTAATATCATTAGATATTATGGTCTGTAATACATATAAACATAGTACTAACAAATCTGAAATTAAAGAAATGCTTTGTATAACAGAACTGTACACAGTTGGTACTCTGGTTATGATGGTTCGGGTTACGATATGTTGACTTTACAATCCTTATGATAGCAATGAGGGTGTGTAAATTAGGTAAGGATCGGTGAGCTAGGTGCTGCATGATGTGCAATATTTTCAGATTACAATGCTTTTTTGTAATGTAACCCCATCAAAATTTCTGAAATTTCTGTATTTTGAAATGCAGCACCATCTTCAGCATTAATATGTAAAGTATGTATTCATTATCTGTTTGTTTACATAAACTGCTGACTTCTCTGTTAATGGTAGTAAACAAGTATTCATTACTTACATGTAATGGAACTCAAAGTGTATTATGTAAAATACATGTTATAGTCTGTGCCATGAGAAAAACACATTTAAAATTGTTAGGGCAATTTTAATAATAAAACCCATCTGTAGGTAAATGGTCTTCCTTTCAAGTACTAGCACTGAAAGTTGTATTTCTTCTATCTTGTATTTCCCTAACTAGTTTCAGAATCATGAAGTTCCCAATTAACAGCCTGTGATGTATTACTGGAGTTCTTAAATAAAGCAAAGCAGTTTTAAAAGAGAGCTCTTGATATTTTTATAGGGAGTGAAATTGTGAATAATAAAGTTTTCCCTCTGATTAACAAGATTTATTGAAGTGTGTCATAATTGGTAGTAAGATATGATGTTATGACATGAAAATTATATACCAAATATTTCATATTATACGATTAATTACAGTCATGTGAAAAAATTAGGACACCCTTTGAAAGCATGTGGTTTTTTGTAACATTTTTAATTAATGGTTATTTAATCTCCGTTTCAACAATACAGAGAGATTAAAATAATCCAACTAAACAAAGAAAACTGAAGAAAAGTCTTTTCAAGATCTTCTGTAAATGTCATTTTACAAAAATGCCTATTCTAACTGAGGAAAAAGATAGGACACCCTTGCCCCTAATAGCGAGTGTTACCTCCTTTGGCTGAAATAACTGCAGTGAGACGGTTCTTGTAGCCATCTACCAGTCTCCGACATCGGTCTGAGGAAATTCTACCCCACTCCTCAATGCAGAACTTTTTCAGCTGTGAGATGTTTGAGGGGTTTCTTGCACGTACAGCCCTTTTCAAGTCACCCCACAGCATCTCAATGGGATTCAAATCTGGACTTTGACTTGGCCATTCCATGACTCTCCATTTCTTCTTTTTCAGCCAATCTTTGGTTGATTTACTAGTATGTTTTGGGTCATTGTCATGTTGCATGGTCCAGTTCCGCTTCAGCTTTAATTTTCTAACTGATGGTCTCACATGTTCTTCAAGCACCTTCTGATACACAGTAGAATTCATGGTGGATTCTTTGAGGTTCTTTTCTTGGAATGCTGTGTTTGGTTTACGCCAAACATGTCCTCTGCTGTTGTGTCCAAATAATTAAATTTTGGACTCATCTGTCCAAAGAACATTATTCCAGAAGTCCTGGTCTTTGTCAACTTTATCTCTGGCAAATGTCAGTCTGGCCTTGATGTTTCTCTTGGAAAGCAAAGGTTTCCTCCTTGCACACCTCCCATGCAAGTTAAAGTTGTACAGTCTCTTTCTGATTGTTGAGGCATGTACTTCTACATCAACAGTAGCCAGAGCCTGCTGTAGTTCTCGAGATGACACTTTAGGGTTTTTGGAGACCTCTTTTAGCATCTTGCGGTCTGCTCTTGGGGTGAACTTGCTGGGGCGACCAGTCCTGGGCATGTTGGCAGTTGTTTTGAAAGCCCTCCACTTGTAGACTATCTTCCGGACAGTGGAATGGCTGATTTCAAAATCTTTTGAGATCTTTTTAAATCCCTTCCCAGACTCATAGGCTGCTACAATCTTTTTTTTCTGAAGTCCTCTGACAGCTCTTTTGCTCTCACCATGGTGCTCACTCTCACTTCAACAGTCAGGAGCACACCAAACTAAATGTCTGAGGTTTAAATAGGGCAAGCCTCATTCAACATGCAGAGTAACGATCTACTAATTATGTGTACCTGGTGTGATATACCTGTGTGAGATCTGAGCCAATTTAAGAGGGAATACATGTGAGGGTGTCCTATCTTTTTCCTCAGTTAGAATAGGCATTTTTGTAGAATGACATTTACAGAAGATCTTGAAAAGACTTTTCTTCAGTTTTCATTGTTTAGTTTGATTACTTTAATCTCTCTGTATTGTTGAAACTGAGATGAAATAACCATTTATTAAAAATGTTACAAAAAACCACATGCTTTCAAAGGGTGTCCTAATTTTTTCACATGACTGTATGTCACTATGCAATTAAGTAGCAATGTAAGGTTTGCATCAGGGGTCCAGAAACCTTTTTCTGAGAGGACCACCTAATTTTTCCATTCTTTAATACATAATTTTAACTGTATGTATTATACCTTCTAATTCTAGAATAGTTTATTATTTTGGTATGCACCACACAGACAAATGATCATTTCTTTTCCGTGATATACTAATGACCTTTATTATCATTATAATGACATTTTTATATAGTGTTATATTCAAAATGTCATGGTTCCTCGTTCCTCCCTGCCCTGTTTCTCTTTCTCTGTCTCACATTAATTAGCTCCCTAACTAGTTCCAGCCGCGCCTTATTTCACTCCATCTCTCCCTCCACCTATTTAAGCCCTGTTCTCCCTCCACGCCGGGTCCGTTCTCGTTAGCGCATGGTAGCTTCCCATATCGTACTGCTCCGGGCCAGGACATGGACCTTTTTGTATCTTTTTACCATTGATTGTGTTTCTATTCCTCGCTAACCTATCTGTTTTCTTTCGTTCCAGTTTTCCGTTTGGTCACGGTCTCGCCCGTTCCTGTGTTCTCCTTCCGTTCGCTGATTCTGTCTGCTCCCAGTCCGCCTGTGTGCCTTTCTGTGATTCTGTTCCTTTTCCTGTACCTTTGTTTGTGGAAATAAAAAGATTTGTATTCCCAGTCTGCTCGTCCGTCCGACCGTAATATGACCGTAATACGACCGTAACACAAAATCAATTTACTTGCATATTAATTAGTGTGAACTGTGGACATGCTTCTGGCTGGTGAGAAGTTCAATGTCATGGTCCATTCCTGTCACAACCAGTCTCAAAGACTGATCTCAGAGTTTTCATCAGTTTAATGCATGAAAAGGTTTTCTCACAGATATACGTGCTGCAAGTGGACATCTTTATTGCATGCTTTTCCAGCACATCGGGAGTGGTGGGTGGAGCCGGATGGAATGATCGCCAAATTACACCTGTACCTGATGAGTTCTTGCTTCCAGTCCAGCTAGTCAATTAAAGAGACATCAGCCTCAGGGAGAGAGTGGAGCAAGATGGTCTGGTATAAGGTGACGAGCGCTGCAGGAGCCTCAAGAGGATGTGCTGCTCGGCGGACGCAGAGGAAATGCCGTGCTGGCCCGTAAGAAACTTGAGCGGACGTGAGGGAAGCATGCCAATCTACAGCAAAGAAAACGGGTGGAAGCCAGCAGGAAAGCATGCTGATCTGAGAGTGGCCGTCGACAGACTTCAGAAGAAGGCTTCCTGAACCATGAGACTGTGGGTGTGTTCACGCATGAGTAAGAGGGAAGGAAAGCGCCGGGCACATATAAAAAGAAATAAACATGGCTCTGCTTGATAATCTGTTGTTTGTCTCTATTCCTTCCAGCTTGGACCAGTGAATCCTTTACACATATATTAAAATTACATTTTCAAAATATCTCTGGCATTATTCAAAGGGCCAGACCAAATGTGGTAGAGGGCCGCATTAGGTACTTCGGCCCTAGTTTGAGGGCCCCTGGTTTATATTTTATTACATAGCAGTATGTCAAAACAATTAACAGGTGCAGATGGTATTAATTTGACTAATGAACCATTATAAGTAGGTAGTGTTCAGAAATGAACAGCACATGCTCTTAGTATATTCAATATCGCCATCATAATCACACAATCTGTAGACTGGTTCACGTGGGATACTTTTATAATTTTATAGTGAAATATAAAATTTTGTGTAGTTTGCCTCATACCTTTTTGCAAATGATCCTCTTAGTTTTTAAAAAAAAAAAAAGTATGACGCCAACTTATCTAGCATCTGGAATTTGTATACTGCCATTGTCTCCCTTTCAGGGTTCTATTAAAATCTCTCAGTGACACAGGCTTTTAATTCTGTGGTTGGTGCAAAATGTATGATGTGCTTTTTTGTCATTCTCTGAAAACTCCTCCCCTTAATCTGTCTGTAATTGTCATGGCACACTGGAACAATTAAGTAAATTAGGAGGTGATTTTTTAATAAATCTTTATTTTACTACTAATTTCATAAATCAGGAAGAGGAGGAGGAGGTATTGATTCTAGTACTAATATATCTTACCTTTATTTAGATAGGCAACGAGGCAGGAAATATTTATAATAACACCCATATGAATAATCACGCGCACGCAGGAAACAGATAAAAAAATATGATTTATTGTGTCTCATCATCAGAAGAAGTGTCGACAGTAGATCGTAGTAGATAATGTGATTGGGAAAAACACTGATGACAATATGAAAATAAGTAGGAAGGACTTAGTGGGGTGTAGAATTGGAAATATTGGGAAATGAAACATGACAATGCAAATTAAAGATGGAGGCGCACCAGTGTGCATCTTGGAAAATATTAGGTGAATTTGACAGGGAATTCGCATCAATTCATGATTGATTACATGATTGTAATTGTAAAAATTATTGTAATCATGGTGTGCATTTCACAAGACAAGATGGCTGGTTATCGTAATGGTGAGTCTCAGTTTTTATTATTATTATTATTAATTATAGTAAGGATATTTTATTTATAAGTGTTTAACGCTCTAGGTTCCGTGTGTGATGTAGACTTGTCTGAAATTGTTGAAGATCTCAAGTTTCTGAATCAGAGTTATGGTAGGTAGTGTATATCTGATTATATGCATTCATGTCTATGTATACTGTGTATTGTGTACATAGCATACCCATGTAAACGTGTGTATGTGTGTCTGTTCTTTACAGCAACACCAAAACCCTCTTGTAGTACAACAGCAGAGTATGTAACCATACCAGAGTGTAAACAACCATCCAATCAGTAAGTGTTTTATATTGCTGCATTATTTGCATGTTAGTGATTGTGTACTCTCTTTGTGTCTTTCCAGATAGTATAATAAATATTGTAAATGGTATTGGGTCTTCTGGATACGCTGGTGGTGACAGTGTGGTATCAAAATCGAGAAGACTTAAGCGTAAAGTGTCTACAGTCACCCAAGCATAAGTTTTGGTTGACGGGACCATAAAAGACGACAATTTCAAACCAACTGACCAGAAACAGCCAAAACAATCGGTTGGCGTATTAGAGGGTATGTATGCATGTATGTATGTGTGTGTGTATGAGTCTTAATTCAACTGAGTGTAAATTCACAGATAGAATCTCTAGTAAGAGATGTTGGTGATGTTGGTGGTTACACAGTAGTCCCGCGAAGTCGATTCAACAATTTGCTAATTCATAGACTTCTAAATCTGATCTGATCTGATCTGTTCTACAGATTTAGCAGCCTACATAACATTTATACATAACAAACTTTCTGAAATTGTGATTATTAGGTGGGGAGGGTAGCTTAATCAGTATAACTTTGAGGGGTCAGTATTATGCCAGTTAATGATGAACAAGCCCAAGAGCGTTTTGTAAACCAACTTGAAAAAATAATTCAGAGTAACAATGATGTACAGTTTGATGAGAGATTGGATTTATGAGTGTCTATAGTGAGAAGTGGAAATGGTGGTACTTATAGAAAGTTACTTGATCTTGTGCATAATTAAGTGATTATTAAAAACAGGCTTGATCTGTTTTGCCCTATAAACATTTCAAATAATCTATGCTTTACAATCTGCTTGGCACAATTTCTAAACCCACAGAATCCAGACACAGAGCTGGAAACCGTTGCTTCATCATTGCAGAAGTCAGCTGGGTTTAACGATCAACACAAGCATTTAACGACATCAGTAGGTTTGAGCATGTTGAATATTAAAATAGTAGAATTCTATAGATCAAATATGGGGGTGTTGGAAATGTATACAAACACGGACAAGCCACATCCTAAAACTGTTTATTTGTACTGCATGATAGTCATTATTTTATAATTAAAAAACTATCTGCATTTAAAGGTGCACTGTTCGTTTGCATGTATTGCTATAAAGGGTTTACCTGTAGGCGTGATCACAGGTGTCGGTATGTCTGCGATGTATGCAACACGCCTGAATGCCATAAGCAACCCAAAAAAAACAAAAAACAAACAAACACTGCATTGACTGCCTGCGGTACTGTAGGTCTGACTATTGTTTTGAGATGTATAAAAAACCACCTCCAGGTTGCAGCATGCTCACGCTCAGGCGATGACACTAAATACTGTCCGAAAAATGTAACAGGCGTTACCACGTCCACCTCCAAAACCACACAGATCCAAAACCACACAGATGTGCTGTTGATTGTTGTGTCCACTGTAGTGTGAGAGTCTGGTTCCTGATGGTGTGCATCAAGTGTTTTATTCAACCGGTTATAAGAAGGAGAAGCCAAATAAACGCTACATCTTTTATGATTTTGAGACACGGTATGAGAATGGTAGACACGTTGCCAATTTTGTGTGATTTTGCCAAACATTTGATGGTGTGGAATTTACTGCTGAGAGGGACGGATTGTGTCGATCTGTCTCGTTGAAAACTTCAGATGTCGTCCTTCTCTATAGTAATTATACATGGATTGCACATAATGTGCATCCTCCGGTTTTGATAATTTCATACTTTTGGAATACTTTACCATGATGGGAATGCACCAAAAATCAATGCAACTTTTATCTTGAGTATGATCCAGCTTTTATAGGTTTATCGACAGCTATTCATTATGCCCATGCAAAGACACATGTGGCTTGCAAAGACATAATACCCGCTGCATTTAATATGGTTAAATGAGAGAGGGTATTTCCCACATCTGAGAAAGGGTATTTTCCACATTTTTTCATTTTAACCGTGTTGAAAATGACACTTATCTAGGTCCATACCTCTGACAAGAAATTCTATGGGTACTCGACGATGTCGAGACAAAAGAGAGGGCGGCGTTTGACTCATGGTACAGTACACGTATCTGACAAACTGTTTAAAAAATTTAAAAAAAAAGAATTGGCAAAGTATGGTAGAAACGATGTAGTTGTTACTGCGGGAGGTTTGTATAAAGTACAGGCAAAGAATTAATTTCATGTACCGAACTTGACCCGTTTAATTATGCAACATGTATGGCTGTATAAAACCCACTACATCCCTAAAGATACAGTAGCTCTGACACGTAACAAAGCGTACATAAACCAACACAAGACCTACTCAAACATTCTCAATCGAATGGCTTGAATATGTACATGAAAAAAGTAGCGTCGTTGAAAAATCACGTAACGATGCATAGATGTTCAACATTGCATTAAACCATGGTGAAGCGTCGTTCTAGTGAGTTATCAAAAGTAATGGTGTTCTCCGAGACAGGTAGATGATAAGATTGAGATTTTGGATGTAACTGGGCTCATACATGTGGGTTAATGATGATGATGTGATGGTTTCTATGTCCACATACGGACAACCAGAAAGGTTAAAACAGGTTCTGGCCGCATAATGCTCTCAAACGACCAGTTGCTGAGGGTGAAAGGTAAAGACTTCATCTCACATTTGAAGAAAAAACTACCCTATTATCCTGAAATAATCTTCAAGGATTTTGCAAAACCTCAATTATTATGGGATTGTCAAGGCTACATTATTACCACCACGAAAGCTGCTTCACCCGGTATTACCATATAGGACAGGTGGAAAATTAATGTTTCCACTCTGTAGGACGTGTGCTGAACAGCAGAACCAGACTCATCAGTGCACGCACACTGATGAGGAAAGGTCCATTCATGGAAGCTGGGTTAGTATTGAATTGTTAAAAGCCATTGAGAAGGGATATGTTGTGACAGAGATTGCTGAGGTGTGGCATTTTCCCCAACGATCTTACACATTCGTTTTGCGATTATGTTAAAACCTTTTTGAAGTTTAAGCAGGAGAGTTGCAGGATACCCCAAAGACGTCGTAACCGTCTATCAATAAATTAATTCTAAATTCATGCCGACAAAGAATCTTATGTTAAAGATTACTTCTACATTTTTGGTATAGAGTATGAATTCTATTGTGCTACAAGATTGAGCACAACCCTGCCCGTAGGTCTATAAAGATGGTGAATAAATAAATTCTAAATTCACTAAGGGTAAGGTATGTATGAAAGACAAAGGCAAGGAATTCTGCTGAATTCTGAGTTAATTCCGAGTTTTGGGGTCCGTTCTTAACTGCAAGCACGGGGGTGCACAACAAGGGGGGGGGACTTTACAACATTACCATATGGGGGGGGACTTTACAACATTACCATATGGGGTGCGAGACTTGATGTTTTGATTTCAGACTACAGCGCCCTTTTTCATGTGTTTTGGCAGGTCCTTCTAACTCAGGGAAAAAAAATTTTTGTAAAAATGTTTTTAAAAAATGTTAAAAGTTTGATTTCTAAAAATATTGAAAACATTGTGTATGTTTATGATTGTTGGCAACCTCTGTATGATGAATTGTTTAAACTGTATGACATTAAATTTATTGAAGGAATCCCTAAGACGCTGAATGACGTCCATTTGTTCCCCACGAACAAAACAAATTTGTTGATTTTGGACGATGTTATGAAAGATGTCTCTATCTATCTATCTATCTATCTATCTATCTATCTATCTATCTATCTATCTATCTATCTATCTATCTATCTATCTATCTATCTATCTATCTATCTATCTATCTATCTATCTATCTATCTATCTATCTATCTATCTATCTATCTATCTCTATCTATCTATCTATCTATCTATCTATCTATCTATCTATCTATCTATCTATCTATCAATCATTTAACCAGCCTACAGCATTTCAAATGATCACACAATACATAAAACCCATGCTTGAAAAATAACCCATTCAATATGACGTTGTGCTGCTGTATAAAATGAATACATATCTGACTTGACGTCTTGATGGATGTGAATTGTTTGTTTGTTCAGTTACTCTGTTCGATTATATGTATGTTGATTATAAGAAATAACCTAGAATAAAATAAAATAAATAACTAAATAAATAAAATATCTCATTTCATCTGATTTCTAATCGAGGATTATTAGTGGGTGGGGCTTGTGGCAGGAATCGGCTCAGTCGAAGTTTGAATAGACAGCCAATCACAGCGCAGGGCTTTGGTCTGTATGAAAACGGGTGTAAAATGAGGCGTGAGCTTGAAACTTCCTTCCGCTCTTGTACATCCCTCTCTGCAATTGCTAGCGGACACTTTACGCCTTAAAGATTAGCGGAGTATTTAATTTTTCCGCAGGGCAGTGGACTTGTTTTTGGTTGTTTTATATTACACGAGTGAGCGGGCAACTTATGAACGTTTTTATTTAATATGTTGTTTTTTATTTACTTGAATACTTACTGCATGTAGCTGTTATGTTAGCCTAATACATAAGGTTTCGAACTAGTTAGCACTACTAGACTAGGTGAGTTTGGACACCTAGCTATATCACATTATTAACACTCGATTAGTAATTTAGTATAGAACTAACTCATTTTCCAGCACTGGATAACTAGTTAGTGTTCTACATGCTGCTTAGCTAGCTAGTATCCTCGCTAACGATTGGATTTCCCTGGAAATGGTAAGTCTCTCGCTATTTTGCTAGTTAGCTCATGTGTGTTTTTTGGTTATTATATTTGGTTATCATATTAAGTATACATTCCCCTAGAGTTAGTTAACTAGTAACAGTTGAGTATTACAGACACTAAAGGTTTATATTTTAGATGTTTATTAACTTTGTTCTGTGGATATTTTTTATTGTTTTATTGTTTGTATATCACAGATGTATAACGGAGTTGTGACTTTTTATTATTAAATAACCACCATTGCATGGAAAAATATCAACCAACAATGATTTCTAGCCAAATACAATTTCACGATACAATTCATTATTACACATGTCAAACTAGTTTTCTTGTCTAATTATCTAGATTTAGTATCAATCCTCGTGTGTTAGACTTTGTTGTTTCTTTCTATGGTCAAATGAGCAATAGCAAACAGATTTATGCGAAATTATTGTGCCCTGTAACTAATTATTTATGTAAACACCCACTTGAATATTATAATACTTGTCTTTTCATATTAAAGATTAAAAATTTACTTTAAAAATAAAGATTTTTATTTTTAAATAACACTTTTAACAATGATGCTTGTCCTGAAGCAGCTTTATAGAAATTAGCAGATGACACGTATCAATTTTTACTTTTATAAATGAGTTCCCATAATTGATTTTGAACATGAATTAATTTGGCAGATCTGGAAAAAGGAGGTAATCATTGGTATTGGTACCGCTGGAGTATGTTTAACTTAAGCGAGATTATGTGATTGTGAGAGTGACTATGGCAAGATGACATCATAACTAAAATGGAGCGCAAGAGCATAAGAGACATGAGGGAGCTCTGGAAAATAAGAGTGTGTGTGTGTGGGGGGGGGCAGTTTTAGACTGTGGAGTTTTGTTTAAAAAAAAAAAACTCTACCTCCTGTTGTTTCACTGTTTGAGATGCCAAAAATAGTTTGTTCAAAGTAGGGTGTGGTGGAACATAATCAGCCCAAAATATTTACTTGTGTACTGTGGTGAAGGATTGTTCAGTGCGTTATATGCAAGTAATGGTATTTTATAATCAATACAAGATTTAATTGGGGGCCAATGTAGAGTGGATAAGACGGAGATTATTTGTTCATTTTCCTGGTTTTAGTAAGGACTCCTACGGCATTCTGGATTAACTGATGTAACTCGTTGTTGTGTTTATCTTATTTTATTTTATGTTGTGTTATGGTTTGTTGTTATGCACTGTCCCGTGTTGTCAACACAGTCTTGTTCTGTTTTGCGCTGTTTGCACTAGGTTGCACACAGTGCACTTTATGTAGCTAGGACAAACTTGGTCTAGTCCTCAGCATTGTGTTCTTGTAGCTCTATGTTGTGGTATATGTTGTTTTGTGTAGCACCAGGGTTCTGGAGAAACGTAGTCTCATTTCACTGTGTACTGCGTCAGCTATATATGGTTTTAATGACAATAAAACCTCTTGACTTGATGCTTATTTATTAGCTTATTATTA
>JACRUU010000002.1:23890489-24122989 GCA_030449085.1 Kryptopterus vitreolus
AACAAATACATTTTTGTAATCGAATTTCTCGGGTTACTCGACAATTCATAACAGACCTAAGTCTCACCAATTCTAATTCTGCACTAATCTGCACTAATTCTACTGTATGTATTTATCGGCAGTTTAATAAATGTGCTCCACTACCTGCTCTACGACTGCAGTGTGAGTTTTTGAACGCACTGTAAATAAATAGTTGTGTAATCGCTCACGGTTGATCTCTAAGCTGTATGGATCACGACTCGTTTTCGATGACCTGCAGATTTATTTTTTTTATATATAATTTTTCCTGCTTGGTATTGCTTTTAAGTAATTCCATAACGACACGGAGCGTTTTATCAGTGAACGTGTTATAAGTCATTGGATTGTTGAGTAGTTGCAAAGTATTGTTCCGTTGCATCGCTGATAAAGATAAGAAATCAATTTCAAATTATTTCATAAACAGTAAGTGTACTGTGTTTTATGTTTTAGTTTGTGCTGATCCGAAACATTCCTCCACTTTTTAATTCTGCAGCCTCCTCCATTACCTGTCCACAGCACTGCGGGTTTAGTGAGTGATGCATAAATAATAATTGTCCGTAGAAAACATTGTGGCTCGTGTTAAATGGAATAAACAGATTAATTTTTGTAATTGAATTACTACAGTTACGCGGTTGTGATCCGCTTGTTTTGTTTGTCACGTTACCCGGTTACCTTCCTAACGCAACCTTCCCATTTAACCAGGCTTGTGCCCGGCACCTGTAATTCGCTGGCTTGTGCAAACCCAATGGCTGGGATTTTGCAGACACCTTTATGGTCAAAAGTTTCAGTAAGGTGAAGTAACCCAGTCTAGGAGACACAACCCTTTCCAGAGAACATTTATCATTTTAACCGATACTCGTCCCTGTGCTATAATGAGGCCTAAATTCTGTGTGAGATGTGCATCCATTTCTCCAGTAAAAGTAAAAATACTTCCTTTAAAGCTTTTCTTAAGTAAAAGTACCAAAATATTTGCCTTAAATATATTTTGTTATATATTCATATATACTTCTACATTTTACTATTCAAAGTGATTTGATTTATTATGACTACAGTGCTCTTATCTTTTGTCACAATATACTTGTAATAATTGTGTGAAAAGACTCAACTTTAACACACCAATCTAATAATAAAATATTAAGATGTCACTGATTAAAATTATATCTATTAAAATTACCTTGAGCCCAAACCTTTTAACTATAAAAATGTTGCTCAAATAAGGCAAAGGGTGTTAGTCAGGACTGGTTTATTCCTCTCGAAATGTTCTGCTTGCTGTGAAACTCACACTGAACTGTATGTAGATGCCACCAAGCAACAATAAAAAGCAAGTTCATGTACATGCTCTACGCTTTTTGGTGTCATGCTGTATGCTTGACCAGTTATGTTTGTATCCATTCATAAATAAATAAATGGAATAAATTGATTTTGCTAAATTTAGTTGAGGAAAAGGTTAAGTATTTGACTTTGAAATATAGCAAAGAAAAAGTTACAGTTGTCTAAATGGAAATACTTGGGTAAAGCTACTTAACTGCAATAACAATTTAAGTTTAATGTGTTACTGTCCACCACTCTACAGTACATATTAATATGTCAAGAATCTGAAGAAATCGGGGAACACCACTATAGATGCAAGATGGAGAAGTCTAGAGAAGTTCAGAAGTGTGTTTACTGACTGGGAGAAAGCATATGACAAGGTTCTAAGAGAGGCAGTGGTGGTATTGTATGAGGGCAGTGTGACATCGGTGAAGTGTTCCGTAGGAAGGACAGACTGGTTCGAGGTGGAATTGCATCAACGATTGGCTCTGAGCCCTTTTCTGTTTGCAGAGGTGATAGACAGGTTGACAGATGTAGTCAGACAGGAGTCTCCATGGACTATGATGTTTGCTGATATTGTGTTTCCTGTTGTAAGGAGCATGTTGAGAAGAGTCTAGAGAGATGGAGGTATGCAAGGGGAATGAAAGTCAGCTGGAGTAGAACAGTACATGTGTGTGAATGAGGGGGAAGGCAATTGAGTGGTGGGGTTGCAGGGAGAATAGGTGGTGAGGTGGATGAGCTTATGTACTTGGGGTCAACAATGCATTATAGAAGTGGAAAAAGAGTGCAAGAGTGGGTGAAGTAGAGTGGAAGGAGAGCTTTGTGGTCCTTGAGCAAGACCCTTAATCCTCTGTGCTTCAGGGATGCCGTATCATGGCTGACCCTGCACTTTCTTCCTCAGCTACCAACAACAAGCTGGGATATGCAAAGAAAATAATTTCACTGTGCTGTAATGTATATGTGACAAATAAAGGTAAATCTGGAGTAAGATGCACTCTCCAAGCAGAGTGGCCTCCAATTCAAGAGAATACCATCCAGACGCATGCTGAAACAATTGTGGCGCTCCGAGGAAAATAGTGGGTACACTTGTCCCTCAGGAACTTGTATAGCTCGGCATAGAGAGAGAGATGTTTATTATTAAGTATCCATATTGTGAAAAAGTTGTTGACATTGTGTGGACTCCAGCAATACTAGCTATGGCAGCAGAGTCAGAAGGTAGCACAGATATGAGGGATCTCTGGGACTAGAGCCAGCCTACCAAATAATTGTTGGTAAGCCTGAGAGAATGTGTGAGAGTAGGGAGACAACAGCATACAGATATACCAGTCCTCCAAATACTCTATTAGAGCTGCACGATATTGGAAAAATATGCATTATGCGATATTGGTGTTGAATATTGCGATAACGATATTGTTTGCAATATTTTTATTAGATTTTTAAAACTAAAAAACCCAAAACGATTATATATGTAATTATTATATATTTAATCATTTAAATCACTCCCGACCTTGTGCCGCTATAAAATGTATTTTCATTTTAGTTGACATTGTTGCTTTTTGCACTAGATTTGTAACATGCATGTTGTTACAGATTATTGAGATGTTTTGCCACTTTAAAAATGTGATTGTGTTACCACTTTGAGAAAATGGTTACTGATGTAGTTCTGAGGGAGATGCATTATGGTAGTGTAGTGTGGAACAACGTGCTCCGGAAGTGTGTGTTTGGTGTGCGCAGTTAGAGGAGGCAGAGGAAAGAAACTTGTGTGGTTATACTCAGGAGTTTATCCACCCGGGTGATTCTATGTTGGATTGTATCTGACTACCTTTATTATTTTACACAAAGAAAAATGAAGCAAAATGGCATTCATCGTAATGGCATTCATCGTTCAGACATGCACGTAGTTGGGGTGAAAGAGTCCCATATAGAGGAAAGGGCAGTGTGGAAAAGGATGATTCACTGGTGTGACCCCGAATGGGAGCAGGCGAAAGTGGAAGATTATTTTCACCTGATGAGTATTTACAGTTTTTGCTTACCATGCTGTTGTTTCTCCTTCATCATTTGGAGGCATCGAAATTGTAGCAAAAATGGAGAAGCACATTTTGTCTTGATGGCAGAATTATTATTTACAGTTTATAGAAGGGATTATCCCACCGCTCTCAAACCAATTACAATTTCATTTAGTTTGGGCATTTTTATTCTGATCGAGGTGTACATGGACCATTTTTGATGTGCTTGTGCGGATGTAATTTTATGCCTCATCATCGTGTTGTTCTTTGCTGCAATTTAAGCAGCTAAAATTATTGACAAAAATTCATATTTTTTATTATTGAGTTTATCTGTAAATTGTTGCATTCCTAGTTCCAGTTCTATACTGTCTGAATTGTAAAAATGTATTTGTGATTTCTCTCATAAATGGCATTATAACAGGAGTGTTTTTTTTTTTTTTTCATCTCGAAAGTGGATTAGTGCATTAGACGGGAGTAATGGAGTGTACTGTTTTTTGCTACTAAAATAGTTTTTATTTTCTAATCTGTAAAAATCATAACAATCGTAAAAGTCATAAATGTTTCTTCATTTGTTTTATCTGTACCCAGAATATGGCATTTTTTCCTACCCAGATAACGCTAATGATCCCATTACAATGAACACTAGTTTAGATATAAGTACATATATTAAGTCATACTGTATACTCTTACATCAAATATTAGTTTGATGTAAGATCAGTTGTTTTTATGCAGGATTTTATGGGGTACTTGTTCCTTATTAGTCTGTTACCTATAGAATAGTTTCTAGTTCCTATGCATAGAGTATAGTACAGAGACATAGCCAGAGATCAACACTGCAAAAAGACTTCCTTTAGGCAGATAAACTGTTTTTAATTCCTGTCTCCCTTCTAAACAGGGAGAGTGCTGAGCACTGTGTGCTGCAAGTAATGCACGGGCAATGCATAAATACCTCATACAAGCCCACGACAATTTGCAAAAAATGTATTTATTTATTATTACTTTTTTATATATTGTGTAAATATTGGTGTTCTTTCAATTAAAAGCAAATAGTATGAAATTTATATCTACACAGTAGAATTGCAGGTAGTAGTATCTACAGGGTGTAATTGTAGATACATTCGTACTGAACTGTTTTGGTACAGGGATTTCTGTTTGGTGCATGTGTGTGCCAAATGTAATCTGTACCTTGTGTACCTTTTTATGTGAGGAACTTAAGTAAAACTTGTGTGAAAAAGTAAAACTATTCCTCCTCACAAACATTTTGCTACTTTTGTTTAGTGAACATGACATTTGTAGACCCTACTGTTTTATGCATCTTTAAGGGACATTGTATCTTATCTGTTTATTTAATTGTATTTATTTATTTTTTATTTCTAGGAGTTTTTGCACTTAAGGAATGATTTATTCATCCTTCATCATTTGATAAAAAATTAAGTATAAAATTGTAAGGCATGAGCAAACATAAGACTAATAACTGTTACATTTAATATTTTTTCATCATATACAATGGTGCCACTACCTCAACTTTATAAACCATCATTGCTGTTTTTAGGTAGTCTGGTTCATGTGCCAATGGAGAAGGAAGCCTTTGAGGGATGGCTGAAGTTGGTCTCCACTTCCTTCTTGGCTTTGAATGACCAGCAACGTAATCAGCTGCTGGATCACCTAATCTCTTTGAGTGGTGCTGCTCAACTTCGACACCTTTCCAATGGATTGGAGGCACTACTGAAGCGTGACTTCTTGCGTCTCTTACCATTGGAGCTGGCCTTTTACCTGCTTCGTTGGCTTGACCCACAGACACTGCTCACTTGTTGCTTGGTGTGCAAGCAATGGAACAAAGTGGTCAATGCCTGTACAGAAGTATGGCAAGGTGTGTGCCGAGACCTGGGTTGGCGAATTGATGACTCCATCCAGGATGCTGGCCACTGGAAGCAGGTCTACCTTAAGGCTAAATGTCGCATGAAACAACTACGCGAAGAGGATGCATTTGAAACAAGCTCTTTGATTGGGCACAGTGCTCGGGTGTATGCATTATACTACAAGGATGGCCTCCTCTGCACAGGTGTTAATTTTTACAGTTTAGCTGATATATATAGTTGTACTTTGATCTTCCACAAGTATGTGGTTAATAGCGATGCAGTTCTTAGCTAGTGATCACACAAGTATTTGCCTTGCTATTTCTCGTTGTAGAAAAATGCATGATGCACTAGCTTTTTTTTTTTTAATTTTTTTTTTTTGCCATTTCTTTGTTAGAAAATTCTATAGATTGTGGTGCATGGGCAGTTATAACTTGGAGGAAGTTTGAATTTTAACTTAAGCAAGTGCTGCTTCTGGAGGGACCGGTTTTGATTGAACATTCATCACTTTGGAATATTAAAAGTCATTTGGTTCTGTTAATTCTTTAACAATCTATACTTATTCTTCAGGCTCTGATGACCTTTCAGCCAAGCTGTGGGATGTCCGCACTGGCCAGTGTATATACGGCATCCAAACACATACTTGTGCTACTGTGAAATTTGATGAGCAAAAACTTGTGACAGGGTCTTTTGACAACACCATTGCATGCTGGGAGTGGAGTACAGGTGCCAAAATCCAGCAGTTTCGTGGACATACTGGGGCAGGTTTGTGTCCCAAATGATATTGAAATGTTATTCTATACCACTGCAGTGGAAAGAATGAAGTCTTATTGGCATACAGATTTCTAGTGTACATGCTAGATTTTTCAGACTGCCCAAATTCATTATGATTGTCATCTAATGTGTCTTAGTCTTATTTCATTAGGTTGCGTGTGATAAAATATCAAACAAGGTTGAAATAACCATCTACTTAAATAGGAACATCTGTACAAGTGATTTTTTTATTTTCAGAAGGATTGGTCAAGCTGTTGATCCTGCGAGAATTCAAACAGAACTCTGTCTACTGTTTATAGAGAACAATTCTTAAAAAGTTTGAGCCTGAAGGCTGGAACAACTTTAATGATGAGAGATGTTTAAAAAAAATTAAATACACTTACCAGCAAATAAGAACACACACCTTCTCAGCTGCTCAATATTGCTTAAAAATTACAATACACTACTGGTCAAAATAACCACAATACACAACAAAAGTACAATAGATAGTTTTTACTTTCTTTGTAAATGCTATTTTCACATTATTTTAGCTGTTCTAAATGATGATTATAGGTCTATGCAGTTTCTTACACTGGAGCATTAGATGTTCTAAAGATGTACTCCCCCTCTCAGTGTTTAGTGTAGACTACATTGATGAGTTGGACACACTGGTCAGCGGATCTGCCGATTTTACTGTTAAGGTGTGGTCTCTATCAGCCGGAGCATGCCTCAATACCCTGACTGGACACACTGAATGGGTAACTAAGGTAAGCATTACATTTTTGAGAACATTTTTCCATCAACAATATGCTGCTCTTAAGATGGATCAGTTCAATGCTTTCTCACAGCAAACAACCTAGCAAACAACCCTGAGTTAAATGGTTTCACTGTTTGTTTCTCTGTTATCTAGTATTGTATATTACTGTTACACTTGTATTTTTCAGTGTTGTTACTTACTTTGAAGTTGTGCTGGAGTTTGATTAGCTTCTATGACAACGGCAGCCCCAAAACACTGGCTAAAATAGGTAAAAAATAGTCGACACATTTATCAACATCAAAAAATCAAAAATGTAATTTTGTCTTTAAAAAATCGGCGATTCAATTTGTGGCATATCACCCATCTCTACTTCTATGTGTAATTTTCCAAATATCTTTCAAATGCAAAAGTATTTGCTAAGTTAAATAACACACAGAACACTTGCTCACAGGCAATAGGTTAATAGGTTATTTGTGGCAAAATCTCACAATTACATGCTTGATTGTAGGGCTGCTGCTATTGATTATTTTTTGTGATTGAACTAACGTTTATTCCATCAGGTAATCAGAAGAAATTATTTTCCCTTATAAAAGAGCAATACTAAATAAGAGAGAAAATAAGTTAAGGCTCTTAAGATGAGCTAGTCATTTATTTTTCATTTTAGAAAAGTATGCATTTTATTGCGGAAATTGAAAACAAGTATATTTGGGAAAACTAAACCCATTTAGTGCATTTATTACCATATTAGATCAAAATACAAATACAGAGCATTCAAAAAGCTTCTCCGCAGTGTACGTGTAGAGAAAGGCATTGGAACTTGGTTGTTAAATTAAACTAATTCTTATTCTCACTCATATTTAATTATTAAATCCTGCACAGGATAGTGATGTGGTATTCACGTCTCCAGAAATGCTACTTGAAAGTCCATGTATTTATTGACAGTTTTAAAAAACTTGGTCCACTATCTGCTATACACACCACTGTAAATGTATTTTTAATGCACTATATGTAAATAATAGGGATATAATAATAGGGATCACGGTCAATCCCTGATCCACATGGATCACAATTTACAGTTCGGTACGTACATGATGATCGCAGAATGAAAGACTTTTTGTCCTGCCTATATTGTTTTTTTTAAGTAATTTCATCCAGGTATGGCTTGCGATCCACCTTTAAGATGGTAGCCCTTGAAAGGAACCAGTGGCACCCTCCTTAATGCTAGGGTTTCCTCGTCGGGCAAGAGAGAACAACCCTTTAAGCCGCCCTAACTTAGGGTTACAGTATTTATCAAGTATCTGTACATTTCTGTATTCCCTGGTAAAAATCTTTGTAACTCTGTAAGAAGTGATTACCCGGAGAGTAATAGATCCTTTCTTTCCCAAGAAACAACAAAAGGGACAACGAGTTTGCCTTTGCCACCAGGATCTCTTCCTGGTCCCTGAGATGTGTGGTTTGCTGCGCCTCCCACTATTTCAACACAGTACCTTGGCTCCAACCAATCAATCCAATCAATCGGCTGGTCAAAACATACCCTGAGAAATCTGAGATAACTAAACATCTAATGTTCTCAGATCCCCATGCATCTTTAACTGAAGGTCAATCAAGTTACATGAGCAACTTGTTGCTTACTTTGCTTGAGTATATCATCCCTGATGCATTATCTGCTGGAGATCTGCGGTGCTGTGCATACCTCTGCTTTGGGCTCCAGGGTTGGTGGAGTAGTAGAGATGATGAAACATAAAACTTAAAATTCAAACTCCAAAAAGTTTGAATTTCTTGGACCTGGATAACCACTCCGTCGAACGTGTGTTCATGTCCATGTTCAATGGCCAAAACTCATCATCAAGGAAGCTTCCTCTACAGAGATTCCAAACACCAAACTTTCCCCCTTTTGATATACAAAAAAAGGACGAAACGGACAACCTCCGGTTAGAATGCTGAAAACCTACTACATGCCATGTTGGCTGGAGTACAGATAAAGACATTTTCTCATCCAACCCAGAATTACAACAAAACACTGATCTACTCAAAGTTATACTATGGAAGTATTATTTACGGATCAGCTAGGAAGTCATATGCATGTCTCTTGTACACCACCGAGGCATGTGACTGGATTTGGGAGCCCACAGAACTTACAGAAAATTTGACAGAAATTAGACATGTAAAGTTGTCTTTACAGTACACAATTAAACTAAAAACAAATAAAGATAACCCAACCTGTTCAGTTGTTTTTCCAAGCCAACATCCAATAATATTTGAAAGAAAACCAAATTACATTTGCCATTTTGGTCTATGCATCAGAACCCATCTGGAGAATATATCTCAATTTCTGTGCAAAGATAATTTTTAATAATAACAGACTCAAAATCTTGCCTTGAAACACTGAAATGCCTACAAACTGATCACCTAACAATTGTGAAGATTTTAATCAAACTATCATCAAAAGATTTTAGCTTTCTCTTCCGCTGGATATCTGGACTCTCAGGAAATGAGCAAGTAGACAGTGCTGCTAAAAAAGGAATATCAACATAGCCAATCAAATGCTCCATACCTTCTACAGACTTGAAACCATCAGTTAACCCATACATTAAAAATAAATGGCAATTGGAATGCGATCAGTGTCTAACAAACTGCACCATGATCAATCCTGACATAAAAACAAACATACCTTCCATTTCAACAGCTGTTGGGATGAAGTTATCTACACATGGTGCCAGATAGGACATTCAAGACTAACCCAACAAATTTCTACTATCATTTGAAAATGCCCCAAAGTGCCCAACCTGCCAAATCATAATAAATGTAAAGCATATTCTGATTTATTGTAACACTTATTTTAAGCACCCGTAGGAGAAACTTGTTTTATTGAATTTTTATTTATTTTTTATTTATTGTTTTCATTGAAAGGGTTTTTAGTCAAATCAATCCAAATCTAATTAAAAAGAAATTTAGAAAAAGAGAGCCTTAAACATCTCATAAATTTTATTATTTTATTTTTGAATAAAAATTTATTTTTGAACTCCTCTTGGTACACTCGACCAACCAGAAAGCGAGATATGTCTACAGTACTAGATTCGGCCAATAGAAGCACAGTAGCTGAAGAGAAAACATGCTCCCTCTATCCAAGTCTGTATTGCTGATATGCCATGCAAACATTCTGTTCATAGTTATCGCTGTGCTTTATTATTTGTTTATTATTATTATTATTATTATTGCTAATTAAATGACTTTGATACATTATTCATTTTTGTGTGTGGATTCGATCAAATACTATACACTTTTAAGTTTATAGTGTGTTGGACTTTTGTTTAGATATGTTCAGTACTGTTCCGTATAGGATGTATCCAATTGTCACGTTTTTTTTTCCAGGATTTTGGGGGGGGTCTTGGGATGTAACCCTGTGATGTATGGGGTTTCACTGTAATAAATAATGTCTGCAACATTGTAAAATTGAATTTACTCTGGTCTAGGTACTCCTTCAGAAAAGCCAGGTTGAGTCCATGATGCACAGTCCTGGTGACTACATATTACTGAGTGCAGATAAATATGAAATTAAGGTACACAAAAGATCCTTCTGAATGGAAATCACAGATATTTTTACATACAAATGACTATTAAATATATGTGTTTATGTGTATTATGTATTTTGTTAAACCTCTTGCATGAAAAAGGAAGGCCTATTCAATTATTTTATTGCTTTCTATGCTTTATTATCAAATTTATTTCAGTAGCCCATGATTACCGAAATTACTGCTGACTGTCTTTAAAACAGGTGTGGCCTATAGGGCGAGAGATCAACTGTAAGTGTCTAAAGACTCTGTCCGTGTCTGAGGATCGCAGTGTGTGCCTTCAGCCTCGTTTACAGTTTGATGGCCGCTACATTGTTTGCAGTTCAGACCTTGGTGTCTACCAGTGGGACTTTTCCAGCTTTGATGTGCTACGGTAAAACTTTAGTGGCAATTTTACTAACCAGCTCCTCAACACACAGAGTGGTAGAGTAAGCATTATTCAAGGTGGCATTTACTGTTCTCATGATGAATATAAACAGTTTGGAGTAATATATCTTAATGATTTTGGTCTCAAAGCTCCAAATCTAGATTAGGTGTGGTGATGTTTTGTGTTCAAGTCCAATGAGAATAAAGAGAATATTGATGGAAAGGATTTTTTTTACATTCCCGTGTCTAAATAATCTTAAGAATTAAGCTATTTATTCTATGAAAGGATATATCGCGTTTACCAGTAGTACACTATTTATCACCAGGATTACTTTTCAAAATCACCAGAGAATAATGAAAATTCATGATACATGAGTTCCACCCCCAAATGGTTTTATTTCTTTATTTATTTTATTGTTTAGCTGTAAATTACTCTTCCCACACTTTCATCCAGTGAGATGTATTTTGTGTAATTTGTAGAAATATCACATTTATGTTTTTTTTTTTTTTTAACACCTCTTTCGGCTGCTCCTGAAAGGGATCATCCTTCTCCACACTATCCTGTCCTCTACATCTGCCTATTTCATCCCAACTACCTGCATGTCTTCCCTCACCATATCCATCTTCAGAATTCCCTCATGTCCCTCCTCTGCACATGTTCAAACTATCTGCATATCTCCAAACCACCAATAACCTCCTTCACCTTGTCCTACATGCGCTGTCCATCTAATGACCTCACTTCTAATCCTGTCCATACTCTTTACTCCCAATGAAAATCCCAACATCTTCAACTCTGTGAGTTCTGTCACTTTTTCATCTCCCTTATTTAAAAAAATCAGCACCAGCACACTCCTCCATTCCCCAGGCATCCTCTGACGTCACACAATCGTCACAGTCTAGTTACAAATTCCATTGCCATTTCTACTAGAATGTCGTCTGGTTCCACCAACTTTCGCATTCTGTTTTTTTCTTTTTTCTGTATTCTGTTCTTTTCACAATGGACATTGTCTCAAGGCAGATTTACAGAGTATAAAAAATATAGGAAAATTTGAGATATAAAGATTTATAAGTATTTTTATGTAAGATTTTTACATAACCTCATTTGGGTGACACAGAGTATCTGTTGATCTTGTGAAAGTCAAAGAAGTCCTTCAAAATTCTGCATGAAATGGACTCCAAATGTGGTACATCTCTATATGATTTGAGATGTTTGCTGATGTTTGGTACATCTGTAGATTACAGGGATGTTTGCAGGGTGTGCAAATAATCTACTCATAATATACATACGCTTAGAAATCCTCAGTGAGAAGCGGTGAAGAGGAATTAGCATATCTGCTGTTCAAGATGTACTGTAGTACAATGATGTCTGTTATGTTTTTAATCCACACTTAAACGGCAAGATTGTGTCTGAGCCTCAAACACCACCAGGAAGGGTCTTTAGTTGCTTTTGCTATCCTAGGACGTTTTGGGATCTCAGCAGATTGTAGCATGTTAGAAGACACGATAGATATATGGGAGCTAAACCATTGAGGGCTTTACAAGTCAGTATAAATAGTTTGTAATAATTTCTAAATTTAACAGGTAGCCAGAATAGGGATAATATGATTGGGGTTATATGGTCACATTTTCTTGATGATGTGAGAACTCTGGCTGCTGTATTCTAGATTAACTAGCTTGTTTATTAATGATACTGAATAACCACCTAGTAAAGCATTACAGTAGTCTAGTCTGGAGGGCATGAATGCATGGACTAGCTTTTCTGCATCAGAGATAGATAACTTTTCTTAGCTTTGTGATGTTTCTAAGATGGAAGAAAGCTGTTTTTATTTATTTATTTATTTTTAATACATTTTGTACAAATCCTATTCTTCTTCCTTAGTGTCCGACTTATCATACAGCTCCTCATATGTGTTTTCCTTTGCTTTTGACGCATCACTACCTGCTGTCACATCTCGTTATACTACTGCTTAGTTTTCTAACTTCTCTGGCCATCACAAATCTGTTTTGTCAACCTCTTTATCCTTAAGCTTTCCTGTACTTCATTCCACCACCATGTCTCTCTGTCTTCCTTTCTCTTTCCAAAAAACACACAGTTACCTTCCTAGCTCTGTCTCTCATCACTTCTGCAGTAGTTGCTCAATCATCCAACATCCCTTCACCACCCCCACCAACCTCCTGTCTGATGTCTTTCCTGAATCACACACTAAAGTATTCCTCCTTCAGTTTACACCACATTATTTTCTTTTCAGTTCTCACTCTCTTCCTTGTCTTCTTCACCCCAAAAGCCAGACCATCTGATGCTTGGTCTCCTGAACACACAGCATGTCTACCTTTCTCTGCTTTATCATATCAGCTAACTCTAACTCTTTGATAACTAATTACAATTATATATCATAATATAATAATATATTATTTTGTAATTATAATTTACTAATAAATCTCCATGAAACCAATTCATTATAAGGTTTGCAGATACAATAAAACTGATAAAATTCCCGAAAAAATGTGTTATAAATAAAAATATTTTTCTATGACCACCATTTATATAATCAGTGGAATAATATTGTCTTACTATTACAATAATATTGTTTATTGCAATTATTTTTGGGACAATATATACCCATATGAGGCATATTATTCTGACAGTATAGCATTATGACTGGTGAGTGAATAACACTGATCATGGCACCGATTATTTTTTTAATGTAATAATATTTTCTAGTTTGTAACTTCCTTTCTGCTCTTCACAGAGTTATCAAACCACAGCAAGACCCAGCAAGTCCATCCCTTCTCAGCTTTGGGGAGGTGTTTGCTCTACTGTTTGACAACCACCATTTGTATGTAATGGACTTGAGGTCTGAAACGATCACAGGCCGCTGGCCACTGCCAGCCTACCGCAAATCCAAAAGAGGCTCCAGTTTCCTGCCAGGCATCACCTCATGGCTGAATGGCTTTGATGGCAAGAATGATGCGGGCCTGGTGTTCGCCACCAGCATGCCGGACCATAGCATACATCTGGTTCTGTGGAAGGAGAATGGCTAAAGCGAGAAATGAGCATGTGCCTGCTATAGTTGATAACAGGGATGGTTAAAAAAAAAAGGACAAAAAGGGTGCTCTTAATTTCTAAAACCTACAGCTTAGCTATTGCATGGACCAAAGTCTGTCTTTCCTTATTTTTCTCCTTTCAGTTTCTGCTGTTTGCTTTTATGTTGAAGGACAAACTGGCCTTTGCCTAAAACTCTGCAGCATGCTGATAAAATGTACATAGTGGGGAAATGTTGAAGATGCTTGCCAGGTTGGACCTCTTTTTGTACTGATCAATACATAAAAGTGAAAGCATCTGTGAATCAAGCACTTAAACTGAACAGTAATGCCTGGCTGCAGCACAATCATTCAAAATTCATGAAAACATATTACATGATTTACCTTTGTGTAAGTTTTTTTTTTAAACCAAATGTATTTAATTGATCTAAATTTGTGTTTATAATACAGAATAAGGATACTGCCTTAATTTCCAGATTTCCTTTTAAGAAGGAAGAGTTGCCTTGCCCAAGAACTCTGGCATGCGTAGACTGCAGACAGTATGGTTGGTTTGTATGACAACCATTAGGTTTTACTAATATTGACCCTTAAATTGAAATTATTCATGTGCCTTTTTCCTTTTGACACTTACATACCTGCAGGTAAGTTGTGCAAGATCTTAATCATTATTACACTTGTAATTCACTTGTAATACACTTGTAAGTATGAGTATAATGGTTGTTACAATGTTCATACTAGTATTCCAGTATGAAGGGTATATTTATTTTTTACAATTTAATTTTTTTTAATTCAATATGATCAACAGTATATGTGTTTAATGTTCTGCAGAGGATAATTCACTCAAAAATGTTTCATGTGACCCATTGAATGTTACTTTCTAAGGTTAATTTTTAAAGACTAATCAATTATCTAGGAGGTTAATGTTATATTAAATATACACCTCGAGTTATTTTGGACCCATGTACAACAGAATTCTCACCTAATTAACAGTACTCAAATCAAGCTATACCTTTACATTTCCGTCTAGCAATGGTTGAGTAGTCAGTATTGAAAGTTGTTTTCAATAGGCTTTTTGGGTCATGGGAAGCTTTTTTTTAAGGGCATTATCAATAGAACCTGGTATATAGCCTCCACTGCACATGTTTTTTTCACAGAACATCTTTACAATATAGACCATACATGAACTTCTTTCACTTTAGACCATAATGTTGTCAGTTCAAAATGAGCAAATGTCTAGTTTGTTGGTTGTACATAACATGCTACCTTTCAAATAAATGAAAAGTCATATACTTTTCTAGTCATATACTGCTGAATATTATTAAAGTAGTATAATAAAAAAATGTAAAATCACATTTTAACTTGTGAGATATTTGTAGTTTAATTAACTTCATTAACCATTAACTTCTCAGATATTTGTAGAAAGATTTTTTCAGATTGGAAAACATGTGGAAACATAACTGAAGTGAAATGCTTGATGAGTGTTTCACAGTATTAAATGTAAATAATAACAGATTGAAGTTAAATGTGTTTTATGTAATAATTGCGGAATGAGGAATCTACTGCCAAGTGTCATGAGTTTCATGTACAAGGGATTTATCATGGTGTGATTCTATAAAAACTAAGGCTGTCAAAGTTAACGCATTAATAATGGGGTAGCGCAAATGCACTTTTATGACACTAATTTCATTAATGTTTCGCACATTTCTGTATCTGCTCCTTCACTATGCATTGGGTTGGTCAATGAACCTGCCCTTTCCTCCGTGCTTTTACCACTTGTTAGGATGGAATATACAGGTCAATGTCGTTTAATTAGAATATCATGGAAAAGTTCAAAATTTCTTGATAAACGGGTTCCATGACTGGTTTTCAAACACAGTGGAAACTATTCTTCATCGCTTTAACCCCCGGGTATGATGCCTCTGAAATTGGCTGTGGTTAGTAATGGCTTAACAAGATAAATATGACAACTGTAGCCAAATTCCTTGACCATGTCTGTGTATGATGACTCTTGATGCCTTGACCCCAGTCCGTTCCTTGTGAAGCTCATCCAAATTCTTGAATCGACTTTGCTTGACGACCCTCTCAAGTCTGCGGTTCACTCAGTTGGTTGTGCACCTTTTTCTTCTACACTATTTCCTTCCACTTAAATATGCTTCGGATACATCACTCTGTGAACAGTCAGCTTCTTTGACAATGAATGTTTGTAGCTTACACTCCTTGTGAAGGGTGTCAATGATTGTCTTTTGGAAATTGTCAGATCAGCAGTCTTCCCTATGATAGTGTAGACTAGTGAATTATAAGAGCCCTTTGAGAAGGAACCCCCAGAGATTTAGATATCACGTCGGGTCATCAACTATAAGGAACACTACCCAATAGCCCAATGACGGAATCCACTGGCGTAGGTGAAGTTATGCTGCTTTTTCGTCGCTGCTGTAAAAAATGACTGAAGTGGATTGTAGTTTATATTATATTAACCTTTACATTTTAAACTGGTATCTGACTCCAAATTATATCAAAATTTGAACTTGAATATTGTTTAATTAAAGATGATCACCTTACTGGTTGTGTTTTGTCTTTAATTGACATTTTTCTCAGCATTCCTTCTTTTCATTTATTCATTAATTATGGACCCTGGAGCCTTGTGCTTGTCAACGTCCCAGGCTGAATCTTAGTCAGTAAACTACTCGTCTTAAAGTAGGCATCTCAATGATTGTTTATGTATAAAAAATAGCTTATTTATCCACTTGGTTAGAACTTTCTAAGTTAGTGATGGCCAGGAACCAGCAGGTCTTAGATGTTGTGCTCTATGCCCCATACCTTCATTAGCCTTCTGTTTGTATGCTGTTTAACACCAGATTATATAATTTACATTTACATTTGCGGTATTTAGCAGACGCCCTTATCCAGGGCGACATACAGGAAGTGCTTTAGGTCTCGCTCTAAGGATAAGATTTAGTCAAGAAAGGTAAATACAAACTAAAGTACACGAGGATAGACAGTTTTTTTTTTATTTCTGGACAGAAGGAGATAAAAGAGAATAAAAAAGGAATGTTAGGATAGGTGTTGTTAGAAGAGGTAGGTCTTCAATCGACGTTTGAAGGTAGACTGTCTCCGTTGTTCGGACATCCAGTGGAAGTTCGTTCCACCACATCGGTGCCAGAACAGAGAAGAGCCTTGAGCTGGTCTTACCTTTTACCCTGAGAGACGGTGGAACCAGGCGAGCAGTGCTGGACGCTCTCAGGCAGCGAGGTGCAGTACGGGAGGTGATGAGGTTTCGGAGGTAAGAAGGTGCAGATCCATTTTTGGCTTTGTAGGCGAGCGTCTGTTTTGAATCTGATGCGTGCAGCTACAGGAAGCCAGTGGAGCGAGCGCTCCACTCATATGCATATGCAAATAAAATCTAGTATATTTACTAGATAAATATAATAAATTCATACAAATTAATACATTAAACAAATAACAAAAGAAAATAAGCAAAGGTTATACAAATTATCAGCATGAAAACAAATATCTTATAAATGAAGTTTACAAAGTTCATAGCTGGTAAGAGAGAGAGACAGTCTGTGCTGGAAGTTCTGACTACAGACAGTTTCCTATTACCAGGTTACAAAGTGTTGTTAAAATATATTTTATACAGACAAGAACTGTGAGGCTAGTTCTGACTACAGACTGCTTCCCCTGAGTGTTTCACCAAATTTCCTTAAATACCCGATCCACCATCATGAACTCGGAATAATAAAAGCTTGGCAAACCTTTTGTCAAGGAAGGGGGGTTAGCTAGGACAGAATAGCATATCTTTTTTTGGTCTGTTCTACTGATATGAGACTGAAATTATATTTTCAACCGCACTGGGACCTTTACATTGATACCACACATTGTAAAATTAATAGCATTAAAGATAGAATCAACCAAGTATGCAAATATTGTAAATTAAACTCCAGGACTATCTAAGTCACCTTTCCATGGTCCTGCCATATCTCTAGGTGGGGCACAAGGATGTGATACGGTTCATTGTTTTGTTGCATGGCAGTTTCCAGGGTCTAGCCGCATGGAAGATCTGACCAAACTTACAGAACCAAATTCAGAGACCATTATGAAGGCCCAGGAAACCATTGCAGGAGTTTTGATTTTGAATTTTTTTTTGGTTAAATCTGAGCCCAAATAATTTAAGTTGAATTACTAAATAAATGAACTTTTTCATGATATTCTATTTTTTTTAAATGCACTTGTACAAGAGGTGATGGATGTGTTCTCCATCTCTGAATCTCTGAATAAAATTTTATATATCGATGACAAAATTATTGGTATCCCCGAAACATTTCCAGAAAATCAAGTATTTCTCAGAGAAAAATGTCATTAACACAGGTTTTGCCATACACATGTTTATTCCCTTTGTGTATATTGGAAGAGAACACCCAGCAACATGCATATGCTCTTACTTCCTAAATTTATTTGTGATAGTGTTTAATCTTCAAACCCTACCACAAAATTGACATAATGTCACACGCAACTCCAAAAATGGGCTGAGGAGTAAGAGTTGGCCACTGTGCCAGTGAAGATTTCGGCCCTCAGGAGTGGGACATGCAGGGGGGTGATTTCACAGCCCTGCCTGGTTCCTCTGACACCTTTACACAATGTTCCCTCTCGAGTATTATGAGCTGCACCTGCTCCCAATCCGCTCTCTCTCTGCTTGCACACCTTCAAAATCCGCTCCTCACTTCCCTCCATGTCCTTGCTCGTATCAGTGGAACGGACTCTGCTGGTCTCGTACCACACTCGTCATGAGCTTTATTAAAGACTGTAGTTCCAGCACTCTGCCCTCTGATCCTCGCAAGCATTCTCCCTTTCCGTGTATATATATATATATATATATATATATATATATATATATATATATATATATATATAGCTATATATATATATATATATATATATATATATATATATATACACTCCTGAACAAAAAATAAGACTGGGGGAAACATTACATGTATTCACATTTTGCATTGGTAGATTGTAACCAGATTGTAAGTATTGCTTAAAAACGCCAAAAGAAGAAACAGGAGCAAGACACAAACAATAGACAGCAGGTAAATTATTGAAAACTAAATTGAATTTAAACTCAAACAGGCTGTTCATCAGCTGATCAAAAGATTAAGACCATAGCCTTAAAATCTGCGGACACAAAAGCCTCTCATGTCATTGAGCTTCAAGCTGTCACACTGTGAAGACCTACTGATGGCAAAAGCAAAAAGACTTTCTCTCCTTAAACGTGGCGCAATTAATGAGCTGCACAAGCAACCAATGTGCCATTGCTGCTGAGGCTGGACACAGTAAAACAGCCATTTTAAATTTCTTAAAAGAAGTTGGCTGCTGTCGGCTGCTCCGGCAAAACTTTCTTGTTTTTGGTCAAATTACTGCATTTTTAACATCAGGCCGATTCTCTACACAAGATGGCCATCATCACCTATGACGGAGAAACTCTTATATCTACAATGTACAATGCACCGGCCTTTTGCCGTTTTTAAACCTGGACCCGTGTTGGCCGAGCAAAATCCTGCTGAAGAACAAAGGACGCGACCCGCACTGGCGTCCATGAGGGAACGAGTCAGCGTCAGGAACAGGGCACACGTACACCGCACTCCCTTACCTAGTATCCTGTTTGCCAACATCCAGTCCTTGGAAAACAAGCTGGACGACCTCAGGGCAAGGATCAAGTTCCAGAGAGACATTCAAGACTGAAACCTTCTCTGCTTCACCGAGATATGGCTGAACCCAACGGTCCACTGTACCACGCCATCCAGCCAGCCGTTTTTCACAATCCACTGCCTGGACAGAACTATGGAGTCGAGGAAGACAAGGGCAGTTGGAGTGTGCCTGATGGTAAACAACTGCTGGTGCAACAGCGCGAGCATTGTTCCTCACTCACACTCCTGCATACCAAATCTGGACTTCTGTCCATCGAATGTCAACCATTCTATCTTCCGCGGAAAGGTTGGTCATAGTCAGTGCAGTTTATATTCCACCTCAAGCAGATACGGACACTGCAATATGGGACTTGCATGAACATCTAACTTCGCATCAGACACAGCACCGGGACGCCGCACTCATTGTTGGGGGATTTTAACAATGCCAACATCAAGCGCACACTGCCGATCTTTCACCAGCACATCACCTGCCTCACCAGGGGCGCAAGAACACTGGATCATTGTTACACACCCTTCAAGGTGAGCTACAAGGCACAATCACATCAACCGTTTGGAAAATCGGACCACGCTGTCATCTTCCTCATGCCTGTTTACAAACAAAGGCTGAAATAGGAAGCCAATCGGTGGCCGCTCTGCAAGAGGCGTTAGATGATGCAGGCTGGGTCATGTTCAGGCACAGCTCTGACGCCGTCAGCATGTTTACGGAAGCGGTGGTGGGATTCCATTTTGGAGCATGACGTGAGGAGGGCTTTCAGGAGAGTGAACACCAGGAAGGCAGCACTACCAGACGGCATCACAGGTCGAGTTCTGAAAGCCTGCACTGACCATCTAACACCAGTGTTCACAGAAATCTTCAACCTCTCCATGAAACAGTCTGTAGTCCCCTCATGTTTCAAACAGTCCACCATTGTTTCTGTCCCAAAGAAACCTCAGCCCGCCTTCCTGAACGACTACCGCCCTGTAGCTCTGACGTCGGTAGTGATGAAGTGCTACAAAAGATTGGTTAGAGACTGCAACACTACCTAACACACTGGATCCGTTACAGTTCCCCTATCGCCAGAACCGGTCTACAGAGGACGCATCACTGTAGTGCATTTGGATCGACAAAATTTCTAAATCACATTCCATATTTTACGACCTGGGCCATTCACAGACAGGCCCCATCTTATCTGCACTTCCTGGCCCATCACCTTTGACTTCTGCCTCCCAAATACTCAGTTTACGACTGTCATTTAAATCCCAAACAAACCCCCATTGTCACACACACACACACACACACACACACACACACACACACACATCTGCCTATATGTGTAATGTATGTATGAGTTTCTATCTTATCATGCTGAAACTCATAATCTGTGTGTTAACTTGAACAATGTTTTATGAAATTATCATCATTATTCTTATTGTTCTATAAAACTTCAGTTATAAAACAATGCTGTTTTAATAATTAATAGTGATTAAACAATAGGATTCATCAAAATAATGATTATATTTCTAGAACATTGTTATTATCCTTCATATTAATCATGTAGTGATGACCTGTATTAGTATTATGGCTGATCAGTTCGTGCATCCTTCCATTCTCTTTCATTCTTTCCATTTTCAAATGATCTTCAAATGATCTCTTTCTTTCATTGCATATCAACCAATGTTTGTAAGTAAGAAGTACTTATATATAATTATCTGGTTGTTACAATGTCTACTTGGCCGTTCTTGGTATCTAATTGATCCATTCGTCATTTCCCACACCATGATGAAGATGATGTAATTGTAAGAGGTTTCAATTCATTAATTCATATTTCAATGAAAATAACTTGATTAACTTTTAAACCATTCCCAATATGCAAATGAGCTTGGGCATAGACAAAGAAATACCTTTCTGCTCAAGTTTCATGTCATGGCATTGGTTAGTTTCCAAAAGTTGGGTGTGACCCCAGGCCCATAAATTCTGTCTACACTCTCCACAACGGGCAGAGAGGAACACAGGAGAGAGAACAACTCGGACACCCCCCCACGTGGGGTGGGGGGGGGGGGGGGGGGGGGGACACCGGCGGAGGACAAAGAAACAGCAATTCCTGATCGTCATCTTCAGGACTTCATCTTCAACACCTCGAATCGTCCGGACTCTTGTTCAGTTTCAAACCCAATGCAAGTAACGCTGCTGATCAATTCAGCGTCTGTAAGTTAAGCCCCTTTTAATTAAGGTGAATTTGAATTCCTCTTTACGATTCTCATCAAGGTGTGATAAATTTGTTTCCTTTAACTCGCCGTCTATATCTCGCCTCTCTCTCTCTCTCTCTCGTCTGTCTTTTCCTCTTTCTCTCTCTCTCTCTCTCTCACTTTCTTCCCCTCAGTACTATTGTATATAGATGTTTGTCATAGATTAGTGTGTCATGTGCCGTCTATTAAATGTTGTATATACACAAGTGATTGTCTTTGTTTGTGCCTCACAATTACAAGTCAATGAATCTTTGATCTTGCTACCTTGCTCAATTACAACTTGTATTATATTAGAATAGTTATTTTCTAGGCCAGGAATATAACTTTTCTTGGGATTAATGAATAATTATATTGTCTGCTCGCCGGACGAACAGATCAAATAATTAAGCTATTGATTCCTTTAATATCCAATCTATCATTCAATAGTCATAATTAATTATAAACCATTATAATTAATATGAGTATTTGGATGTACATGTTGTAATTTCAACTTAAATTGTCGGTTACCGACTGGTGGAGAAACATTTGGCTAATTACCCCTTAATATTAAACATTATATTGGTGGATAATAGCGGGCACCTTGCTCGTTCATTTTCAGCAATATTAAAACGTTACAGATGATGATGTTAGAATGCGTGCAGTATTCATTACAGTTATTGGTGAAGATATGCATTCATGAATTTCGTTACATCACACATCTCCTCCACATAACTACAAGCCACCTGGATCACAGAAAGGGGAATTATGTGAAAATGCTGTTCATGGACTACACCCTCCACGCTCATGTCTAAGTTGGAGGTCCTGGGACTCAGCCCATCCCTGTGTCACTGGATCACCAACTTCCTGACATCCGGCCTTACCCTCAGCACTGGTGCCCCTCAGGGTTGTGTTCTGAGCCCCCTGCAGTACTCGCTGTACACACATGACTGTGTACTTCGCACCGTGACTTTGCACTCTAGCACCATTATCAAGTTTGCTGACCTGGAGAAAAACCTGGAGAGATGGTGCCAGATGAATAATCTGCTCCTGAACATCAGCAAAATGAAGGAGTTAATAGTGGACTTCAGCACAAAACAGGCTCGCTCATACCATCCAACTACAATCAACGGGACCCCAGTGGAGAGAGTGGACAGTTTCCGGTACCTTGGTGTTCACATCACGCAGGACCTGTCCTAGTACTGTCACACCAACACCCAGGTGAAGAATGCACCTGCACCATTGAGAGCCTCCTGATGGGAAACATCACTTCCTTGTTCGGGAACAGCACCATGCAAGACAGGCGAGCCCTTCAGAAGGTGGTGTGGTCAGCTGAGCGCACCATTCGCACCGAACTCCCTGTGCTGCAGGACATCTACAACAAGCGGTGCTTTACCAGGGCCAGGAAGATTGTGAAAGACCTCAGACATCCCAACAATGGACTCTTTTCTCTACTGCATTCAGGAAAACACTTTTGTTCCCTGAAGGCAAACACAGAGAGAATTAGGAGGAGCTTCTTCCCGCAGGCCATTCGGAGTCTAAACCAGGAAACACCCAGCACCTAATACCGGTGACTTCCACTTTCACTTTCTATTTCTGCACAAAACTGCACAAACGGACACTTCACTTTTTGTCACTTACACTGGCACAACATTGCACAATAAACACTGGTCACATTACACAGGTTGCCTCACACTGGACATTCTATACCCGCACCTCTTGCACCCATCACTTTACACTTGTTCACTTTACTCACTTCTACACCTTAAACACATTTTTATATTTGTATATATTTACAGTGGGAAGAAAAAGTATGTGAACCTTTTGGAATTTCATGGTTTTCTGAATAAATTTGTCATAAAATGTTATCTGATCTTCATCTAATTCATTGGTATTGACAAACACAATGTGTCTAAAAATAATAACACCAAAAAAATCCAATCTTTCTTGTCTTTATTGAACACAATCATTCAACATTCAAAATGGCAGTGGAAAAAGTAAGTGAAACCTTAGAATTAATAACTGGTTGACCCCCCCCTGGCAGCAATAACCTCAAGCAGGCGCTTCCTGTAGCTGTGGATCAGACCTGCACATCGCTGAGGAGGAATTTTAGCCCATTCTTCCTGGCAGAACTGCTATACACATATATACAGTAACTCACACATGCGTCTAAAAAAATGTTGATGTTGTGTATCACAATGATGTACGATGACTCAGTAGTGCAGTCTGCACTGCAGCTCTTTTTTCTAATTGCAGTTATTCATTTAGGCTTCTGTGGTGAATAAATTCCCTTAAAATCTTCCCAGCACACCCTCACAATGCATTTAGGTTTACCGAGTCTGGCCAGCTTCCTCGCCTGCCATCGAATCCAGCTAACCACCAGGTGGTGATCAGTTGATAGCTCAGCCCATCTCTTCTTACGAGTGTCCAAAACATATGGCCGGAGGTCAGATGAAACAACCCCAAGGTCTATAATTGATTTCCGGTGTATGGTGTCCTGGTGCCATGTGTACTGATGGACAGCCTTATGTTTGGACATATTGTTTGTTATGGATAAACTGTGACTAGCAGAGAAGTGTAATAACAGAGGATCACTCGGGTTCAGATTGAGGGGGCTGTTCCTCCCAAACACACCCCTACAGGTATCACGGTCATTACCCACATGGGAGTCCCCAGACTGAACGTTTATCAGCACCTCTCCCAGAGACTCCAATAAGACTGGGTACTCTACTCTGCCATTCGGTTCATAGGTACAAATGACCGTGAGAGACTTATCCCCGACCTGAAGACGCAGGGAAATGACTGGGGTGAACTTCAACACATGGCTGTAAGCAGGCCCAAACCAGCCATATTGAACCGGTCCCTTATGATCCTTCCTGCGGGAGGTGGGCCGCTCCAGGGCGGGGCCTTGGCTGCGACATGCTGGGCAATGTCACGGTCTTTGATTTAGTTTCTTTCATAAAGGATTTTATATATGGTCTTCAAATATGAAAGGCAAAGTAATTTGGTAAAACTTGTTTAGACTTAGTGATTAGCATGTTCGCCTCACCCCGCCAGGGTCCGGGTTCGATTCCCGTCTCGGCCATGTGTGTGGAGTTTGCATGTTCTCCCCGTGCCTCAGGGGTTTTTTCTCCGGGTTCAAAAACATACACAGTAGGTTGATTGGAACCTTGGAAAAATTGTCCCTAGTGTATGAATGTGTGTGTGAATGTGAGTGTGTGTGTGTCCTGCGATAGGTTGGCATTCCATCCTGGGTGTATCCTGCCTTAATGCCCATAGACGCCTGAGATAGGCACAGGCTCCCCGTGACCCGAGGGAAGATCGGATAAAGCGGTAAAAGATGAATGAATGAATGTTTAGACTTATTTGTGTTCTGTATGAATAAATTAAATGTATGACTTTGCAGAAGAATATACTGTAAGAATAAGACTTTACATATTTTGAAAAGATAAATCCAGGAATATAGATTATCTTAATAACTATCTAAAGATAAAGTTTGTTTTAGTAAATCTTTATTTATTTCGTCTCATACGTATATAGTGAGAAAGAGAGGGAGCACCAACTCAGCTCTAACAATATTCTTCATTGACTGTGTCTCCTTTGCAGGTAGCACCGGCAATGCCACCTGTTTTGCAGGATCTAGTACGTGTCCAATGTCCTCCAATGCAGTTAGACCAGGAAGACCAGCAACCCCAATTCCCAAGCTGTTCTATGGGCTGGTCTTTATCTGCAAACACACCGACACAGAAGGGAATTAAATACCATGGATAAATCTCTTATATGAGTTATAAAACGTTGAGAATCTGTCTCCCATCACTCACTTTTAATTAGGTCATGACGAATTGTCTGACAGGCAAGGCCTTCGAAGTGCAAAGGGCACAGGCATATGCAGTTGCCATCTATCTGAGCCACAGTGCCACCATTCTGGCATGGCTCACATTTGCACACACTATACTCTCCCATGTACTCTTTTAAGGCCCTTTGCAAGTTTTCCCTCCTTGGCTGGGCTTCAGGAAAGGTCAGAGGGATTGCATTATAGATGGGCTCAGGCTATAACACAAAACCATTACAGTTAAGATATATAGTACATATATGTTAAATAATTAATTTGTATGACCTATGTGATTTTTATGTAAGTGTATTTTATAAAATTAAGATGGTAACAATTAGATTCATTTGCTACAAAGAGTTTGTTTACATCACTGTGGATGAGTGCAGGCCAATCTGCAAGTGTCCTTGCCCACTCCACATAATGTTGCCAGTCTAGCACTCCATCTTTACTGAGTTGAGACTTCATGGCTGCGGCTGATTGTGTGGTACCCCCTTTCACTGCACTGATCACTTTATCAATCAATGGCTCACTTGTATTTTCCACTGTTGGACAGGGACATGAGCTTATTTAAACTGGGTGTTTATTCTATTTTCCCACCTTTCAGAACAGATTCAGTGACGTTAACAATTGTATTTTAAACATATTTATGTCTTGAATGGAGATACATACCTGTGGTATCATTTTTTAGGTCTTTACACTTTTCTGGGGTGATGCCTGGCTGCACTGAAATACCTCCACTGATCTGGAAATCTGAATTAATTCCAACCGTCAAACAATCCCTCAGCAAACGCTCTGTCTTCTCTGCAAAGAAGAGCAGTACTAAAGTTACTTCATTGCGTTTATGTTAATATTTTTCTATGGAAAAATTAAAGAAACAATCGAAAAAACCCACAAATATTATGATTTATTATGCATTTCCTTCTGGAATTTTCAGATAGCTTTGATATATGCTATATCTTTAACTTAAATAAAAAATGTAAAACATGATTTCTAAGGTGAAATGTTTAAATCTATAAATTCAAATGAATTTTCATATTGGTTCGTAAGATACATCTTTGGCAAAAAAAATATGCAAGAAAATAGAAATTCAATGTTCTTTAAAGAGTTGTACAAATACATTTTTAGACTTCGCTCTGTTTCATCAGTATATAAAGGGAATTACACTTACTTGAATCTTTTATTACTTTTCTATTAAGGACATATACAAGTTCATATTCTCCTCCTGCTCTTCCATTCTTGGTGTAATGCGTCCCAAAATCCTCAAGGAAGCCAAAATACTGTCCCTTCTCATATTCTAAAGGCAATGCATCTACGCCATTTAAGAAATTCTCAGAGACTTCCAGACCTCGGGATCTCAGTCTGTATGTACCTAGTTGAACTTTGCCCTTTATCCTAAAGAAAGACTTTTCCTGCAATTTAAATGCACAATGTGTGGAAAAGAAAAATAATGTTAGTACCCTTCATCCAGGTTATAAGTTTTTATAAACAAACGTAAAAAAAGTTTACATTTCTCCTCTTTTACCTCACTTTTTGTTATTGATTTTTATTTTTTTCAACAAAACAAGTGGAAATGGATAAAGTATGTATATACTCCTTTATGGCAACTTTTTAAGTGTAAATGATAAATATGTAATACTAACAATATACTGTAAATTTCACATATCTTTTTATTATTTTATTCTTTTATTATTATTATAGGAATAAAAAATTCTCATACATGTTTTCAATCATAACATGCACTACAGATGCAGTGTATCATGTTGAAAAATCTTGGAGTATTTCTGTCTACTCATGGCTCTGTCTATGCTGAAATAATTTACAATCCACATGTCTGCAACATGATATACACAAATGTAAAAAATAAAAAATAAAAAAAACATCTTACTTACTGAAGTCTTGCTGTTCTCTGTGATAGTTTTGATCATGTCTCTCTTTTCAATCTCGGTATTCACTCCACCTGAGGCACTCAAAAGAGATGTGCCATTTGAGTTAGTAGATGATTCAGTAGGTGTCCACTTGAGGGATAATCCCAAAGTGGTTTTGCTAGTAATATCCTCTGTGATTTCCCGCACCAAACTGTAAGTGTCTTTGTAGATCTCTTTCGAAGAGGTTTCTTCTACCAATGTCTGGATACAAAAGAATTAGTATCAAGTGCATATTTACTTATATAGATTTATCTGTCAGCTGTTTGCAAGTATATGCTATTACATACACATAAACACAGCATTTGAAAGAAAATGTGTTTTCATCCAAATCAGTTCATATTTAAAGAGAGATGTATAAAATGTAATTAGATTAATTGCATATATTCTTTATTTCTCCACTGAAGAATATAACAAACAAATTAATGACATATTGTATGTGAAATTATGTAAATCCAAAACATTATGTAAATTAACCTAATTAAGAGTGTAGTACATGAATGATGATTTTCTGGATGAACAATGATAATAAAAATGTTAACTACTATGAAACTTGTCAATCACCATTTCCAGCTGTGTTAGTTACATCTTTAATATTTTTACTTGGCTTTAACATTGAGAATGCTGAATAAACCTCTGTATATATATCCCTATAGTGTATATGAGTGTCTTTAATTATAAGGCAGAAAAGTATCACCTAGCACTACAGAAGTAATTTGTACTCTGCTACTCCTTCTCAAGGCCACAGCTCTGCCTGTTTTCCTCAAACATAGAAGAATCATCTGTATTTTACTGAGGGGAAGAGAGATGTATGTGCAGCAATGTTCAGTTTGAACACATCATCAAGTTCGTCTATGACACACCCATAGTGGGTTTCATCAGCAGTCTGCATAGAGAGGAAGTGCATTGGACTAACAGACTGTGGACAAGACAAAAGGTATGGTTGTTGATTCAGGAGGACACCTAGCGACAACTCTCCCTGAAGATCATCATAAGCAAGTGATTTCTTATTGTTCACTTGGTAGAGAATTTTAGTGAGTCCCTCAACCCTAGTATTGTGTTGTCCCTCAACACTAGTAATGGCAACAAAACCCAACAACATCTCCACTTCGCAAGAAAGGCCCTTGCTCCCAGCACCCATATTTACAGTATTTTAACAATAGAATATAATAAGAGCAGCTGCCTCACTGCCTGGTGTTAAAATTTTACTGTCTCATACTACAAGATCCTACAGGTTGTATAAAGCTAAGAAAAACACAACAGTCTCTCTCCCATCCATCACAAACATTTGCATATCATGGCACATCTGCAAAGACATTAGCATTAAGGGTGACCACACACCTCTCTCTCTCGCACACACACACACACACACACACACACACACACACACACACACACACACACACACACAAACAGGAGGAGACAAATGGAGTGCAGGGAGCTCTACTGAAGACCTGAAGAGTGAAGAGTGGTGGCTTCAGCAATATTCTATAGTGTGGTTGGCTGGAGCAGTAGAATCTATAATGCAGACAGAGGCTGGAGAAGTTCATAAGGAATGCCAGTACATTTCTGGGGATTCCCCTGGACAGGAGGTAGGAGAAGGAGGATGTAGCTAAGCTATCATCATTGCTAGTGAACGAATATCACTGCTCCCAGAACTAGCCACCAAAAAACAAATGTTAATTCTGTTTTTTTACTGGTGCAATAAAAATACAATCATGTTAATGTGCAATAGCGACTGTGCAATAATGTGAAATATTACCCATGTGCAATATTTTTAATGTCTTGTTTGCTGGTGCTTTTCTATTTTTTCTATTTTATTTAATGTTTTACTTTAATTTAATAACTTTTAAAAAATATTTTCATATTCTATCCTGGTTGCTGTAACACTTAAATCTCCCCAATATGGGACGAATATCTAAACAAGTGGAATTTTTTTTTGGATTCTGAAGAAAATAAAGAATTTAATCCATTTCAGAATAAGGCAGTAAATGCTTTGGAAGCACTCTAGTTAGTCTTCTGACCACATAGACGGGATGCTTGTTAAATCTGACAGAAAACGGATTATACACACACACACACACACACACACACACACACACACATATATATATATATTTACAGAACCATGGGTTTAATGATAGAGGAGTGAGTGAGATTTTTGTGACTTGTGTAATCTCTGTTACTCAGATTTTTTTTCCAGACTTCATCTGATTTCCACAATAATACTGGTGGCATAGTATTATTGTTTTCATAACTGATGTCCCAAAGTCTCCAGGAACTCTAACATATAGATAAAGGATTAACTTACAATACTTACCATTATCAACTATATTTATAAAACGTTGAAAAAGTTGTATTCAAAGAGGTCTATACATATTACTGACTATCAGAGTATGGGCAAAATTCACTGGACTTTCAGGTTTTTCTTGTGTATTTGTCTTATTGCAGGACATCACCAGCTCCACATGAGCCTTTGATGGTGCTATTACAAAAGTCACTACACTTAGATTTTAAAAGCGAACTGGATCTTAACAGTCTAGAAATCCAACTAAATGACCTAATTGAACCCACTCACCATACAGCACTGCTCTGGTAATCAGTTTTGAAAGAGGAACCTGCATACTATGCTTTCACTTCAAGAACATCTATGTCCTACCCTTAGACTCAAAAGCCTTTAATGCACTGCCCAGATATTTTCCTTCTAGAAGACACCCTCCAATAGTTTTGAAAGCTTTAAATTTTGAATATTTAATTATGTTAAACTTACCTCATAGTTAAGGACAGCAACATTCCAGGGCAGCCTGTGGTAACTCACTGTCGCTGGGTCCTTGACACGCTCACACATTCCATTATATATTTTGTTATTAAATGGGTTAATGCGAGGGCCTGAGCCTAGAATGTTGATGCTAATAGGAAAGCACAGATCTGCTTTGTACATTAACAGTATTTGTAGCATATGTGGTTTTTGTTATTCTTTGATTGTATGAGCAAAGTCCTACTTACTGTGTGTATATATATATATATATATATAGTATATATATATATATATATATATATATATATATATATATATATATATATATATATATATATATATTATATGTGAGTGTGTATCATAAGTCTATTTATAATTAATGCTCACCCGTATCCAGCAGTTCGTCCGATGTCAGACTCAGTCACGGGCACATTGCCGCAGGGAGCACGGATTTTATCACAGTCATCCTCATCAGATGCATCATCACAGTCATTGTCCCCATTGCACACCAGTCGACTTTTAATACAGAGACCTGTGCATAGAAATAGTGGAATAGAAAAAGCACATTCCTGTGCATCCATCTATCCATCCATCCACCTATCTGATTATTTATTTACCACAGTCCTTAATCGTAATAGCAATAAAATATCAGACTCAATAATTCATATAATATGGTCTTGACAATGCAAATGAAATAGCACACTCCTAGTGTGAGCTTTGGGAAATGTAGTGCAAATAATTATTATATAAATTAAGTATATATTTTAAAAAATAATACTTAAAATATTAATAAATAACACAACTTGATAAATATTTTATAGAAACAGGTATTCATGATATAAAATTAATAATCACACTATATTATTCATATATATTATATAATAATATATATTATAATATATTATAATATTATTACTATATTATTCTTTTCTTATGGCTAATAAAATATACACTACTCCTTAGACACACTTAGCTAACTTTTCCAGGGACAAGATTGAGGGCCTATCCAAGGCTGGAATGAACTTCAAGACCATCACCAAAGAGCTTGGCGAGAAGGTGACAATAATTGGTGTGATTATTCACAAATGGAACAAACACAAATTAACTGTCATTCTCCCTTGCTCTGGGGTTCCATGCAAGGTCTTACCTCATGAGTTTCAATGATCATGAGAATGGTGACAAATCAGCACAGAACCATAAAGAAGGATCTTGTCACCTGGGACCACAGTCACCAAGTAAACAATTACTAACACACAATTCAGTGAATGACTGAAATCTGCAACACCTGCAATCTTTCCCTGCAAAAGCAAATGTACAGGCCTGACTGAAGTTACACTTGCACTTAATTCGTGGAAATGTAGGAAGTGTGAGTGAATGCACTGAAGTTTCTTTAGTCATTTGTCCTTTTTTGTCCTTTGTTGTCCGGGTTTTGTTCATTCACCAACACAACACACAGTAAAGGAGCAGATCACTCACATACTTTGGTAATGCATGCTATGTTAATCAAGAATTAATAAAATTAGTGCCATTAAAGTTAATTTGTGTTGACGCATTTATAACACATTAACTTTGACAGCCCTAATTATAACTGAAAGTTATTATTGTTTACAATACATACCTAATTTATGTAATCAAGAATAAACATAAGATATATTTTTGGCCAGTAATAACCTGATGTGCAGGCAAACTCATTAGTGGAGCAGACAGGTGGAGGATCTTCTATACATTCAGTTGTTGCTGTGCATAGTTTTTCTTGTCCAATGGGTTCAAAACATCTTTGACCTCCAAACTGCCCAAATGCTTCAATGCCCCTGGAACGATGCTAAACCATTCATGAGAAAAACAATCCACAAGATCTACAATCTATAATGGTAAATTCCTGTCAATCATTTTCTATTAATTTTGCATAACTGTTTAATATTACATTATTTTGTGTGTGTGTGTGTGTGTGTGTGTGTGTGTTGTCTTACCATTTTATTAGTGCATGGGTCACAGTGTGTCCACTGAGACCAAGCAGTCATTTTACAGTCAATACTTGCTGGTTCTTCTACCTCCCTTTTTACTTTTTTGGACCCTTGCCTTAAAGGGAGAAAGATTTAAGATAAATAGATTTTATGTACAGCACTCTATACATATCCTATTCTGTAAAGCTGCTTTGCGACAATGCACATTGTGAAAAGCGCTATATAAAATGATATAAAATTGAATTGAAATTAAGTGACATATGCTTTAAGTTTTGTCAAACTGTCTTTTTCATTCCATTTTTTTTTTATTGGAAAAATGGGAATGACATTTTTAAACTATATTTTTAGTGTGACTTCAAATAGCTGTAGTTTAGGCTACAGGTAGTCTTGAGTACAAAACCCTGATAACAAATGAAGTGATTTTAGTGAATTTGCTTTCATTTAATTTAAGCAATTTCTGTAACACATTTTATTTATTAAGTATTAGTTTTTATAAGAGGCAAGGGGATAAAAAAATCTGCATAACACATCAGCTATAGGCTGCCATGATTTTCTTAATATCGGCATCGGCCTGAGAAAAACCCATAAAGTTTTTATATATATATATATATATATATATATATATATATATATATATATATATATATATATATATATATATATATATATATAATATAACATGCATGCATATAGAAATAGAGAAGAAAAGGATACATACGTGAAATCACCCACACTCATTCCAGCACTTTGCTGCAGAAAGCAGTGTATAAATAGAACTGCCAACAACATTTTCATTGTGACACTTTAGCCAGGAGACTGGTGTCTGTTTGTATGTGGAGAGCTTTAGTACATCTAGGGAGGAAACGTGTTAATAATTTACATGACTTATCAGTAAATGATTTACTGGAAAAAAAAAACCTTATTATTATGGCCAAATGAAATCATTTTTAAGCAGATTTTTTTTTCAAAAGCCACATTAACAAATACTAAAAACTAGAATAAGTTATTTTGTATTTTAAATGTTTTAAATAATGTGCAGTGTAATACTTTTTCAACCAACTCATTTAATTGCATCAGAAGTTAAAAAGTGGTAATTCAGCCAAACATATTTTAAACTTAGTAGGCTTGGCCAAAATCACCTATTCAAACAACATGTACATTAATTATCAGGACAGACTTAGCATATTATATTTCCAAAATGTACATTTTCAAGCAAATATATTTTCAGATGATTACCGTATTTGTTAGTAAATAAGGTATTAATACAATATTCTATCAATACCTAACAGGCAATATCACAGTCATTTCATTATAATAAAAACTGATAAAAATATATTTCTATGTCAGACACAATATTTTATATACTACATATGCATACAAATTACACTTAAATCGACATTTGTGAATTGTATATACAGAATACCTTGAGAATTGTGCACATACAGAATAGTGTGTGTGTGTGTGTGTACTGTGTATGTGTGTATATATATATATATATATATATATATATATATATATATATATATATATATATATATATATATATATATATATATATATAATATTATCTTTTATATCTATTATATTTATATTTTATAGTTGCATTTGTCCCTGTCACCACACTCATCATTTTCAGTAAAAGACAAAATCAAATACGCAGCATTTAAACAAACAAAGTCCAAAAGGCATTGAACTATTACACTGCCCAAATTCTGTGTGCATGAATGTTTGTTTTTACTCTTTTTTAAAGATTTGTTATCTTAAAAAAGCCACATGAACAAATATTAAAACCTAGAATAAGTTATTTTGCATTTTAAATGTTTTAAATAATGTGCAGTGTAATAGTTTTTCACAATACTATATATACTACATATGCATACACATTACACTTAAATGGACATTTGTGAATTGTATATACAGAATAGCTTGAGAATTGTGCAAATACAGAAGTGTGTGTGTGTGTGTGTGTTTGTGTGTGTGTGTGTGTGTGTGTGTGTGTGTGTGTATGTACTGTATATTTATATTTTATAGTTGCATTTGTCCCTGTCACCACACCATCATTTTCAGTAAAAGACAAAATCAAACACGCAGCATTTAAACACCCAAAGTCCAAAAGGCATTGAACTATTACACTGCACTAAACTACAATGTTTGTTTTTTCTCTTTTTTTAAGATTTGTTATCTTAAAAAAGTGATTAGTTGTGATTATTATTGTGCTTAGAAAAGAAAAAAAAGCTTAGGTTTGCAGAATATTGTATTATACCCTGTTTTTTTTTATTGATTTTTGTTCATTTTACATCCAGTAAAACCAAATTTTCCGCATTTGAAATAGCCTGAAAGCAAAGCCTCCTGAGTTTGTAGATAAGCTTTTAGTGCTGCTAGATGCATATTCTTTTCTACCTTCATAGAAAATAACAAACAGAATCCTATAGATTCTTTTATTCAGCAAAAATTACACACTTAGTCTTCATAAATTTCCCCAAATTGCACCTACTATCTACGCATTCACAGCAGATATGAACTACTCAATATATTAGCCTACTGTATTTTATCATATGTAACCTAAACACATCACCAGTTTATATGCAAAGCAACCAAAACCAGAACTTAATTTTTTAAAGGAGCCATGTACTATATTTAACAATTAAAACAGCCACTAAGAATTAACATTAAACTAAACAAGATTAATTTCCAGAGTGAAATATATATTAACAAATTAAAAGTTTTATTATAGGGAGCGATTTTGAGTGAAAAATATATATGTATAACATTTACATTTACAGCATTTGTCAGACGCTCTTATCCAGGGCGACTTAATCAATTGCCTTCTTTCACCATGGAAATAGTGTAAAAATTAGAAATATAATGTCAATACAGGATTCGGAGAAACAAGTTCATACTTTTATTACATTTCAAATAGACATTAATAGAAATTAATGTTTACATAACAAAATGCATTCCAATAGTAAAAGGTCAACTGTAATAGCCTACCTACAAAAAATCAAGTCATTGACTACATCTTAGATTTCTTCGCCTGTCTCTTGTACAGCTGTTCGGGAGCATCTCTGAGGAGAGTCCAGCAGTAGTTTTCCAGCATTGTAATGAACCATTTTCCCTGGTATCTTTGTTCCATTGTAGCGATATCTTGATGAAAACGTTCGCCGTGTTCATCACTAACAATACCACAGTTGCTAGGAAAGAAATCCAAATGGGAATGAAGGAAGTGAATCTTTAGAGACATATTGCAGTTTCTTATACATCCAAGTTTCTTATACATCATCAACATGTCTTCTACTAGTTCCTTATAGTTTTCTGCCCTAACATTTCTGAGGAAGTTTGTAGAAACTAGGCGAAAAGCATTCCATGCTTGTTTTGCGTCACCTTCCATCAAGTGTCGTAAAGGACGTTTTGGGGAAGCAAAGATAAGACCACCATTATATGATATATATATATATATATATATATATATATATATATAATATATATATATATATATATATATATATATAGATATATATATATATATCATATAATGGTGGTCTTTGGATTTGGAAAGTGTTAGGGCAGTTTTCGATTCATGAATTTTTCCCAAAGGTTTTTGCTAAGATGTTTGCATTTTCTTGTTTTAAAGTCAAAAGTAAATCCAGTTGTATTTAAGTTCCACTCTTTTGTCCCTTCATTTTTCGTATTAGGTTCCATATTTTGCTTGACGGGAGTTTGTTGATATTTTGGAAATAAATCATTCCCAGCTTTCCTTTTTTGCTTCTTTCATCGTTCTTCTTGTTTGAGCTCTGGTAATCTTCAGTTTGATGAGATTTTCTGATGATGGGTATCTGAAGAAACTCTAATTTCCTCTCTTTTATTGAGTTTTTTTATATTCGGTCCGTTGTTTAAGAGACATAAGGAGTGGTTATTTATCAATTCTTCAATCTTTTTTACCTTTGCCATTGCAGTGATTACTGCCCCACAGAAAGTTGTGTTTGTTAAAGTCTCCCATGAGAATGAAGGGACATGGGAGCTGAGCAACGAAATGATCCTGGTCCATGCATGTTAAATTTGAGTCAGGAGGGAAATAAACGGAGCACATTGGAATAGTTTTTTGCAGTGTACTGCTGTCACCTGTAACTTGCTGCTAATATTGATATGACTTTAAATCACATAATTCCTTACGAGAATGGCAGTACCACCAGAGGCTCGCTTGTTATTGGGGATAGAAATTTTGAAAGTAATAAAGTTTTTATTAGAAAGGTTGTGGTCTGGATGTAGTTGTATCTCTTGTTGGCATATTTTAAGAGGATTTACTTCTGTAGCGATATAAAATTTGCCCTGATCCCACAACAATTACATTGAATGATCAGATTTTCTATTCCCTATTTGGGAGAATAGAGAGATTTGTTCTAATTCTGCCTTTAGGGGATAGACTTATGGTTTGGTGTTCACTCTCTTTCATTTCTACATATTTGTTTTGATTTGTCTTTGCGGTTCTGCCTTTTGATTGAGTGAAGCTTGTCTTTCTGTCACTTTTACTTGCCTTTTGGTCCGAAGCTGGTACAGTATCATTTGGGGGGTTTTCACTCTGAGTTCCGGTATTTTTCATTCCTGATGGGGGATTATTATAGATAGCAGTTTGGGGTTTATCTTTTTGCAGCCAGGTGACATCCACCTGACAATCTATTGAGCTCAGTTTCCTGTGGGCCCACCACCTGCAGGAAGGCTCATAAGGGACTGGTGCAATGTGATTCAGGCAATGGTCGAAGGCGGAGACCCGACGACCTCAACGACCCGACCTCTGGACACAGAGACTAGCTCTAGGGACATGGAATGTCACCTCACTGGTGGGGAAGAAGCCCGAGTTTGTGCATGAGGTTGAGAGGTACTGGCTAGAGATAGTTGGGCTCACTTCCACTCACAGTCTGGGATCTGGAACCATACTCCTCAAGAGAGGCTGGACTCTCCATTATTCTTGAGTTGCCGGCGGTGAGAGACGGCGGGCTGGCGTGGGCCTGCTCATAGCCCCCCAGCTTAGCTGGCATGTGTTAGAGTTTACCCGGGTGAATGAGAGGGTTGTTTCCTTGCTCCTTCGTGTTGGAGAAAAGTCTCTCACTGTTTTTTGTGCCTATGGGCTGAATGACAGTGTAGAGTACCATGGCCTTCTTGGTGTCTCTGGAGGGGTGCTGATAAATGCTCCGACTGGAGACTCCGTTGTTCTACTGGGGGAATTCAATGTCTACGTGGGCAATGACAGTGATACCTGGAAGGGCGTGATTGGGCGGACCCCCCCCCCCCCCACCGATCTGAACCCAAGTGGTGGTCTGTTATTGGACTTCTGTGCTAGTCATAGTTTGTCATGTTCAAGCTGTTCACAAGGTGTTCATCAGTGCCAAAATTGTCTACAGTGGAGACCTGTTGACTTCATCAGGGACATCATCGGACGGTGGAGGGAATACTTTGAGGATCTCCTCAACACCGGAGTCATGCCTTTCGATGAGGAAGCAGAGGCCATGGGCTCAGAGGTGGCATCATCTATCACCCAAGCTGAAGTCACCGAGGTAGTTGAGAAGCTTCTCGGTGGCAGAGCAGCAGGGGAGCTGGATGAGATCCGCCCTGAGTACCTGAAGTCTCTGGATGTTGTGGGGCTGTCTTGGCTGACATGCCACTGCAATATTGCGAGGCAACTGGGGACTGTGCCTCTGGACTGGCAGACAGTGGTGGTGGTTCCTCTTTTTAAGAAAGGGGACCTGGAGGGTGTGCTCCAACTATAGGGGGATCACACTCCTCAGCCTTCCTGGGAAAGTCTATGCCAGGGTACTGGAGAGGAGAATTCGGCCTTTAGTCGAATCCCAGGATTCAGGAGGAACAATGCTGGTTTTTCGACCTTGGCCGTGGAACACTGGACCATCTCTATACCCTCTACAGGGTGATGGAGGGATCATGGGAGTTTGCTAAACCGGTCCACATGTGTTTTGTGGATTTGGAGAAGGCATTTGACCATGTCCCTCGCTGCACTCTGTGGGGGGTGCTCCTGGAGTATGGGGTCTGTGACCTGTTTCCAGTGCATGTTGGACTCCGTCAAGGCTGCCCTTTTTCACCGGTTCGGTTCATTATTTTTATGGACAGAATTTCTAGGAGCAGCCAGGGGCTGGAGGTAGTCTGGTTTGGGGACCACAGGATCTCGTCTTTGCTTTTTGCAGATGATGTTGTCTTGTAGGCTCCATCAGGCCAAGACCTTCAGCATGCACTGGGAAGGATTTTGCAGCCGAGTGTGAAGCAGCTGAGATGAAAATCAGCACCTCCAAGTCAGAGGCCATGGTCCTTAGCGGCAAAAAGGTGGTTTGCCCACTTCAGGTTGGTGGAGAGCTCCTCTTCCAAGTGGAGGAGTTCAAGAATCTTGGGGTTTTGTTCACGAGTGAGGGGAGGATTGAATGGGAACTCGACAGCTGATCGGTGCAGCCTCTGCAGTAACGCGGTCGATGTACTGGTCCGTCTTAGTGAAGAGGGAGCTGAGCCAAAAGGCAAAGCTCTCAATTTACTGGTTGATCTATGTTCCTACTCTCACCTATGGCCATGAGCTTTGGGTCATGACTGAAATGGTAAGATCCCGGATACAGGCGGCCAAAATGAGCTTCCTTTCCAGGGTGGCTTGGCGCTCCCTTAGAGATAGGGTGACAAGTTCAGTCATTCCATAGAATCTAAGAGTAGATCTGCTGCTCCTCCATATCGAGAGGGGCCAGCTGGCGTGGCTTGGGCATTTATTTCGGATGCCTCCTGGGCGTCTTCCAGGGGAGGTTCCTCGGGGACGACCCAGAACACATTGGCGGGACTATGTCTCTCGACTGTCCTGGGAATGCCTCGATGTCCCCCCGGGGGAGCTAGAGGAAGTGGCTGGAGAGAGGGAAGTCTCGGCATCTCTGCTTAGAGTGTTGCCCCCGTGACCCGGTCTCGGATAAGCGGTAGAAGATGGATGGATGGCTGGAATAAAAATTAAGCATAATTACTCAAAATGTTTAAGAGATTTCAGTGGGTATGCACAATGAAGCACAACTCCCCTCTCACACAAGGCCACACTTTGCTGAAGCACATGAAGACGGTTTGAGCATCAATTAAGCTGAGTAAATAATTTACTAATTTTTTTTTCTTGTCTGTAAATTATAATCATGATGTTTACTTCAATGCATGTTATTTTGTAGAAAATGTTAGGAACTTTAACTTTAAACTTGTCTTTTGTAGTTTTGTAGTTTTGTCCACTTGTAGTTTTGAACACTGCATTTATCAGAAACATCTAAAATGAATAATTTTGCACTTTATATCTGTAAAATCTGAGTACTGGTTGATTATTTTAAAATGCTTAATTTTTGTTATTTTTATTACATGGTTGTGACAATGCTGGATGTTGCAGTGTAACTTAACTTGTCCATAATTAGCATGCGTTATGAAACCTAGCCATAAAAAGAGATAAAGTCTCTGGCCTGCACTGAACACATATGAATCGTTCCAAATCACAACCCACAAAGAAGTGTGTTATCAGGGAGGCCTATTAGTGGTGTAGTATGTTACAAATGCCATGTTTGTGATTTAGTGGAGCTATGTAGTGAATTTAATTATTTTGCCCATGTGTGTACTCATTTGCAGAATAATGAAAATGTTCAATGCCTTTTTAAAGGCTGTTCATTTGAGACAAACATTTATTGCCCTTAACACCAATGCCCTTAATATTTAAAGTTGGGAATTGTTCCAAATACTCATTTAAGCTACAGAGAAGAAGGTTCTACTTCCCCTGTTGCTGACAGCTCAAATAGTGAAGATGGATGGAATGTGACAGAGGAACAAGACCAGCTGAATGACACACAACAAAAGCTTGAACACAATTTGGCATCAATGTTTCTCAAAATGCAAACAATATTGCATATTTCTGATTCTGAAGAAATAATTCAGCAGTTGAATCAAATTAACTTGTCTCAATCATTGTTGCATAGCACAATCCAACAGATAATTATTAAACACTATGGTGAGGCATACAGCTTAGTTGAAAAATAACTCGTCAGGGAAGTCAGTGACAGCAATCTGCTACTACACTGTACAAAAGAAGGAGGTCCTCTTTCCACACTCATCGGAGAACACCCTACATTTTAGAACAACTTCTGGTTATCATGCCTGTTGAATACAAAAATGATAATGATGATGAGTATTACGTGTATGTCCCATTTACATTTACATTTGCTGAATAAAAAAGAAGTTCTTAATTAGGTTCTGACTTCAGTTGAGACTTCAAAGGGATACAGTAATTAGAAGGATGGTAGAAATTATAGAGAGAATTAATTTACTGCAGAAGATGATTTCAAAATATCTTTTAACCTATACACAGATGATTTTGAGATGGCTATTACACTCTGAACATCACAGAAATTGTGTGTTATCACCCAAATGAGGATGGGGTTCTCTGTTGAGTCTAGTTCCTCTCAAGGTTTCTTCCTGTTCTCAGGGAGTTTTTCCTTGCCACTGTTGCTTTGGTTTGCTCAACAAGAAACAATTAGGGCCAAACTGATTTTCATTTTTCACACATTATAATTAAGTATTGTGTAAAGCTGCTTTGGACAATGGAAAATTGTAAAGTTGAATTGAAATTGTTAAATATTGGGTTCTTGCCATCTTGCCAGCATAGTGCACATCATCTTTACACACTATTCGGCTAGCTCTTCTGTGTAAAGAAGAGATGTGTAAAGTGTAGTTCAGAAGCAGGGCAACTCAAAAATATTTCACCCTCTAATTGAAGACAGGAAAGGATTATTTGTTGAGCAGTTGGGCTCATGTATCAGGGGAACTGTTCTACATGTTCCGTTTTTTTTTTGGGTGCACATTCGTTAGAAGGTTATCAGGATAGCTTTAGAGTGAATCTCCTATGTAGATTTTGCATGGCCACAACAGAGGACATCAATGTCAAGAAAGTTAAGTCAGGGTTCTTTGACATGAGAACAAAAGAAAAATATCAGGAGCATGTACAAGATGTTCAGCAGGACAGTACTTTGGTTGCACAGTACGGTGTAAAGAGTAGTGGACCACTGAGTGAAAGTTTGAAACATTATCATGCAATTGGTGCCCCCCAGCTCTGTGACATGATCTGTTGGAGGCCATTGTTCCTGTAGAGATGACATTGTGCTTACAGAATTTAATTGGCAAACATTGTTTCCCTGGAGTCCTTAAATAGTGCCATCAAACAATTCCCGTACAACTTTTCTGACCAGCCACAGCCTATTACAACATTGTTCTCAACTAGAGGACCAGTAGGGGGAAAAGAGCATGAAAATTTGACTCTCTTGACACTCATCCCACTCTTGATTAGTCATAAGGCCAATATCAAACCTCCCCTTCATTTAAAAAATCTTAGAAAAGGTAGTTGCGCAGCAGTTAAGTTCATACCTACTTAAGAATAACATACACGAACTCTACCAATCAGGATTTAGACCTCATCACAGCACAGAGACAGCACTCGTCAAAGTAGTTAATGATCTCTTACTGGCCTCTGATCAAGGCTGTGTCTCTCTGCTCATAAAATTGATCATAAAATTCTCCTTCACAGATTAGAAAAGGTAGTAGGAATTCAGGGAACAGTCTTTGCCTGGTTCAGGTCTTATTTAACTGACCGCTACCAGTTTGTAGACTTAAATGGTGACTATTCTGTGCGATCCCAGGTACAGTATGGTGTGCCACAGGGTTCGGTATTAGGCCCATTGCTCTTTTCTCTTTACATGCTTCCTCTGGGCAACTTAATTCGTAAATACGATATTAGTTTCCATTGTTACGCTGATGACACACAGTTATATGTCTCAACTCGACCAAACGAAAAAAAACAGCTAAGTAAAGTTGAGCAATGTGTGAAAGCCATAAGAGACTGGATGTTAAGTAACTTCCTCCTGCTTAATCCTGGTAAGACAGAGGTTCTGGTACTCGGACCACATGCAGCTAGAAGTGAAATATCAGACCAAACTGTAACTCTAGATGGTCTTTCTATCACACCCAGTACAACTGTAAAAGATCTGGGTGTGATTATAGATTCCAATCTCTCATTCGAAGCTCATGTAGATAACATTACCAAGATAGCATTTTTCCATCTCAGAAATATCGCTAAGATTAGGAATATGTTGTCAATTAATGATGCAGAAAAACTAGTCCATCCTTTTATCACATCCAGGTGTAACGGTGGTGTCGCGCTGCACAGACACACGGTGAAACGGGAATTCCAAAAACAAGGAGTTTATTTAAATAGTCCAAAACAAAGGCAAACAACAAAAGAGACGCCGCTCTAAGGAGCGGCCAGACAGGCTTGGAGAGCCTTGCGCACTGCGCGCCGTGGTCACTGGAAGACCGGAGATCACGAGCGGACTTGGAAGTCCGTGGAATCGGGAAAGCTACTGGAAACGGGAACTGGAAAACAGGAGCAGACAAAAGGTTAGGCATAAATATATATAGATCTAACGGGTCCGCGACACTACGTGTAAGTCACGAGCCCGGACGGGGAATGAAGGGAGAGCCGGGCTATTTAAAGGGGAGATGGAGAATGAGATAAATCAGGAACACCTGAGTAGTGTGATTGAGAGTGTGTGTGTGTGTGTGTGTGTGTGTGTGTGTGTGTGTGAAAAGAGCAGGGGAGAGCGCGAGAGCAGGTGAGGGTGATTTTGCGCGTCTGTGTGTGTGTGTGTGTGTGTGTGTGTGTGTGTGTGTGTGTGTGTGTGTGTGTGTGTGTGAAACGAGCAGGGCGGAGCGAGAGAGAGAGAGAGAGAGAGAGAGAGACAGAGAGACAGAGAGAGAGAGAGAACCGTGACATCACCCCCCCTCCTAGGAGCGGATTCCAGACGCCCCCCCCCCCTCCTCTCGCTCCTCAACAAAATGAGGGAGGGAGGGCGGGCCAGGGAAGTCGGCCGGGACAGGGGGGCCAGGGCGGAGCCGGCGGGTCCCAGGGACTACTAACGGGAGAGTGGGCCAGGGCGGAGCCGGCGGGTCAGGGACCAACGGGAGAGTGGGCCAGGGCGGAGCCGGCGGGTCAGGGACTACCGGGAGAGTGGGCCAGGGCGGAGCCGGCGGGTCAGGGACTACCGGGAGAGTGGGCCAGGGCGGAGCCGGCGGGTCAGGGACTAACGGGAGAGTGGGCCAGGGCGGAGCCGGCGGGATTGACGGGGCAGTGGGTCTGGGCGGAGCCGGCCGGACTAATGGGACAGTGGGCCTGGGCGGAGCCGGCGGGACTGGGACTGACGGGACAATGGGCCAGGGCGGAGCCAGCGGGACTGGGACTGACGGGACAGTGGGCCAGGGCGGAGCCGGCGGGTCAGGGGCTGACGGGAGAGTGGACCTGGGCAGAACAGGCGGGACCTGGACTAGAGGGACAGGGGACCTGGGCGGAACAGGCGGGACCTGGGCTAACGGGAGACGGGACCTGGGCGGAATACAGGGACAGGGGACCGGAACAGGCGGAGGACGGGACCTGGGCGGAACAGGCGGGACCTGAACTAACGGGAGGGGACTAGGGGACGGACCTGGGCGGAACAGGCGGAGGACGGGACCTGGGCGGAACAGGCGGAGGACTGGGACGGGACCTGGGCGGAACAGGCGGAGGACGGGACCTGGGCGGAACAGGCGGGACCTGAACTAATGGGAACGAGGGGACCTGGGCGGAACAGGGGGAGGATGGGACCTGGGCGGAACAGGCGGAGGACGGGACCTGGGCGGAACAGGCGGAGGACGGGACCTGGGCGGAACAGGCGGAATCTCGGGCTCGGAGACCCCCACGGCATCCTCTTCGGGTCGGTCAGAGGCCCTACGGGGCGTGTCCTCGGGCTCGGAGGCCCTACGGGGCGTGCATCCTCCTCGGGCTCGGAGGCCCCTACGGGGCGTGTCCTCGGGCTCGGAGGCCCCCACGGCATCCTCCTCGGGCTCAGAGACCCCCACGGCATCCTCTTCGGGTTCGGAGGCCCTACGGGGCGTGTCCTCGGGCTCGGAGGCCCCCACGGCATCCTCCTCGGGCTCGGAGGCCCTACGGGGCGTGTCCTTGGGCTCGGAGGCCCCCACGGCATCCTCTTCGGGTTCGGAGGCCCTACGGGGCGTGTCCTCGGGCTCGGAGGCCCTACGGGGCGTGTCCTCGGGCTCGGAGGCCCCCACGGCATCCTCTTCGGGCTCAGAGACCCCCCACGGCATCCTCTCCTCGGGCTCGGAGGCCCCCACGGCATCCTCCTCGGGCTCGGAGGCCCCCACGGCATCCTCCTCCTCGGGCTCGGAGGCCCTCTCGCACGGGGCCGCGGGTTCGGCGGCCATCTTGGACGGTTCGGCGGCCATCTTGGACAGCGGCCATCTTGGGGTGGATCTGCGGCGCAGGTTCGGCGGCCATCTTGCGTGGGGCCGCAGGTTCGGCGGCCATCTTGCGCGGGGCCGCAGGTTCGGCGGCCATCTTGCGTGGGGCCGCAGGTTCGGCGGCCATCTTGCGTGGGGCCGCAGGTTCGGCGGCCATCTTGCACTGGGCCGCGGGTTCGGCGGCCATCTTGCACTGGGCCGCGGGTTCGGCGGCCATCTTGGGCTGGGCCGCGGGTTCGGCGGCCATCTTGCGCCGGGCCCTCTTGCGCCAGGCCGCAGGTTCGGCGGCTGACTTGGGCAGAGTAGCCGCCGCACTGGAACGCGGTAGGTCGCCCCCCCCCAAAAAATTCTTGGGAGAGCTCCCCCCGAAAACCTCCCAGATCCAGTCCATAAGGCCGCCCGCCGACTGCGTAAGAAGTTCTCCCTGATCCCAGACTTCACCTGCCCAACGAAGAGCGGGCCCTGTCAGCTGCATGACAATGTGGGCGACTTTGGCACTCCGAGCCGGCGTAGAGCGCGGGGGGAGCGACGGCGGCACTCGCGGGCTTCGAGGGGGGCGTGTCCCGAAACGTGTCCATCGGGCATAGAAACATAGTGGCCCGTGCGTCTGTGAGAAAAAAAAAAGGAAAAAACAAAAAGGAAAAAATGAAAAAATGGAAAAAATGAAAAAATAACCTGGGTCACGACGGAGCAGCTATTTCCGGGTCCGGCTTGCTCCGCTATCCGCACCGCGGCGGAGCCGCGACTTCCGGGTTCGGCAGTCGCGGTCGCGGCTTCCGAGCCGCGGCGGAAACGCGACTTCCGGGTTGCGCTGTTTCGGTCCGGGCTTCTGTAACGGTGGTGTCGCGCTGCACAGACACACGGTGAAACGGGAATTCCAAAAACAAGGAGTTTATTTAAATAGTCCAAAACAAAGGCAAACAACAAAAGAGACGCCGCTCTAAGGAGCGGCCAGACAGGCTTGAGAGCCTTGCGCGCTGCGCGCCGTGGTCACTGGAAGACCGGAGATCACGAGCGGACTTGGAAGTCCGTGGAATCGGGAAAGCTACTGGAAACGGGAACTGGAAAACAGGAGCAGACAAAAGGTTAGGCATAAATATATAGATCTAACGGGTCCGCGACACTACGTGTAAGTCACGAGCCCGGACGGGGAATGAAGGGAGAGCCGGGCTATTTAAAGGGGAGATGGAGAATGAGATAAATCAGAATGAGATAATACAGCTCAGCATTTAACACCATAATTCCCTCCACACTCTCCACCAAGCTGGAACACCTGGGACTCAGCTCATCCTTGTGCAAGTGGATCTCCAATTTCCTAACTGGGAGACCACAGGCAGTAAGGATGGGTGGACACGTCTCAGGCTCTCTCACTCTCAGCACTGGAGCCCCACAGGGCTGTGTTCTGAGCCCCCTGCTGTACTCCCTGTACACACATGACTGTGTGGCCACCACCAGCCTCCACCACCATCATCAAGTTTGCTGACGACACCGTTGTGGTAGGCCTGATCTCTGACAACGATGAGACAGCCTACCTGAAGGAGATCGGGAATCTGGAGAACTGGTGCCAGAGGAACAACCTCCTTCTAAACGTCAGCAAGACAAAGGAGCTACTAGTGGACTTTAGTACAAAGCAGGAGAGGATCTACCAGACCCCCGTCATCAACGGGAGCCCAGTGGAGAGAGTGGACAGCTTTAAGTACCTCGGTGTTCACATCACGCAGGACCTGTCATGGTCCTGTCACATCAACACCGTGGTGTAAAAGGCCCGTCAGCGTCTCTACCACCTCAGACGCCTGAGAGACTTTAGACTGCCCTCTAAGGTGCTCAGGAACTTTTACTCCTGCACCATAGAGAGCATCCTGACGGGGAATATCACAACCTGGTTCGGGAACAGCACCGTGCAGGACAGACGAGCCCTACAGAGGGTGGTGCGTTCAGCTGAGCGCATCATCCATACTGAGCTCCCTGACCTGCACTCCATCTACAAGCAAGCGGTGCTGGACCAAGGCCAGGAAGATCATGAAGGACCTCAGCCACCCCAGCAATGGACTGTTCTCTCTGTTGCGGTCTGGAAAGCGCTTCCGCTCCCTCAAGGCCAATACACAGAGAGACTGAGGAGGAGCTTCTACCCGCAGGCAATAAGGTCTCTCAATCAGTACACCAGACAGTACTGATCCACTACACCCACACTGGACATTCACTATGGCAGTGGTCACTCGTGGTCACTGCTCACTCACGGACAGAAAACACACACAACACACACAATATGCACACACCACTTTATAAGCAACCATATTGCACAAACCTGGACTTTGTTGTTTGCACACAGATTTCTTCTGGTTTTCTTGCATTTTTCTCTTTCTCTTTTTTAAAGTCTATTTTATATTTTATATTTTTTATATTTTACTTTATATTTGTATTTATTTTGTAAATTCTGTATTTTTGGATTTGGTAAGACAATCCACTCTTGAGGTCAGGGCAGCTGCCCAAGCATTTCACTGCGTATCATACTGTGTATGACTGTGTATGTGACCAATAAAATTTGAATTTGATTTTGATTTGAACACCTGAGTAGTGTGATTGAGAGTGTGTGTGTGTGTGTGTGTGTGTGTGTGTGTGTGTGTGTGTGTATGTGTGTGTGTGTGTGTGTGTGTGTGAAAAGAGCAGGGGAGAGCGCGAGAGCAGGTGAGGGTGATTTGCGCGTCTGTCTGTGTGTGTGTGTGTGTGTGTGTGTGTGTGTGTGTGTGTGTGTGTGCGTGTGTGAAACGAGCAGGGCGGAGCGAGGAGAGAGAGAGAGAGAGACAGAGAGACAGAGAGAGAGAGAACCGTGACACCAGGCTGGATTACTAACTTACTTCAGTTAGTTCAGAACGCGGCAGCGAGAGTGCTCACTAGAACTAGGAGATATGAGCACATTACCCCTGTCCTATCCGCACTGCACTGGCTCCCAGTGAAATTCCGTATAGAATTTAAAATATTACTATTAACTTATAAAGCACTGAATGGTCTCGCCCTCACAGTACCTGACAGAACTATTAGAGCCTTATGTTCCACCACGCCTGCTTCGATCAAAGGATGCAGGCTGTCTGTCAGTACCACGTATTAGGAAAATTACAGCGGGGGGCAGAGCTTTCTCATACAAAGCCCCAAAGTTATGGAACTCCCTCCCAATTAATGTTCGAGAATCAGATACAGTCTCAGTTTTTAAGTCCAGGGTAAAAACTTTCTTATTTAACCAAGCTTTTAGTGAATAGTCCTATCTTAGATAAAGGAGTAGATCTGGGGGACACATGAATGTTGAGTATTATAGTGATCTGGTGTGTTTAGTTGCTGTCTGCCTCACTCTCATTAATCACTCAGGTTTGTGGTGGTGAGAGTGACTGTTTGCTTACACATCAGGAAGCTCTCATGTCTGTGTTTCCCCCTGATTCTCCTTTTAGTTATGCTGTTAGAGTTAATCCTGCCGGAGTCCACGTCTGCACTCGACACTAAATATACACACTCCCATACTGCCATCCCACACTCCCATACTGCCACTCCCAACCATGACCGTTACTAACCACTCATTCTTTCTCTTTCTCTCTCTCTCTTTCTCTCTCTCTCCCCGTTGAGTTACATGTCCCACTGCTGAGCTGTCAGTGATCCAGACCCCCTCTGCACTCTGTTCCTGTCCGAACCTCCTGGTGACTCCGTCCCCGGGTTGATGATGCTTCAAATTCATGAATACACTCCACATTACACAATAAACATCCTCAACCACACACACAACACTAACAACCCAAATGAGGATGGGGTTCTCTGTTGAGTCTGGTTCCTCTCAAGGTTTCTTCCTGTCCCAGGGAGTTTTTCCTTGCCACCGTCGCTTCGGCTTGCTCAACAAGAACTTTGACATACTCCCGCCCGCAATATTTAAGTTTTGTCCCGCTCCCACCCACGTTCATGCATAAATGTTATTTTCTCCCACAGGCAATATTTAAGTCACTCCCGAGCTTGTGCCTGTATATCGTTTATTTGTATTTTAGTTGATATTGTTGCTTTTTGCAGTAGATTATTATCAGTTTATTTGTTTTAAGTATTTTTGAAATGAATATGAATATATGAATGAATATACTGTATTCCCTCCGGCAATCAACCATCAAATCTTGTACCGCGCCGCACTCATTTACTTTGGGTCTTGCGGGTCTCTACCTCATACTCACGCCAGGACACACCCACAGTCTCACGGTTCATTATAATGGTAATAAATCATTAATATATCACTTGAAAAGAAATTATAATTTGTCTGTGTGGTGCAGAACAAAGTAATAAACTATTCTGGTATAAGAAGGAAAAATATATACAGTTAAAATCATAATACTACTAGTACGCACTCCGGCTCACGTAATTTTCTTTTAAAATTTGACATGGCCCCCCATTAAAGAAAGGAAAAATTATGTGGCCCTCTGAGATAAAAGTTTGGGGACCCCTGCCATAAACGATTGCACAGGTTTTCAAAAAACCTCAACAGAGAAATGTTCTTCTTGAAAATGATCAACAAAACCTTGCACTTCCTACTCACTTTTCAATGGCTCACCAAAATGTTCATGAACTCATTAACATTTTTTAACAACAGTTTTAGCAATGTCTTTACTATGTTTCAGGATGTTGAAAGTGAAAATTATGATGTATAATATTCGACTATGCTCATAATTGTCATCAAAGATATCTGAATTAATATATTGTGTAATATCTTGTGTAAAAACACAAAGGTAATTATGCCAGAATTAAAATTTTACAATTGACTTTCCATTTAAAACAAGATCACACTTTCTTGTGCTTCTTGCACAGAACTGTTTCACTGTTGTGGTTGATGTCCAAAACTTGTCACATGCTGTATGTCTTCTCTTTGCTTTATTCTATGCTCTAAATTTAGACTACCCAAAGACAATGAGAAACACATTGATGCTATTCAGATGGTATTTATGTCATTGGGAGTAATAATCTCAAACCCCAACTTCAAACTCTTAAAAACCAGCTTTTAAGGTAAGCTGTTGTTTCTAGTTCTAACAAATTGTATGTTGCACAGATTTAAGTTATTTTAGCATCAGAGGGATCAGTTAACTTTTTTTAGACTTGTTATAACTAGACCTAGACCACTAGAAGTGGTAATTGTCATCATTTACTGACCCTTTATTTTAAACATGTATGGTTTCATGTATCAGTTACAGACGTGGACAAAATTGTTGGTACCCTTTGGTCAATGAAAGAAAAAGTCACAATGGTCACAGAAATAACTTTAATCTGACAAAAGTAATAATAAATAAAAATTCTATAAATGTTAACCAATGAAAGTCAGACATTGTTTTTCAACCATGCTTCAACAGAATTATGTAAAAAAATAAACTCATGAAACAGGCATGGACAAAAATGATGGTACCCCTAACTTAATATTTTGTTGCGCAACCTTTTGAGGCAATCACTGCAATCAAACGCTTCCTGTAACTGTCAATGAGACATCTGCACCTCTCAGCAGGTATTTTGGCCCACTCCTCATGAGCAAACTGCTCCAGTTGTGTCCGGTTTGAAGGGTGCCTTTTCCAGACTGCATGTTTCAGCTCCTTCCAAAGATGCTCAATAGGATTGAGGTCAGGGCTCATAGACGGCCACTTTAGAATAGTCCAATTTTTTCCTCTTAGCCATTCTTGGGTGTTTTTAGCTGTGTGTTTTGGGTCATTGTCCTGTTGCAAGACCCATGACCTGCGACTGAGACCAAGCTTTCTGACACTGGCTAGTACATTTCTCTCTAGAATTCCTTGATAGTCTTGAGATTTCATTGTACCCTGCACAGATTCAAGACACCCTGTGCCAGACGCAGCAAAGCAGCCCCAGAACATAACAGAGCCTCCTCCATGTTTCACAGTAGGGACAGTGTTTTTTTCTTGATATGCTTCATTTTTTCGTCTGTGAACATACAGCTGATGTGCCTTGGCAAAAACTTCGATTTTTGTCTCATCTGTCCACAGGACATTCTCCCAGAAGCTTTGTGGCTTGTCAACATGTAGTTTGGCATATTCCAGTCTTGCTTTTTTATGATTCGTTTTCAACAATGGTGTCCTCCTTGGTCGTCTCCCATGTAGTCCACTTTGGCTCAAACAACGACGGATGGTGCGATCTGACACTGATGTTCCTTGAGCATGAAGTTCACCTTGAATCTCTTTAGAAGTCTTTCTAGGCTCTTTTGTTACCATTCGGATTATCCGTCTCTTAGATTTGTCATCAATTTTCCTCCTGCGGCCACGTCCAGGGAGGTTGGCTACAGTCCCATGGATCTTAAACTTCTGAATAATATGTGCAACTGTACTCACAGGAACATCTAGTTGCTTGGAGATGGTCTTATAGCCTTTACCTTTAACATGCTTGTCTATAATTTTCTTTCTGATCTCTTGAGACAGCTCTTTCCTTTGCTTCCTCTGGTCCATGTCGAGTGTGGTACACACCATATCACCAAACAACACAGTGATTACCTGGAGCCATATATATAGGCCCAATGGCTGATTACAAGGTTGTAGACACCTGTGATGCTAATTAGTGGACACACCTTCAATTAACATGTCCCTTTGGTCACATTATTTTCTGTGTTTTCTAGGGGTACCATCATTTTTGTCCATGCCTGTTTCATGAGTTTATTTTTTTACATAATTCTGTTGAAGCATGGTTGAAAAACAATGTCTGACTTTCATTGGTTAACATTTATAGAATTTTTATTTATTATTACTTTTGTCAGATTAAAGTTATTTCTGTGACCATTGTGACTTTTTCTTTCATTGACCAAAGGGTACCAACAATTTTGTCCACGTCTGTATTTGATGTCAAGTGGCAGATATTGACATGTTTAGATAGAAGAATTGTGTCTATGCATTTGTTGTATTTGCACAGCATTGTTCTTAAAAATCTTTTAATTGTTTCTTTTTAGTTATCAAGCTTGTGTAGCAGGAAGCATTCTCCAAAGAAAAGGAAAATCTCTTCTAAGTTCTAGTGCACTGTATCATCTAGATCCCATTATGGACAAAAGCCTTCTTTGTGTAGTTGGAAGACTGAAAAAGTCATCTCTCGGTCAAGAACTAAAACATCCAGTGATTCTCCCAAAAGCTAGTTACATCACCAAGCTAATTCTGTAACATTGTCATGCCAAAGTTTTCACCAGGGTCGAAACCAAACTCAAATGGCGCTTATTAATGAATGCATTTTGGATCATTGGAGGCTGCAAGTCCGTCTCCAATCTAATACGCAAGGGTGTGCAATGTCGAAAACTTAGACGACCAATGAGGAATGTAACGGTATGATAATTTCATATCACGATTATAGACACCAAAGTTATCACAGTTATCAATATTAATACAATTGAGATGAAAATGTTAAAGAAATGATACCACACTGAAAATATACCCAATATGCGTGTAACAATACAATCATATGTAAACAAATCAAATGAAAAGGAATGCTTGCATGTCTGTTCTTTCCTTCATTACAAAAGTGCAGCAAATCCAGTAGTTCTCAAATAGTGGGGTGGATCGAAGCCAGGGGGGCTCGTGGAACCCAGGGAATATGCTTTTTAGGCCGTACTAGAATAAATTATAATTGCACATCCACTACAGTTGGTGGCAGTAACATGACCAAAATATAATGAAGCACATGTAGCACTTGGATTCACTGTGACTAAGGTGGGAGACGTGGAAAGATTGGTTTGTTAACTTTGTGGACTGCATGCACATGCATCTTAATCTCAAATCCATGCCTGTTACTGCTACTCCTACCACATATTTCTTTGTGGAAGCTTTGCGTTAATTACAAGTGAGATAATGAAACATTTAATCTAAGCTTTGCATTAATTACAAGTGAGATAATGAAATATTTAATCTCTAATCAATATTTTGTGTCCAAATATTTGCTCAAGTTAGTTTTGATAATGAGGTAAAATTGCTGGAAAAGATTTACCACAAGTTTTTTAAAATCACAATAATTAAATTTTAAATGATAATACTAACCGCCAGGGCATTTTATTATGGTGCATCAAAAAACGGTAATCGTTTCATTTCTATGACCAACATAAGAACAATGAATGGCAAAGCTTCTCAAAGAGCATGTTGAAGAATCTGCTACCTTCACATTCCGTGGCATGGATTGTATTGGACCATTTGTCATAAAAAAAAGAGCTCACTAAGAGTTGAGATATGGCCTAATATTCATGTCTATGATTTAAGATTTGTCAACAGATGCCTTCATTAATGCCGTAAGGTGCTTCATTGTGACCATGGTATCAACATTGTTGGAGCCAAAGAATCACTGAACAAGCTCAAAAAATCACTGAAACAAGTTGACACCAAAGCTTTGGTCTTTTTCTCTGAGAAACAATGCGCACCTGTGTTTATAAGCCTTGTTCTATTTTCCCCTTTGTTCGAGTTTTTTTAGGTTTCTGTGTTTTTCATTAAAGTCCTCAAAATATACTTTCCGAGTGTGTCTTTGCATCTGGGTCCCACCACTTTCCCGTGGCAGACTGCTAGGGTGTCTGTCAAGCAATACAGCACCCTGGGTTCGAGCCCTGCTCCCGAACCCCACAACCATAGAATCCAATATTTGTTTAAGCACATCTGGAGTCGTTGGAAGAAGAGTAGCTTCTAGACATTTCAACATGCCAAAAGTGCATATTCCTCGCCGAAACCTCATAATAAATGACATAAATAAGACATCCCAACAAGCCAGTGGCAGTTAGGTAAAAACTGTGGTTAAAACTGTCAGAGACTGATGGTTGAAGATACAAGTAGGAGGAAGAAAATTTGTTATCAAACGTGATCAACCATCCAAACTCATAATCACTGAAAGGACTATACAGAAGCTGGTGGTGCTTTTTGAAGAAAATTGACTGTTAATTATATTATATTATATCATGTAACCATATCCAAAATGTCTTCTACTCATTACAACTTTTATGAAACTGAAATAAGAAGCAATTTTCAGCAATTATCAGCAATTTTTTACCATTTTAGTGCAGATTATGTCATGGCGCACAGGTGGCTAATACAAAGCAAATAAAAAGCAGCATAGTCGATAAACAACAAACTCAAATGTCATCTTGTTTTGTTGGTGCCTGAATTAATTCAGTAGAGGATCTAATTTTAAATGTTATCGCATACGGCTACCATTGGCAGACAAAAAAGAAACGATAAAAGGAGAAGATATCAGCATTAATGAAATATGGGGGACAATAAGAAAAATGGGAGGAATACATACAAATCAGACAATAACAGTTTTTAAAAATGAGGAACATAGAATAGCTGTGACAGATAATGAAAAAGCTCAAATGTTAGCTGAAATATTTGTTAAAGTCCACAGTGATGATAATGTATGAGAGGAAATGAGAAAGTATAGAAATCAAAATAAGAATCATCATCCAGATTTGATGACAAAAAGTAATGATACTAGCGACACTTTCGATGCAGAATTCACTTTATATGATTGAAAAGGGCTTTAGGAGGAGTTAAACACACATCCAGTTTGGAAGATGACATATGCTATATAATGTTCCAACAACTGTCACATTGGTGTAGATAGTTCTTTAAAAACTATTTTAAACTTGTTTAACAAGATATTGAATGAAGGAAAACTTCCCTCCTCATTGAAGAATGGAATAATAGTACCAGTAGGAAAACCCAGAAAGGATAAATCCAAGACAAGTAATTATAGGCAATTTGCATTAACTTCTAATTTATGGAAAATTATGGAAAACAATGATTATTTATAGACTAAATTACATACTGGAAATAAAAGGACTTATACTGACATATCAGAGTGGATTTCAGACAGAAAGGAATGTAATGCTGTCTTAAGCCTAGAAGCTGATATAAGAAACGCACAAGCAAATAAAGAAGTATTAGTAGGGGTTTTGTTTGACATTGAGAAAGTATATGATATGCTATGGAAAGAAGGACTTCTAATACAATTTAAATTTTTGGGAATTGGAGGAAAGTTGTATAATTAGGTTATGTATTTTTTACTTGAAAGAACAATACAAGTTAAAGTAGGGGTAGAAAACTCTAAGATATATAAGATAGATAATGGAACTCCTCAAGGAAGTGTATGCAGTCCAGTGTTATTTAATATTATGATGAATGATATTTTTTAATAATGTTAAAGATGATATAGGAGATGATAGGAAGGGCATTATTTGCAGATGATGGAGCAATATGGAAAAAAGGGCGTAACATTACTTGTGCATCAAGAAAATTACAGAAAGCAGTAGATGAAGGAATGGGGTCTTGGGCAAATAAGTGTAGTTTTAAATTATCAGTGGCTAAAACTCGAGTTATCTGCTTTAATAGAACGGAAGCGGTAACAAAAACAGATGGTGATCTCTAGAGCGTATTATTAAACCGATCACGACAGAAGCATTCAGTGGTGTTGGTGCCTAATTTGTGACAGAATAAGAATTTGTTATTGCTTCACTGAACACGCTTTCTTGGTGCGCGCGACTGTATAACCGGAACCGGTAAAAGATGATCTCACAACAAAAGACAAGCGTTGTGTGTTACTCAAAATGACCGAATTCACTGTACCTCTAAGATAAGAGAGAAAATATTGCATATTATGTATAAAAAACGAAGACTGACAAAAAAACAATAATGCTGAAATATCCTGTTACTTTCCCCAGTCTCTTCTAACATCCAGCGGAAGCATAACGGTGGATTGGTTCAAGGATGAGACGGACAACGTTTGCCGATAAATGCCATTTTCTTTGTGTGAAATAATAAAAGTAGTCATATACAATCCAACATAGAATGAACTAACAGGAACCTAAGTAAAACCGCACATTACGTTCTTTCCTCCGCTCTGACAAACGAATTGCGCCGCGACCAAACACACACCAAACCCGAGCACATTGTTCATCACTACACTACCCATAATACATCTCTCTCAGAACTACAGTACAACATCTGTAACCATTGTCTTAAAGCGGCAAACTAAATTTTGCATCTTATCTCAAAAATCCGTAACAACATGCATTTTATGAATCTACTGCAAAAAGCAGCATATATATATATATATATATATATATATATATATATATATATATATATATATATATATATATATATATATATATATATATAGAGGAACAAGGACGGGAGCAATTTAAATATTGCCTGCCGAAGAAAATAACATTTATGCATGAACAGGGTATATTGAAAGATAACATTAAAGTTTATTATAAATATAATTATAAAAAGTACAGTTAAATTCCATTAAATATACAGTACGCTTTTCCATTTTTTCCACTTCAGTGTAACTCCTCCTTGCACACCTCCCATGAAAGTTAAACTTGTGCAGTCTGTTTGATTAATCACTTTCATATGAAAAGAAGTTAGAGGCTGTTGTAGATCGTGAAATATTTTAGGGTTTGTGGTGAGCACTTTTACCAAGTGTTTATTTTCTTTTCTCTGTGTTAGTGTCAGCCTGCATCAGCAAGTGTCACCGTCACAGTCCTAATCTCATGGCACGCTAGTATGTTTTTCACCTCACATATCCTGTGTCACTGCCAATTTAAAATCGTGCAATACACTGTATAGCAAGAGTCTTTAATACTGTATAGCATTCGCTGTTTATCATAATACATTTTGAAGTTACCGTGTTTACCTTGCCATTAGGTATATTGTTTGTGATATTTGTATTTAGAAAATTTTATAAGCTATTTTTTAAAATAAAAGTTTTTTCCATTTTAACACAATTAAATGTCGGGAGAAACAGACATTACTCCGTTATTCAGAAGCCCAGACATTCTCCTCCGACTGGCAAGCTGGCAAGGGTTACAAAGTTATTTCAAAGACTTTAGAAATTCACCAGTCTACAGTTCGGCAAACAATCTACAAATGGAGACAATTTGGGACTGTTGCTACTCTACCTAGAAGTGGGCGCCCCGTCAAAATGACACCAAGAGCACAACGAACACTCATCAATGAGGTAAAGAAACGACCCCGAATGATAGCCAAAGATTTGAAGGCATCATTGGAACTTGCTAACATATCTGGTGATGAGTCTACAATACGTAAAACACTACACAAGCAGGGTATCCACGGCAGGACACCGCGAAGGAAGCCGCTGCTTACTAAAAAGAACATTGCTGCACGCCTTAAGTTTGCAAAAGAGCACATTGACACTCCACAGCGGTATTGGCAAAATGTTTTGTGGACTGATGAAACTAAGATTGAACTATTTGGAAAAAACACACAGCACTACATCTGGCGTAGAAAGGGCACGGCATATTGTCATGAAAACATCATCCCAACTGTAAAGTATGGTGGAGGAAGCATCATGATTTGGGCCTGCTTTGCTGCATCAGGGCCTGGCCAGCTTGCAATCATTGAGGGGAAGATGAATTCCCAAGTATATCAGACAATTCTTCAGGATAATGTGAGAATGTCTGTACATCAGCTGAAACTGTGTAGAAAGTGGGTGATGCAACAGTACAACGACCCAAATCACCGGAGCAAATCCACAACAGAATGGCTTCAGAAAAACAAAATCCACCTTTTGGAGTGGCCGAGTCAGAGCCCAGACCTCAACCCAATAGAGATGCTATGGACTGACTTGAAGAGGGCCATACACATGAGACGTACAAAAAATATGACAGAGCTAAAGCAGTTCTGCCAGGAAGAATGGGCTAAAATTCCTCCTCAGCGATGTGCAGGTCTGATCCACAGCTACAGGAAGCGCCTGGTTGAGGTTATTGCTGCCAGGGGGGGGTCAACCAGTTATTCATTCTAAGGTTTCACTTACTTTTTCCACTGCCATTTTGAATGTTGAATGATTGTGTTCAATAAAGACAAGAAAGATTGGATTTTTTTGGTGTTATTTTTAGACACATTGTGTTTGTCAATACCAATGAATTAGATGAAGATCAGATAACATTTTATGACAAATTTATTCAGAAAACCATGAAATTCCAAAAGGTTCACATACTTTTTCTTGCCACTGCATATACATATATATAATGTGGCAAGGTGGGTGAGGTGACAGTCTATCTTTATTGGCTCATTGTCGTGTAATTGTCACCCACATTAGCCTATTGGAGTATTTAAAGGTATTTAAAGCTGAAGTTCTGTCACTGGGTGTGCATCCTAATTTGGACCACCCCTATTCCGGAGTCATTTGCACCTGTGCGACTGGTAGTGAGTTTGGTTGTTTGTAGCTGTTTGGCTAATGGAGAAGTGGGCATCAGAGTAACGTAAAAGATTTTATTTCCTCTTTTAGTTCGCTGAACGGTCATTTGACGCCGCACTGGGTTACCGGCTGTCCACTTGCAGGTCAGGTATGCATTTGCCTCCGTTGTATGCTGCCCATACAATGTGGTTTTATTCATTTTTTAGCTGTGGGATTTTCCAAGGGTGGGTTTACCTGCTTGAAACTGTGTTGCATGACTTGTTTCATGTGCTGCTTTGTCTCTCTCTCGTTCGGACACCGCGCCAAGTAGTCACGTGAGGACGCTGGAAGTCTCTTCACTCTAAGTTTAGGGGACGGTGCTGCTGTTTTCTTCCTTTTTTCCCCTTTTTCTTTCTTTTGTATTATGTATTTATTGTTGGCTGTTGCTTTTATTGGTAAAGACTGTTTTCTTTATATTAAAATTGCTTCCTTGGGCCTTGGGGCTGGAGTGCAGTGCGTGTAATCTTTCACTGCGTGTGTGTGTTTGTAGACAATACCTGTGTGTTGTACTGATCTTCACGCCAGCCAGCCTGCCTTTTATGCTGGAGAGCCTGTGCTTATTTGTTTTATTTTTCTTAAGTGTTTGTTCCTAGTTGTTGTACACAGAGCTGCTATATTTTCATAAATTTTTCTGGATTCTGATTGACTTTTGGCATCATTGCTATATTGTGTTTTAACTATGGATCATTGACATCCGAATAAAGTTACATTGTACCTTGTTCCTGAGTCTCTCCATTAATATTGGGCCAAACGAATCTGTGCCCCATTTTTTTTTTGGTTATTTCCCCGTTTTCTTATAGGGTGGCGTAGTCGGTTTGTTTAGGAAGTGGGTGTGTCGTCATTGCTTTATTCTATATATATCTATATATATATATATATATATATATATATATATATATATATATATATATATATATATATATATATATATATATATATATATAGTAACGGTCGTGGTGCGCCGCACAGACACACGGGGAATACGGGAATTCAAAAACACAAAGGATTTATTTAAATCGTCCAACAAACAAAAGAGACGCCGCTCAAAAGGAGCGGCCAGATAGGCTTGGGAGCCTTGCGCGCTGCGCGCCGTGGTACCGGGAGTACCGGAGAGCAGGAACCGGCTTGGAAGTCCGGAATCGGGAAACAGACGGGAACGGGAAAACAACTGGAAACAAGGAACAGAACAAAGGTTAGGCATATATATATAGATATATAGACCGGGTCCGCGACACAACCTAAGTCTTACGAGCCCGGACGGGGAGTGAAGGGAGAGCCGGGCTATATGAAGGGAGAGGGAGAAGGAGCTAGGATATGGAACACCTGAGCTGATTAATGTGATGTGAGTGTGTGTGTGTGTGTGTGTGTGTGTGTGTGTGTGTGTGTGTGTGTGTGTGTGTGTGTGTGTGTGTGAAAAGAGCAGGGCGGAGCGAGGAGAGAGAGAGAGAGACAGAGAGAGACAGAGAGAGAGAGAGAGAGAGAGAGCCGTGATATCTATATATATATATATATATATATATATATATATATATATATATATATATATATATATATATAGATAGATAGATATCATGCAGCCCTACTTGCCATAGATCTTCATTTTCCTTTACTTGCACACTAAAGGCTTTATGTTGGTTATGTTACATTTAGAGTGTTAATTGGTGAGGGTTTTTTATGTATTCTTTGTTTTGTTGCATTGTTTTCATATACATCTTATGGAGTTTATAATAAAAATCTGACAAAGTACTGAAATTTGTTTCCTTTTTTTTTGGAAAAATTCTAGGGCATAATGGCAAAAGAATTCTTAAAACTTTTCTTAGTATTTAGATAAATGTGCTTGTTTTAATCTAGCTTTACTGGTTTTACCATAGACTGTAAAAATGTTATGCCCTACATGCTTTAAAAAGTTTGGTAACATTATTACACATTATTTTTAAGTAGTTTAAAGCTTGTTTTTTTAAAAATCAGAATATACTTGAATAAATGATGTAAAAAAAAAAAGAAATATTTAGCCTGACATTTATTTTATTTAACCAGATAAAAACCCATTGCGATCTAGATCTCTCTTACAAGGCAGGTCACTTCTGGTTAAATAAAAAATAAAATGGGTTAGCAGCATATGTCATAAATTAATACAGTTTTAAATATGTATAACAAACAATAAATTAAAACAGACAATAGTTTGTGTATTTCATACAGTTTTGCAAAATGATGTGAAGGGGTTGAACAATTTAACAATTTAAAAACACATGCACTGTCCAATGGACTCTTGTTTTCTGGTGATTAAGAGGGAACGGAAGGCTTCAAATGAATTGATCTCCGAAATTTCAAGGTCTGTTTTGAGAATATTCCAAGCAGATGCGGCAAAACTGAATGCTCGCTTCCCCATTTCAGTCTGAACATGAAACACAGTAAGCTGGTGAATGTCACATGAATGCAAAGCATAGTAACTTTTGTTTTGTTTTGTTTTTTGCAGAAGAGAACATAGATATAATGGTGCGAAGCTAATAAGAGCCTTATAAACTATCACCATTCAGTGAGTATACTTTCGCATGCTTAAAGAAGGAAGGAAACTCAAAAGATTGAAGACATTTGGCTTGGGCACTCATGTATAGTACATCACCATATTCAAGCAGAGGTAAAAAGGTTGCTGACACAACACAATTTACACGTTTTGAGGAAGAAGCAGGATTTGTTATGATAGTAAAATCCAAGCTTCATGCTCAATTTGTGAACCAAATTGGCAATGGGTGCTTTAAAAGAAAGCTGACAAGTAAAAAAACCCAGATCTTTATAGCTGAAAACTAACTCTATTGGTTTCCCTTAGGCAGTTATTAATGGAGCATTTTCTGGTAACGCACATGCATGTGAAAATACCATGACTTTGGATTTATCTGCATTTAAAACCAATTTTAGTGCATGTAGGCAAGACTGAACAATATTGAAAACAGACTGTAAAAATTCAAAAGCCTGAGCAAGTGAAGAAGAACAACATTAAAGTACTGTGTCATCAGCATAAAAATTATACAAGGCATTGTATCACAGATTATTAATATAAATGGAGAATAAAATGGGTCCTAAGACAGAGCCCTGCGGAACTTCTTTAGAGATTCTTAGGAAGGAAGAGGTAGAACCAGCCAGATGAACAGCCTGTGTTCTATTTGAAATAATCAACAAACCAAGAAGTGGCTTGGCCTGACATACCTATCTGTAATTTTTATCAAAAGTGTGTGATCAACAGTGTCGCAACATTTAATTGCAATCCAAATAATTTTGCAATAAATATTTTTTACAATCCAGTGCCTGAATAAGATCATTTAAACCTTCAATGTGGCTGAAATGGTGCTGTGCTGTTTTCTAAATCCAGTTTGTAAATTTGATAAAATATTGTTTGTTTCGAAAAAAAATTCTTGAGTTTATCACAAACTTTTCTAATATTTTCGCTAAAACACAATTTACAAATTGGTCTATAATTATTGACTTCAGAAGGTTCACCTTTTAGCAAGTGGAGTACAAAAGCTGACAGACTGTGGGAATTTTATTGCAAGTAAGACTTAAATTAAAAATATAGGACAGTGGTTCAGCTATGTAATCTGTAAGTAACTTCAAAAAGAAGGGGTCGGGACCAGCTGACTTTCTTCTGCTGATGACAATCATGATAACATGATTGATTTATCTGTCAGCTGTGAACCTTCTTTCACTAGAAAGTTAGGAATGTTGTTTGTCAGTGAAGAGTCAGTGGTAGATTTAACTATCTTCCAAAACTCTTTTGGATCGTTTGGATGATTTGATATTTCAGAGAGGTAAAACTCTGACTTGGATCTCTTCACTAAAAAGGCACATTTATTTCGCAACAGTCGAACTGAGCCAGTCATCTTTGGACTTAATTTTTCTTAAGCTTCGTTTTTGGCAGCTTGACATTTCTGACAGTTGCAATAGTGCAATGATCACTTAGGTCATTCGCAAAAAGACCTATATCAGTGTACTTATGTGGGGAATTAGTCATAATTATGTCAAACAAGGTTGATCTTAAGGGATTTTTAATATTGGGCCATGTAGGGCTATCAATTAAATTTTTAAATTTTAGGCTGTTTGAAGAAGATGACAACCAATCTAAGTTCAAGCCACTTATTACTAAAAGTTCTTTTGAATTTGACCCAGCAACATTTTTATGCAGGCTGAAGGGGGTCTATAACAGCCCATAATAATAAGGGATTGATCCGTTGAGAATTCAACTTTCAAGACAAGAATTGCAAATTGTTTTGGAATGGCGACAGAGGATAGGATGGTGACATTTTATATATATTTATTTATATATATACGGCCACACCTCCACCTTTCCTAGGACCTTTCCACAATGAAAGACATTGTAACCAGAAATGAAAATATCTGTCTGAACAAAACCTAAATTTGTGTATATATAAGATCCCCTTGTTAGAAGGTACCCCCGGAGATTTTGATATTACATAGAGATTACCAGCTATTAGATCTACCACCCAGTAGCCCAACGACAGAATCCACTGGTGTGGGCGAAGGTATGTTGCGTGTATGTCTTTTCTGCGCTGTTGCCAAAAAATTACTACAATGGCTTGTAGTTTGTTATACTAATTAAAATTTAAACTCATATCTGACTCCAATTTATAATAATATTTAACTTTAATTTAAATTTTTTGATTCTCAGTATTCCTTCTTTTCATTTAATCATTAATTACGAGCCTGGGGTCACTCAGAGGTTTGTGCTAGTCAACATCTCATGCTGAATCTTAGTCAGAGGATATAACGGTAAACTAATCTTCTTTAAGTAGGCCGCCCAATGCTTGCTCATGCATAAAGAATAGTTTATTTTAGTCACTTGGTTATAACTTGCTAAGTCAGTGATAGCTGCTACACCTGCTCATGGACACAAACTCGCCAGTCTGAATTTTAGTCAGAGGATATAACGGTAAGCTAATATTCTTTACGTAGGCCGCCCAATGCTTGCTCATGCATAAAGAATAGTTTATTTTAGCCACTTAGTTATAACTTGCTAAGTCAGTGATAGTCAGGAATCAGTAGGTCTCAGGCATTGTGCTCTATGCTTCATACACTCATGAGCCTCCTGTTTGTACTATCCTGGTCACCAGACTATATAATTTATTACATATAAATGACTTCAGGAGATTTTAGAGTAATCAAGAATCTTACATTTATTTTCCAGGCTATAATCAATTAATACAAATTCTCACATCAAACAAATAAAACAATGAAAGCAAGGTTATGTAAATGATATTTTATAGATGTATTTAACAAAGAATTGTTACAGAGTTGTTGCTGAATGCTACAAATGTAACTAAATTATTACTGGTTTCTTCCTATTGGCAGGTTGCTTTAAGAATTATATACTTTAAGAGCAGGTAAAGTCTTATTGAATTATATATTTTACCTGGCAGAAGAAACACACAGAGAACTGTGTGGGAAGTTCTGACTACAGACTGCTTCCTATTTGCAGATTATCAAGAATTGTTTACTTATATATTTTACCTGGCTGGAGATACACACAGAGAACTGTGCGGGAAGTTCTGGTTACTGAATGCTTCCCTGAGTGTTTCACCAAGTTTCCTTAAATACCTGAAATACCATCGTAAACCCCGGTCATAAAAGCTTGACCAACCTTTTGTTACATTTACATTTACATTTGCGGCATTTAGCAGACGCCCTTATCCAGAGCGACTTACAACTGAGCAATTGAGGGTTAAGGGCCTTGCTCAAGGGCCCACTAGTGGCATCTTTGTGGTTGTGGGGTTTGAACCCATGATCTTCCGGTCCAGAGTCCAACACCTTAACCACTGGGCTACCTCTCACCTCTAGAGGGGAAGGTGTTGGCTTAGTGGTTATTGACAGAGAGCCAGTAATGAGGTCATTTTTTCAACCCACTGAGGCCTTTAAATGATACCAAACAATGTAAAGATAATCACATTAAAGATACGATTAACAAAGTAGGCATATGTTGTAACTTAAATTCCCAGAGTTGTAAGTCACCCTTCCATGACCCTGCCATATCCCCAGGGGGTAAGGGGGGGGGGTTCAAGGATGGGTGCCGAAGTTCGTTACAGAGAGCGTTTGTTCTTGTGATCTTCTCCCCAGATTAGAAGGTTTATTGTTTTAATGCATGGAATTTCTCGTGGTCTGGCTTCATGGACATATCTGACCAGCCTTACATATACACCACATACAACCAGTTAACCTGTTGAAGAACAAGCTGTAGGTGTAGTGCATATTATAACTGCACAGTAAAAAGGTACCACTCCACTCGAAAACTCAATTGCTTATGAAGATGGTGCTATAATGACTCTCACAGTGATCTGTGAAGGTTAATTGAATGACAAAAACTAAAACTGAATTAGATTCAAATATAATTTTTTTGTAAGAATTCATTCATCTTCTAATTCTTTATCCTATCTCTTGGGTCGCAGGGAACCTGTGCCTATCTCAGGCGTCTTGGGGGCATCAAGGCAGGATACACCCTATATGGGGTGTTCCACTCACACATGGCAGAGGCAGGAATCGTACCCTTAACCCTGGAAGTGTGAGATGAACGTGCTAACCACTAAGCCACCGTGCCCCACATTTTTGTAAGATTTGTAGAATATTATTTATTGAATATTTTTATTCCTCAAAAACTTGCTTTATATGAACCATCCGGGTCAAAGCGTTACAAGGTCACATAATATACCTAACCTTGCCTTGGGCATGATGCTGCAGGTGCTACAAGAGGCCCAATTGCACTGCACAGCTCAAAAAACGCGTTCATCCGGAAATTCTGAATCCACATGTCCTCCGTGAAATCGCACACTATTGCCTCCCAGAACAACCTAGCCAGATACGTAGCCGCTCCCATGTACAGGGGGATTGCCTTGCCATTAAGGCTTGTATAATGCGCCTACATTAAAAATAAAAATGACTAATGCGTTGGCTGCTACATAGGTAAGCCTGCCTATACCCGTCTCCACTTTTTTAATGACTTATTTCATGAGGATGAGCTTTAGACGCATGATATGGTTAATGGAAACACCGTCCTAGACACTTTTGGATAGACTTTTTTTTTTTTAAAGAAAAATTTCTAACGGAAACGCGCCTACTTAGAATGTCCTAATTGTTGCAAAGGTGTTTGTATTTTTCAAATTTAATTATTAAAAATGTCAGCATGGTTTTGTCCACATTGATTCCTGGAACTTCATTGTGTTACTTCTACGCTTTTGAGACTTGCTTTGTATGTGCGCGGGGCGCGCGCGAGAGAGAGAGAGAGAGAGAGAGGGCGTCCTCTACCGTCGAGTATGAATGAAAAATTGCATATATTACAAGAAAGGGTTGAAAGGCGAGCCTATTGATGAGCCAGTCAATAATTGTAAATGTTTTAAAGTTGTCATACAAGTTGCCCAATATCTAGCTCTGGCCTGGCCAACCCGTGGCTCCCGAGCCTCATGCGGCTCTTTAGGAGATTTCACATAACATGCGTCAATGGGAGTGGGATGATAGCTCTTAGCCTCCTACTAGTTGACCACCCCTGATCTAGCTCATAGATGCACAAGATAATTATTTTTCTTTAACATGTGTATACAGCCTCATCATGTGCATGACAAGAGTTCAGAATCTTTTCACATCAAAATTTGATACCTTTATTTTAATACACAATTCATCTTTTAACTACAGGCTCACCTCTTGATGTGGTCATTATTCCACCCTGCCAAAATTATCACTTTCATTCAGATTCAAATAAAATTCTAACAGTGTAAAAATATGAACTAACCTGGACATAACGCATCTTTCCCGAAAGAGTGTATTTAAGAAATCAGAAAAAAATCGCATTGAACTTAAACCAATTCTCTTAAAATAAATGCGAAATCCTTGTTTCCTCGATCTTTCAGCTGAAACGGTTCCTTAAATTAAGCCTAAAAATAAAATAATTAAAAATAAATTATGCCTTTGTTGTCTCTTGGTTTTTTTGTTGTTGTTGTTTTTATTTTGGCTGGATCTTAACATACTCAAAAACTCATGCAACTAAGTAGCCAGGTTGGAATATGTGGCCGTTTGGACACATACACACTTGCACATATAATTATAAAATTTGATAGACATTTAGAGCTTGTTAAATTTAACCACTTTCAGACTGCATGTCATTAGTTATAATCCACAAGAAGTGAGTTGTTTAGAGTTGTTTGCAAAATGCACCCAATGAAATTTGCAATATTACTCCTAGAAAATGTACACAGTCACCACCAGACCAGGCCAATACTATCTCAACACTCTACTGATGCAACATTACAGAGGAAATTTTTATATCTTAAATGGTTCAGCCAAGTTGAGGCCTTAAATTTATTGAGAATAAAATGAAACAGGAAGTAGTTCTTGTGTAATTCTGTGTAAGCAAGCTATATGAAACCATGTTAAGACTCAAAAACTGATCACACTGATATGACATATGAGTGACTTGTTTCAAAATCAGTCAAAGTAATTGAAAGACATGGTCGATAACACACATTAAAGGAATTTGTGAGATGTTTAATGCTGCTGCTCTGGAAGCATTCAAATTAAGGGCATAATAGAAGAAAGTTTTTATTCTATATCATAAGACTGGAAAGTCATAATGCTTAAAAAGAAATTTACCAAAAAGAAAAATGAGTCATAACAATGAGTTTGCTTATTTTCATGATCCTGTGATGCTCGCACGGGTTACAACAACATTTTAAATTGATCAATGCATTACTAAATTATTTCACTTACAGTACTAAACAGGTCCACCAGATGTAGCCATTAACAATATGGCTTACAGTTTTTCGCGGTTGCTTTGGAGCGTTTCTCGAATCAGAATTCTCAAAACAACTTGTTCAACCTCCACATCATTAGTCACTTATGCAAATCATTAAAGCGATTTCACGGTTCTTTTAACCAATTGTTAATGCTTTTGTACATTCATATAATTAATTGTTTCTGTTTCTCATGTTGATCAAAATATATACAACTAGTTTCATCTAAATAATCTTAACTCCTAAAACATTTAGGCATCAGTTCATTTTATAAGTCATTGAATGCAAAACAGTTAATCCAGATTTCAACATGTTCAACTTCTCTTCTTAAATCTGTCATGAATTGATAAATCTTGAATTTTACTAACTGGATGTGTACAGCATCAAATCAATTAAAACTAGTTCTCTTAAATAGATAAAAGATTTTGAACAATTGGTGACAGAGCAAAACACAAAATTAAAATTTCTGAATGGAGCAGAAAACAGACACTAATACAGTAAAGTAAGTCTGAAAACGGTCCATTCTCTTGTAATCAATACCGTATATATAATCCACTCAATTTAATACATTTGTCTTGTTTAAATTTATAAATGCCATAAAGAAGAAATTCAGATTGGTGCATTTACAATCATTAATCCTAATTACGCATTTTTTTTGGCATTCTGATTGAAAGATTCAGTGTGCTCTGTACATGAGACATAACGAAATCGATTACAGTGGTACAGGGATGATATATTCATTGACACAAATACTAATGTTTGAGAGATGAACTAACGATTTTGAGAAAAGTACAGGCTTTTGCAACAAATACAACATGTTTTGCTGTTTGCTATAATTGTTTTGAGAAATGCACACTCTGGTTTGCCAATACTAAAGATGATTTGAGAAATTCTCCAAAGCACCTAAGAAAAACTGTCAACTGTCAACAATTTTTATGTTCACACTGTTTCTCTTGTGCACCCGGGTGATGATGGCTTAGATCCGTCATAGCTGCTTGCAGCTATATTTTAAATTTACATTGACTATAAATAAAAAAGTTTTTTTCCTGAAAGTATTTTAATGTCAACACATATTACCAAATGTATTTATGCACTATGCACCCTTACAATATTTATTTATTTAAATAAAATTTTACTTCTTTGAACCCAATTTGCAAGAAATATTGACATAAAGATGTTCGATGGAAGGTAAAAACAGAATTAGAATGTTAGTCAAAGGTTTAAACAAAAGTAAAAAAAAAAATTTAATTTAATGTTTTGATTGGTGAGAATATTTTGATGAATTAATGCAGCAAATATCATACTATCAAAGGTTATACTGCTTTATGTGTCCTTGGCACTTGAAACTTACCCTTGGTATATTTTTATAGATACTCAAGATAAATACAATAGTGTGGAAGCTGATGAATATGAAATTCTGTCTTAAGATGATACTAGTTTTTCCCAAACCATCTGAATGGTTACAGATCTCTCATTGAGCTAGTGGAATTCTGTCTCCATATCAATATTTCAAAACCCCTCTCTTACAGTGGTGTAAGGTAATACAGCAAGTATAATTTGTTACTGTACGTGAGTGTTATTTATTGATTTGTTTGTTTTTGCATATTTGTACTTAACTGAAACATTTCCATTTGGGGAGAGTTTGTTTTGTATAACATATATTTATTGAATTTTTTTTATTGAATTTAATTTACAAATTAAAAAAAAAAAAAAAAGACATACAGTCCAAAACATCACATATTTTATTTTTTGCAATATTTTTTTATTGGTAAAATATTCAAAGCACATTGGCAAACAGAGTGAAATCACACTCCTCATTTTACATTTTACCTTTACACAAACAAAAAAACAGACAAACCAAAACAACACAAAATAAATCAGTTACAATTCTTCTGCATGGACTTCAACTGAAGTGTCTCCGATGGAAGTCCAAAGACAGCAATCAATGGGCACGGTTTCACATGTACCCCTAGTATAGTGGAAATCTTATCGAAATAGCCCTTCCAATAATTACACAATCGTGGGCAAAAGAAAAACATATGACTCAAGTGACAATGCGAGCCAGAACATCTGTCACACTTGTCCTCAACATCAGGGTAAATCTGTGACAGTCTAGACTTAGAGAAATGTACCCTGTAGATAAACTTAAACTGGATAAGTGAGAGCCGAGCACAGGGGACTTTATGTAAACCACTCACCACATTATCCCACCATCCGTCACCAAATTGAATTCCCAGTTCCCCCTCCCAAGCAGCTTTTATTTTGGTAGTAGTTTGATCGCAGAGATCCAAAATACCACTATAGATCATAGAAACCTCACCTTTTTGTTGTCGTAAAGTAAGCTTAATCAAACTCTCCCATTGCTGGCGAGGAGGAGATGAGGGAAAGTCAGGAAAACATACTCTAACAAAATTCCTAACCTGGACAAATCTAAAAAGATGGTTAGCAGGTAATCTGAACATTGATGCTAAATTAGTAAAAGTACCAACAACACCTTCAGAGTACAAGTCCAGAAAACAGTGTATACCTTTGTCATGCCATAATTTAAAAAAAGAGTTCAGGTATGAGCATGGAAAAAGATGATTTGTATATAGTGGACCTAACGGAGAAGCTGTCACAAACTTAAAATGTTTCCTGAATTGATACCAAATTTTGAATGTATTCAACACCAGAGGGTTGTTGACATACGAGGAAATTTTGATTGGAAGAGAGGAATATATAAGAGCAGACAAAGAGGACGAGGGAGAACATGACTGGGCTTCTAACCTGCACCATGCTAAATGAGATGACTCAACCCAGTACCGAACCTTATGAATGTGTGCTGCCCAGTAATAAAATTGAAAATTCGGTAATGCCAGACCACCACTGGACCTACATCTCTGGAGTATTGACTTACGCACCCTTGGAGATCCCCCTGCCCAAAGGAAATAATTAATTGCTGAGTCTAATGAATCAAAGAAATGTTTAGGTAGGAATAAGGGGATTGTTAGAAACAAAAAAAGAAACTGAGGCAGAACCTTCATTTTAATAGTATTAATCCTCCCAATCAGAGACAAAGGCAGACTATTCCATCTCTGAAGATCAGTCTTCATTCTAGTAACGAGTGGGGCAAAATTTACAGAGAAAAGACCTGAAAATGTACGCGTCACAGAAATACAAAGATATTTGAATCCAGATTGTGTAACTTTTTAAATGGAATGTCTTGGCATTTTAGCTGCAAGGCAGCCTCGTTGATAGGGTAACACTCACTCTTATCAAGGTTTAATTATATCTAGAAAAAGAGCTGAATGCATCAAGAATGGACAAGATACCAGGAAGACCAGATAACGGATCAGATACATAGAGCAATAAGTCATCTGCATACAGTGATAATCGATGTTCAACACCATTCCTAATAACACCCTTAAATAAAGCAGAGGATCGCAAGGAGATGGCCAATGGTTCAATGGCCAAGGCAAACAGGGATGGAGATAAAGGGCAATCCCTGACGTGTCCCACGTTCCAGTGGAAAATAATCTGAACGTACGCTTGTTCGTCTGAATGCTGGCTTGTAGTGTTGAATAAAGTAACCTCACCCAGCTAATAAATTTATTAACAAAAACAAATTTCTCCAACACAGCAAACAGATAATCCCACTCCACTCGATCAAATGCCTTCTCTGCAATCCATTGAAATGACAATCTCACGCACCGTTGCGTTGTGTGGATAATATATAAAAGAGTATAAGCATTAAAAAACAAATGACGTCCCTTAATAAAACCATTCTATTCTTTGGAAATAATAGTAGGCAAAACCCTTTCCAAGCGCAAAGCTATAATTTTCGCAAGAACTTTTACATCCGCATTCAACAAAGATAAAGGCCTATAGGAACCACACAAAAGTGGATCCTTATCACTCTTTAACAGAAGAGCTATTGAAGCTTGGGTCAGGAGTAGGTGGAAGAAAACCCTTTTCCAGGGACTCGTTGAACATTAGCAAAAGAAGAGGCGCCAACTTATCAATAAATTTCTTATAGAACTCTATAGGAAACCCATCAGGTCCCGGGGCTTTATTGGATTGCATCGCTTTAATTGAGAACTTTATCTCACCAATGGACAGTGGGGCATCAAGGTTCTGCATTTGATCAGTGTCAATAGTAGGATTTTCAAGATTGGCCAGTAACTGATTCATAACAGTAATATCAGATGGAAACTCAGATTTGTACAAAGCAGTATAAAAAGACTTAAATGTAGAATTAATTACCACTGGATCTGTAACAGTTACATTGTCATGAGTATTAATTTTAGGTATCAAACGTGAGACAGATTGACGTTTCAATTGGTGAGCCAAAAGTCGACTCGCTTTATCCCCATGTTCATAGTAGGTACTACGTGTCTGCAATAACAGTCGCTCTACTTCCTTGGTGGAAACTAAATCAAATTCTGTCTTGAGATTTAGATGTTTCTTAAACAATTCTGGAGAGGGATTTGATGCGCACTCTTGGTCGAGAATACCAATCGCAGATGTGAGTTCAATGAGTCTGGCCTTATGTACTTTATTGCAACGTGAAGAGAATGAAATAATCTGCCCCCTAAGGAACGCCTTCAGTGACTCCCAAACTAAGGAAGACGATGTTGACTCATTCTGATTAAAAAGAAGAAACTCATCAATAGAATTAGAGACAAACTCGCAAAATGTAGCGTCTGCCAACAATAGAGAATTAAACCTCCAAGGGGGGAGATCGGATCTGCTTGTGGACAACTGAATATCTAAGAATAATGGTGCTGTAACGGTGGTGGTGCGCTGCACAGACACACGGGGAAACGGGAATTCCAAAAAAACAAAGGATTTATTTCAAAAGGTTCGAAATAACAAAAGAGACGCCGCTCAAACGGAGCGGCCAGGTAGGCTTGGGAGCCTTGCGCGCCGTGCGCCGTGGTACCGGGAGTACCGGAGATCAGGAGAATGACGGAGCGGACTTGGAAGTCCGTGGAATCTGGAAACAGACGGGAACGGGAACGGGAACAGTTAGCTATATATATATATATATATATATATATATACCCCGAAAAGGTTAGGCATATATATATCGAACTGGAACGGGTCTGCGACACAACCCATGTGTGTACGAGCCCGGACAGGGAAAGAAGGAAGAGCCGGGCTATAAGAAGGGGAAATGGAGAGGGAGATAATCAGGAGCACCTGAGGCAGTTTAGTGTGTGTGTGTGTGTGTGTGTGTGTGTGTGTGAGTGTGTGAAAGAGCAGGGCGGAGCCAGGAGATGAAGAGAGAGTGTGTGTGTGTGTGTGTGTGTGTGTGTGTGTGTGTGTGTGTGTGTGTGTGTGTGTGTGTGTGTGTGGTGTGTGAGAAAGAGCCGGGCGGGGTGGAGGAGAGGGGCGGGAGTGAGAGAGAGCGAGGCAGAGAGAGACAGAGACAGAGAGAGAGAGAGAGAGAGGGAAACCGTGACATCTGCATGGTCCGATATTAAAATACTAGAATAATCAACGGCAGCAAAAAATGAATTCAAGCTGCCATCTATGAAAAAATAATATATTCTTGAGTATGACTGATGTACCTGAGAGAAAAAGGAGAATTTTTTAATGGAAGGGTTGCGAGTTCTCCAAGGGTCAAGCAAGCCATTTTGGTTCATAAAATCAGAAAAAGATTTTGTCATAGCAAAATCGGTCTTGGACTGGATCTATCCAGTACCGGGTTAAGCACACAATTCAAATCACCTACAAAAATCAATAAATGAGAATGTAAAGGGGTATGTTACTGAGTAGTCTGTTGGAGAATTCAACATCATCAAAATTAGGAGCATAAACATTTACCAGCAGCACCTTTGTTTGCATTAACATCCCTGCAACAATAAGAAAACATCACATATCTAATGTTTCTCCAATATTTCCATCCCTAATGAAAACCAAAAATACCTCCCAGATATCAGAAAATTCAAACAGTGTCTTCCTTATTATATATGTTAATTTCATGTTTAGCTCTGGAAAAACTAGTGCCATAGTCCGAGAGACAGACAACTGTTGTTTTTCCAAAATAAAGCAATGGAGCGTCTGGCCTGTAATAAACACATCATTTTTTCTCTTTTAACGGCAAGGAACAGGAATCTTCATACAGATTCAATATACATAATAAAGGACATAAAGGGATTTGAGAGGAAGTAAATTACCCCAACCCAAAACTACTATACCTCCTCACATTCCCATACACAATGACAAAATGTACCAGGATCTTTATTGCATTTAAAACAAATATCTGGGATATTATGGTTAAATTTATTTATTTTTACAGTGGTTATAGAAGTTCTCATTACCCAATACTGTAAGAGTCTCAGTCTCGTGTTCAATGTTTTTGATTGTGCATTTAAGCAGACTGTATCCCAGTCATCCTGTGAGATGTCCATATTCATATCCATGCTTGTCTTTAAGTTTCAGAACTTTCTTTAAAATTTTCTCTTAATATGGTATAATGGCTGGGTAATCCGCCCTTTCATATTGCCATCATGCAATGTAAGTTTTTCCCGTACTGACAATGGAGGAAGATTGACAACTCTCCTATCTGCACCCATGACAAATCTTTGTCATCAGCACACCAGAACATTGCAGCCCTCAGATGAGCAGCCCAATAATACCATAGAAAAGTTGGTAGTTGGAGCCCCCCCATCTAAAACATTGCAAATGGGTGGGTCACCTTAGGGTGTAATCTATCTTTAACACATGATTGATGACTTCTCTTTATTAACTTTAAATCCCGAAAATTTACCAAACCGGCCTATTAGGTCCATTAGGGATGGGATAGAATTTTAAAGATCTGATAAAAATATAATGGCATCATCAGCATATAATGCAATACGATATTCTAAAGCTTCAGTATAAATGCCCTGAATGGTAGAATTTCACCTTATTACAATTGCCAAAATCTCCATCGCTATAACAAATAGTAGAGGTGAGCCCTCTCTAGACCCACGGGTAATTTTGAATAAAGGTGAAATTACATTATTAGTAAGCACCACTGCACAGGAGTCAACTAAAAGTATTTACATCCATCTACGAAAATCTTCCCCAAATCCAAATCAGGCTAGCACTTCCATTAAATTGGACCATTCAAGCCCATAAATTAAGGACCCTTCTAACATTATGGAACCCCTGTCGATGTTTAATAAAGCTATTTTGATCTATATGTATCAGATTAGGTAGAACCTTTTCAAGTCGCAGTGCCAATAATTTAGCAATAATTTTGGCTTCAGCAATTCAAAAGTGAAATTGGTCTATATGAGCAACATTCCACAGTTGACTTTTCTGTTTTTACAATAAGTGTTATCATGGCACTTCTTAATGAGAGCGGGAGAAAACCATTTTAAAATGCTTCAACAAACACATCTAAAAAAGGAGATATTAATTTCTCCTTAAATTCCTTGTAAATATCTATCGGAATCCCATCTGGACCGGCCGCTTTACCATCCCTCATATCAATAGCACTAGAGATCTCTCCTCCAATTCCAGCTCACTGTCAAGATCTGATCTGGTCTCTTATGAAATAGATTGAATGTTTAGTTTATTTAGGAAATCATTTTGATCAGAAGTGCCTGAAGGCTATTCAGACTGATATAAAGATTTACAGAATAAAGCAAAAATATTAATGATGTCGCCTTGGTCAGATGTTCTTCTTTTCCGTCCCGAATTTCATTAATAGTTCTTTCTGAAATTAATTTTTAAGCTGCCAGGCTAACAACTTGCTGGTTGAAATGTCTGTTTCAATCTTAATATACTATTTACAGCTTTTAATGTGGAAAGTTCCTTGTATTCTGGTTTTAGGTCTAATAATTTTTGTTTATTGCTTTGAGTTTTATCTGTGTTCATCATTTCCCTCTAGAGCTCTGATTTCTGCATCTAAATGAATCATCCTTTGTTAAAAATGTATTACATTTGGAGCTGATATAACTAATCGTTTGACCTCTAATGACCTCTGATTTGTATTTATAGCAAAATACATGTCTAATTGTTTTCCAAAAGATTCAATGAAGTCAGGATTTTGAAGCCAGTTAGCCTGTAGATGCCATCTAGAGGGACCTTTAATTAATTTTGAGTCTATATAAAGTAATGAAAGTAATACACAGCTATCTATATTAGACAAAGTAGAAAAAGAAATGAGGACGTTTTTGACACTGATGAAAAACATGAATGTTACAAAGTACTTCTTTAATGGATTTAATATACTCCAGGGGTCGCATAAGTTTAAATCTTTAATAAATTGTTGAATTTTTTTTCTGACTTTGAGAATGGGAACTTTCCAAGCTTGAGGAATGGTCAAGCAGTGGGTCCAGAGTGCAGTTAAAGTCACCTGCTATTATAACAACCCCTGGTAGAGATGCTATATATATGAAAAGATTTTCAAAAAACTTTGGGTTATCGTCATTTGGGCCATAGACATTAATCAGATTAAAAGCTTTAGTCATATAAGTTCCCTCTACTATCAAGTATCTACCAGCCTTATCCGTAATAATTTTATTGACTAATAAGGGTAGAGAATTGTGGATTAACAACAAAAAAACCCTGGCATGAGATGTGTAACAGCAATTCATACTCTTCTAGTTCCTCTATAAGAAGATAAGTCTACAGTACGAATAATATTGAAGATTCCATTTGTTTATTCCTTAACCTGTTTGATCACCCCCCTTACATTCCAAGAGGTAAATTTAAGCTTAACTTGTGAGATTTTTTCGTAATTTAAAATTAGTTGAATAGTCTTATAGAGATGTACCCCAAATAATATTTTGATATGAAAGTTAACCACCATATGTGCTTGCATAGTAACACAAAAAGAGACCAAAACAAATCTTAAAAAATCTGCCTAGAACGAATAACATTGGCTGTCATTCCGAACAGGACAGCCCAATCCTTCTTCCTCCCCTCTTTATCACCTTGGGATAAATTTACATCCCTATCCTGATCCATTCTCAAAAACGAGCAGTTAAAGCAAAGCAATTAGTTAAATAAAATAAAATATCAAAAGAAAACTGTGAAAGAAAACTGAGTTTGTGTGAAACCTCTGGTAGCACTTCAAAATATAATTAAACATCACTCCACCCAAAAACATAATATGTCAGTTATTCCTAACTAGATATAGTCAGATAATATCGCTTACTGTGTTCCAATGGCAGTTATGTGGCCCCTGCATTTTGTTTTCCATGAAAAATGTTTCTGCACTCACTGGTCTGTCCATCAACTGTAATACGTAGTTTAGCTGGGTAAACTATTACATATCTAATATTCAGTGATCTCAATCGTTGTTTGTCATCATCAAAACGCTTCCTCTGTCGAAGAATCTCCGCGGATAAGTCTGGAAAAAACTTAATCTCATGATCGACATACATGATTCTGCCTTTCATTCTGGCCGCGTGCATCACTCCAACCATATCTTGAACGTTCAGAAACATCATGATCAGCACTCTTGGTGTTGAACGGTTGGCCAGTTGCCTCTACCTGGTATTCTGTGTGCTCTTTCTATGACGGGAGGTGTGGAAAAGTTGCGGAAAATTAACCAGTCTGAGGTTCGATTGCCGTGAACGGTTTTCGAGATCGTCAAGCTTGAGTTAACTATATCCTCAACGTTGCTGATGCGCTCTTCATCCATATCCATGCGCCCGTAGAGGTCTATTACGTCCTCTTTACATTTTGAATTGCATATAAAAAACTGTCCAACTTAGTGACAAAGCCACTTCTCATTAAGTCCAGTTTTGAATTACATCCAGATTTGTATCACAGGTACGGTACCTGAAGAGCTAGCCTCACTTTTATCATCCCCTCCATCATGCTCCGTGACTGAAAGAGAGGGTGATTTACTCCTATTGCCTTTGGTTTATTGCCTTTCTTCGATGCCATTTTGATATTTACTTCCTTCTGAACAGCAATTACATCAAATTAAAGATGTGTCGGTAAATAAAATGGGTACCAGGATACCAGGAGCTCACCACATCATTATTCAGTCTTACAGCTACCAGGTATGTATGAGACAGAATGTGTGGATGAGTACCACATGGTACCACTTAAGAGAAAGATCAGAATCAAGCAATACCTTCTGAGTAAACCAAGAAAATGAGGTTAGAATATCTTGCTTCTTGCTGGTTCAGAAGGCATCCCACACAATTTTGAGGTTTATACAATAAAAGCTGCCAAATCAAACCTTTAGTTTTGTACAATCAAATACACTGAAAGGAAGAAGTGTACAGAAACAGCAGGGAAAGGAAAAGTGAAAGAGTGGAGCTCATGGGTTCAAATTAAAATTTTATTTGTCACATACATATTCATAAACAAATACAACATGCAGTGAAATGCTTTTTATGACTGTCCAACATGTAAACTTGAAAGTAAGAGGATGTAAAGAGAAAAAAAAATATATCAAAAGAAAGAAATAAAAAAATAATAATAATAATAGAAAAAAGGAAATAAATTAAAGTTTATGGTATCCAAAAGTATCAGATATAATTGTACAGTATAAGACCTGAATATACACACACGTACATTGGGAAAAGAATTAAAGTAGGAATGGCCTGCAGTAAGTGTTTACCTTCTCATGTTTGCCGTCAACGAGTAAAAACTAATTCCTGAGCGCTATAGAGAAAAGAGTCCATTGATGGCTGAGGTTTTTCAGTATCTTCCTTGCCCTGGTGCAGCACAGCTTGCTGTAAATGCTCTGCAGCACAGAGAGCTTGGTGTGGATGGTACATTCAGCTGACAGCATCACTCTCTGGAGGGCTTGCTTGTACACCATAACCGTGTCATCAGCAAATCTGATGATTGTGGATGAACTGGAAGTGGCTACACAGTCATATCTGTACAGTGAGCACAGCAGGGGGCTCAGAACACAACTCTGAGGAGCTCCAATGCTGACCACGATAGAGGATGAGGTGTGTTTGCCCACCCTTATAGCTGTTGTCTGTCAGGACGAAACTTAGAATCTACAAACTGCATTTTACATAATTCCCTTTTCTTCAGTCCAGGTTAGTTGTTGTTGTGTGGAGCAGATGTGTAACGGTGTCCTCAGTAGAGCGGTTTGGGGGGAAAGTGAACCCCTCCTCACGTTATAGTCCAAGATGGTGTTTACTTCGCCATCTCTCTTGTCTGTGCCACAAGCACCACTAGCATGAAGGCTTTAATGCTAGCCTTGGAAGCGAGCATTAAAGTTGTTTAGCTCATCTGCCAAATAAGAGTCTGCAATCCCCATTATGGAGGGTGATGTAAGAGGTCAGACATGAGTCTCTACATGGACTAAGATTTTTGTTGATGATATTGTGATTTGTGGTGAGAGTAGGGAGCAGATTTAGATGAGTGACTGTAAATGTGAAGGTATGCGCATAAGGTATCCCCATGTACATCAACCAGCTCAATCATGTACATCAACCAGTACAATCAGCTCATTTCACCCAAATGGTACAAACCCATTTCTCCTTCCTTAGTGTCCAAATTCTCAAACCTCTTACTTTATGCCATTTCCTTAGCTTTTACTTTATACTCCTGCCTACTTTTTTAATCTCTCTCTGACAATCCAGGTACTGTTTTGCCAACCTTTCTTCTTTGATATCCTGCATTTCCTCATTCCACCACATCTCTTTATCTTCATTTCACTTTCAGTATGTCACACTAAGTACCTTACCAGCTGTCTCCCTAATCCCTTCTGCAGTAGTTCCCCACTCATCATGGAGAAAAGGGGAATGTCAGTAGGAGCCAGTAGTCAGTAGGAGTAAGACAGAGTACATATGTGTGAATGAGAGGGAAGGCAGTGGAGTAGTGCAGTTGCAGGGAGAAGAGGAGGTGAAGGTGGATGAGCTTAAGTACCTGGGGTCAACAGTGCAATGTGTGTTAGATAAGAGTAGAAAAAGTGTAGTGGGTGGAGAAGAGTGGCAGTAGTGATTTGTGATAGAAGGTTATCTATTTCTGGATTTTTCATCATTTAGTACTTATTGTCAATATAGAATTACTTAGAAATTGTCCAGTGCAATGTCAAACGTTTTCAGATAGTACTGGGCGGTAAGACAAAAATGTATATCATACTATTTATCGAAATAATACTGGTTATCATTGTATATGACAGTATTTTTTCTTTAACAGCATTTTATTCTTTTTTTATTAAAAAAAAGCGAAAATATAAAATGAGTACAACTTGATAAAGATTTTTTTTACCAACTGAATTTTTATAAATGTGAAGAATTGATATCACGTAACTAATTATGTAACTGGTTCAGGCTGTTGCTGACAACCTTTTTCTGTCAGCACACAATGAAACCTTAGTACCAACCTAGTTTTGTCTGAATGTCTAATTACTGGTCCCAATATTATAATAATGATCCTTCCAGCATCAAAATCCTCTATAGCTCAAAGCAAATTGTCACTATGAACATGTCCATGAGTTCAGTATAATTTGGTAACCTCCCCTTCAGCAGATCTGAATTTTTCAATTCAAATTGTACAATTTAAATAGCATTTATCCTTTTTTATTTATTCATTTATTCTTTTTTTTCTTGGTTGAATTGTTTAGCTTTAGCTTACTGCATTCACCTGCAGTGTCAGCATTTAAGTAGAAACACTAACAAAGAAAATGACACAAAGTTAAAGATCAGGGTCAAAGAAAAGGACAGAGATCCTGTCATTTATACATTTACCATGTGCTGACAACATCACTTTTTGATTTGAGCAACTTCCCCTAAGGAAATGAGATCGGAAACAAGACGTTTCCTGTTTTTCTAATTTTTAGGAACATTCTTTGCCCACTGCTTTGTGCTCATTCACACATGGCATTTTTGTAAGCATATTAAAAAAAAAAGGAATTTAAATTGCAATGTATTTTATACCACAACATATTCTTTTCCTGTGATAGTAATCAGTACATATGCAGAAAAATACAATCATAATATAATTCAAATTCCATGGTTACATTTTAATAAAGACAAAATCTTAAATTATTAGAGCCTGAAAATCTCCCACAAAAAACATGAATTTAGCTAGATCATATATAATTTTCTCTTTACAATTAAAGAAATTTCTTGACACCTACTATGTCAGCATATCAGCAGAAACTAAACAAGAAAGACAGAAGGGATGAACAGAACACTGAAAGAAAACCTTTTTCACCCAAAACATCAATGGGTCAAAATGTAAGTAGATGGACCAGTATAGCTCTGCTCCACTAATCAATGCATCTTTAAATGAGATAAGAATCAGATAAAGCAAAAATACACCTATGTGCTAAAATGACAGTTTACAGAAAATAGGAATTTATTACTAATTTATTTATATTATCACTAAAAGAATTAGTGATTCTAATTCTTTATATTGTCACTAAAGTTGAACTTTATGCACACATTAAATCTGTTTACCAAAATGACTATCAATGTAGCAGTATACAGAATATCTGGAATGTATTCATAGCACTTTTTCCATATTTTGTTATGATACAGACTCCTTCCAAAATAGTTTAAATTCGTGATTTCCATCGAAATTCTATAAACAATACTCAATAAATTATCACTCAAATTTTTTGTACAGATATTTTAAGATTAAAAAGAATTCATATCTACATAATTATTCACTGATTTTGCTCAATACTTTGTTGAAGCTCCTTTGGCAGTAATTACAGCCTAAAGTGATTTAGAGTTTGATGCTAGTGACACAAGAATAGCACACCTACTTTTTGCCAGTTTCTCCCATTTTACCATGAAGGTTGGTCAGCGCACAGGCATCTGTTTACAGGTATTCAATCAGTTGCAAGACTAGGCTCTGGCTGGGCCGCTGAAGTTCCAACACAGAGTAAACCCATATGTTCTTACGGTCATTTCCAGTTTCCATATGAACCATTGCCCTGCTGATGTTTAGAGTGCACTGGAGCAGGTTTTCAGCAAGGATGTCTCTGTTCATTTCTGTATTCATATTTTCCTCGATCTTGACTAGTACTGTATCCACCAAGCAACCACCAAGTACTCAACCCCTCTAAGAACTCAATATTGTTGGAAAACCATCCCAGTTAGTACCCCATAATGTCAGTACTATACAGTAAAAAGCTGTCATCAAAGGAAAATGTTGCTTCTTTAAATATAAAAAAAATATGTTAAACTGAACATCATGCATTTTTAAGCAGAGTTTTCTACTGTTACACAAACACAGCATTTAAACCGTTGTAACCTTTGTGAGCAGCGTGGGGTTACCATTATTTTCTTACAACAGGTTCCCATTTAGTGTATTTGATACATTCACTTGAGATCTAGTAAAAATATATAGTATATGTAATATAGTTTACATTAGTTTACCAAAATAAAAATACCATGATAATATGCAGATCCGTGAATTAAATTAGCAAAGTAAAATTCATTTTATTTACTAATTACTGCTACTGTGTAGAAATTAACTTAAAAAGTTGTGGATTGGTTGGAAATTACAGGAGCACACTAATATATCTACATACATGTTTCTCAGAAATAACAACACAGGCAGTGTTAGATTTTCATATGCAATTCTTTCTTTTTGCACCTGCCTGGGCACATTATTATAAATAGTTTTTATAAGTTCGCTGAAGCTCGCTTAGTCAGCTTATGAATCATCATTAATTTCCATTTTCGGGTGATCTTAGAAAGCTGTGATTGAAACAAAATTCTGTCTATTATTATGTGGGTATATAATAGATTCAATCAAAATCTGGCAACCCTACAGCCAGCCCTATAAGCGCGACACCTGAGGAAAGGGTTCGCGTCTTCCATCTGTGTTTTTGGAGGTGTTGGTCAGTTGGGAAACGCTTCCCGATCTGTGGAAGTTACGGGGGAAGTTTTGAGTCTCAAACCAGCGCTTATTGCTAGGCTTGTGTATCTATTATCATCATTTTATATGGAACTCGGCAACGCCTGAAGCACAACAGGTTTGCTTTTTAATTTAGTTTGATGAACTTTTGTTACATTGTATTTTGTTAAGAATCGGATGTGTTTTGTCCTGAACGAAATAAGCCACAGTTAACCCATATTTAAAATTGTAACTTTTCTTTATTTATTTAACCATTCATATATTTATTCTGGAGGCTTTTACGTATTTTTTTTTACTTCGAATGTAGTGTCCGATTCGAACACACCTGACTCCACTCAGGAAGTCACTGCGCAATTTAAATTACATCGTCCTTGGTCATATTTACAAATGAATTTAAATCTGAAAGTTTGTCTTTGAATGAACTAATTGCTATCGTAATATTTAAATTAAACGTACTTTTTTTTAAATTGAGCTAATTATAGGATTGTGATTTGCAGGAATTTATATTAGCTGCCTAATTATTGATTAACATTTTCCAAATTACATCTGATATTGTGTTTAATATGCCCTCAGAAAAAAAACTTTCACCCTTGGTTTAATATATTATGTAATGTAGATTTACATCCCTAGTCCAGAGCATAATCTTAATTATTTTCATTGGATGTAATCATTGACTTCTGGAGGGAGGCTTATGATTTGAAATGTAGAAGTATGTCCTTGCTTATTCGATTTCAATCCTTTCATTGCTGTTTTTCTCTCTATGTTTAATGTCCCCTGTTTACTAGTTTCACTCGCTCATCCACACTACTTTTATATGTTCTTCTAAAGCACATCGTATGCATAACACTAGTTAAAAAAATTATTGCCACAGCAATTTCAGCACTGATGCATTTGTTAACATATAACCACCTCAAGTAAACATTTCTAGCTATTCTGCTGATGCAGAACTATGGGCTGGTTTTTATATGCACCTTAAACTTTGCTGACTGCTACAATTTAATGGTACGCAGCTGCCGTCTTTTTTTTTTTTTTTTTTTTTTTTTGGAACAGCCAGAATGATAAGCTAAGCCACATTAATTATGTGTTTTTCTGTCACCAACTAGTTAATAAATTACTGCTTTACCTTCCATAGACTGTGCATGAATATGCACTTTTAGACACAATTCATGACTAAAGCACAAATAAGTAAAATTTATCCACTTCACTATAATCTAGGTGCTTTTGAGAACCATGAAAAACCTTCAACATATAAATTTAGTTTACCTTTAATGATATGCAGTGTTTGTGGTATAACCTCATGCAAGTCAAAGTACATTACAATTGTATAGAATTACCACCTAACGGTATCCTCTGAATATTTTGTTTGTCTTGCAGTGTAACCTGTAGCACTACAAGAAGTATTTTTCATGCAGTGAAACATTTTTGCTGTACTGAATATTATTGGTGTTGCTACATTAATCTGTAACACAAAACATACTGTGGTTTTACGTACGTTTCATTCTTGACCTAAAAAATACTTGTGCAATTGCATTATAAGTTCAGCAGTTGTGTGTGTATGTGTGTGAGAGAGAGAGAGAGAGAGAGCATGAAAGTGAATTAAAATGTCTTGTGAATTGCTCTGCAATTTCCTCCTGAAGTTAATGTTAACATAAATTCTTTAGTTAGCTTGCCACAGAGCAATGATTGCGTTCATGTGATTGAGAAGAAGCCTGGGTTAATGTTAAAGCCACAAGGCAAATGCATGTCACAAGATTTTTACATGTTCAGGTCATTATAGAGTGTTTGTATGAGTCTGTTGTTGATGTTGTAGTTGAAACCTGTGCATCACATGCAACATACTTACAACTAAGTTAATGCCTCAAAATAATTCCTTATCTAATGTCAAGGCCTGGCATGAAGATACTGGTGAATGAAAATTAACTGTCCTCAGCAATAGAATGATTTAAATTATGATGAATATAAGGCAAGTAGATTACTGGATTTAATTAGGCAACCTTTGATCTTGGCCAACCTTAACCATAAAGATTTTATTTGAACAACTCTTGATGTACTGTGAACAGTCCAGCATATCATCTGAAGGTAGGTCTCTAAAGCTTTATTTTCCCTTCTAACACATTTACTTGGAAATTTAAGAAGTTTGTATGTGTCTAAACGGTTTGTCTTATAAGACTCATATCTAAGCTTAGAAGTATTTTGGTACTGTTTAAACATGGTTTATTGAGCCGTAACTAATTAAATATGTTTCCAGATATTTTCTGTTTATTAAATGGTATAATGGAAAAAAACACTGTCAAATTTGTATTACTTGCTTGTTTCTTGCTGTTTTTTTTGGATCTGGAATCTTCTTTTTTCTTCTTCTTCAAAAGCGGTATATAAATAAAGGTGACTTGAGTTGACTTGACTTCTGTGCTTTATAAGTGCAAGAAGTGCTGCAAAAGTATAGTGCACATTGCATTTGTTAAGCATTTAGCTTTGTTGTTTTTTTTGTTTTTTTTATAGACCTACAATTCACTTTCCCTACTAATTGTGGTCCAGTGCTGATGGTGTGCATATGCTGAATAGTCTAACTGCTCCATGTAATGAGGTAGCTTTTAGGTGCCCCCCCCCATTTATTTATTTGTTTTTATTTACTTTGAGGTACATCCACCATGTCAACAGAAGTACATACAGTAGCCCTTGCAGTTCCCATGGCTGATTCTACAGTGCCTGCTGTGAGCAATGAGACCAGCCCAGAGATATCTGAAAACCACACAAGCACAACTTCAACAGCAACCACAAGCAAGTTTTTTTCAAGAGAGAAGAAGAGAGGTACACAGTGTTTCGTTTGTGGTGGTTTTTGTATGCTATTTTTATATTGTTCTTTGTCTGAAATATAAATGAAGTGAAAAGTCAATGAAGTTGACTTTTTTTTTCCCCTCTGTCAATGTAAGGTGCTACCCGAAAGCTTTGTTTTTAACCACACCTCTGCATTATTTTGTCTGTTCATTAATCTCGTCTCAGCTCCAGAGAGGACAGATAAGTACTTGCTTGCCAGGTTTCAAGGTGATGGTGTTCGATATAAGGCCAAACTGATTGGCATTGATGATGTGCCTGAAGCTAGAGGGGACAAAATGAGTCAGGACTCCATGATGAAACTGAAGGTACAGATCAAAAGTCCACAAACTGTTATGACCTGTAACTTAAAATTCAGAATTGGCATTAAATATAACCCTTTAAAACCTTCAATTAGAAAGGTTAATGTTAATGTAACTGGCATTTGAAGCACTTTTATGGTTTTGTGGTTTATGAGTCTGTTTATTTGTATAGGGCTTGGCTGTGGCTGCTCGTTCGCAAGGCAAACACAAGCAAAGAATCTGGGTGAACATCTCTCTAGAGGGAATTAAGATAATTGATGAAAAAACTGGTGTAAGAAATAGTTTTGATTACATTTTAGACACTAATTTCCAATATACTGACCCTATGTGTTTAAATGTTCTGATTTGTGTATTGTTTGTCTGTTTGTTTTATTGCTGTGCTTTCCCCTGCAGGTAATTGAACATGAGCATGCTGTGAACAAGATCTCATTTATTGCTCGTGATATCACAGATAACCGAGCATTTGGATATGTGTGTGGAGCAGAAGGCCAGCATCAATTCTTTGCCATCAAGACAACTCAGCAGGTTTCTACTCTGTCTCTCTTGGAATGTGCCAGGATGTGCCTTGTCTCTAAAGATACACATTAGTTCATGTTTCAAAGATGTTTGGTTTTGTAGATTTGTAGAAAATATATATATGGATTTAGCAACAGTTTAAAATTGCACATTGGTCAAGCCACAACCTTGTCAAGGTTGTGAATATAATAGAATAGCCTTAATTTGCCTCACGTACATTACAACACAATGAAATTTTTTCTTCAGATATCACAGCTTGTTTGGAAGCTGGGGTCAGAGCGCAGGGTCAGCCATGATACGGCACCCATGGAGCACAGAGGGGCCTTGCTCATGGACCCAAGGGTGGCAGCTTGGCAATACCGGTGCTCGAACCCCCAACTTCTGATCAGTAGCCCAGCGTTTTATACCACTGTGCTACCCCCTCCCCAGTTTTCGCATATCCCAGGAAACTGAGATCAGAGTGCAGGGTCAAGCCATCGCACGTGGTTTAAAAACTAGTCATATCGGAGTGATTTTGTTAATTTATTGCTTGACACTCATGGATGTTAAGGAACCAAAATCTCTGTAGGTTATGTGTAAGAAACAGAATTGAATAGTTAACCTTTTAACTCTCTTAGTCAGTTATTTGGTCTTTTGTTATGTGACTCCTGTAGAAGCTCCACAATGCAATAAATCAGGTTTTATTGACCAGGTCCAAATCTTGACGTTATTGTTACTACAATAATTACGGGAGTCACTTGACAAAATAACTAACACTGACCAAAAGCTATTAGACATGAGCTACTCTGTTAGTCTGTTTATCATTATTTGTGCTTTGATGCATTGTCTCAGGATGCATTTTCATTACTGTAACTATAGATAGTTTGTTTATGTAGATGTGTTTATTAAAAATAACATTTTATTTAATTTCTGATGAAAGGAATGAAATAAACTAAATGACTTAAAGATTTGTTAATTTTTATGAACAAGAGGGGGGGTAGCTCAGTGCGGAGGGGGGTAGCTCAGTGGTCTAAGGCGCTGGGGTGCTGATCTGGGGTGCCAAGCTTGGGTCCTTGAGCAAGACCCTTAACCCTCTGTGCTCCAGGGGCGCCGTATCATGGCTGACCCTGCGCTCTGACCCCAGCTACCAACATCAAGCTGGGATATGCGAAGAAAGAGTTTCACTGTGCTGTAATGTGACCAATAAAAATTATATTATTGTAGGGGAAAATAAAGTGTGTGTGTGTGTGTGTGTGTGTGTGTGTGTGTGTGTAAAAACTACATACACAAATATGTATGTGTTTGTATCTTGATTCCCTTCAGGCACAACCACTCGTCATGGATCTGAAAGATCTATTTCAGGTGATTTTCAATACAAGGGCGAAAGAAGCAGAAACTACAGAGAAGGTAATGCTGATTAACTGAAACTTTTTTTTTATTGCTTCAGTATTGAGTATAAATTATTCTATTCCCTTCTCAGCAAATAAATCTGACCTCATAATATTTTGGCATGTGCTAGAACTTTTCTGGTGTCTAGTATTGCTGTGAGTGTGTTGGCACAGATAACCATGTTTAACATTATGCTACATTCTTGTGGTTATCTGAAAGTGTGGTATTTAATTAAAATGTTATTTAGCATCCTTTTTTCTAAAAAACAAATATATATATAATTTTTTTTTTTCCCCTTTGTTTAAGGACAATGGCAGTACTGTTATCGAGGTAGGTATTGTACATTCACCAGTTAAGAAGTGCGTTCTTTTCAATTCCACTGCTTTAGTATTTGACTTGATTTCATGTCTCTTTGTTTAAAGAATGGAAGTGATACCTTGCTTAGTTTGGATGGTCAAGTGGAGACATTAAAAGTAAGATTTGTTTTAGAATTGTCATTAGTTGTTCATTATATTTGAAAGGATGGGGAATTATTTTTTTTTCTGCATCCAGCCTATAGAGCAAATGGACCTTTTTGGCGACATGTCTACACCTCCAGATATCAACGCTCCTGTGGTAATATATGGTCAATCCACATTGTTATTGTTATAAGTATCTAGGTAATTCACATAATTGTAAAGAGTTACACTTGTTGATACATGGGTTTATACTTTCATTTCCTTCATGTTGCTGTCATATTTACAAAAGATATTTTGTAATCGTGAAAAATTTATGGCTTTTTCTGTGACTCTATGATTCAGTCAGCAATCCGATTTTAACTTGCTAGCAAATTATAAAAAAAATTAGTATTGACTAACCAAGACTCTCCTCCTCTTTTCTTACCCTTATTTTCTTACTCTTGCCTTATCTTTTGCATTCCATTTCTTCTTTCCTATAATTAGCTGGACAGTGTTTTGTTGCTGGAGCTCACTTCATTGATTGATGCCAATCAGAACCACCTTAAAGTCAATCCTTTCATCACTTATCCAACAGTTCCTTGCAACACACCCACTGATCCCACTTTGTCTTCAGTTTTAGATATAGTCTTAAGTCCCAGTCCAGTCCCATTCAGCAATGACCCATTTGATCCACATATTAAACAATTTGGGCAATCTGTCTCACCCATGTTGACCAATTCCATATCATTTTCTGATTGCGATATGAAAAGGAAAATAGAGAGCCCTCTTTCTTCCAACTTGCATGATCAGACACAAGTTTACTTACCCCAAATTCCTTCTCCACTATGTAATGGTCTCATCAACCCTGTGCTTCCTATGCTTCAATCTTCACCTGTCTGTAAAATTCAAGCTATGCCACCTGTTTCACATAACGAAGGGGTGATGGCCCTTTGTCTCCCACCACCAAGCTCTAACTGTGGCCATGTGCAGAGGAGACAGAAGGTGAACTTTAATATTTATTTGCACAATATAAATTAGCGTTTGGTGATTGGTGGCTTTTCACGGGTGCCATCTTTTTCATTCATTATTTTCCCATAGTAATTTGTGGTCCTCAATTTTTTATTTATTTATTTATTTTTATATATACTACTATTATTATTATTATTATTATTATTATTATTATTTAATATTATTATTTTAAAATCTTCTTTCTTACCATTTTGTACAAGTTATTTGTAGTCCAGGACAGAAACTGCATTGGTGACGTCTGTGGTGCACTGGTAGTATATGTGCGGAATCTATAATTTTATCATGTAAATTCAGGGTAGTATATAGATTGGATATGCTAAACTCAATTAAATCCAATACATTTTCATTTGTATACTGCTTTTAACAATGTACACTGTCTCAGGGTAGCTTTTCACAGATAATTAAGTAAAATGGGAAATAATTGTTCTTTATAAATGTAAATTTGTTCCTTATGAGCAAGCCGGTGGCAACTGTGGCAATGAAAAACATGCTAAGATGTAGTTAGAAACCTTGAGAGGAACCAGACTCAGGAGGGAACTCATCCCCATCTGAATGGCACTGAATGTCTGTTTATTACTGCTAAAGATGTTAAGGTGATCAAATGTAATGTAAACTGTAGCCTTGAGCCAATTTGACCATAGATTAGGCCTCCAGTCGACAACTGCTGGGACAATTTGGCAGGTACGAGGAGAGGGGCAGGAACAGTGATCAATGGTTCTTCAGGGGCGTGTACAACAGCCAAGAGAGCGATGAACAAACGAGAGAAAAAGACTTGGATTACTGAGTATCCATATTGTTGTGTGGGATTGATGATTTTTAAGTGTTCATGGGGTAGATTACATGAGGGAACTTGTTTTGGTGCTTGGCTTTGAGCTATTTTACTCACTCTGGATTTGTGTAGTTCTTGAAGTTAGCAAGGGAACACCCGTAATCCTTTCTGTGGTCTTCTAATGTTGTATTTGGGCTAAACAAGACTATTAAGGAAGTACACGGGGACAATCTTGATGATTACTTAGTAGGACTGTTTGAGCAGTTCCTGTGGCAGGTTAAACTTCCTCAGCTGGTGAAAGAAAACATTCTGTTGGGCTTTTTTTAACAATGGAGTGGATGTGATCGTCCCACTTCAGACCCTGAGAGATGGTGATGCCGAAGAACTAGAATAACTTCTCTGCTGCCACAGTGTTGTCCTTGGTTTAGATTGGGGGCAGTGCAGGGCAGGGGGAGCGCATGGCACTCAAAACCCACTGATTTGAGTGTGTTAAGATTGTTAAAACACCAGGCAACCAGCTGTTGAACCTCACATCTTTATGCAGATTCGTCATTGTCATATGAGGTGAATGACTGTAGTGTCATCTGTAAACTTCAGGCAATTGACCGAGGGGTCTGTAGAGCTGTGAGATTCATAATTAATGCATGATTTAATGGGAGGCCAGTGTAGACTCGTTTTAATGACATTTCTAAGGAGAAAGGATGTGGTCCTGGTAACGTTATCCACATGAGCCTCAAGTATTTATATCTTATTTGAGTTATAAAGGAAGTTAGCAAGCCTCCTAATCTAATGTCTGTCACACCTCAGCATTTAAGATAATTCTCTGATTTGGTTTTGCTGAAATATACAGCAGTGGAAGCTAATATCATGTTTGCATATAATTTCACTTGGAGACATTCAGTATATAAAGAAAAAATAAAGTGCCTAAGACGGGTTCTTGTGGAACTCAAAACTTTACCTCCTAGGAGTTGGAGAACTCACCATTTACAAACTGATGATGATCAATCGAATAAGATCCAGACAAGGAGAGAGTAGTTCCCTTTATTCTAACAACTTTTTCTAGTTCTCGTAAGTAGGATATTGTGATCACTGGTGTCAAAAGCTGCACTAAGATCAAGCAACACTTGAAAGGGAACACAGCCGTCATCAGAAGCCAATAACTCGTTATTTACCACTTTAACATAAATCGTAGTGCAGAGACAGCGATGGTTAAAGTCCTGACTGACACACACATGTAGATAAGGGATCTAGAACACAAGTTTTGGGACACTTAAATGTAATTTATTATATATATATATATATATATATATATATATATATATATATATATATATATATATATATATATATATATATATATATATATATATATATATATATATAATTATAAATTGCATTTAAGTGTCCCATTTATAAATGTAATCCCTTGTGAACCTGGCATTATGAATGCAGAATCCCTGATTAGGATAAAACAATATTTAATAAATAGGATGATGCATAGTGATGGTTGAAACTTTGAAAGTTCAATTTGTATTCACTCAGTGTCATATTCTAATTTGAAATGTAATGCCTATTTATTGTTTGTGTGTGGGTAATTCTTCACTCTCAAGTCTTCTGGAAATGAAATGCTTGGGACCAATATATTTGCGTCACCAACACGGGATGAAGGTCAACACTTGGCCCATTCTAGTTCCTCTATTCCAGGAGATCTGTTCAACAATACAATCACCTCCAAGCCTGCTCTTGGTTAGTGATGCTTTATTTTTAAGATTTGAATAATCATTTATTACAATTAATTCTAGGTAATTAGATTATCAGCTGTATTTTAAATTTAACCACTATAGTGGTGGTCAGTATGCAGTACATAATGTATTTAATATTTATTCAGAACTCTGAATTTTTTTTTTTTGTTCCTTTCATTAATTTTAGGGTCCATGCCATTGGGATCACCATCTATTTGTCAACCTTCTACAACAGGTCTATGGGGTCAACAAGCCCTCTCATTGTTTCCTCTCCAAGGCTCTATTCCCCAAGTACCAGTCCAGGGTGCACCATTAAATTCAGTTTCCCAGCCCTGTGGGTTTGGAACACAAGTAACTCAATGGGGCCAGCAGATGCCTTCTTCACTTGGTCCTCCAGCTGCTAGCCAAGCTTGGGGCCAACTTGCAACCACAGCAGCCTGGTCCCAGTCTGGCACAGTGTGCAACCCCTTTCAACCCAGTCAATTTACTCCAATGATGGCTCCAGCCAGAGGTATTACAGTGCAGTCTTCTTCAGGGCTCCCCCTTCCATGTCAGCCTTCCCCTACAACTGAAGGGTTCCCCATCAGTAAAAATGCTTTTACTGATCTGGACCCTCTTGGTGAAAAGGAACAAAAAACTGGAAAAGAGATGTTTAAAAATTTTCAGATGGCAAAACCTGGAAGTGCCCCTCTGTCAGCACAAAACACTAATACTTCATTTGATCAGTACTTTTCCAACAAAGTTGGGGTAGCCCAGGAAGCAGCTGACCATGATGAATTTGATATCAGCCAACTCTCTGAAAAATCTACTGGTAATAACCTACTTATTTTACCTATGTGTGTGTGTGTGTGTGTGTGTGTGTGTGTGTGTGTGTGTGTGTATATATGTGTGTGTATGTATATATATATATATATATATATATATATATATATATATATTAATTACACACACACAGACAGAGAGAGAGAATTCATGTGTTGTTAATTTCAGAGCCACCTGTACCTTCCCTTCAGAAGGCCTCTACAGCTACACCACCAGCTCTAGTTCCAAGCTTGAACAATTTCTCAGCAGGACTGACCATGGATGCTGCTTTCACTCCTAATCCAGTTCCATCAGACCCGTTACCTGTTGCCAGCCTTTTTGATGACAGTTTTGGAAGCAGCTTTGTAGCACCACTTGGAGCGGTAAATGTCAAATACAACTAAAGAATAAGATATAGTTAAATAGGCCTGGACAGTTGGCATGAATGTGTTCAACTAAATCCAGAATTTAAGGTGGTTGTTTACTCAACTACTGGCTTATTAATTCTGTAATCTTTCCTTTGCAGAGTAGTTCAGCTTCACAGACCAGTGCAAAAGCTGATGCGTTTGTTGATCCTTTTGGGGAAAATCCTTTTGCCTAAACTTTGTCAAATCCTTGAATAATACTAAGGTATGTATCATAAATCAGGACAGCACACCAAAAGGCCAAAGTTTTGAACAGCTCAAGAGGTCTAAATGTAGCATTAATGTTACAGAAAATTATGGGAATCCATTTGTATAATCTACTGTTTCCTATTGTTGACAGTGAGTTAGAAGCATGTAGTTGTACTGAATATATTCGTGTTTTTAACATTTATAATTTCTTAGCACACGTCATATGACATTTTGGCGCAGTTCGGAGACAACTCCTGCACTAGGGCTGAATAAAGGGGGACATACTTTGGAATAGGATGTCCAATTGTGTGTGTGTGTGGTGATCCTTAATGTAGACATTTTTCTCTCTTCAGTTTCTTCCAAGTTTGAAACCATCTAAAGCAGGATATGCAATGCCTTTCACCAGCCTTCATCCACTGTCCAAGTTCCATCACACATTCTTTCTTTTCGTTCTTTATCTTTTGTCTATTTTTTTCCAATAATCAGTTAAATGCTAGTTTCATTTGGGATTTAAAAAAATTATTTGTTCATTAGTGAGGAATAAGTGAGGGGTAAAAAAAACTGGGATGAGCACATAAATTGCTACCTTGTGCCAGTGGATTTCAAATGCTTACTGGACAATAAAAGAAAGCATAAAATAATTCCTCTTTCTGCCTTTTTTTTTCTTTATTATTAAGTGTGTGTGTGTGTGTGTGTGTGTGTGTGTGTGTGTGTGTGTGTGGAGAGAGAGAGAAAGATGGACTTTTTGTTCCTTTATTTGACATTAGTCATGTTATTAAATCAGATTGATTTTAATTAAATAAATCAAATAAATACCAGTTCAGAACAATAGGGCATCAATAAAAGGATTGACAGTAAAAATGTGTGATTGTTCAGAGGAGAGAGAGATTTTTGACTTTTATGCTCCTTTATTTGACACATCATGGAATTAACATGACTTGCGTCAGTTTGACTTATATAGTCAAATAAGTAAAAACGTGAATAAAATAAATAACAGGTCAGAGTAATACATGGCATAAGAGTACAAGCGATGACAGTAAAAAAAAAAAGTGGCTCTGGTGTAAAAATCAGTTTTTCATCTATTACAGAACATAGAGCTTCAATACCACACCACACAGTCTCAAACATCTTAATGTCCCTCATACTCTTAAAAATTTAAATCAAGACTAATTCTGGATTTTAAAAGCCTGGAGAAAATTCTTCTTGCATCATGGTCAGTGTTTTGAACTACTTTGTTTTTTTTCTACTTGGGTATATGGCCATTTTTGCTTGACCAAACACAAAGTTAATTAATTGGCACATGTACCCATTTCTCCTGATGTACTTAAAACCAAGAATAAAACACTACATGGTAAAAGTCGCATTAAAAGAACTTGGAATGTGTTTTAAAAGCACAAACAGTGGCTGCAATCTACTGCAGTGACTAAAAGCATGAAAAACAGTTTCTCTCTGTGAACAGAACGGGTAGTCATGTAAAATGTCAGGGTTTAAAATACAGATAAAAGCGTTCACAGAGATAAGATGTAAAATCCTCCACTGGAGTCGGCAGCTTTTTTGGTTAACGGTGGTTTGTACAACGCCCTCCACTCAGGTTCAACCTCATAATTAACGCAAAACTCTTTTCTCCACTGGGTGTCTACCCTCCCATTCAGCTTTTTCTTATTTAAAACCTTCACGCAGGCCCTGTAGAGCAATTTCCCTGACGCTGTCCCAAAGTCCATCTCCCCTTCACCACTGCACTCCAGGAGGGGACCACCACACCCTTCAAGATCGGGAGCGATGTCCAGCCGGGGAATGGTTTCCTCCTCTGTAGAACCGGGCTCGCCAATCCTGTAGTCCTTCATCTGAATACGCTCCTCTGCTGTTGGGGTCGACCTCCAGCGCTGTAGGAACTGGTTAGCAATGAGCAGGGACCCGAGTCCTATACGTGCGGCCAGGTCCCCCTCTCGCGACAGATCTGTCCTTGCGACGTGGTGATCCCTGAGGTGACCAGAGTTCTGGACAGCATTGAGCTGGTTGCACTGAAGACGTCCAGACAACTCCCAAAGACCAGGGGTCCCACAGTCCTTAGTTCTGTGTTTAAAAAGAGTCCACAAGTCCACAATAAAAGACTGGTAATCCAGAAATCTCCATTTTTTTTTTTTTTGCTTCCATAAAAATAAGACTGTCCATTCCCAGTCCTCCAACTGTGTGCAAAAGTTCACTGGCTGCTGCTCTCCATACCAGGTTCCCGGGCCCCGTTAGGAGTCGCTGGATAAATTGGAGGCGAAAGGCTGCAGTTCTGCTGGCGAGATCAACCAGCCCTTGCCCCCCTTCCTCCTTGGGTAGGTGGAGGATGCTTTGCGGAATCCAGTGCAGACCATCCCAGAAGAAATCCACGAGCAGGGCCTGGATGTTTGCTAGCAGGTTTGGCGGTGGCTCCAGGCACGCCAGCTTGTGCCACAGGGACGACGCTGCAAGGTTGTTGATGACCAGCGCTCTGCCCCTGTAGGACGTCTTTGGAACCAGCCGCTTCCACCTTCTCAGTCTGCCCTTGATGTGCTCTACAGTGCCTTCCCAGTTTTTGCTTAAAAACTCACTCTTACCTACACCCAAGTATTTAAAACCCCCTCTTTGACACACCAGACCTACGGGGAATGTAGGCTCCTCGCCAACCCACTCCCCAACTCAAACTGCTTCACTTTTTCCCCAGTTCACTTTTGCTGATGATAAAAACTCTTTTAAAACATCAATTAAAACATTCACATCAGCTTGGGATCCCACCCTTACAGCCAGGTCGTCTGCATATGCTGACAGACAAAGTGAAGCATTACGGTGTGGAATATTAAAACCAGAGATTCTATTTCTTAAAATGATTAAAAGAGGTTCAATAGTTAGAGTGTACAGCATTCCAGACAGAGAACAGCCTTGTCTAATACCTCTGTTTACTCTATAAACCACCATTAACCTTTAGAACACTAAAGTCAGGGTTGAACCCAAAAGCTTCTAATTGCTTCCATAAATATTCATGCTCAACCCGGTAAAAAGCCTTCTCCTGATCTAGGAAAATCAGACCAGTCCTTATACCCAATAGCCAATACCCAATACCCAATGTCCAGAATTAGGTGCACATTATCATGAATTGACCTGCCGGGCACACAGAACGACTGGTCAAAGTGAATGACCTGCTCCATCACCTTCGTCAGTCTCAAAGCTAATGTTTTTGACAGTAGTTTGCAGTCGGTGGACAGTAGTGACACCAGGCACCAGTTCTTCAGGTGGGTCAGGTCTCCCTTTTTCGGCAACAGGGTCAGGACGGCTCTCCTGCAGCTCGATGGAAGCTGACCGCTCTTCACACTGTCCCGTAGGACCTCTAGCACGTCCTGCCCTGTTGTTGCCCAGAATGCTTTGTAGAATTCGACTAGGAGGACATCTATCCCTGGCGCACGCCAGAGTTCCACTATCTCTATCTCCTGAGCTTTAAGTGATCTGGCGAAGTCTCTTGTGACGTTGAGAGTGTACTCTTGACAGAAAACTTTAGTTTGTGCTTTTGTGATATCCCACCATTGCTGTAGGGAATTAAAAGCTGCCTTCTCCCGTTTAAAAGAATTCCATAAAAAAATAATTTAAAAAAATTCTAAAATTAGAATCTTCTAAAAGTGAGGTTTTAAAATGCCAGTAGGCACTCCTAGTTTTTATGTTCTTTTTACAGTGCATTGGACCATGCAGTGGTCTGAGATGCCTACTGGACAAATAAACAATTTTATAAAACATTTGATTAAAACAATAAAACCGGTCTAATCTGGCCAGGGAGAGGGTATTGTCATGGCGTGGGCCCACGTGTACTGTCTCTGCTTATTGTGTAAACTCCTCCATATGTCAGAGAGATTGTGGGCCTCTACCAATTCCCATAAACGCTTACGGGACGCTACATGAGGTTCTGGGTGATTGCTGTATAAGTTTTCTGCTGTGCAATTAAAATCACCGCCCACAATTAAAAACTCTGCAGTGCTGCAGTTTAAAATGGCATTGTTGAGTTTATCTAAAAAGACTATCTTCTCCACTGCATTTGTGGGAGCGTACAAGCAGATAAAAACAATAACCTCATTCTCGTACGTAGCGGCTATTTTTAAAAGCCTTCCGTTTAAAATTTCTTCTGCCGAGTAAGAGACCAGAATAAAATTGCAAGTAAAAAGCACGGCAACACCATCACTGAGAGATGTGTTATGGCTTAAAATCACCAACCCGTCCCACTCCTTCACCCAATCAGCAGCGTTACTCATGTTACTGTGGGTCTCCTGCAACATAACAACATCTATGCGTTTTTGTTTCATTAGTTCGTACATTTTTGCTCTCTTTGTGTGTTCCCTTGCTCCATTTATATTGAGGCTCGCAATCTGGATTTTATTCATTAAAATGAAGTAAGAATAAAACCCACCACACCTTGTATCAGTCATCATCAGAGATCTCCTTCTTGACCTTTGTTATCAGTTTCTTCAGTCTGGATATTTCCTGGTGGTCAGTAAAAGCACTTTCCCTTCTAAAGTGCTTCACATCGTGAAGAAACTGTTTCTGGTCAGCAAAAAACTCCTCGACTGATACGTTTTTCTGCCACTTGGTGTTTCTTAAAAATTCTTTCATTTCCTCAATACTGTAAAACACATTTAACATTTCCTCCTGAGAGTCTACGCTGAGGACTAAGTCAGATAGACCATCTTCACTGTCTGATTCTGGTTCCTCCACCTTCAGATCTTTTTTGGCCTGCTTTTTGCCATGTCCCTTACCTCGCTTCTTTCTTTTGGTCGCTACCTTGATTCATGTACTTGTGTAGTGACCCGTGTCTCCTTGCGACAGCTCGGCACTCCTGTGCCTGCCTCTGCCAGTGCAGGCAGCTCCAGTGCTGCTCCAGAGACCACTGTCTCGGCTCTTTCAGGTTCCTCTCGCTTATTTGGTTCAGCTGAGCAGGGCTTCACCTGGTCCGGATCAGCCAAGCAAGGCTTTTCCAGGTTCGGTTCAGCCAAGCGGGGCTTCTCCAGGACAGGCTTAGCCAAGCAGGGTGTTCCGGAGGTGGATAAGTCACCATTGGAGCTCTGGGCAGCGGTCTCGGCTTGGGGCTCGCCCTCACTAGGCCCTGGTGCAGCAGCGGTTGCGGGGATTTCAGCAGCAGCGAGGGCCGACGAGCTGCAGCAGCCGCAGGGGGAACGGTCTACAGCCGGCTCGGCTCGGCCGCTTCTTTGGCCCGGTCGCTTGGAGACACACCCGGCTCACTCTGCCATATCAGGGCAGGTGCGGACAAGATGCCCCATCTGACCACATTTAAAACATTTCATTTCAGCATCGGTGGAGAAAAAAATGTTGTCAGAATTGTCAACGCGAAATTTCATGACCATGTTTAGCTCGTTCAACCCTTCATTGAGAATAACATGGGCGATTCTCCTAAACGACACGACATGTTTAAACGATGAGGACTTGTAGCTGATGCTGATTCTCTTTGAGGGGGAGACGACTTGCCCGTACCGAGACAACTCTTTAGCAATAACCTTGTTGCTAATGAAGGGAGGGACATTAGACAATAGGACTTTTTTTGCAGGAGAACTGAGGGGGAAAACCAGTACACATTCATTATTTATGACAACCCCTTTCTGGATTAGTTTGGCCACTTTTTCCAGACTGTTAAAAAAAAAACAACTATAGCTTTGTTCATTCGTGTGGCAGAGACAATGCTCTCATGCTCCACCACCACGCTGATTGCTACCAAGCAATCCTCGACACTCAAGCCACACACCACCCGAACCCCCGAGCTGCCGAGTTAAACTCTCATAGTTTGTCTCAGAGTTTGTCTTCCTGTGAGAGCACGCTACTCGCCATGCTGCTCTCTCTTACAAACACACAGACACACACTCACACTAGGGACAATTTTCCAATGTGCCAATCAACCTACCGTGCATGTTTTTGGACCGAGGGAGGAAACCGGAGAACCCGGAGAAAAACCTCCTTGAGGCACGGGGAGAACATGCAAACTCCACACACACATGGCTGACACGGGAATCGAACCCGGGCCCTGGCGGTGCGAGGCGAACGTGCTAACCACTATGCCACCGTATCCCCAGTATCGATATTTATTTATCTAAATATCGATATTTTTGACAACATTTATACATACATGCTTTGTTCATTTGTGAGGCAGAGACAATGCTCTCATGCTCCACCACCACGCTGATTGCTACCAAGCAATCCTCGACACTCAAGCCACACACCACCCGAACCCCGAGCTGCCGAGTTAAACTCTCATAGAGTTTGTCTTCCTGAGAGAGCACGCTACTCGCCATGCTGCTCTCTCTCACAAACACACAGACACACACACTCACACATACAAAGTTGTTCCGAGATGTTAAACGGAATAAATTGCGAAAACGCAGAAAAAATTGGCAAAAAGCCAACAGCTCTCACACGCTCCGCACGCCACGCTCACTCCCCCATGCATGCGGAGAGAGAGAGAGAGAGATATCCCATAGCCGCATTTCTTTGTGTATCTTCAAAAAGATTCTCTGCAGTGGCCATGTAGAGCAAATCATGGGAAACTGTGTTATGCCTCGCGCATACTTGTGTAATTAAACTCATTATTGTTGTCACTCATGTATTTATTTATTAAATCTTGAACAGCATGCCTTATTCCAAAAAGGTGCCTGAAATTTCACACTAACTCCGTGCATTTACGACCAGTTTAAAAGACGTGCTCCACTTCCTACTCTTCCTGCTTTGAACGCACGGTATATAAATCTACCGGCTAGCGGTTTTGTACGCACGTGACTCACAGATTATTTTTTTAATAAATATGATTTAATAAAAAATGTAATAAAAAGCAAATTTCTTTCATTCTGCGATCATAAAATATAAGTTCACAGAGAAGTCATGTGAACATGTTAATTAATCAATAACAGAAGCTGGCTGAAGAAAATGCTTTGCGTATTATTTATAACTTGTATGCGAGCATTTCCTTACCACGGTATTTCTCAAATTGTGGGGCGCGACGCGTGCCAGGGGCATAACAGAAAATAATTGAGAAGAACTTTTCGTGTTATAAATGTTAAGCAAATTATTTCTCTCACCATTTTTGCTGATCCAAAAAAAGTTGTCAAAAAACATACTGATCCAAAAACCAATCTGTTTTTTAAATCAGATAACGTATTGCTTCAACTATGTTTAATATGAGTACAATTACATTTATTGAGGTATTTGCAACAAATGGTAGTTGAAGCTTAATTTGTATACCGACATTTTACTGTAGATTAAGCACACTAATATGGCTAGATGAATTTTCGTAATCCAGTTAGTCGAGGAATCGTTACAGCCCAAATATACATATAGTGTGTGTGTGTGTGTGTACACCTGCATATGCATGTACATAGTAGTGTTGTCACGATACTGGAATTTCTAAATTCGATACAATACCTTGAAAAATGTCGATATTCGATACGATTATTATTCTGCTTAGTCTCATTGTACTGCTATTATTTTGATACTATGGGAAAAAAAGCTGCCACAATATTAAGGGGTAAATCTTTTTTTTTTTTATTTGAGGACACATTGCAGAATTTAAGTAATATTTTTTTAATTAAGTTATTTACATTTGACCACAGCCAAAGTATTTATTTCGAAGATTTCTCTGTCACATTAAATTAACTTTAAGAATTACGTGAAAAACGAGACAACATTCATATCAGCAACAATACCAGGTCATCATATTTAATGATTCATTAATACAAATGATCGAAAACACTGCTGCACGACTTTTATCAGCTCCACCTGCAACATAATCCACTTAGTCGCGCTTGTTGATCTACAGCAGAAACTATAAACACCAACGAAGAAACTCAACACTGCACCACCGCCATCTAGCGTCCCAGTTGTTATTAGCGCCTTTTTGTTAGCACTGCTCTGTAGCAACACTCATATTGGCATATTGTCTTGTTTGTGTCCTCAGGCTTTCCATGTTAATTTGGAAATGTCCATGTTCATTTCCATGCTCATGTTCTTGCTTTATATCCAATATATTTCCAGAGAGCACACCTGATGTGTTCTTTTAACCAAAGACGGTCACTGGCCATGTGTGGTGTTTGTCAACGTGCCTTTGGAGAGAGGTGAAAGTGAAAGCTCGGCTAGTATCAGTATATCGATACTTAGTATTTGTACTGTTCAGATATTTCAGTATCGATATTCATTCATTCATCTTCTACCGCTTTATCCGATCTCTCGGGTCACGGGGATCCTGTGCCTATCTAAGGAGTCTATGGGCATTAAGGCAGGATACACCCTGGATGGAATGCCAACCCATCGCAGGGCACACACACACATTCACACACACATTCATACACTAGGGACAATTTTCCAAGGTGCCAATCAACCTACCGTGCATGTTTTTGGACCGGGAGGAAACCGGAGAACCCGGAGAAAAACCTCCTTGAGGCACGGGGAGAACATGCAAACTAAAACCACACACACACATGGCTGAGACGGGAATCGAACCCGGGCCCTGGCGGTGTGAGGCGAACGTGCTAACCACTATGCCACCGTGTCCCCAGTATCAATATTTATTTATCTAAATATCGATATTTTTGACAACACTTATACATAGACTGATCCAAGAGTATGAATAATTTTGAATGAATAATGTAGTTTTAGTTGTTATGTACTGATTGCGGTAATATAAATTGCTGTGCTTTGCCTGACCGTGTTGTCATAGCTGCTGTTATAAAAATCAAATTACGTCGTCCTTAATTAGAATTGCCTTTTTTAAATAAGCATGTTTACATATTGCTTTAACTATGTTTAATATGTTATTATATTTATTGAGGTATTTGCAACAAATGGTAGTTGAAGCCTAAATTGTATACCGACATTTTACTATTTTCTGTGTAGCCTCTGTGTGTCTTATTTTGTTCACATGATGTGGAATTTCTTAGTCTAATGAAAAGCACATACAGTTCCCGGCCAGAAAAGCTTTCAGTTACTACAATGAGGTAAAGAGCACTGAGATGTGACTTGATTACAGAAGCTACTGAGAGAACAGCATCACCAGTGTACCTATTGTCATCTGCCAAGAATTTGCCATTATCCCTTCAGAGCTATTAATATGTGGTGGATAGCATTGCTGTGGGTATGTCAGACTATAGAGTCACAGTGAAAGCTTTACCTCACTATTTTGTTGTTGCTTGAGACTTAGAAATATTTGAGAGGGCAGATCAGGCAGCCATAGTATAAAAGACGCATGTTATTGAGAAACTTTTAACTTTGTGCTATAGAGCTAGGTTTATTGCAAAATCTTTTTAAAAAAGATTTGTGTGGATGACTTTTACAATGTCTCGTCCTCTATTCAATCGCAGTGGTTGCTGGAATCCTCTCCAGGACTGGCCGAAGTCAAGCATTTTAGATCAGTGCTTGGGAGTACCTTTTCTTCATGAAACAGATGGCAGTAGTTGGTTAAACATTGTAAGGAAAACACTGGAAACCTCTTCCTGGCCGGTAATTTGTTCATTTCCTTTGGTAACTACTGTTTGTCTAGAAGACTCTCCTTCACCTACAGATGGAGAAGATTTTTCACATGTTAAATGTGACCGTAAACCCTGGAGAATATCTTTAGATGTCAGCCATTTTTGTCCAGAGGAAATTTGTGTCAAAGTCGATAATTGCTACTTAGAAATTGCAGGTATGTCATGTATTATTTGTCTTCTCAAGTAATCCTAAAAGCTTTGTGATGCAATTAATATGTATGATGAATTGTTAATTAACTTCCATATTTAGAATTTTGCCTTTAGTTTCTTTATATTCATTCATTTTATATTTAAGGGGAACACAAGGAAAAACATAATGACCATGGGACCATTTCAAAGAGATTTACAAGGAAGTATAAGTAAGACTAAATATATATATATTATCAAATTTCTTATCAAATGATGGTTTGATAAGATTGATGGTTCCTTTTTTTCCAATTTCTGCACTGCAGTGGTGAAAGGGAACCAAACTAACAAAAATGTGTCACATTTCAAAATGTATATTGCATGTTTAATGTGTAATGCAATGATTAACTAGCATCATTATAGACCTTAAATCATTTTGTTTTCCTGGATCATATGTTGATTTAACTCGCTTTTCATTCCACAGGTTGCCCTCAGAAGTTGATTTCGAAAAGATAAGCTCTTCTCTTTCTCCTGAAGGAGTTCTCTTAGTTGAGATACCTGTTGCCATTTCTTCCACTAGATGTACCACGGAGACTACTGTGCCAATACACATGGAGGAAAAACATTAGGGTTACCATATATGTTATGAATTTCTGAGTTTTTTTCACTGCTTACAGAGTGCATTTTCAGTTTTCTTTTCTTACTATTGCTGTCAGAAATTAGAGTTCTTCTTTAATAGCTATTGTGTAATTCAATGTATTTACAAATGTCTGTTTCTTGTAGAAGACTACTTTTAAAATCATTTATTAATGTTATTTTATTGTTGATTATTGCTAACTCTCAAATAAGAAGTTCTGAATAAAATAACCTGAATAAAATATTTTTACTTTGAGAAGTAATAGTTGCATATAATAGCTGCATACAATGTTCGCTACCTACATTTAGGTTTCCAATGTCCATATATTGGACTTGTAGATGCCTGCAGCTAAGTGAAACATAAAGCTTTGTTTAGTGAACCATATTCTAAAGTTCTTTACGGCACCCTATTTTGATAACGATACTAACAGCTTTGCTGCCAACCCGGCGGAAAAAAGGGGACATTTTGATTATATTGACCAGCAGAGGTCAGAATACTTCAAAGCTTACAACAAAAATGAAAATAGTTTTCTGTGTGTCTTCTATTTTCTAAGTTTTTTGTGTGTCTTTGCATTGGATATGGCTGGCAAGACATTGCAACACTGTTTAGTGTCTAATATTCATCCACCTACATAAAAAGGATCTGTAAGGATCTTGTATACAGTTTACTGTTAATGTACAGAAACCCAAATAAAAGCTTCCCATCCTGAATTTAATTCAAATTCCATGGGCACAAAGTCAGAACACTATGAAGAGTAATATGTCCAAGGTAAGAATGTTACTCTGATTTTAATCTTGTTAAAATATAATCACGGTCACATCTGATTTACAGTTCAACGTTATATCTCACTAAGACAGTATTACACTAAGATGCCATAATAAGATAGTGGGTGTAACTTTATTACTTACCCATTTCCAATTATCTGTCTTTTGTGGAAAAAAGACCCAAGTCCTCATCACCTCAGTAAATGCACAGATAAATATCAGAGAATTCAAAATAGCAAAAAATATAGCATAAATTAATTAATCAAGTGTAGTGTTTAATAGCATCATTATTTTAGTTCTTTTTAAATGACACCAAAATCCCAGTTCATGCCTAGATTATATATATATATATATATATGTTATTTCTAAACTAACATTCCTAATATGCATAATTAATATACTATAGCACTTAATATATTTTAACATCTACACACTCACTGGTATCTAAATATATCCCGGTCCATATGTGAGGAGCAGCTCTGTGGATGGTAAGTGGTTATTGTACATTACATAACTTATTTTAGCCATTAATATTCTTTAGAATATGATTATATATTTAAATAGCCATTGCATACCGACCACAAAATTGAATATGAATTGATTACGAATATCCATAAACAAACTGTATAGATGTATACAATTTCTATAAATACAGCCAGACCCCTCTTCAGTTACATGACAAGGCCAGTTGTGGAAAGAGAGAGTTGTGAAGTACTGAGAATGCTTGCAGCTGCAGGATGCCTCACTCCACCATAAAAGGAATAAGTAAGAGACATGATCACAGATTTACAGCACCCATAATATCTGAAGCTATACTCTGTCAACAATCTGACATAAGACCATCAGTTCATAATATTTGATTGTGATAAGAAGCTAATTTGCTGTATATATATATATATATATATATATATATATATATATATATATATATATATATATATATATATATATATATATATATAGGTTTTTTTTTGTTTATTTATTTATTTTTGACTGAGCCATAACATGACCTGGCCATATATAGATAATGCTTGCCTGGCAAATTCATTCCAATATAAGCAGCTGTCAGTCTCACAGAGAGACTGTAGTGAAGACCAGTCAAGTCCTTGAGTGTGGTGAGATGTACTTTCATTTACTAAAAATTGCAGAATTATTAAATGATTTTACTCTTATTATTATTCTACACTGCATTTAAACATTTAATTTTTGCATGCTATATGCTACATATGATGAGCATAGTGTTTCTTTATCAATGTGCATTATTTTATAAAATCAGAAAATCATTGAATAACAAACGTTTCATGACAACTTATGTATAAATAGTATCTACAAAATATTTAAACACATTTCAGAATTCTGGCATGGATACCATATATTTATGCAAAACAAAAGGAAATGTTAGATTAAATATAGTGAGTGTTGTCTGAATGTATGCGTTAATGGAACGCACAAGGAAAATTTGACAACTTTGTATTAAGAAAAAAAAACTAAAAATAGTTCAGAATTTCCTTTTTTTGTTGTGTTTAAATTTTCTTTTTTTCCCTTGTACAGGTTTATTAACAATTATTCACCTTTGGGAACACAGACAGGTAAATTAAGAACTAAGAACAAAAATATTCTCAGTGAGTTTGTCTGAAAAAAGAATGTGCCATTAAATAATTATATATGTCATTGTGTTGCAATGAACTGTAAAACTTACAATTCTAATTTTGATATTCTTATTTCAGTATTTCTAGAATATAACAATCCTGTGATTAAGTGATTAATGATAATGTATATATAAAGTAAATGCTTGCTATAAAAACAGTGCATTTTGTATTTTTAAAAAGTTTTTTTCGGTTCTGTTTCTATTATATTTCATGAAGTGAGCTGCCACCATGAGCACAGACGCAGAAATGGCCGTTTACGGCAAAGCTGCCGTTTTTCTCCGTAAACCTGAGAAGGAGAGAATTGAGGCTCAAAACAAGCCCTTTGATGCAAAGGCAGCTTGTTATGTGACTGATGATAAAGAGCTGTACCTTAAAGCTACAATCAAAAGCAGAGATGGTGGCAAAGTCACTGTTGAATTGCTTGACAGCAAAGAGGTGAGAATGAATGATTAAATGAATTCTATCACAACTTGATATGAATTTATATGTAGGTCATTCACAATTAATGAGCATTATTTGAATCCTTTATAGACAAAAACGGTTAAAGAGGATGATGTCTCCCCCATGAACCCTCCAAAGTTTGATAAGATTGAGGACATGGCTATGATGACCCACCTTAATGAAGCCTCTGTGCTGTATAACCTCAAAGAGCGTTATGCAGCATGGATGATCTATGTAAGTTATTAGTAATATAAGTACATAATAACTACACTAACCAGCTGCAAAAGTGATTATTTATTCCTTTAATTCAAAACAAATTGCTGCTTACTTGATATGGCTGCAAGACAAAAAAATCATGTATATAATCTTCTCTGTCCACATTATTTCAGACCTACTCTGGACTTTTCTGTGCCACTGTAAACCCCTATAAGTGGCTCCCAGTGTATGATGCAGAAGTAGTGGCTGCTTACAGAGGCAAAAAGCGCATGGAAGCCCCACCTCACATTTTCTCTGTGTCTGACAATGCCTATCAGTTTATGCTCACTGGTAAGACAGATATAGTTGTTGTTATAATTATATTATTGTACATTATTTACAAATGTGTATTAATGCAACTTTATATTAACATAAATTAAATAGAATATTTTTTCTAAATCTCACAGATAGGGAGAATCAGTCTGTCCTGATTACGTAAGTACCACTGCATTCTTAGAAATAATTCAAATTCTTAAGTTTTTAGCAATTGATTATTTTTTGTAATATAAACCAGTGGAGAATCTGGTGCTGGAAAGACTGTGAACACCAAACGTGTCATCCAGTACTTTGCCACAGTTGCAATGCAAAGTGACAAGAAGAAGGAGGCTTCTAGCAAAATGCAGGTAAGAAATGATCTGCATTTCATTTTTTATATTCTTTCTTTGATATTAAAAAAAATGGACAGATCAGATTCTAAACAAACAACTGATGTGTTGCAGGGTTCTCTTGAAGACCAGATCATTGCAGCAAATCCTCTTCTTGAGGCCTATGGTAATGCTAAGACTGTGAGAAATGACAACTCTTCTCGTTTTGTAAGTTTTATTCTCTTCATCTATATACTCTATAGACGTATTGTGATGTTTATTATATATAGCTTAAAACTTCTCTGAAGCTGAATGTCTGATTTATTTTAAGTCTGACAAAATTTTTTTTTGCTAAAACAGGGTAAATTTATCAGAATTCATTTTGGCACATCTGGAAAACTGTCTAGTGCTGACATTGAAACATGTAAGTTGAGTAATTAGTATATAATTGAAGGTATTTCTGTAGGTGTCATTTATGTAAATAATATTGGCATACATTCCTAACAGATCTGCTGGAGAAGTCTAGAGTAACATTCCAGCTGTCTGATGAGAGAGGATATCACATCTTTTACCAGATGATGACAAATGAAAAGCCTGAGCTGATAGGTATGAAGATTGTCTGTACATGTTATATATATTTATATATATATATATATATATATATATATATATATATATATATATATATATATATATATATATATATATATATATATATAATGTGTGTGTGTAAATTAATTTATTTAAAATCTGCTTTTTTTTCACAGAAATGACACTCATCTCCACCAATCCTTATGACTTCCCCATGTGCAGTCAGGGTCAAATCACAGTGCCAAGCATTAATGACAAGGAAGAACTGATTGCCACTGATGTAAGAATTTTTTGTTAAGAGGAATTACCTTGTAATGTTTTATGACTCTTTATGACTGAAACTACTGTCATTATTTTGCAGACTGCTATTGACATTCTGGGCTTCAGTGCTGAGGAGAAAATGAGCATCTACAAGTTTACTGGTGCTGTTCTTCATCATGGAAATATGAAGTTCAAGCAGAAGCAGCGTGAAGAGCAGGCTGAACCTGATGGCACAGAGGGTGAGGACAACCCTCATTTAGGAGTTCCATTTATTGTAATCTTGCATGAAAACTCTGGTCCTTTGATTAACACATCCTTGACAAACTACAGAGGCTGACAAAGTGGCATACCTTTTGGGATTGAACTCGGCGGATATGCTGAAGGCCTTGTGCTACCCCAGAGTAAAGGTTGGAAATGAATTTGTTACAAAGGGTCAAACTGTCCCACAGGTATGTAATTGTGTTAAAGAAGCACTTTTTTTTAACACATCCAAGATAAACTATAATCGAAAGCAAAACAAATCTGATGAACAATTTGTACTTTAAGGTATATAATGCTGTGAGTGCACTGGCCAAATCCATCTATGAAAGGATGTTCTTGTGGATGGTCATACGTATCAACCAGATGTTGGACACCAAACAAGCCAGACAGTTTTTCATCGGTGTGCTAGACATTGCTGGATTTGAAATCTTTGATGTATGTAATATGCTTTTTTTTATTATGGGTTTATGCCTTTTTAATAAGATGACTTAAAATGATGTGTGAGTAATTATATGATGTGTGTTTTCTTTCATTTCTCCAGTTCAACAGCATGGAGCAACTGTGCATCAACTTCACCAATGAGAAACTGCAACAGTTCTTTAACCACCACATGTTTGTCCTGGAACAAGAGGAATACAAGAAGGAAGGCATTGTTTGGGAGTTTATTGACTTTGGCATGGACTTGGCTGCTTGCATTGAACTTATTGAGAAGGTATGGTGTCCAATTTGGTCGCAATCATTTGTACTTAATTCACAATACAGTGTCTCCTCAACATAATTTTTTGTCATTTTTTGTCATTAAACAGCCCATGGGTATCTTCTCTATCCTTGAAGAAGAGTGCATGTTCCCCAAGGCTACAGACACCAGCTTTAAGAACAAGCTGTATGACCAGCATCTTGGCAAGTGCAACGCTTTCCAGAAACCCAGACCTGCTAAAGGCAAAGCTGAGGCCCACTTCTCTCTGGTCCACTATGCTGGTACTGTGGACTACAACATCAGTGGCTGGCTGGATAAGAACAAGGACCCACTGAATGAATCTGTTGTCGGGCTGTATCAGAAGTCTCCTGTCAAACTGCTTTCTACAATCTACCCACCTGTTGTTGAAGGTACTACTTGTGAAGTATATTCAAACACATACACACCTTAAATAGATGATTGCCTAAAAATTACATTTTACAAAATTACAATTTTATATGCACAGAGACTGGTGGCAAAAAGGGAGGCAAGAAGAAGGGTGGTTCCATGCAGACTGTGTCCTCACAGTTCAGGGTTTGTTACACTTATAGATGTTTACGATCAACATCATTTGTTATAATTTAAATTTTGAGTAAAAATAAAGTGTTTAATTGACAGGAGAACTTGGGCAAGCTGATGACCAACTTGAGAAGTACCCATCCTCACTTTGTGCGTTGCCTGATTCCTAATGAATCTAAGACTCCAGGTAAAGGGTGAAACCTAAATAAAAGAATTTTCCTGATTATATAATGTTGGCATGATGTTAACAGAATTACCCCAAATTCAATGTCAATGTCATGTTTGAGCTAAGCAAATAATATACACTTTGGAATCAATAACTTCAATGCAAGGTTTGTCACATTCATTTTGTCAGGTCTTATGGAGAACTTCCTAGTAATCCACCAGCTGAGATGCAACGGTGTGCTGGAGGGAATCCGAATCTGCAGAAAGGGATTCCCCAGCAGAATTCTTTATGGTGACTTCAAGCAAAGGTTAGAGACAAGCCTTGAGAATATGGAGTTTTTGTTTCATGTCTTATACACTTTAGATAATACATTATATTTTTACAGATACAAAGTGCTGAATGCCAGTGTAATTCCTGAGGGTCAGTTCATTGACAACAAGAAGGCCTGTGAGAAGCTTCTTGGATCCATCGACATTGATCATGATCAGTATAGATTTGGACATACTAAGGTGAGTTTACTTAGATGGTCAAGTAGGGACTTTTACAGTCACTACTTCATTCTTTTTGTATAAATGTAAAATACTTTGCGAGCCAAATGATAATATCCTACCATTTCATTCAGGTCTTCTTCAAAGCTGGTCTGCTGGGTACTCTTGAAGAGATGCGAGATGAGAAACTGGCTACTCTGGTCACAATGACTCAGGCTCTTTGTCGTGGATTCATCATGAGAAGAGAGTTTGTGAAGATGATGGAGAGGAGGTATTTTACAAAATGAACTGTAGCTATTAACAGTTAATATTCATTATATAATTCATGTTTTGAGAAAGTGTGTACACTTTAGGCTCGCAGAGGTGCTTCTTTGAAGACATATGCAATTATTTTAGCAAAAAAAAATGTATACCATTTTTCTTTGTAATGACTAAGATTTAACTACGATATATATGTAAACAATATGAGAAATAATTATTTCTATTTTTTAGGGAAGCCATTGACACCATCCAGTACAACATCCGCTCATTTATGAATGTCAAACACTGGCCATGGATGAAGGTGTACTACAAGATCAAACCTTTGCTGAAGAGTGCTGAAACTGAGAAGGAGCTGGCCACCATGAAAGAAGACTTTACCAAATGCAAGGAAGATCTTGCCAAGGCTGAGGCCAAAAAGAAGGAGCTTGAAGAAAAGATGGTGGCACTTCTTCAAGAGAAGAATGACCTGCAGCTTCAAGTTGCATCTGTAAGATTGTTTTTGGTTGCATATTAATTTAACAATAGTGTTTATAAGTTATTCCAAACTGTCAGTGTATCTAATTTGCACAATAAATATAGGAAACTGAGAATCTCTCAGACGCTGAGGAGAGATGTGAGGGTCTGATTAAGAGCAAAATCCAACTTGAAGCAAAACTTAAAGAGACAACTGAAAGACTGGAGGATGAGGAGGAGATCAATGCTGAGCTGACTGCCAAAAAGAGGAAACTGGAGGATGAGTGCTCTGAGCTTAAGAAGGACATTGATGACTTGGAGCTCACTCTGGCTAAAGTGGAAAAAGAGAAGCATGCCACTGAAAATAAGGTTTGAACAATAGTTCAACAGACTGAAATTATTGTTACTACTGTTTTTGTTTTTTTTCATTAAATGATTTCCTACAAATACAATATCTATGTTCTTTAAAATGGCAGGTTAAGAACCTCACAGAAGAGATGACCGCTCAAGATGAGAGCATTGCCAAACTCACAAAAGAGAAGAAAGCCCTCCAAGAGGCACATCAGCAGACACTTGATGACCTTCAGGCAGAAGAGGACAAAGTCAACACTTTGACAAAATCTAAGACTAAGCTTGAGCAGCAAGTGGATGATGTGAGCAACATGATACATAATTGTAAAATTAATTGTTTACAGGATGCAAAAGGTACACAAATAAACATTGTGTTTTTACAGCTGGAAGGATCTCTTGAACAAGAGAAGAAACTTCGCATGGATCTGGAGAGAGCAAAGAGAAAGCTTGAGGGTGACTTGAAACTGGCTCAGGAGTCCATCATGGACCTGGAGAACGATAAGCAGCAGTCCGAGGAGAAGCTGAAAAAGTAAATATATAGCAAATATAGCAAATATTATATATATATATATATATATATATATATATATATATATATATATATATATATATATATGTATAGGAATATATGTATATAGAGAGAGAGGAAGGGGGGATCTATTGCTGTGTGGTATAATAATATAATATTGCTTCACTTTCTCAGGAAAGACTTTGAAATCGGCCAGCTTCTTAGCAAGATTGAAGATGAGCAATCTCTTGGTGCTCAGCACCAGAAGAAGATCAAGGAGCTCCAGGTATATGAATATTTTATTTCTTATAATATTTATTTCTTATAACTTATAAATGAAAAATTAACAAGAAAACAGGACTAGCACATTGGCATCGTGTAGCTAATACAGAATAAAATGAAAGATGTGTGATGTCTTATTCACCTCTATTAATTCTATTGTATTTTAATGTTTCATACAGTGTATGTGGTTTTCTGTCATCAATAGGCCCGTATTGAAGAGCTAGAAGAAGAGATTGAGGCTGAGCGTGCTGCTCGTGCCAAGGTTGAGAAGCAAAGATCTGATCTGTCCAGGGAACTTGAGGAGATCAGTGAGAGGCTTGAGGAGGCCGGTGGAGCAACTGCAGCTCAGATTGAAATGAACAAGAAGCGAGAGGCTGAGTTCCAGAAGCTGCGTCGTGATCTCGAAGAAGCTACACTGCAGCATGAAGCAACTGCTGCTGCCCTCCGCAAAAAGCAGGCTGACAGTGTTGCAGAGCTGGGAGAGCAAATTGACAACCTGCAGCGAGTCAAGCAGAAACTTGAGAAAGAAAAGAGTGAATATAAAATGGAGATTGATGATCTCTCCAGCAATATGGAAGCTGTTGCTAAAGCCAAGGTTAGAAAAATGTTTCTAATTATTTTTTTTTAAATAATGTCCAAGGTACAGATTGTAATGTTCATAAAACCAAAAAATACTGTTTTAGGCAAATCTTGAAAAGTTGTGCCGTACAATTGAGGACCAATTGAGTGAGCTCAAGACCAAGAATGATGAGAATGTACGCCAGGTCAATGACATCAGTGTTCAAAAAGCCAGACTTCAAACTGAAAATGGTAATGGCTTTCAAGATTTGGCAAAATGTTATTCTTCCTCAAGTTATAACATCTTTTATTTTTATTTAATATTGTATAATAAAACAACTTTTCATTGTATGCATTCAAATTGACATTGACAATTCCATACAAGATTTGCTGCAGTTTAACATCTGATGTACAATTGATCAGGTGAATTTTCCCGTCAATTGGAAGAGAAGGAAGCTTTGATTTCTCAGCTGACCAGAGGCAAGCAGGCATTCACTCAGCAAATTGAGGAGCTGAAGAGACAGATGGAAGAGGAGGTTAAGGTAAGCATGTAATGATATTCTACTACATCACAAATGTCACAAATTTGCAGATATTTTGTTAAACAATAATACTTTATATTTATTTTTTCACAGGCAAAGAACGCCTTGGCACATGGTTTACAGTCTGCTCGTCATGATTGTGATCTCCTTAGGGAGCAGTTTGAGGAGGAGCAGGAGGCAAAGGCTGAATTACAACGTGGAATGTCCAAGGCCAACAATGAAGTTGCACAGTGGAGAAATAAATATGAAACTGATGCTATTCAGCGCACAGAGGAACTTGAGGAAGCCAAGTATGTTTAACACAACACCTTCATGATTGTGAAAAAACAGCTATAAATCATTGCATTAAAAATATTCATTGCTTAACAGAAAGAAGTTGGCACAGCGTCTGCAAGAGGCTGAGGAACAAATTGAGGCTGTGAACTCCAAATGTGCCTCTCTGGAAAAGACCAAGCAGAGACTCCAGGGTGAAGTGGAGGACCTCATGATTGATGTGGAAAGAGCCAATGCCCTGGCTGCCAATCTGGACAAGAAGCAGAGAAACTTTGATAAGGTAAAAGATGTCATTTATTCAATGAGAATTAATTGTGCAGTTTTACATTTACCTTTGATGTCTTGATGAAGAAGAAGAAGAAGAAGAAGAGCCTTTATTTGTCACATATCCACAGTGTATTCAGTATATTCAGTCAATTCTTTCATTGATATGCGCATTTACAAAATAATTTCTATACCAAAGGTCCTGGCAGAATGGAAACAGAAGTATGAAGAGGGTCAGGCTGAGCTGGAGGGAGCCCAGAAAGAGGCGCGTGCTCTGAGCACTGAACTGTTCAAGATGAAGAACTCCTATGAGGAAGCTCTTGATCAACTTGAAACACTCAAGAGGGAGAACAAGAATCTGCAGCGTATGTCAGATAAAAAAATTCCGATTAATTTTATTATTACTTAACATGATTTTATAAACTTAGGTATGCACACATCTTTGATTATAGCTGGTGTTTACAATCTTATGCCCCATAAATTTATCTTTTAATAGAGGAGATCTCAGACCTGACTGAACAAATTGGTGAGACTGGAAAGAGCATTCATGAGCTGGAGAAGGCTAAGAAGGCAGTTGAGACTGAGAAGGCTGAGATCCAGACTGCTCTTGAGGAAGCTGAGGTATATAGAGAATAAGAAATATAAGGACAATTGGTTAAAACAAATAAAAATATAAGCAACATTTATTGTTTTTTTTTTTTTTGTTCACAGGGCACACTTGAGCATGAAGAGTCAAAGATTCTTCGTGCCCAGCTTGAACTTAACCAAGTTAAAAGTGAGATTGACAGGAAGATTGCTGAGAAGGATGAGGAAATTGAGCAAATCAAGAGGAACAGCCAGAGGGTGACTGAGTCCATGCAGAGTACTCTGGATTCTGAGGTCAGGAGCAGGAATGATGCTCTGAGAATTAAGAAGAAGATGGAGGGAGATCTCAATGAAATGGAAATTCAGCTTAGCCATGCCAATCGTCAAGCTGCTGAGGCACAGAAACAGTTAAGGAATGTCCAAGGACAACTCAAGGTGATACATTTAATATTTTGGTGTTTAACAATGGCTTCAGAGACATTCAATCATCTATGAAACAAAATAACAATTTATTTTCAGGACGCCCAACTGCACCTTGATGATGCATTGAGAGGACAAGAGGATATGAAGGAGCAAGTGGCCATGGTGGAGCGGAGAAACACTCTTATGTTGGCTGAGATTGAGGAGCTCAGAGCTGCTCTTGAGCAAACAGAAAGAGGCCGCAAGGTGGCTGAACAGGAGCTAATTGATGCTAGTGAGCGTGTTGGGTTGCTGCACTCTCAGGTATTAAAACCTAGATGAATTTTTTTTTAAGTATGAATCATAATGTTGTAATACGATTACTACATTAGTAATTTCATTCCATTTGTACTACATTTACACTTTCTTTGCAGAACACAAGTCTGCTGAACACCAAGAAGAAGCTTGAGACTGACCTTGTTCAAATACAGAGTGAGGTTGAGGATACTGTCCAGGAAGCAAGAAATGCAGAGGATAAGGCCAAAAAAGCTATCACTGATGTGTGTATTTCTACAATTTAGATTACATATAGCTAATCACCTCTAAATATCAAAGAAGAAAAATAATTTTCATATTTTTAATAGGCTGCTATGATGGCTGAAGAGTTGAAGAAGGAGCAGGATACCAGTGCTCATCTAGAGAGGATGAAGAAAAACCTGGAGGTCACAGTCAAGGACCTCCAGCACCGCCTGGATGAAGCTGAGAATCTGGCCATGAAGGGAGGAAAGAAACAACTTCAGAAACTGGAGTCGAGGGTGAGTTTTTTCACGTCTAAAACCAGTAGTTATCCAAATTGCAAAATTCCCTCTGGACCATTTTTTATTCAAAGCAGAATTAATAGGAATGTCTAAATTTGTGTTGCATTATTATTCAGTCCGATTTAGTGCAGTTTTGCTAAATAAATAAGTGCATGTGTGGACTTATCACAAATAATAATAATTAATAAGAATGAATTTCCACAAAAAGTACAGACAGTCTCAGTTTAAGGTGGGCGTATACATCCCGGATAATGAAGATGGATGCTGAGCAGACTGACACTGAACTGCTTTCCTTCTTTTGTACACACACTGAGGCACACACCCACTTGGAGTAGCAAATGAAAGCAAATGTTATATATATTATTTTTTTAAATATTAAAATATTTATTTTAAAAACCTTTCTGGTATACAAATATAACTTTCGGCATTATCACCCAGATATGTGCAATTAGCTTGTTAGACAATCAAGTGAACTAATGATACCATTTATTATATTACACACCAACCTCAATAATTGCAATATGACATTTTCCCCAAACCGTGCAGACCTAGTCTCAATATTAAGTGTGTAAATTATTTCAGGTACGTGAGCTGGAGACTGAAGTTGAGTCTGAACAGAGACGTGGCGTTGAAGCTGTTAAGGGTGTCCGCAAATATGAGAGGAGAGTGAAAGAGCTCACCTATCAAGTATGTATAAAGTAGATTCAATGATTAAACTATTAAATTATAATAATATATTATAATAAGTATAATTAAAGTAATTGTGTATAATTATTAGACTGAAGAAGACAAAAAGAACATTGCCAGGCTTCAAGATCTGGTTGATAAGCTACAGCTGAAAGTTAAGGCTTACAAGAGACAGTCTGAAGAAGCGGTAAGACAAAACTGCATATTATTAAGGAAGCTAATGCCATTTCATATATCAAGTAGCATAATATCTATTTTTTTTTATTTAGGAGGAACAAGCTAATGCCCATTTGTCCAAGCTAAGAAAGGTGCAGCATGATTTAGAAGAGGCTGAAGAGCGTGCTGACATTGCTGAATCTCAAGTCAACAAGCTCAGGGCTAAGAGTCGTGATGGTGGAAAGGTAATTTTGTTAAATATTAATGTTTAAATTGCAAAACTTTACTTTTGTATTAATCTGTTTTGTCTTCTTTTTTTTAAATACAGGGAAAAGAATCAGCAGAGTAATCATCATTGCTCAGTGTGTATTTTTGGATACAATAAACAATAGTTCCTCAAGAAACTAAATTTGTTTCTTTTTTCATGTTTCTCACAGCAGCTATAATTAAATTTGTTTTGTGATACTATATGGCAATATATTTTACAATGTATAAATAAGAAAACACTAAACTAGTAAGTCACAGCTAAAATGTTTAATGTAATAAATAATATAAATACAAAATGATTAACACATTAATACAGTCCAATGCCATAATATGCTCTAGACCCATTCCAATGAAATGTGGCAATGTAGATTAAAAGGCTGTCCATTTTGTGTAGGACTCTGGGAGGTGCCACTCTGTGCAGAGTTATCATCACTTAATTATGACTATATTAACATTAGAATATATAAGATTGAATGCAATTCCAGCAATTCCAGCACCCCTGGCCTTGAGATAGTACTGCTGAAAATTAGATTTCTTATATCAAAAATGCAGATGATAAATAAAATTACCAATCATCAGTTATTGATTTAAAAGTCTCATTAATATATTTAAGATCAAAACTTAATTACTTATTAGAAGTTTACTTAATACATTTCTTTAAAAAAAAAAAAAAAAAATATATATATATATATATATATATATATATATATATATATATATGATAGATAGATATAGATTTTTGTGTGTGTGTGTGTGTGTGTGTGTGTGTGTGTGCGTATGTATATGTTCAGACCTTATGTATACAATAAAGTACAAATAAGAAACCCAAATGAATAAAGAAACTTCAGTTTCCTTCCCAACAATTTCAGCATCATCAAGCTGGGTTTCTTGGGTCCTTGCCCTCTGTGCTCCATGGATGCCGTATCATGGCGTACCTGCGCTTTGTAATGTATATGTGACAAATAAAGACTATTCTATTCTATTTAGGTCCTATATTGATTTAACTACATAAGTTATTATCTGTTGCAAAAAAAATTTACATAGAAATTAATTAATTAACAAGAAATTAATATTAAAAGAATAATTTTCAGATTGAAAATATAATTTTTTTAAAGGCAAAGATTTGGCAGGAATTGTACATTCATGACATCTGTTAGAATTAGTTAAAAAAGAATATGAAAACATGAAAAGTATTCATTTTTATGGTATCAAGGTACATTGAGAACATATATATAACGAAACATGTTTCAGGCTGACCCCTTTAATATTAAAATCTCTTTTCTTTTCTTTAACACTATATTCCATAATCTCCATATCAATCTGTCATTGGTTTCATATTAATTAATATTTTTTAATATACAACTTTAATATTCAAATATATGAAAATAAACTTTGCATTGTTCTAAATTGTTCTTAGAAAATAAATAATTGCTTAATAAAGATTGTTGAATGAATGTAGTAATAACCTTTTAAAAAATTCTGTAATATCAAAGAAACTGGGCATTTTCACTTTTTTGGAATATTCCAAAATAGCATTCATAAAATGTAAGTGAAAAGAACATTGTAGGAATGTTACGCTAACTGGACATTTGAAACTTTTATGGAATATTTTAAATCACAGTTTTCACCACCAAACATTGGGAAAACGTTCTCAGAACCAAAAATTAACTGGGGTGAAAACTTGAAGAACATTGCATGCTACCATCACTCAGAAGTTGATGCTAGGCTATTTATTAAAGACGCAAGGGTGGAACTACAATCCTTCTGCTACCACCGGGTCTTACCATCAGTACTATATCAATTAATATATAACAATAATACAAAAATCTAGAGACGGTCAGAAGAGTTGTATTGTGTGTTTGTGGCTCTAGAGAAATCATATTGAGAGGTACAGTTGTGGTATTGTATGAGAAAGTCAGGTATAGCACAGGTACAGAACATATATGAAGAAGAGAAGAGTGACAGGAGTGATTAGTGAAATTAATGATAAGAATCTCTACAAGAGTGGAAGGGAAAGTTTATGGGACTGTGTAAGATGTTGTACGGTTTAGAGACACCAAGTTGAAGATGTTGAGATTTTCATTGATAGTGACGAGAATGGACAGGATTAGAAATTAGTCTATTAGAGGGAACAGCGTATGTAGGATGCATTGGAGACAAGCTGAGGGGAGCTAGATTAAGATGGTTTGGACACATGCATGGGCTATAAGAATGCTGAAGGTGGAAGTGCCAGGCAGGAGGAAAAGAAAAGAAAAGGAGCCGAAATAAGAAGAAAGAATCATTTTTAACATGTGCCTATAACATACCAGTTTATTAACAAATAAGTCACATCTGTCAAGAAAACATATCAAGCAAACAATTAACGAACTTTAAAAATTTATTTATTTAGACTTTAATTGGACTTTATTACTATTATTACTTTACAGAAGCTGAAACCTAAACACACAGTAGTGGGGAGAACTGGTGATAATTACATAATTGTAACTTTATAAATAAATATAGTAAAGTAGTGCAGAAGGCTTGAAATGTGCAAATGTATGTGTGTAAAGTGACAGTGAATAATTAAGCATCTATATCTATATACTGTCTATCTATCTTTCGGGAGAGTGGGTAGCTCAGTAGTAAAGGCGCTGGGCTACTGATCAGAAAGTCGGGGGTTCAAGCTCCGGTATCACCAAGCTGCCTCTCTTGGTTCCTTGAGCAAGGCCCTTAAACCTCTGTGCTCCAGGGGTGCTGTATCATGGCTGACCCTGCTCTCTGACCCCTGCTTCCATACCAGATGGGATACGCAAACTATGCTCTAATATATATGTGACAAATAAAGGCTATTCTATTCTAGTTAGGACCTATATCCATCTGACTATATAAGTTATCATCTGTTCCATAGAGGTGAGTCATTGTACAGTAGGAATGATTTCCTGAACCATTCTTTGTGACAGCAAAGCTGAATCAGTCTGTTGGAGAATGAACTTCTTCTGTATGGGATCATGTAGTGGGTGGGATGGATTATCCATTATTGATTTCTTATATCAAGCGTTTATTCAGTGACCTGTTGACTCTCACTGTCTTCAGTCTATCTAGTTTGTGTCCAATTTTGTGTTTGACCTGCAGATGATTTATTGAACTTCCTTGCATCTCTTGAATTGATTCTGCTGCCCCTGCAAACCACATCACTATAAAAGGCTACAACAAACTGACAACAAAATATTCAGTATCCTGCTGCATACATTGAAGAGTCTGAGCTATCACTGGTCCTCCAGTCCAATTTTCTCTTCAAGTGAATTCCCAAGTACTTGTAGTTGTCCAGTACTACAACTTCCATGACGGTAATATATTTAATCACTTCAATAGGTTTGACACTTCATAAAGTCCACAACGATCTCCTTTGTTTTCATGATGTTCAGGAGCAGATGGTTCTTGGTGCACCACTCCACATAGCTGTCCAGAAGTCCATCTTTAATACACTTCACACTTCAGAGTCATCAGAGTACTTCTGTATGTCTACAGTGTGGAAGGAAATGGAGAAAAGGACAGTACATTGTGGTGCTCCTGTGTTACTGGCCACCACATCATATAGCAGGAATGTCCAAAGTCTGGCTCAGGGGCCAAATGCGGCCCGTGTTCATATTTCCACTGGCCTGCAACCTCTGTCATATAATCTATTATATGCGGCCCTCCAGCACTGTTGGCCACATTATAAAATAGATAAGTACAAAAAAAGCTACTTTATGTTACTGTTACAAGATAACAGCATACATGTGATATAACAAAGTTAGGAGGAAAAGCAATACAACTCTGTACTACTGTATTACCACTGTATTATTCACCCACAAGATCTCTGTAAGAAACATCTGAAATATCTTATGTTATGAAACCGATGATAAAGGCTATTCATTATAGTTTTAACATTCTGTATTTTGAATAACACGGGGGTGGTGTCATATTTTCTAGTTCTGGTAAGTACTCATGCTGCTGGACTATCTAGACTAATTGATGCTTTCTTATACACTTACTAGAACATCCAGACAGTAAGGTATTACAATAATAATTACAATAAGTGAAGAATTACAAGTAAAGCAGAGACCAACAATAAACTATTTATTGGATTTGACTGTTTTAACACATTTTACCTACTCATATGATATCAACAATGGATTAGTTTGCATTTGCATATATTTATAGTTGAAATGAAAATGCAATATATAAAATAAAATATATGGAATTTGTTCTTGAGGTAACATATTTGAGGTCAATATTTTTGATGCAATTGCCATTTTACCACTGTGTTTTTTATACATGACAAAAAGGGTTTGTCCAGTAAACAGTGGTAACCTATGGACAAGGGAGTTCAAACTTCTAAAGCTTGTAAGGGTATTAGTTTGAAATATTTGACACATCTGCATTTGGTATTGTGCTAAATTAATAAATGGTGAGCACAGCGCAATAGACATGCAGAGGGATGAAATATGAACCAAACACATGGCATGAAACTCTTGGCCCCATTTCCTTAAAAGGATTACAAACACACCCTGGTTTCAGGTTTTGCAATGTGACATATATATATATATATATATATATCTATATATATATATATATATCATATATATATATATATATATATATATATATATATATATATATATATATATATACATATTCAATCCCATATGGCAAATACACAAAGACATATGTTTTCTATTAGGTGATTAGGTGTGACATATGTTGTTTAGTGATTGGTGTTTATTCCTTCCTATATGAAGTACATATAAACTCTGGAAATTCATCAACAATAGTATCATGGTCAGTTTGAACAGGATGTGATATTTAAAGCAATTACAAATCAATTCACAATTGACAATTCACAAATATGTGAAACAAGACACTTTTGAATTTACAGTATGATTGCCAGCACCAAATGCTTTGAGATCAATTCTTTGACTAACATCCAAGCCTTTTTAGACTGGGCATATATAACTTTTGCTAGGCTAGCAGATCACAGTCAATATAAGCTGCTGTGTGAAACAACACGGAGACTGCAGAGGAGTACAGCTAAATTCCTGTGGGTGTGGTGAGAGCCAGTCTAATAATTCTATACCAATACACAGTAGGGCTTAAAAGAATTACACCATGTATTAATTTTTTTCATTACAATATTATAAAATTTGCAGATTTGTTTTAATTTATTAGCAATGTTTTAATAGTTGAAGAAAATGTTTGATGCAAGCTGATAATGGAAGAAATGTAATTTGCCTATACTGTGTGTTTGATTAGATGAACATACTGAAAGTTTGTTGAAACATGAATCAGTAATTTTGGAATGAACTGTGATCATATGTAGAGAATACAATAGACAGATAACATATGCATTCATATGTTTAAAAATATATGTTAATAGTTAATGTTTAATAATCTTTAATACTTTTTTGTATGTAATACAATTTTTTTTTACAGAATTGTGAATTGACACCTGTGAGGGCACAGGAAGGTAATATACATGGCAGGCACATAACTATATAAAAGATATAAGACATTACTGTGAAATAAACATGCAATTTCTAGATTTTTATATGAAATTGATAAAGCATTAATCTCGACTGCAAATTAATGGAATACTACTAATTTGTAACATGATTATGACAATGATCGTTATAATATATTCTTCATATAATATTACAGAAAGCTGCCACAATGAGCACGGACGCAGAAATGGCCGTTTACGGCAAAGCTGCCGTTTTCCTCCGTAAACCTGAGAAGGAGAGAATTGAGGCTCAAAACAAGCCCTTTGATGCAAAGGCAGCTTGTTATGTGACTGATGATAAAGAGCTGTACCTTAAAGCTACAATCAAAAGCAGAGATGGTGGCAAAGTCACTGTTGAATTGCTTGACAGCAAAGAGGTGAGAATGAATGATTAAATGAATTCTATCACAACTTGATATGAATTTATATGTAGGTCATTCACAATTAATGAGCATTATTTGAATCCTTTATAGACAAAAACGGTTAAAGAGGATGATGTCTCCCCCATGAACCCTCCAAAGTTTGATAAGATTGAGGACATGGCTATGATGACCCACCTCAATGAAGCCTCTGTGCTGTATAACCTCAAAGAGCGTTATGCAGCATGGATGATCTATGTAAGTTATTAGTAATATAAGTACATAATAACTACACTAACCAGCTGCAAAAGTGATTATTTATTCCTTTAATTCAAAACAAATTGCTGCTTACTTGATATGGCTGCAAGACAAAAAAATCATGTATTTAATCTTCTCTGTCCACATTATTTCAGACCTACTCTGGACTTTTCTGTGCCACTGTAAACCCCTATAAGTGGCTCCCAGTGTATGATGCAGAAGTAGTGGCTGCTTACAGAGGCAAAAAGCGCATGGAAGCCCCACCTCACATTTTCTCTGTGTCTGACAATGCCTATCAGTTTATGCTCACTGGTAAGACAGATATAGTTGTTGTTATAAGTATATTATTGTACATTATTTGCAAATGTGGATTAATGCAACTTTATATTAACATAAATTAAATAGAATATTTTTTCTAAATCTCACAGATAGGGAGAATCAGTCTGTCCTGATTACGTAAGTACCACTGCATTCTTAGAAATAATTCAAATTCTTAAGTTTTTAGCAATTGATTATTTTTTGTAATATAAACCAGTGGAGAATCTGGTGCTGGAAAGACTGTGAACACCAAACGTGTCATCCAGTACTTTGCCACAGTTGCAATGCAAAGTGACAAGAAGAAGGAGGCTTCTAGCAAAATGCAGGTAAGAAATGATCTGCATTTCATTTTTTATATTCTTTCTTTGATATTAAAAAAATGGACAGATCAGATTCTAAACAAACAACTGATGTGTTGCAGGGTTCTCTTGAAGACCAGATCATTGCAGCAAATCCTCTTCTTGAGGCCTATGGTAATGCTAAGACTGTGAGAAATGACAACTCTTCTCGTTTTGTAAGTTTTATTCTCTTCATCTATATACTCTATAGACGTATTGTGATGTTTATTATATATAGCTTAAAACTTCTCTGAAGCTGAATGTCTGATTTATTTTAAGTCTGACAAAATTTTTTTTTGCTAAAACAGGGTAAATTTATCAGAATTCATTTTGGCACATCTGGAAAACTGTCTAGTGCTGACATTGAAACATGTAAGTTGAGTAATTAGTATATAATTGAAGGTATTTCTGTAGGTGTCATTTATGTAAATAATATTGGCATACATTCCTAACAGATCTGCTGGAGAAGTCTAGAGTAACATTCCAGCTGTCTGATGAGAGAGGATATCACATCTTTTACCAGATGATGACAAATGAAAAGCCTGAGCTGATTGGTATGAAGATTTTCTGTACATGTATTTATATATATATGTGTGTGTGTGTGTGTGTGTGTGTGTGTGTGTGTGTGTGTGTGTGTGTGTGTGTGTGTGTGTGTGTGTGTAAATTAATTTATTTAAAATCTGCATTTTTTTTCACAGAAATGACACTCATCTCCACCAATCCTTATGACTTCCCCATGTGCAGTCAGGGTCAAATCACAGTGCCAAGCATTAATGACAAGGAAGAACTGATTGCCACTGATGTAAGAATTTTTTGTTAAGAGGAATTACCTTGTAATGTTTTATGACTCTTTATGACTGAAACTACTGTCATTATTTTGCAGACTGCTATTGACATTCTGGGCTTCAGTGCTGAAGAGAAAATGAGCATCTACAAGTTTACTGGTGCTGTTCTTCATCATGGAAATATGAAGTTCAAGCAGAAGCAGCGTGAAGAGCAGGCTGAACCTGATGGCACAGAGGGTGAGGACAACCCTCATTTAGGAGTTCCATTTATTGTAATCTTGCATGAAAACTCTGGTCCTTTGATTAACACATCCTTGACAAACTACAGAGGCTGACAAAGTGGCATACCTTTTGGGATTGAACTCGGCGGATATGCTGAAGGCCTTGTGCTACCCCAGAGTAAAGGTTGGAAATGAATTTGTTACAAAGGGTCAAACTGTCCCACAGGTATGTAATTGTGTTAAAGAAGCACTTTTTTTTAACACATCCAAGATAAACTATAATCGAAAGCAAAACAAATCTGATGAACAATTTGTACTTTAAGGTATATAATGCTGTGAGTGCACTGGCCAAATCCATCTATGAAAGGATGTTCTTGTGGATGGTCATACGTATCAACCAGATGTTGGACACCAAACAAGCCAGACAGTTTTTCATCGGTGTGCTAGACATTGCTGGATTTGAAATCTTTGATGTATGTAATATGCTTTTTTTATTATGGGTTTATGCCTTTTTAATAAGATGACTTAAAATGATGTGTGAGTAATTATATGATGTGTGTTTTCTTTCATTTCTCCAGTTCAACAGCATGGAGCAACTGTGCATCAACTTCACCAATGAGAAACTGCAACAGTTCTTTAACCACCACATGTTTGTCCTGGAACAAGAGGAATACAAGAAGGAAGGCATTGTTTGGGAGTTTATTGACTTTGGCATGGACTTGGCTGCTTGCATTGAACTTATTGAGAAGGTATGGTGTCCAATTTGGTCGCAATCATTTGTTCTTAATTCACAATACAGTGTCTCCTCAACATAATTTTTTGTCATTTTTTTGTCATTAAACAGCCCATGGGTATCTTCTCTATCCTTGAAGAAGAGTGCATGTTCCCCAAGGCTACAGACACCAGCTTTAAGAACAAGCTGTATGACCAGCATCTTGGCAAGTGCAACGCTTTCCAGAAACCCAGACCTGCTAAAGGCAAAGCTGAGGCCCACTTCTCTCTGGTCCACTATGCTGGTACTGTGGACTACAACATCAGTGGCTGGCTGGATAAGAACAAGGACCCACTGAATGAATCTGTTGTCGGGCTGTATCAGAAGTCTCCTGTCAAACTGCTTTCTACAATCTACCCACCTGTTGTTGAAGGTACTACTTGTGAAGTATATTCAAACACATACACACCTTAAATAGATGATTGCCTAAAAATTACATTTTACAAAATTACAATTTTATATGCACAGAGACTGGTGGCAAAAAGGGAGGCAAGAAGAAGGGTGGTTCCATGCAGACTGTGTCCTCACAGTTCAGGGTTTGTTACACTTATAGATGTTTACGATCAACATCATTTGTTATAATTTAAATTTTGAGTAAAAATAAAGTGTTTAATTGACAGGAGAACTTGGGCAAGCTGATGACCAACTTGAGAAGTACCCATCCTCACTTTGTGCGTTGCCTGATTCCTAATGAATCTAAGACTCCAGGTAAAGGGTGAAACCTAAATAAAAGAATTTTCCTGATTATATAATGTTGGCATGATGTTAACAGAATTACCCCAAATTCAATGTCAATGTCATGTTTGAGCTAAGCAAATAATATACACTTTGGAATCAATAACTTCAATGCAAGGTTTGTCACATTCATTTTGTCAGGTCTTATGGAGAACTTCCTAGTAATCCACCAGCTGAGATGCAACGGTGTGCTGGAGGGAATCCGAATCTGCAGAAAGGGATTCCCCAGCAGAATTCTTTATGGTGACTTCAAGCAAAGGTTAGAGACAAGCCTTGAGAATATAGAGTTTTTGTTTCATGTCTTATACACTTTAGATAATACATTATATTTTTACAGATACAAAGTGCTGAATGCCAGTGTAATTCCTGAGGGTCAGTTCATTGACAACAAGAAGGCCTGTGAGAAGCTTCTTGGATCCATTGACATTGATCACGATCAGTATAGATTTGGACATACTAAGGTGAGTTTACTTACATGGTCAAGTAGGGACCTTTACAGTCACTACTTCATTCTTTTTGCATAAATGTAAAATACTTTTATGAGCCCAATGATAATATCCTACCATTTCATTCAGGTCTTCTTCAAAGCTGGTCTGCTGGGTACTCTTGAAGAGATGCGAGATGAGAAACTGGCTACTCTGGTCACAATGACTCAGGCTCTTTGTCGTGGATTCATCATGAGAAGAGAGTTTGTGAAGATGATGGAGAGGAGGTATTTTACAAAATGAACTGTAGCTATTAACAGTTAATATTCATTATATAATTCATGTTTTGAGAAAGTGTGTACACTTTAGGCTCGCAGAGGTGCTTCTTTGAAGACATATGCAATTATTTTAGCAAAAAAAAATGTATACCATTTTTCTTTGTAATGACTAAGATTTAACTACGATATATATGTAAACAATATGAGAAATAATTATTTCTATTTTTTAGGGAAGCCATTGACACCATCCAGTACAACATCCGCTCATTTATGAATGTCAAACACTGGCCATGGATGAAGGTGTACTACAAGATCAAACCTTTGCTGAAGAGTGCTGAAACTGAGAAGGAGCTGGCCACCATGAAAGAAGACTTTATCAAATGCAAGGAAGATCTTGCCAAGGCTGAGGCCAAAAAGAAGGAGCTTGAAGAAAAGATGGTGGCACTTCTTCAAGAGAAGAATGACCTGCAGCTTCAAGTTGCATCTGTAAGATTGTTTTTGGTTGCATATTAATTTAACAATAGTGTTTATAAGTTATTCCAAACTGTCAGTGTATCTAATTTGCACAATAAATATAGGAAACTGAGAATCTCTCAGACGCTGAGGAGAGATGTGAGGGTCTGATTAAGAGCAAAATCCAACTTGAAGCAAAACTTAAAGAGACAACTGAAAGACTGGAGGATGAAGAGGAGATCAATGCTGAGCTGACTGCCAAAAAGAGGAAACTGGAGGATGAGTGCTCTGAGCTTAAGAAGGACATTGATGACTTGGAGCTCACTCTGGCTAAAGTGGAAAAAGAGAAGCATGCCACTGAAAATAAGGTTTGAACAATAGTTCAACAGACTGAAATTATTGTTACTACTGTTTTTGTTTTTTTTCATTAAATGATTTCCTACAAATACAATATCTATGTTCTTTAAAATGGCAGGTTAAGAACCTCACAGAAGAGATGACCGCTCAAGATGAGAGCATTGCCAAACTCACAAAAGAGAAGAAAGCCCTCCAAGAGGCACATCAGCAGACACTTGATGACCTTCAGGCAGAAGAGGACAAAGTCAACACTTTGACAAAATCTAAGACTAAGCTTGAGCAGCAAGTGGATGATGTGAGCAACATGATACATAATTGTAAAATTAATTGTTTACAGGATGCAAAAGGTACACAAATAAACATTGTGTTTTTACAGCTGGAAGGATCTCTTGAACAAGAGAAGAAACTTCGCATGGATCTGGAGAGAGCAAAGAGAAAGCTTGAGGGTGACTTGAAACTGGCTCAGGAGTCCATCATGGACCTGGAGAACGATAAGCAGCAGTCCGAGGAGAAGCTGAAAAAGTAAATATATAGCAAATATAGCAAATTTATATATATATATATATATATATATGTATAGGAATATATGTATATAGAGAGAGAGGAAGGGGGGATCTATTGCTGTGTGGTATAATAATATAATATTGCTTCACTTTCTCAGGAAAGACTTTGAAATCGGCCAGCTTCTTAGCAAGATTGAAGATGAGCAATCTCTTGGTGCTCAGCACCAGAAGAAGATCAAGGAGCTCCAGGTATATGAATATTTTATTTCTTATAATATTTATTTCTTATAACTTATAAATGAAAAATTAACAAGAAAACAGGACTAGCACATTGGCATCGTGTAGCTAATACAGAATAAAATGAAAGATGTGTGATTTATAAGTTATCTTATTCACCTCTATTAATTCTATTGTATTTTAATGTTTCATACAGTGTATGTGGTTTTCTGTCATCAATAGGCCCGTATTGAAGAGCTAGAAGAAGAGATTGAGGCTGAGCGTGCTGCTCGTGCCAAGGTTGAGAAGCAAAGATCTGATCTGTCCAGGGAACTTGAGGAGATCAGTGAGAGGCTTGAGGAGGCCGGTGGAGCAACTGCAGCTCAGATTGAAATGAACAAGAAGCGAGAGGCTGAGTTCCAGAAGCTGCGTCGTGATCTCGAAGAAGCTACACTGCAGCATGAAGCAACTGCTGCTGCCCTCCGCAAAAAGCAGGCTGACAGTGTTGCAGAGCTGGGAGAGCAAATTGACAACCTGCAGCGAGTCAAGCAGAAACTTGAGAAAGAAAAGAGTGAATATAAAATGGAGATTGATGATCTCTCCAGCAATATGGAAGCTGTTGCTAAAGCCAAGGTTAGAAAAATGTTTCTAATTATTTTTTTTTAAATAATGTCCAAGGTACAGATTGTAATGTTCATAAAACCAAAAAATACTGTTTTAGGCAAATCTTGAAAAGTTGTGCCGTACAATTGAGGACCAATTGAGTGAGCTCAAGACCAAGAATGATGAGAATGTACGCCAGGTCAATGACATCAGTGTTCAAAAAGCCAGACTTCAAACTGAAAATGGTAATGGCTTTCAAGATTTGGCAAAATGTTATTCTTCCTCAAGTTATAACATCTTTTATTTTTATTTAATATTGTATAATAAAACAACTTTTCATTGTATGCATTCAAATTGACATTGACAATTCCATACAAGATTTGCTGCAGTTTAACATCTGATGTACAATTGATCAGGTGAATTTTCCCGTCAATTGGAAGAGAAGGAAGCTTTGATTTCTCAGCTGACCAGAGGCAAGCAGGCATTCACTCAGCAAATTGAGGAGCTGAAGAGACAGATGGAAGAGGAGGTTAAGGTAAGCATGTAATGATATTCTACTACATCACAAATGTCACAAATTTGCAGATATTTTGTTAAACAATAATACTTTATATTTATTTTTTCACAGGCAAAGAACGCCTTGGCACATGGTTTACAGTCTGCTCGTCATGATTGTGATCTCCTTAGGGAGCAGTTTGAGGAGGAGCAGGAGGCAAAGGCTGAATTACAACGTGGAATGTCCAAGGCCAACAATGAAGTTGCACAGTGGAGAAATAAATATGAAACTGATGCTATTCAGCGCACAGAGGAACTTGAGGAAGCCAAGTATGTTTAACACAACACCTTCATGATTGTGAAAAAACAGCTATAAATCATTGCATTAAAAATATTCATTGCTTAACAGAAAGAAGTTGGCACAGCGTCTGCAAGAGGCTGAGGAACAAATTGAGGCTGTGAACTCCAAATGTGCCTCTCTGGAAAAGACCAAGCAGAGACTCCAGGGTGAAGTGGAGGACCTCATGATTGATGTGGAAAGAGCCAATGCCCTGGCTGCCAATCTGGACAAGAAGCAGAGAAACTTTGATAAGGTAAAAGATGTCATTTATTCAATGAGAATTAATTGTGCAGTTTTACATTTACCTTTGATGTCTTGATGAAGAAGAAGAAGAAGAAGAAGAGCCTTTATTTGTCACATATCCACAGTGTATTCAGTATATTCAGTCAATTCTTTCATTGATATGCGCATTTACAAAATAATTTCTATACCAAAGGTCCTGGCAGAATGGAAACAAAAGTATGAAGAGGGTCAGGCTGAGCTGGAGGGAGCCCAGAAAGAGGCGCGTGCTCTGAGCACTGAACTGTTCAAGATGAAGAACTCCTATGAGGAAGCTCTTGATCAACTTGAAACACTCAAGAGGGAGAACAAGAATCTGCAGCGTATGTCAGATAAAAAAATTCCGATTAATTTTATTATTACTTAACATGATTTTATAAACTTAGGTATGCACACATCTTTGATTATAGCTGGTGTTTACAATCTTATGCCCCATAAATTTATCTTTTAATAGAGGAGATCTCAGACCTGACTGAACAAATTGGTGAGACTGGAAAGAGCATTCATGAGCTGGAGAAGGCTAAGAAGGCAGTTGAGACTGAGAAGGCTGAGATCCAGACTGCTCTTGAGGAAGCTGAGGTATATAGAGAATAAGAAATATAAGGACAATTGGTTAAAACAAATAAAAATATAAGCAACATTTATTGTTTTTTTTTTTTTTTGTTCACAGGGCACACTTGAGCATGAAGAGTCAAAGATTCTTCGTGCCCAGCTTGAACTTAACCAAGTTAAAAGTGAGATTGACAGGAAGATTGCTGAGAAGGATGAGGAAATTGAGCAAATCAAGAGGAACAGCCAGAGGGTGACTGAGTCCATGCAGAGTACTCTGGATTCTGAGGTCAGGAGCAGGAATGATGCTCTGAGAATTAAGAAGAAGATGGAGGGAGATCTCAATGAAATGGAAATTCAGCTTAGCCATGCCAATCGTCAAGCTGCTGAGGCACAGAAACAGTTAAGGAATGTCCAAGGACAACTCAAGGTGATACATTTAATATTTTGGTGTTTAACAATGGCTTCAGAGACATTCAATCATCTATGAAACAAAATAACAATTTATTTTCAGGACGCCCAACTGCACCTTGATGATGCATTGAGAGGACAAGAGGATATGAAGGAGCAAGTGGCCATGGTGGAGCGGAGAAACACTCTTATGTTGGCTGAGATTGAGGAGCTCAGAGCTGCTCTTGAGCAAACAGAAAGAGGCCGCAAGGTGGCTGAACAGGAGCTAATTGATGCTAGTGAGCGTGTTGGGTTGCTGCACTCTCAGGTATTAAAACCTAGATGAATTTTTTTTTAAGTATGAATCATAATGTTGTAATACGATTACTACATTAGTAATTTCATTCCATTTGTACTACATTTACACTTTCTTTGCAGAACACAAGTCTGCTGAACACCAAGAAGAAGCTTGAGACTGACCTTGTTCAAATACAGAGTGAGGTTGAGGATACTGTCCAGGAAGCAAGAAATGCAGAGGATAAGGCCAAAAAAGCTATCACTGATGTGTGTATTTCTACAATTTAGATTACATATAGCTAATCACCTCTAAATATCAAAGAAGAAAAATAATTTTCATATTTTTAATAGGCTGCTATGATGGCTGAAGAGTTGAAGAAGGAGCAGGATACCAGTGCTCATCTAGAGAGGATGAAGAAAAACCTGGAGGTCACAGTCAAGGACCTCCAGCACCGCCTGGATGAAGCTGAGAATCTGGCCATGAAGGGAGGAAAGAAACAACTTCAGAAACTGGAGTCGAGGGTGAGAATTGATGACATTTTTTAACAAAAAGCTTTTCAATCATTTTCCAGGTATACAAATTTATTCTTTCATGTAGAAAAGAATAATTATTGCAAGTATTGTCTTAATTTTTCATGGATACAAATTTCCAGGTACGTGAGCTAGAGAATGAAGTTGAGACTGAACAGAGACGTGGAGTTGAAGCTGTTAAGGGTGTTCGCAAATATGAGAGAAGAGTGAAGGAACTCACCTACCAAGTATGTATGGAATATACAAAATATTAAAATACTATTCACATTTAAATCCAAACTACTAACTTAATTGTTTAATTTATAGACTGAGGAGGACAAGAAGAATATTGCCAGGCTGCAAGATCTTGTTGATAAGCTGCAGCTGAAGGTTAAAGCTTACAAGAGACAGTCCGAGGAAGCGGTAATACAAATCTGCGTTTGTGTCTGTATAATTTGTGTCTGTATAATTACTGGTAGCAAACATGCCATTATAAATTAGAATAAAACACTACAGAACTAATATGGACTATATATTTCTACAATTTTATATATTTAGGAGGAACAAGCCAATGCTCACTTGTCCAAGCTCAGGAAGGTGCAGCATGATTTGGAGGAAGCTGAAGAGCGTGCTGACATTGCTGAGTCTCAAGTCAACAAGCTCAGAGCCAAGAGCCGTGATAGTGGAAAGGTTAATGAAATTAAATCCTTTACTGTGAACTAAATTATTTTTTCTCATTATTCTTTCTCATTAAAAATTGAGTTGAGCATTACATTGAGTTATTATTTCATGTAATGAATCAGACTAAATAACTATTTTCTTTTTTGTTTTCTTTACAGGCAAAAGAAGAATAAACCTGTAAAGCATGATTCTACTGCAGTTATAAAATATGACTGTTCATCAAAACAATTTGTTCCATTCAATTTTAAATAAAAATTTTAAATAATCAATCTTTTGTTCTTGTCTGTTGTGTTAGCTAGTACAATAAATGAGCAAATATGAAAGCCATTTTATGATCAGGTACAAACATTTATTAGGTTATAGAAAATAGCAGTTATGATTACAAATCAATTATGATTATTCAAATAAAATTTGTGTTTGTCTCCAATGCAATTAGCATTATCAGATTTTGTTTGCAGAGATAAAACATTTGATTTAGCATTGTAAACTCACTGTGTAATTACAGTATGTGCCACATGTGTCAAGGGATAATTTCAACATTTCATTCATTCATTCACTCATCTTCTACCGCTTTATCCGATCTTCTCTCGGGTCACGGGGAGTCTGTGCCTATCTCAGGCGTCTATGGGCATTAAGGCAGGATGCACCCTGGATGGAATGCCAACCCATCGCATGGCACACACACACACACATTCATACACTAGGGACAATTTTTCAAGGTGCCAATCAACCTACTGTGCATGTTTTTGAACCGGGGGGAAACCGGAAAAACCCCCCTGAGGGACGGGGAGAACATGCAAACTCCACACACACATGGCCGAGATGGGAATCGAACTGGGACTCTGGCGGTGTGAGGCAAACGTGCTAACCACTAATACACCGTGCCCCCATAATCTGTGAAGCAGGGAGGTCATAGCTCAGTGGTTAAGGCGTTGGGCTCTGGACCGGAAGATCACAGGTTCAAATCCTACCACCAAAAATATAAAAGCTACCACTAGTGGGCCCTTGAGCAAGGCCCTTAACCCTCAATTGCTTAATTGTATGTCGCCCTGGATAAGGGCGTCTGCCAAATGCCGTAAATGTAAATGTAAGCAGGTGGAGGATCCAAGGAGGGTGCAAGGGCTTCAGAGAGCCCTTGAGGAAATGGAACACAGGAAGCGCAGGAGGAGAGTCAATTCGGAGAATCGATTCAGTGAACTGAGCCCGGGAGCCAGGTAGAGCTTGAAATGGAGCTTGAACAGAGAACCCAGGCAGGCAGGTAAAGTCAGAAGGCCAGAGATTAGGAAAGGCAAAGAACAGAAACAGGTCAATACCGGGTAGAGCAAAACAAAACAGAGGCTGGAGAGTAGACAGAGCGAACCTAGAACACAATCTGGCACTATGGTCTGGTTTCAGTCATCCTTATATATACCCCAGGCTAATTACAGTTCCGCTCTAAGTATTGAAGGAGGGCATTCTCTGGGGAATGGAAAGGGTAGTGCCGGAAGTGCTCGGACTGGTTGACAGTACTCCCTCTTCAAGGGAATCCCCAGATGCCCCTCTGTGTTGATCAGGGTAGGCAGAATGGAAACTGGTGATCAGGTCATGGCCAGAATAAATCGAGAGGGAACCCAGGAGCATTCCTCAGGGCTGTAGCCCACCCAGTCCAACAGGTATTGGAGACCTCTGCCACGGCAACGAGATCGGTGCAGAAGGCCGACATTATAGGCCCCCATCAATGATCCAGACGGGTGGAGGGAACCAGAACGCAGGATGGAGTCTGAAGACATGAAAGGTGGAGTGGATATGGAGGGTCCAGGGAAGGCGGAGGGCCACAGGGTTGATGATCTTGGAAACAGAGAAAGGGCCAATGAAATGGGGCATCAGTTTCCGTGAGACAGCCTTGAGGGGAAGCTCCCGAGTGGGGAACCAGACCCGCTGGCCAACATGATAACACAGGGCATGACACCGTCTGTGACTGGCCCCCCACCAGAGCCACCGCACGAGCGATGGTCCAACCACTGTAGATGTGTCTGAAGAAGGCAGTAGTGTATGTAGTATTTCAAACTCCTTGTCTCGGCAGCATTGTTTGAGCTTCACTATGTTCAGCTGGCCCTAATGCGGCACACGCACACTAAGGGACCCTGGGGATACAGTGCAAAGCCCACGAGCCAAGCAAACATCAATACAGAAGGAAAGCTTGCATAACAACATTGTACAGTTAAATGAGGGGTAGTTCCCCCTGAATGGAACATTGTAAACCACAAGGCATTGAACAGGCCCAACCCCATCAAGTTTGCTCTTTTATGTTCCATGTGGAACATTAAAGAGGGAATTGTTTTTTGTCTGTAATGAACAGTCAATTCTAGTGTGCCCAATATTTCAATTTTGGAGTTGTCATCCCTGTGTTGCTTTGTTGCCATCCCTGTGCTTGTAACTGTAACCCCCCTCTGTCTATGTCCCTGCAGTGCTCTCTACTCCTGCAGGCTGGAAGAGTGCTGAGCAGTGAGCACTGTTTTCTATAGGTAATACACTAACTAATGTTATATAGTAATGCTTAAAAGTAATGCAGGAGTGGCAACCAGTCAGAAACCAAGAGCCACATTTTTAGAGAGAGTTCTCTCTCTCTCTCTCTCTCTCTCTCTCTCTCTCTCTATATATATATATATATATATATATATATATATATATATATATATATATATATATATATATATATATATATGTGTATGTATAGATAGATAGATAGATAGATAGATAGATAGATAGATAGATAGATAGATAGATAGATAGATAGATAGATAGATAGATAGATAGATAGATAGATCAAACTCTACGTTGCGCTCCACTATTTGAGGAACGCCAACCTAAATGATCTTTCCCTACTTGGAAAGTTTGCTGTATTTTCATCTTACGCATATGCGCAGTTGATGAAAATACCATATTTAACTCAAGCAAACCGAACATGCTTTTTTTATGTAAAAAAAAAACATAAGCACAAACTTCGATATGAATGAAAGAGCTGCTCCTCATCTAATACAACATCAACAGATCTACTCTAAAATATAATACTTTCATTCATTTTATATGACACTTAAATCTTACACTGGAAATAGAGCTAGCTCAATTATGCATTGTTCCCATTAATTACTTACCCTTTCTTGAAATCAAAGGGGTCGCTTAAATATGGCCAGGCGTTTTGCTTCAAAAGAATGTGATGCATTCAACTGGACCTGCAATACTGCCATTTATTTTGTCTGTCTCCATCGTTCCTGTGAGTTTAGCATGTTTGATCTCCCGGCCATCAATCAATAATTTTGGTGGTTTCCGGGGTGCGATTTTTATATATTTTTAAAATAAATGCCCGCCTGCCGTATCAGAATAGAGTTTGTACAGAGAGAAAATGGCTGAGAAACACAGCGCAGAGCATCCAGAGAGAGACAGGGCAAACGCAACCACCCCCGCCCCCCTTCAACAATAGACGACACAGAACGTGCATAACATAAGATTATAATGCAAAGGGCATGCACTGCCAACCAACCCCAGCCCCCCCCCCCCCTTCCCCAGTCCTGGGTGTTTTTGTTATAGATCTGATTGAGAACCGCACGAGGAGTGGACTGGCATCAGATAAGCCACATAATGGTGCACTGACTCACCGGGAAGCTGGAGGCGAAATATGAAGTGTAAAGCAAAGCAGTCTGTGTAGTGGCGAAATGTCCATTAAACAGAGTTACAGCCTCATCATACGTAACGTTGTTATCCACACTGAGAATGTCTCCGAGTCCATCACTACACGCTCCAACCAGAAACCATGGTTGACGGCAAAGGTACATGAGCTGTTAAATTCCAGAGACTCCGTTTTCAGATAAAGGGACAAGGTGGCCTTAAGAACAGCAAGTTCCAAACTGTCCTGAGCTAGAGAGGCAAAACGCACACATGCTAAGAAAAGGCACAGTCACTTTCAGGACAGCAGACATTCATGCATGTTCATGTGGCAGGGTACCTCAATGATCACAAACTACATCGCCATCATCGCCAGCTTGTGACAGCGACGCCTTTCTTGAAGAGTCCTGAATATTTTCTAAGCCTGGTTTGAAGCACAGAATAACATGGCGGGAAGGAAGACCACGCCTCCTGCCAACGGCCAGGTGATCTGTCTAACTACAAATGCACTATGGATGATTCTATGCAGAGTCAACACACAGAAGTCTGCTGGACCAGATAACATCCCTGGCCGGGTGCTCGGGGAATGTGCAGAACAGCTAGAAGATGTATTTACTGACATTGTCAACATCTCCCTGAGCAGCAATTCAATTCAATTCAGTTTTATTTATAAAGCGCTTTTTACAATGTGTCATCGTCTCAAAGCAGCTGTACAAGATACTCATGTTTGAAAAGTGAAAATCAGTTTGGCACTAATTGTTTCTTGTTGAGCAAGCCGAAGCGACGGTGGCAAGGAAAAACTCCCTGGGAACAGGAAGAAACCTTGAGAGGAACCAGACTCAACAGAGAACCCCATCCTCATTTGGGTTGTTAGTGTTGTACAGACGTGGACAAAATTGTTGGTACCCTTTGGTCAATGAAAGAAAAAGTCACAATGGTCACAGAAATAACTTTAATCTGACAAAAGTAATAATAAATAAAAATTCTATAAATGTTAACCAATGAAAGTCAGACATTGTTTTTCAACCATGCTTCAACAGAATTATGTAAAAAAATAAACTCATGAAACAGGCATGGACAAAAATGATGGTACCCCTAACTTAATATTTTGTTGCGCAACCTTTTGAGGCAATCACTGCAATCAAACGCTTCCTGTAACTGTCAATGAGACATCTGCACCTCTCAGCAGGTATTTTGGCCCACTCCTCATGAGCAAACTGCTCCAGTTGTGTCCGGTTTGAAGGGTGCCTTTTCCAGACTGCATGTTTCAGCTCCTTCCAAAGATGCTCAATAGGATTGAGGTCAGGGCTCATAGACGGCCACTTTAGAATAGTCCAATTTTTTCCTCTTAGCCATTCTTGGGTGTTTTTAGCTGTGTGTTTTGGGTCATTGTCCTGTTGCAAGACCCATGACCTGCGACTGAGACCAAGCTTTCTGACACTGGCTAGTACATTTCTCTCTAGAATTCCTTGATAGTCTTGAGATTTCATTGTACCCTGCACAGACTCAAGACACCCTGTGCCAGACGCAGCAAAGCAGCCCCAGAACATAACAGAGCCTCCTCCATGTTTCACAGTAGGGACAGTGTTCTTTTCTTGATATGCTTCATTTTTTCGTCTGTGAACATACAGCTGATGTGCCTGGGCAAAAACTTCGATTTTTGTCTCATCTGTCCACAGGACATTCTCCCAGAAGCTTTGTGGCTTGTCAACATGTAGTTTGGCATATTCCAGTCTTGCTTTTTTATGATTCGTTTTCAACAATGGTGTCCTCCTTGGTCGTCTCCCATGTAGTCCACTTTGGCTCAAACAACGACGGATGGTGCGATCTGACACTGATGTTCCTTGAGCATGAAGTTCACCTTGAATCTCTTTAGAAGTCTTTCTAGGCTCTTTTGTTACCATTCGGATTATCCGTCTCTTAGATTTGTCATCAATTTTCCTCCTGCGGCCACGTCCAGGGAGGTTGGCTACAGTCCCATGGATCTTAAACTTCTGAATAATATGTGCAACTGTACTCACAGGAACATCTAGTTGCTTGGAGATGGTCTTATAGCCTTTACCTTTAACATGCTTGTCTATAATTTTCTTTCTGATCTCTTGAGACAGCTCTTTCCTTTGCTTCCTCTGGTCCATGTCGAGTGTGGTACACACCATATCACCAAACAACACAGTGATTACCTGGAGCCATATATATAGGCCCAATGGCTGATTACAAGGTTGTAGACACCTGTGATGCTAATTAGTGGACACACCTTCAATTAACATGTCCCTTTGGTCACATTATTTTCTGTGTTTTCTAGGGGTACCATCATTTTTGTCCATGCCTGTTTCATGAGTTTATTTTTTTACATAATTCTGTTGAAGCATGGTTGAAAAACAATGTCTGACTTTCATTGGTTAACATTTATAGAATTTTTATTTATTATTACTTTTGTCAGATTAAAGTTATTTCTGTGACCATTGTGACTTTTTCTTTCATTGACCAAAGGGTACCAACAATTTTGTCCACGTCTGTATGTGTGGTTGAGGATGTTTATTGTGTTGTGTGGAGTGTATTCATGAATTTGAAGCATCATCAACCCGGGGGCGGAGTCACCAGGAGGTTCTGACAGGAACAGAGTGCAGAGGGGGTCTGGATCACTGACAGCTCAGCAGTGGGACATGTAACTCAACGGGGGGGGGGGGGGGGGGGGGGGGGGGGGGGGGGGGGGGGTGGGGGAGGAGAGAGAGAGAGAGAGAAGGAGAGAAATGAGTGGTTAGTCACAGTCATGGTTGCAGTATAGGAGTGTGTATATTTAGTGTTGAGTGCAGACGTGGACTCCGGCAGGATTAACTATAAGCACCGTTGTTCCTACATGCTTCAAGACAATTACCATTATCGCAGTGCCTAAGAAGTCTTTAGTCTCCTGCCTCAATGACTACCATCCCACTGTACTCACACCAATCGCTATGAAATGCTTTGAGAGGCTTGTAATGAGGCACCTTAAATCCCACCTTCCACCCTCAATGGACCCACTTCAGTTTGCACATCGTCCTAACCGTTCAACAGACGATGCCATCACCACTACTCTCCATCTGGATCTCACCCACTTGATTACGAAAGACACATACATTCGAATTCTGTTCATAGACTTCAGTTCAGCATTCAATACATTCATTCCTCAGAACCTGATTGAGAAACTGTGCCTACTGGGTCTGACCACCTCTCTCTGTAATTGGATCCTGGATTTCCTGAATGGGAGACCTCAGTCAGTCCAGATCAGAAACAGCATCTCCAGCACCACCACACTGAGCACTGGAGCCCCTCAGGGCTGCATACTTAGCCTGCTGATGTTCACTCTGCAGACTCACGACTGTGCAGCAATACAGAGCACAAATCACATTGTCAAATTTGCCGATGGCATGCCCGGGGTGGGTCTCATCAGCAAGAATGATGAGTCAGAATATAGAGAGAGGACTCTGCCAAATGCTTTCGCAGAATCCAACAAAACTATAACCTCAGGGAGAGGCGATGTTTGCCTAGATTAATTTACATTTGAAAAGTGTGTGAATATTAAAAAAGGAATGTCGCCCTTTTATGAAACCAATCTGCTCCATTGATATTATATGTGGCAGTACATTTTCTAGCCAAGATGCAATTATTTTTGCTAGGACTTTCACATCAGCATTCAGCAGTGACAGATGTATGACCCACAGAGGGTAGGATATAGGGTACTGAGAAGAGTGGATTTTCTTTCTATCTATCTATCTATCTATCTATCTATCTATCTATCTATCTATCTATCTATCTATCTATCTATCTATCTATATATATATATATCTATATATATATATATATATATCTATATATATATATATATATATAGTGGGGCAAAAAAGTATTAATCAGCCACCAATTGTGCAAGTTCTCTCATTTAAAAAGATGAGAGAGGCCTGTAATTTTCATCATAGGTATACCTCAACTATGAGAGACAAAACTAGAAAAAATCCAGAAAATCACATTGTAGGATTTTTAAATGAATTTATTTGCAAATTATGGTGGAAATAGTATTTGGTCAATAACAAAATTTCAAGTCAATACTTTATACCCTTTGTTGTCAGTAACAGAGGTCAAACATTTCCTTCCTACTTGTGAAGTCTTCACAAGTAGTCGCTTTTCTTTGGGGTTGAGATCTGGAGACTGGCTTGGCCACTCCATGACCTTGAAATGCTTCTTACAAAGCCACTCCTTCATTGCCTGAGCGGTGTGTTTGGGATCATTGTCATTCTGAAAGACCCAGCCACATTTCATCTTCAATGCCCTTGTCACTCTAAATCTCACGATAAATGACCCATTTCATTCCTTCATTTACACGGATCAGTCGTCCTGGTCCCAAAGCATGATGTTTCCACCCCCTTCACAGTCGGTTTGGTTTTCTTTGGATGCAACTCTCCTCTAATCATGACAAGTTGCATATGACATTCTCCCTATCCTCTTCTGGATCATCCAAATGCGTCCAAATTTGAGTCCCTGGCAGTGCAGTGTGTTACTGATGCTAGCCTTTGTTAGCCTACTAGCCTACTTTTTTTACTCAATTCTTGTGATCGGTTTGACCCCACAGGGTGAGATTTTGCATGAGGCCCCAGATCGAGGGAGATTATCAGTGGTCTTGTATGGCTTCCATTTGCTAATAAAATTGATTTCTTCACACCAAGCTGCTTGTCTATTGACGATTCAATTTCCCAGCCTGGGGCAGGTCTAAAATTTTGTTTCTGGTGTCCTTTGACAGCTCTTTGGTCTTGACCATGGTAGAGTGTGAAGTGTGACTGTTTGAGGTTGTGGACAGATGTCTTTTATACTGATAGCAGATGCCATTAATAGAGGAAATTAATGGAGGACAGAGGAGTCTCTTAAAGAAGAAGGAGCGGACTGAAGAAGAAGGACTGGGGCCTAGGAGCAGACAGGACGGGAGCGGGTTCGGCGGCTCCCTCCTTACGATTAACTGGCATGGAAGCCATGTCGGTCAGGTTAGCTGGAATGGAAGCCATCTTGGGAGGACTCGCTGGCATAGAAGCCATCACGGGCATATGATGTGGTTCAGAGATTAAGTTGGCTTCCCTTACCCCCCAAAAAAATTTATTTGAGGTGTCAAATACATCCTTAATCAAATCCATGAAGTTTGAGACCAGACTGTATGGGAGGTCCAGTCTGAGACCTGATGCCCATCTGAGTGCAGGACCTGACAAAAGAGAGATGACAAATGCTTCTTTACAACGTTCCGTTGGAAACAGGTGGAAAGGTCTGAAAATGGAATAGCACTGATCCAGGAAGTTCTTGCATTCCTCCGCCGAGCCACCGTAGCGCGCATTGTGCGCTATTGCGCCATCCGAGAACATCGGCGAAGAAGTGCTCATGTTGCCGGAAGTGTAAGGGAGCGCTGGCGTTGCAGGTTGTGGAGCCTGGCCGAGAGAAACATTTCACCGCGGAGAATCAGCGGCTTCCGGATTCAGCTCTCCACTCTTCAGCCCATGTGAACTGTCTTGGTCCGATCTACTGTCACGACACGGACTAACAGAGATGGATTCAGGTTTCACAGAGATTATTTAAATGCACTCGAGGATAGAGAGTGACGCGAGAGCGATGTGAGAGCTGTTAGAACATTTTTTTTCTTTATTGAATCAATGCCACAAGAACAAGAGGTACAAACGGGTAAAAGCAGCGGAGGGACAAACAGAAAACGGACGGGCACGGGGATCAGGAATATAGGAAACTGCCTGGAAAGAGAACAAAACACAAAGGTTAGTTAACACTACTACAGACAGTCAGAGTATCAGTCCGTGTCTCGATGAGGTACTCAGTACGAGATCGGAACAGGAGAGGAGGAGAAATTGGAGACAGGGAGAGAGTGTGCGGGGTAATTGGGAGAGAAAGTGACAGAGGAGCCTGACAGAACTGTGACACATGTATAGTGTCCGGCTTAAGTGATAAAAAAAGAGCAACATATCTCAGCCAAACTGCGTAACCAAATACGTTTCTAACTTGTCAAAATATGCTTGGCAGCACACTTGGGAATTACAAGACACTCCAATCCCTGTGGCATCCTCACACCTACTACATATCATGTGTTTATTAATAGGGTGAAATAGCTTTACATCTGAAAATTGTTTTGCTTCAGCACTTGATCATGGCTTCCCCACATCCACAATTTATGACTGCCAGCTACCAAACATTTTATCACTCAGCTTGCTAACTCTTGACATGTATATCAAGTCTGGTACAACCACCTAAATGGCATTCCTTTTGCTTAAGATCTTTAAAGAGCACAACTGAGGGCACACATTATACTATATATTAATAAATTAGCTTTGAAAAACGAAATCTGATTTAACATTTTATTTGCATGCATCTATATATATATATATACACACACACACACACACACACACACACACACACACACACACACACACACACATATATAAATAAATATAAATATATATATATATATATATATATATATATATATATATATATATATAGTATAATGTATAATTTATATGCATAATTGAAGCAAGTAAAACTGTAAAAAGCAGCGTGTATCAGAGTATATACATTTTGTGTGGCAAGAGCAAGACAAAACTTAAATATTGCTGGCCAGAGAAGAATAACATATTTATGCATGAGCGAAAAAATCCCTTCCCTGCAGGCATGATCAGGACAAAAGTTATATATTGCTGGCAATATATAACATCTTTCCATAGATAGATCTGTAGTAAATTTGTATCTGTTGTTTATAATTGAAAGAGTCAATAAGTGACCAAAACCATTTGCATGTGTGACAGACAATTGCAAAACTTTTGACAAATGAAATCAGGTTTGGTATTCCTAGTATGATTGAATGTGATAAAGGCACACCTATTTTCAACAACTAAATGTTCACCTTTTGAAATATTAAGAGTCCTATATGTCCTGTATGTCCTATAATTCTGGGGAGGTAGTAGCCCAGTGGTTAAGGTGTTGGCCTCTAAACCGGAAGATCATGGGTTCAAACCCCACCACCAAGCTGCAAGTAGTGGGCCCTTTAGCAAGGCCCTTAACCCTCAATTTCTCAGTTGTCAGTCGCTCTGGATAAGGGCATCTGCTAAATTCCGCAAATGTAAATTCTTACATTCTGTAAAGCTACTTTGAGACAATGTCCATTGTCTCAAAGTAGCTTTACAAAATGTAAAAATTTACATTTGAATTTGGTCCATAAAACATGAACTTGAACACTTATGTTTTATTTGTTTCAACGATTCATGGATCGAATTCTGAGACCCCATAACATGTAGGCCGCTGTCTACTAGGATGGAATGATAATTTATAGTAATGACTGACAGCAGCATTTGCAAACACCTCAGTGCGATCTGGAGAAATTTGAGACAGGAAGGATTTACAGCAAACTCCATGTTCAAGACGGCAGAAACTTCATCCTGCCCATATATAAAAATATATATATTTATAACATCTGTTACAATTAAAGTATTAGAAATATGAAAAGTATTCATTTATGGGACATGTGTGTTTAAAAACGCAATTAAATATATTAATCTAATGACAACCTTAAAAATATTCCAGAAATCTGTCGCTTAGCCATGTCTCCTTAAAAACAAAGTCTGTACTCTCACCCTGTAGCTTATTAGAGTCTGATGTGTTCTAGTTTTTGAAAATGACTCCTGTTCAAACTCATACCATACTTACAAACATGCTTCTTAAATTCATTACATTATATGTGATATAACATTTTTTGTAATTTAAAAAGGATGTGTAAACTTGAACTTGAGCACTTATGTTCTATAATTTTTTTATTTATCAGGAGTTAATGGGAAACTTTTTTTTTACTAGACTGTTTAGTCCAGTCTTGTCCAGTGGACAAATGAAAGTAATCAAATGTAATCAGTTACTTTACTTTTATAAAGTAATTGAAAAGTTACACTACACTACACTAAAGTGGATTGGAAAAAGTGGATTGTGTTTTCCTAACTGAGCTACTTGGTCTTTGGGATTAGTAATCTTCAACATTTTTAACATTTTCAACATTTAAACTGTAATTTAATTACTGTTACTTTTATTTTGTAATTAAATGATGTAACGCCATTACATTTAACTAGTTATTCCCCAACACTGATTATAAATATATACTACATATTGTATATACATATATTCCTTGTGCATTTGCTATCACTGAATTACCTCTCTCTGTATACTGTCTATATATGCAAATTGATATATATTCTTTAAAATAGAATAGGAAAGAAGTTCATTGTCATTGTACAACAAGGTACAACGAAACTGTGGATGCACCCCAATAATAGTACACGATACGAAATATAACAAGAACATAAGAAAATAAGGATTTAAAAAAATATGAATATAATAAATAATTACATATATCTGCACATCTAACACTGGTTATATGGCTTGCCATATAGAGTGCACAAAGAAATTGCAAAGATATTGCACTGTATGAAGTTGCACAGTAATAATTTGCAGTGTGAACATGCACAGTAATACTGTACCATATGAAATTACACAGTAATAATAATAATTTGCAGTATGTAGTTGCATAGTAATATTTCACATTGCAAATTTGTACAGCAGTAATATTGCACATCTGAAAAGCTTTTTTTTTGTTTATTTGCAGTTCGAATGGCCCTGGGGAAGAAGCTGTTGGTTGTCTGGTAGCGTGGGATTTTATTGACCTGAAACGTTGCCTAGATGGCAGTAGGTCAAAAAGATGGTGAGCAGGGTGTAAGGGGTCTGCTGTGATGGCTTTGATTCTGTTGAGACAGCGGGAACTAGATATGTTGTCCAAGGAAGGCATAGGACAGATTTTTTTTTGTGCTGTGTTTATCACCTTCTGTACAGTTTTCCTGTCCTCAGCTGTGGAGCCTGCATACCACATACCTAGACAGAATGTGAGAGTGCTCTCCACAGAGGTATGCTAGAAAAACAGCAACACTTTCTTGTCCAAGTTGTTTTTCCTGAGGATCCGAAATGCAGCCTCTGCTGAGCTCTCTTGACTATAGCCTTGATGTTTGGGGACCAGGAGATATCAGCTGAACTTGATGGTGGGAACAGATTCCACACATTTTCCATTTATGAACAGTGGGGCATAAGTTGTACAGCAGGGGGCTCAGGACATAGCCCTGAGGGGAACCAGTGCTGAGTTTAAGATTGGTGGAAAGGTGGGGGCTGTCTCTATGAGAGAGTGGTTGATCCAGGTGCAGGTGTGGAAGTGGACCTGCAGATTAAATAGTTTGGGGACTAGTATATCTGGGATATACTCTAGTCCACAAAGAGCATCCTCCCATATCTCTGTTTGTTCTATAGGTGACTCAGAGCTCTGTGAAGTGTGATTGCAATGGCTCTCCTCTGTAGATTGGTTTGCTTTGTAAGCAAACTGGTACTGATCAAATAATGGGCGAAAGACTAAAGTGTCTAATGTGCTGCGAGACTAATAATTTGAAAATAATAATAATAATTTGTTAAAATATGCATGGCACACTTGGGAATTACAAGACACTCCTATCCCTGTGGCAACCTCACACCTACTACATATCATGTGTTTATTACCTAGTTTGAAATAGCTTGACATCTGTAAATTCTTTTGGTTCAGCACTTGATCATGGCTTCCCCACATCCACAATTTATGTCTGCCAGCTACCAAACAGTTTATCACTCATCTTGTTAACTGCATGCCAACTCCTAACTCCTAGCAAGTATATCAAGTCTGGTACAACCACCTAAATGAAATTCCATTTGTTTAAGATCTTGTGTGTGTGTGTGTGTGTGTGTGTGTGTTTATGTGATATATATATATATATATATATATATATATATATATATATATATATATATATATATATATATATATATATATATATATATATATACTATATATATAGCACATGGCTGCAGCGTAGTTGTCCTGACCTTAGCAGATAAACACCCCAAAAGCATAATTATTCCACCTCCATGTTTGACTGGTGGGACAATGTTCTTGGGGTTATAGGCAGCATTCCGACTCCTCCTCCTTTGACACAATCCTCCCATGCGGTTCTGGGCTGATTCCTCACCATTCTCATGACCATTAAAACTCCATGTTGAGAGATCTTGCATGTAGCACCAGACTGAGGGTGATTGACTTTTTTTTCTCTTTCTTGAATTTGCGATTAATTGTACCAGCTGTTATCACCTTGTCATGAAGCGGATAGCGATGGTCTAGTAGCCCCTTCAGGCCTTGAGTAGGTCTACAGTCTTGCCTGTGACATCATTAGATAGCTCTAGCCATGGTGGAGAGTTTGGAGAACTTACTGATTGATAGTGGATTAAATGCTTATTTAATTCATTAAAATGCAAATAAATGTATAACTTTTTTTCTTTAAATTATAGTAGTTTTTCTTAGTATTATTAGAATATAATAACCTAACATTAAATTATGGAATGATTATTTATTTGTCGGTCCTCAAACGGCCAAAATTACCAAGTGATGAGATATTCTTTTCCTCACTGAAGAAACCTGTGTATGCATTTATACAACAGTATGTTTTTTTTTTTTTAACAAACAAACAAATATGAAGCCTGTTTGCTTGCTCATTTCCATTCACTTTTGTAGCATTTTAGCTTTATAACATCTGTAATTATTCTTAAAACAGTACAAATGTTGATTTAAACAAATTGCTTCACTTTTCATATTCAAATGCTGATGTTATTTTTTTTAAGAAATAACTAACCCAGCCTGAGTTAATTTGTTCAAATGTAAAATCTTGCATGCAATCCTCAGCAAGCAGCTACTAGAAGCTTAAAAATGCCAAAATTAGAATCAGAATCAAAATCAAAATCAAAATCTAAGTTTGCACTTACAAGAATTTATGTTCACAGAAGCTTCCAATTTCACATTTTTTAAATGTAGGATGGAAAGAAAAAGTAATGTAATGAAAGGATACGGGTTATTGCACAGGATAATGGTTATTGCGCATTTCATAAAAGAAATAAATACATATTTTTTATTGCACAGAGAAGTACAACATTGAGGTAACATTGTTATTGCACAAATTTTTATTTTGTTTCTCTTTTGTTTTTGTTGAAAATTTTATTCTTTTGCATGTTTGTCACACAAAATGTTTCTGATCATCGAACACATTTTAATATTAGTCAAAGATAACACAAGTAAACATAAAATGCAGTTTTTAAATGAATGTTTTTATTATTTAGTGAGAAAAAAAATCCAAACCCACATAGCCCTGTGTGAAAAAGTAATTGCCCCTGCACATAATAACTGGTTGGGCCACCCTTAGCAGCAATAACTGCAATCAAACGTTTGCGATAACTTGCAACTTCCACTCTGGAGGAATTTTGGCCCACTCATCTTTGCAGAATTGTTGTAATTCAGCTTTATTTGAGGGTTTTCTAGCATGAACCGCCTTCTTAAGGTCATGCCATAGCATCTCAATGGGATTCAGGTCAGGACTTTGACTAGGCCACTCCAAAGTCTTCATTTAGTTTTTTTTTCAGCCATTCAGAGGTGGATTTGCTGGTGTGTTTTGGGTCATTGTCCTGCTGCAGCACCCAAGATCGCTTTAGCTTGAGTTGACGAACAGATGGCCGGACATTCTCCTTCAGGATTTTTTGGTAGACATTAGAATTCATGCTTCCATCTATCACAGCAAGCCTTCCAGGTACTGAAGCAGCAAAACAACCCTAGACCGTCACACTACCACCACCATATTTTACTGTTGGTATGATGTTCTTTTTATGAAATGCTGTGTTACTTTTACGCCAGATGTAACGGGACACGCACCTTCCAAAAAGTTCAACTTTTGTCTCGTCAGTCCACAAGATATTTTCCCAAAAGTCTTGGCAGTCATTGAGATGTTTTTTAGCAAAATTAAGACGAGCCTTAATGTTCTTTTTGCTTAATAGTGGTTTGCGTCTTGGAACTCTGCCATGCAGGCCGTTTTTGCCGAATCTCTTTCTTATGGTGGAGTCGTGAACACTGACCTTAATTGATGTAAGTGAGGCCTGCAGTTCTTTGGATGTTGCCCTGGGATCTTTTGTGACCTCTCAGATGAGTTGTCTCTGCGCTGTTGGGGTAATTTTGGGCGGCCGGCCACTCCTGGGAAGGTTCACCACTGTTCCATGTTTTTGCCATTTGTGGATAATGGCTCTCACTGTGGTTCGCTGGAGTCCCAAAGCTTTAGAAATGGCTTTATAACCTTTACCAGACTGATGGATCTCAATTACTTTTGTTCTCATTTCTTCCTGAATTTCTTTGGATCTTGGCATGATGTCTAGCTTTTGAGGTGCTTTTGGTCTACTTCTCTGTGTCAGGTAGCTTCTGTTTAAGTGATTTCTTGATTGAAACAGGTGTGGCAGTAATCAGGCCTGGGGGTGGCTACAGAAAAACTCACATAAAAGATGATAAACCACAGTTAAGTTATTTTTTAACAAGGGGGGCAATCACTTTTTCACACAGGGTTTGGATTTTTTTCTCACTAAATAATAAAAACATTCATTTAAAAACTGCATTTTATGTTTACTTGTGTTATCTTTGACTAATATTAAAATGTGTTCGATGATCAGAAACATTTTGTGTGACAAACATGCAAAAGAATAAAAAGTCAGGAAGGGGGCAAATAGTTTTTCACACCACTGTATTTAAGTCAATATATTGTCCCACTTATATAGGAAGGTGCCCAGGAACCTGAAGGACTCCACTGCAAGAGCCGTGGGCAACAACACATCCCTGGTGGGCACCAGTGCTTATAGTGCGGCTATCTGATGTGAATTTTCCCAGTCTCGCTAGCTGTTGCCAATCTGTCAGAAAGCTGCCGATCCACCGACAGGTAGAGCTGACCTGGGATACTTTACACTGGAGGAGTGTTGGGATGATTGTGTTGAAGACTGAACTGAAATCCACAAACAAGATCCTCACGTAAGTCCCAGGTTGGTCCAGATGTTGCAGGATGAAGTGCAGTCCCATGTTCACCGCATCATCCACAGAGCTGTTTGCTTGGTAAGCAAACTGCAACGGGTCCATCAAGGGTCCAGTGATGTCCTTCAGATAAGCACACCACAGATGTTAGAAAGAATGTTTGAAGCAGGCAGGCACTTCAAGTCAAGTCAAGAGGTTTTATTGTCATTTCAACCACGTATAGCTGACGCAGTACACAGTGAAATGAGACAACGTTTCTCCAGGACCCTGGTGCTTACACAAAACAACATATAACACGAACACAAGATCACAATGCTGAGGACGAGACTAAGTTTGTCCTAGCTACATAAAGTGTATGCGATGTTCCTCAAGCCTTTCCCCTCTAAAGCAGGGTCCTTTTGTTGAAAGCTGATTTTCCAACTTTTTAGAATAGCTCCCCTTTGCTGCTCTAATCTCATTTGACAGTGTGTTCCTGGCCTGATTGTACATGATTCTCTCCACAGTCTTGTAGTCATAGTCTTTGGTCTGCCAAAGCTGTCTGAGTTTTTCAGTAAACCAAGGCTTGTCATTTTAATGTTAAATTAGTGGTGGTGGGAATGCATAAATTTCGTTGGTCCGTCTTTTCACCAATTTTACAACAGGCTTGGCATAACTAAGTTTCTGCCTGTATGTCGGAAGAAAATTAACCAGGCAGTGGTCAGAGAGTCCTAAATCAGCACTATGGATGGAGTGATATGCATCCTTTATTGTGGTGTAGCAAGAAGTCCCCAAGAACAATTACAGCAGAGTCCGGGTGTTCTTGCTCAGTGTGTGTAATCCGATCCGCCAGCTGTTGCAGCACTACGATCACACATGCTTGCGGAGGAATATAAATACTGACCAGAATGAATGAGGAAAACTCACGCAGCAAATAAAAGTTGCAACAATGAGGGGGCAAGTGTTTTAGGTAATTAGCTAGTTAGCAGATGGTTGTTAGGTAAATAACAAATAATCACTGAAAAATTACAGTTTTATGGTATATATATTTGTATTTATTCCCTTTTCCGTCTATCAGTTTTATCCATGGTTTATCCATGTTTCTATGCATCTACCCATTTTATATAACTTTTTTATCCTTGTTAAGGTCATAGTGAATGCATATTTGAAAGGCTTGAGATTTTTTTTTATTGTTCCATAACTGTGGGAAAAAAATGATCTTCCCCCAATGTAGTCTTAATTTTTTTGAGGAACCAGCAAATAGACTGTAACTTTTGATCCATGTAGGCATGGAGGATCATAATGGTACCGAAGCTCATTCAGATAATCCAATGTGGGAACATTTATATGTCAGTAGTACTATTTTATAAGTAATGTGAGATCTAATGAGAAGCCACTATAGACTTTTAAATGGATTCTGGACTAAATTAAGCTTATTCATGCATACATAATATAATCAGACAGTAGAGCATTACATTTTAGATTTTACATTATGTAGTTTAATTGAGATGTAACAAAAGAATGAAATAGTTTTTCTGCATCCTGTAATGACATCATAATTCTAATTTTAGCAATATTTCTAAGGAGAAAGAAAGCAATCCTTGTAATGTTATTCACTGAACCATTACATCAAAATTCAAATGCAATTTATTTAGGGTAAATGTTGTGCAATCTGATGACACCTTGAGGGTACTCCCTTTCTGGATGTGAGTGAAGTTATTTTATTCCATGTTAACAAAGAAGCTGCATATCTTTACGTCTTTGTCCCTTTATGTGCACGATCCTAACTGTACATAATATGTAATATTATAATATAATATAGATGCGAACATAACACAAATACAGTGTGTTCATAAAGTTCCTCTATAGTGCCTGTGTAGTGTAAGTCATGAGAATCTACTTGTGTAATTAAATTCTTTATTATTCTCACTCATGTATTTATTTATTAAATCTTGCACAGATTTTCTAATGTGGTATTCTAAAAAAAGGTGCTTGAAATTTTTCAGGAACAATAGCTATGTATTTATCACCAGTTTAAAAGACATGCTCCACTTCCTGCTCTACACGCCACTTTGAACATACTGTATTTAACTAACAGGGCTGTAAAGGCTCACAGATCGGTATGCACGTGACCTGCAGATTATTTTTTTTTTAATATAATTTTTAATGATCACATAATGAAATGTTTTTCCTGACGATGCTTTTTAAGTAACTACACAGAGCAGTCATGTGAACACGTGAACGTGTTAATCAGTCAACAACAGGGGCTAACAGAGGAGCAGTACTTTAAAAATGTCTCACGCATTATTCAGAACTTATGTATAGAAGCATTTCCTTATTGTATCTTTTCTTCTTATAAATGGAAAGCAAATTATTTATGTCCTTACTATTTTTTGCTGATCCATAAAATGATCTATAAAGGACCTCAACAAATGCAGTGCTTCATTGTGATAGAGCGGCATTACAGGTTCGCCTGCTACCAACAATGATGGCAATACTCGCTGAGATGTTCAGTGTAATGGTATGTTTTATTTACAGTGCCCAAATATGAAGTCCAAAATATTTACAGATCCCAAGGGAAACAAAAGGGAGGAACAAAAAAAATACCAATACAAAAAGAAAAACTCGGAAAATAAAGAAAATTATATACAGAGATTTACAATATAACAATAAGGGATATAACCCTCCGGATCGCCTTAAATGTCCCACATTAAAATAAGCTAAATTTTAATTTCAACTTCCAGTTTACTGTGCATGTGCAGCGCAGAGCTTGGAGGGCGGGGGGGGGGGGGGGGGGGGGGGGGAGGGGGGTGGGGGGGGGGTCGCTCGTTTTTCTTGTTAATTTATTTAATTTATTAATATATATAAATATATTTGTTAATATATATATATATACAGTGGCAAGAAAAAGTATGTGAACCTTTTGGAATTTCATGGTTTTCTGAATAAATTTGTCATAAAATGTTATCTGATCTTGATCTAATTCATTGGTATTGACAAACACAATGTGTCTAAAAAATAATAACACAAAAAAAATCCAATGTTTCTTGTCTTTATTGAACACAATCATTTCAACATTCAAAATGGCAGTGGAAAAAGTGAAAAGTGAAACCTTAAGAATGAATAACTGGTTGACCCCCCCTGGCAGCAATAACCTCAACCAGGCGCTTCCTGTAGCTGTGGATCAGACCTGCACATCGCTGAGGAGGAATTTTAGCCCATTCTTCCTGGCAGAACTGCTTTAGCTCTGTCATATTCTTTGGACGTCTCATGTGTATGGCCCTCTTCAAGTCAATCCATAGCATCTCTATTGGGTTGAGGTCTGGGCTCTGACTTGGCCACTCCAAAAGGTGGATTTTGTTTTTCTGAAGCCATTCTGTTGTGGACTTGCTCCGGTGTTTTGGGTCGTTGTCCTGTTGCATCACCCACTTTCTACACAGTTTCAGCTGATGTACAGACATTCTCACATTATCCTGAAGAATTGTCTGATATACTTGGGAATTCATCTTCCCCTCAATGATTGCAAGCTGGCCAGGCCCTGATGCAGCAAAGCAGGCCCAAATCATGATGCTTCCTCCACCATACTTTACAGTTGGGATGATGTTTTCATGACGATATGCCGTGCCCTTTCTACGCCAGATGTAGTGCTGTGTGTTTTTTCCAAATAGTTCAATCTTAGTTTCATCAGTCCACAAAACATTTTGCCAATACCGCTGTGGAGTGTCAATGTGCTCTTTTGCAAACTTAAGGCATGCAGCAATGTTCTTTTTAGTAAGCAGCGGCTTCCTTCGCGGTGTCCTGCCGTGGATACCCTGCTTGTTCAGTGTTTTACGTATTGTAGACTCATGAACAGATATGTTAGCAAGTTCCAATGATGCCTTCAAATCTTTGGCTGTCATTCGGGGTTGTTTCTTTACCTCATTGATGAGTGTTCGTTGTGCTCTTGGTGTCATTTTGACGGGGCGCCCACTTCTAGGTAGAGTAGCAACAGTCCCAAATTGTCTCCATTTGTAGATTGTTTGCCGAACTGTAGACTGGTGAATTTCTAAAGTCTTTGAAATAACTTTGTAACCCTCGCCAGCTTCATGTAAATCAACAATTCTTGATCGTAGGTCCATGGCTCACATAATCATGTTCTTCTTGTGCAGAGCAAACTCCAAAGGTTTGAGGGGTTTTTATCAGTCAAAGTATACACCTATTGTAGTCCACACCTATTTATCTTAATTTACACTTATTATCTTAACAAGACTCCAGGTATGCTAAAACCAATTAGCTCCAATTAGCTTTTTGAGGTCATTAACTCAAGGTTTCACTTACTTTTCCCACTGCCATTTTGAATGTTGAATGAGTGTATTCAATAAAGACAAGAAAGATTAGATTTTTTTTTGTGTTATTATTTTTAGACACATTGTGTTTGTCAATACCAATGAATTAGATGAAGATCAGATAACATTTTATGACAAATTTATTCAGAAAACCATGAAATTCCAAAAGGTTCACATACTTTTTCTTGCCACTGTATATATATATATATATATATATATATATATATATATATATATATATATATATATATATATATATATATATATATATATATATATATATATCTATATATATATATATATATAATAAGGGGGTAGGGGGTATAGAGACTCCATCGATCTTCTCCTCTCCTGTGTCCTCACTATCCGCTGTAGGGTCTTGTGATCTGAGACAGTGCAATTCCCAAACAAGACAGTGATGCAGTTTCTCAGGATACTCTCAATGATCCCTCTGTAGAACATGGTCAGGTTGGGGGCATGGCAGATGGGCTTTCCTCAGCCTTTTCAAGAAGTAGATGCACTGCTTCCCCAAGAACAGAGTGTCCAGGTGGTGTTGCAGCAGGTGCTTAGGGATGTGTAAATATTATTATTATTATTATTATTATTATTATTATTGGTGACAGTAGTAGTAGTATCATTATTATTTATATTTTCATAAATAGTTTTTTCTCTCATAGCTTAGTAGTTATGCTAAGGAGTTTAATTCACGGCACGGCCTAGATGTGCATCATTTGGGGAAAAATAGAACCACCACTAGAATAACAGAAGCATTTATCAGCAGAATTAATTACAAACAATTATATAAATGAAACCCAGGTGCAACAAATTCCTGCAGCAGTTAGAAAATAAGCATCATCGCTTTGATGTTGGTTTTATCTGAAAGACTTGAAAGCACTTCTTGGCAGCTGCCGTGAGGAGAGAAGAAATCTACCACTTTAAAGTACCCTCCTTTCTGTTTCGCTGTAAGGCAAACACCCTTTTTCTTCACTTTTGATCTCATTGTTGTCTGTATTAATCAGTGTGTAAAGTAAGAAATCCCCACATTTCATCTTCAAAATATCCCCTAGTACTAAAGGAATTATATTATATATATATATATATATATATATATATATATATATATATATATATATATATATATATATATATATATACACACACACACACACACACACACACACACACACACACACACACACACACACCCACACACACACGCCAAATGTTGATTTATTTCAATAATTCTATTTACAAAAATCTATTTCAGACTCATATATTTAAATTTTTATTATTAGGACTTGTGAAACTTTAGAAAATTCGAATATTGTGAAAAGTTTTATTCAATTGTTCAATATTGGAGACTGATGGTGCCAGCAACTAGTAAACAATAAACAGTAAACAATCATTGACACAATGTACATAGGAGGTAAGTCATAAACTGACCGTTCACAGTGCTGTATGCAAGCACATTAATTGAAACTTGTACTAAGGAAAAAATCTGGGAGAAAATTAAGAAAAATTAAGATTTTTAAGAATTTTGTGGATATTCACAAGGAGTGCACTGCAACTGGAGTCCATGCACAGATGTATGCAGAACATGGGCTACAACTGTCATGTTTTTGTGTGTCAAGCCACAAAAAACAGGAGACAATGTCAATGGAGGAAGAAAGGAGAGATGCAGAATCCAAGTTGCCTAAGGTCCAGTGTAAATTGTGCACAGTCAGTGGTGGTTTGGTTGAAGCCTGCGATCAGAGCAACCTGGGCTTCCATAACATTAAAATTCTGAGAATTAAAAGAATTCTGAAAATTAAATGAAAACAAAAATGAAATAATGAACATATATATATATATATATATATATATATATATATATATATATATATATATATATATAAACTACTAACATCAAATGCACTGTTATTAATCAAAAAGCAACAATGTCAAATAAAATGAAAATAAACAATATACAGGCACAAGATCAGGAGCGACGTAAATATTGCCTGCCGGAAAAATCCGTCCCACACAGGTCTGGCTTTTCCATTGAGTTTCAGCACGATTCAGCAATAGATCTCGTTGGAAAACCAAATGTTACATTCCAGCAGTCAAATTTGATATTTAACACTTAACTATTTTATATAGGCTGCATTGTGTTGTTTCATTGATGGAAGTTCAGAAATAAAGACACGTTTGTACGGATGTTTTCGCATCATTTCTTTTTTGGGGGGGGGGTTGTTTATTTTATTTTATTTTTTACATAAAATGCAATCTTTTCTCTCTTAGTTGAGAGGTACAGTGAACTCGAACTTTCTGTGTCATACACATACAAATACACGTTTACCGGTTTCCATTATACAGTCACGTGCATCACATTAAAATAAGATCACCAACTTCCAATTTACTGCGCATGTGCAGCGAAGAGCTCGCGCCTTAAGGCAACCAACAACAAACAGGCTAGTGTTAACTTATGTACAAACATATCCATGCGTTCAGTGAAACAAAAACAGTAATTCTTATTCTTATTCGATTAAATTAAATGTTCTAGAGATCACATCTGTTTTTGTTATATTAATGCTTTTGTATATTAATGCTTTCATACTGAGCGTGAATATCTATAGCTTTGACACCACTGTTTTTGTCCACTGTGTTTGCATTGGGATCCAATTATCACATTCTGTAGTTACACACTGTGGGTAAAGGGTAAATTAAATGTTACTAGCTTATATCCATGCTTAATTATACCCATACAAAATAAGCAATGATCTATTTTGTTTTTGATTCTCAAGGTTTATAGTGGAGAACATAAACAAAAACCATATTTTATCTGCTGTTGTATTTATAGGTGCTACTATATATAATTGTTTAAAAGACATTTGAAGTGGTGTTTAAATTTGTGTGACAACACACACAATCCTAGACACCCGTCTTGTGATGGGGCGACGGCTAGTCAGTTTTCTTTCTTTCCTATCTGATGTGTTTAACAAATGCGTCATTAAGGGCTGATATCACAGTCTCTTTCACTTCCTGTCTACTAAACCTTTCAACACGTGTCAGATGTCTCAGCTAAAAAGCCCCAGCTTGCGCTACCAGTTTATTCAGCCAGAACACCATCAAATCCAATATGGGAAATGTTGATCTAGGTCAGAGCACAGTACTATGTCTGGTCTGTATGGCTACAGAAGAAGAGCCGATTCAGTATGACAGTATATTCAGTCAGCCATGTCATCAAATACATGTTAAGAACATAGTTTATCATTTGATGTAGTAAAACTGTTGACATTTTTTACTTAACTACTGAAAAAGTACAGATATAACTTTTTATCCATTAGGAATATTTGGAAATCAAAACAATAAGTTAATTAATTCTAACAATAATAAATTAATGAAATAAATACATCCACAAGTAAAACTATCAAACATATGTACCTGTCACAGGTTAAATGTCTTATATTTACTGCATATTAAAAATAAATAAATAATAAATATTCAAATTTAAGTCAATGAAAATATTTAGAAAATTTGATTTGATTACTTCAAATCATTGTCCACTAGTTCCATGACCTCACCACAGTTCCTTTTTATACACATGCTACCCTTAAGTGACCTCAGTTCACCAACAATTCTTGAGAGGAACTTATTGAGCCGAGTCAGGACAATACACCCATAGACTTTTTGCTGAAATACATTTTGAGGCAGGGGAATTCCAGTGGGTCCAGCTGCTGGCTCAGGTATAGGAATATTGGGTTGTAAGATTTGCAAAATACATTTCACCTTGTAAGTGAAGTGGCCAGTCCGTTGCAATGTTTCATCTAGGCTATTTAGCAAGGGGCTCTGAGGCGGCAGCAAGTCTGTCTGCTGCTCCAGAACTCTCTTTATGTGAGGCCGGAACTCCTTTAGACGTGTGTAAACATTCAACATGCGATCAGCTGAAGTTCGTCCTGAAATGCTTGATGCTGGAACATTCACCATTTGCATTTTGCAGAACTGCTTTGCAAAGTCTCCCTCATTGGCTTGCTGGGTTAGAGAACACACATATCTTATTACATGTCGACAGTGTCAAAGGAATGTTTTAGACTTTTATGTATTGTTTTGCTGTCCAAATATTGTTCATCTGAAAAAATTAATTAACATAGTAACATCAGTGAAATTCTTTCTACTTATTTGGACAAAATATTGTGTGGCATCATTTTTATTACATCTCTTTCCTAAAAAAAAAAGTATTAAGCCTTAAGATTGCTGATTACTTCAAATTGGTAATCTTAAAAGCAGTTTAAACTGTTAAAACATGTCAATTGACTTTATAGTACTTTATAGTACGCATCATTTCTTTTTTGGGGCGATGGGGGGTTGTTTATTTTATTTTATTTTTACATAAAATGCAATCTTTTCTCTCTTAGTTGAGAGGTACAGTAAACTCAGACTTTCTGTCTCATACACATACACGTTTACCGGTTTCCATTATACAGTCACGCGCATCACATTAAAATAAGATCACTGACTTCCAGTTTACTGCGCATGTGCAGCGCAGAGCTTGCTCCTTAAGGCAACCAACAACAAACAGGCTAGTGTTAACTTATGTACAAACATATCCATGCGTTCAGTGAAACAATAACAGTAATTCTAATTCTGTCACATATTATTTTAATTCACCAGCACCGCTGAATTCAGGCATTATCGATTAAATTAAATGTTCTAGAGATCACATCTGTTTTTGTAATATTAATGCTTTTGTATATTAATGCTTTAAAAAAGATTAATTAACATAGTAACATCAGTGAATTGCTTTCTGCTTATTTGGCAGTTTAAACTGTTAAAACATTTCAATTGACTTTATAGTACTTTATCATATTTTATGTAAAATGACAAGACTGCTAATGTCAGCTGCTACAAGGAATTGAAATTTCACTAGTATAGCTAGCTTTGCTAGAGATCTGAACCATAAACACAAACTGATAGTGAACTGACAGCAAGCAAATATTTAGTAATGATTTCACTGTTTCCACAAAATCAGACACTTTCAGGTGGCATAAGTATCTATAGACATATCTATTTTTATATTTATGGATAAATCTAAACAAAATGTGTGTGGTAGTTATCCACATTAGAACTACTAAACTTAAAGTATGTGTTGCGGAAACCATGTTATGTTTCTTACAAACACCCACAGTACTTATTCCATGAATGTTGGTTTCTGAATGAAACACATCCTGTTGTCCATGAGTATATAAAAATTGACAGCTATAAATTAATTGGATTAAATCACCAGAACATATGATTGTTCAACCAAATGTATGAGCATAAGTATGTTAGGCATTAAAATGTACTTACATATGTTTTTATTAGTTCTGCAGTGTTCCTTTGCATGAACTTGCTGAGCTTCACTCCTTTGTGAATAGCTTTATTACAGCTATCATTGCATGGAAACTTTGTGTTTACTAACCCAATGAGCGTTAACTGGACAAATGTAAGGAAGATCACTGGAAAATATAGAAGTAACATCAAGATAATTCAGTTTCTGTTAACAAGAGTGCAAATAAAAAAAGAACTACTATGCATAATTTAGCAAAATAAAACCTCTGTTTTTCAAATAATTTTTTTCATTAACCTTACTTAAGGGCACTATTTAAGATCCCGAACATCTCTTAAATGCACAATAAGTAAATTTAGTATATTTTATTCATGAACAATTTTCTTGTATTATGTGGTTGTGATTTTAGATAAAATGTCCATTTAAACATTTAGTTTAAGTGCGTGAGCAGTAGTTTTATAGCAGTAGTAGTGCCATTATGTTCTACTTACTAGATGCTGATTTTGGTCTGTGGCCCTGCCAAAACATGTTCCTTTCATTTCTCTATGCACAGAGGTTGAAAGTAGTCATGGTCACAACCCAGTATATCATTTTAAAGACCTGAAACCACACATTTGTCATCAAAGGAAATGACGCAGCCAGCCTTGTGAGACAACAAGATTTCCCAGAATTTTCTTCTTGCCTTTGCATCACATGTGCAATGTGTAATGCTCCAGCCTCCCAAAGTTGCTGACTTTTAAACATTTTAGATAACTTTTATTATGTTTATACAATTACACTAAATAAATATACCATACAAACTGAAAATGTTATTATAGCACTTTAATAAAACCTGTATATTATATAATTAAAAAGTACAAAATATTTTATTTTAAATTATATAATCGGTTTTGTCAGTCTCTACAATATCAATTTGCATAATCAGCTACACTGGTCAGCACAGTGTAGATCTTGGAAAGAAACATTAAGGCAGTTTCATTAGAAAAACTCTAAATACAACAGTTCACAATTTAAATATGCAGTTCAATACTGCATAGTGTCTGTACTACAGGTATGTTGAGGTTGTAAGATGATTTCTAGTTGTTTGTGATGTGGAAAAGGAACAGCAGTCAATTTCACTCTTTGACTGGTAGTTTCTCATTTAATTTCAGTGTAATGTTCATTATATTAAGTCATTGCAAGAAAGGGACAGCAATGAGTGTATTTTACTTTTAAGTAATACTAGATCAACAAGGATTTCCATATCTGTGAAAGTTGGGAATTATCAAACTCTAGAATATATGTAATGTCTTATTCTCTGAACTCCCAAGCATTTCTTTTTATTGTCATGGAACAGGAAATATGTTTCCCCATATCCAACTTTTCATTAAAGTGTGCATAAAATATGAAAGGTAAATTAGAGGTCTTACTTTGTTTGTATAAAATGTGTATTTTTATAGAATGCATCACTAATATAAAATTTGTCCTGCATTTTAAATACAAGATGTATGTATTAATGAATTATAAAACAACATTCAGGTAAGGCTGTGGGATTTCACCCCATAGCCACATGGGAAACCCCTAGGTTAAACACATATCTAATGACTGCTTAGAGTTTAGCCTTAAATGCACTCACTGCTGTTTCTGGTGACTTTGAGGTACCATTTACACCAACAGATTTCATTTCATTTCATTCAAAGTCTAAGCTTTAGACAGCAGCTAAATTGTGTGTATTAAGGCTAACTCTTTTATGTGTTCTCAGAAAAAAAAAAACGGTATAAGCAACAGTGGCTCAACTATAGACCATGTTACTTTCCGGGTTTGTCTGGAAAGTATTTGTGCATGAGGCTAACAACAATTTCAAGACATATCTAAAATAAATCAAATAAATAAACCATCCCCCCCCCATATAAATTCATATCCAGTGTCAGAAACTTTTTTTACAACTCTACCATGCATACCAAGTTCAGTGTTATCCTGATGGAACACTCATGAGCATTAAAAGTAGACAACATAAGAGGCTTTTACTTGCATATATGTTACCCTTGGTTAATTCTACCTTATATCTTATAGGTATTGCATTTGTGTGTACTTTGTTGGTAGAGCACTTCTGTGGAAGGTAGCAATGATCTTACATTCCTTCATTTTGGACTGTAGATTTGTGAATTATTTAGGGTACCAAAAAGCAATAGTAATGCCATGCACCTATTCTTTTTAGCTAATTTGAACAAAGCTATTTACTAAATTTTGAAAACTTAATTTTAATTGCCAATGCAGCAGGACAGTTTTTGTGCAGTAGTTTCTGGGGTGAGAGGGTATTTTGTGGCATTTTTTATTTAAATTGTTTGACTCAGTAAAATGGAATTTTGTCAAATACTTCTAATTAAAAATCATTAAGTAAAATTAGATCTTTTAAAAACTACTTTAGTAAAAAAGTAAAAAAAATACTCAAAAAATAAATAAAAGTAAAAAAAATACTCAATTGCAGTTGGATAAGTTAATGTAATTTATTACTTTCACCTATGAATTTCACATGAAAAAAAAACTGATCAAACACACGTCCTCTTTATCTTTTTACCACACAGGAAATGCTTGAGTGAGCAAATTCCCCAGCACTTCTGAGAAAATACATAATAAGGACCAGGTAAACAAGATTTTTTTTTTCCATTTTAATTCACTTTACAATGTATTTTGATGCTAAAAGTAGGTCAAACAAGTGTCTTGGTAAACATGAACAAACTATATTTTTAAAAAGAAAACATAATGACAAACAAAGCTTGAAAACATTTACCCACCAGCAAAAGTTTTTTTTGTTTGTTTGTTTTCTTCAGCACAGATTCAGTCAATAATGACCAAATGAATCAAGTGAACCAATGATATAAATAATAAGGTAATGAAAACATCTCCACATCTAGTTCCTTTAAAAAAAAACTCTTTGTATGTGTAATTGATATGAATAATTTAAAGTGAATGTCAACTGGTGGCTTATGACAGTCGTAACCAAAAATAGAAATTATAGTTATTTAACATTTATATTTGTAGAATTATAGTAATTATTGTAAATGGTAATGTAGTTGTTAATGATTGCTATATTCGGCTATGTAAAATGAATCCACATAAGCTAGAGTTCTAATGATGACGCTCAATACTAAAACGCTATCCTTCCATTCCATGAGTGAGGGTAAAATGGAGTGTGGTGGAGTTGGCTTCATCTGTGCATCATGACAAGCTGTTCAAAGCAATTTGTGATTATAGTAGTGTCTTCTTCCTCATTCAGCTGCTTCCTTAGTGGTCGCCATAGCCAATCATCCTTCTACACACTACCCTGTCCTCTACATCTGCCTCTTTCACCCCAACCCCCTGCATGTCTTCCCTCACCACATCCATAAACCTTCTACTTCAACTTCCTCTTTTCCTCCTGCCCGACACCTCCATCCTCAGCATTCTTCTCCCTGTATACATCATGTCCCTCCTCTGCTCATATCCATACCATGTCCATTGTCTCCAAAACATCCCGCATGCACTGTGTCCCTCTCATAAACTGATTTCTAATCGTGTCCATCCTTGTCAATCCCAGTGAAATTCGCAGCATCTTTGTGAAGCCCAGCTCTGCCTCTTTTTGAAAATGCCACTGTCTCTAAACCATATAACATTGCAGGTCTCGCCACAGTCCTATACACTTTTCAGTTTCCACACTTTCCTGACTTCCTCATACAATAATACAACTCCTGTTTTGGAACCCTGTCATACACTCTCACTCTAGACCCACAAACACACAATTCTGACATTCTCTCTACTTCTCCACCAACATTCTCTCACCTCCCAAAATGCTGTTAAATAGTCATGTTAAAAACTCTCCTAAACATATCTACGCTTCTACTGGAATGTCATCTGATCCGACCGACTTGTCACTTACTAATCCAATCCACTTCTTGTTTCATCATATCCATATCAGCCACCCTCTCTCTCATTTTTTTCATTCATCAGCTACTCATAATACTCCCTCCACCTTCTCAACACTCTCCTCACTAGTCAACACATTTCCATATGCATGCATCTGCACCTTTATCGCTGCTCTAACTTGCAGCACATTCTTCCCAGCTCAGTCCCTCTGCTTGGCCAACCTGTACAAACCATTTTCTCCTTCTTTTGTGTCCAACTTCACATTCAGCTCAAATATACACCTTTTCCTAAGATTTAGCCACATCCCTTTTCACCTGCATCCTCCTCTCTTTATACTCCTTTCATTTCTCTCTTTCTCACAGAGAAAGAACACAGAAGATTGTTTCTGTTTTCACCAAGGAAAGAAGCATTTCTTGTTTGTAGTTTAGTTGTCCACTATTGTGGTCTTCTAGGGCTTTTAGTGTTACTAAGATCACCCCTGCCTTCTGTTTTGAAGAAGAATCCATAAAATTGTTGATTTGGTCACTAACAAACTTTCTACACTCTCTCTCTCTCTCTCTCTCTCTCTCTCTCTCTCTCTCTCTCTCTCTCTCTCTCTCTGATTAGTTTGATTCATTTTTAATCTAATGATTGCAGTTGAATTAGCACCATTTTGAAACACAGTGAAAGTTCCCAGGACCAAATACTGAATGTAAATTTAAGATACTGGAATCTCTTTAGTTTGTAGTGATGAGAAAACAAACCACACATGGACATTGAACATTTAATTGTCTAACTTCTTTTGAGCTTGTGTACATGAACTTATTCAGCAAAAAAGATCCACATGAACAAATTCAGCAAAAAAGATCCAAGCAAAAACAAATCCAAGCAGTTAATTCAATTTTGATAACTTTGTTGAAATAATACTGAACATATACAGTCCAATCACATTATTATTGCTTAATTTCAAATTCAGGGTTGTGGTGTACACAGAGTAATGTGCACTGTTTTTCCATAACGTGTGTGTCATCAAATAATCTTTACATAATTCTATCAAATTAGTCATATTAAGAACATGTTTTTTTTTTTCAAGAAAGTTCCTTGTTATTTTGATTGGTTTTGTTGTGTTATCTCAAATTTTTATTGCGTGACTTGAATATTGAATGTAATATTTATAAAACGTTCACAAAAACCACGTTCACAAAAACCATTGACAATGAATTTTTGCCTGGTTTTATAAAGGAAAACTGACATTTAAAAATCAATGTCAGTTTTCAAATATCCAGGCATGAGCATGAGTACCTGAGTACTAAGTGTTCAGTCAGGATTATTGCCAGGCATGAGCATTGAGTATTCTGAGTAACAGCCCCACAAAAATGTTTATAGTCAGGGATTAATTGCTTGTTGTCACATTTATTATTCATTAACAGCCCCACAAAAAAGTTTATATCCAGGGTTTAATGATTTTTCAGGAATAATTTTTTACAGTATTTAGGAGACATCAATGTTTAATTTTGAACAATCAAGGGAATGCTGTAACAGTCTCTAATCTCTTAAAGAAGGGGCTGCTGCAAAATACAAATAAGGGAGGAGCCCAACAACCATTCTTAATTCTTGTACTTCAAACAATATTGAAACTATAAGGAATATGCACAATGTCCAAATATACATACAGATGCAATCTTATTTGCATGCAGGCACTAAGTTATTATTGAAGTATGAACTTTTTTTTTTGTACAATTTAACAACAAAGAAATTCAGAAGGTTCTTGAAGAATATTGTGTGAATATAAGCATAATCACACACGTGGCAAATAGATTGTAACGTGGCAAAAGATTGTCCATTGAAAAATTATACATTAAATGTGTGTTTTGATGGGGTGCACGGTGGCTTAGTGGTTAGCAAGCACAGTTTGCCTTCACACCTCCACAGTCCGGGTTCACCACCGGGTCCAGGATTTGCCCAGTCAGGGTCCATTCGGCCATGTGTCTCCATGGAGTTCATGTGTGTTCTGTGCCCCGAGTTAACCTGCATGTTTTTCCCCTCCGTGCCTCAGGGGTTTTTTCATCCAGGTACCTCCTTGATTTTCCCGGTGGAAAAGGTTACATGCACAGTAGGTTGATTGGCACCCTGGAAAATTGTCCCTAAAGTGAATGTCCAGAATGAATGAATGTGTGTGTGTCCAGTGTGCGATCCAGGGATGGCAGTTGGCATCCAGGGTGTCCATCCAGGGTGTATCCTGCCTTAATGCCCATAGACACCTGAGATTGGCATAGGCTCCCTGTGACCCGAGGGAAGATCGGATATAGTGGTAGAAGATACATTTATTCATTCATCTTCTACCGCTACACGGGGAGCCTGTGCCTATCTCTGGCGTCTATGGGCATTAAGGCAGGATACACCCTGGATGGAATGCCAACCCATCGCAGGGCACACACACATTCATACACTAGGGACAATTTTCCAAGGTGCCAATTATCCTACTGTGCATGTTTTTGGACCACATGTCTGAGACGGGAATTGAACCCGGACCCTGGCGGTGTGAGACGAATGTGCTAACCACTAAGCCACCGTGCCCCTGTGGTAGTAGAAGATGAATGAATGAATTAATGTTTTGATGAATGTCCATTATACTTATTACTAATGATAATAATAATATACATAGGAAACATAGGAAAGAAATTATGCAAAAAGTTTGAATAAAAAACTAAACGGAGAAAAGTATTTACATAGATTTAGCTTTAAACACAAATGTTTCTAAATCTGGACAAGTGATGGAGAAGATTAAAGAAGGCAGATATGTTTCCTCCTAACCAAACAACTTCACTTCCTCTACTACATTATCTGGCTTAAATTAAAGAAAGTTTGCAACATAGAGCCCTTTGCTTCCTGCTTCCTGTTTCCTGATTAGTTGAACTAGATGGAACAAGAATCCATTCTTCACAATATACTGAATCCGTGGAGATTATGATATGTGCATAGGTATTGGGAGGGTTTACAATAAAAATTTTATCTGACAGTGTGTCATGGCTTTGACTTCTAGACTGTCCATCCGGTACGATGTTGCACTGGAGCTTACATTGTAATCATATTGTCTAATGAATAAGGCTTTGTTTGTTGGAAAGAACATGTCATAGGATGGTTGGTAACTATTCGTATGGTCGACCTTCAAGGTATGGCTACAGCCCAAACATTTGCTAAGCACTCCTTCTCTGATGTACAATATGTTTTCTCTGCCTCTCAGGGCAACCGAGATGCATAGGCAATCATATGCTTTTCTTTGTCCCGTGTAAGAACAGCCCTATTCCATTGTCACTTATGTCTGTCTGTTCTCTCAAAGTTTTGGAAAAATCGGATGTTATTGAGACAGGAGCTTGTTTCAGATCTTGGTCGATTGTGTTAAATGCATTTTGACATTCTTGTATCCAGATTCATGTTGATTTTTTATGCTTTAATGAACGTACCGGAGCAGTTAAGAAGGCCTTAACCATGCGTCCTAATGTTATCTAAGTTTAGGTGTGAACCTTTTACATTTACATTTACATTTACATTTGCGGCATTTAGCAGACGCCCTTATCCAGAGCGACTTACAACTGAGCAATTGAGGGTTAAGGGCCTTGCTCAAGGGCCCACTAGTGGCATCTTTGTGGTGGTGGGGTTTGAACCCATGATCTTCCAGTCCAGAGTCCAACACCTTAACCACTGGGCTACCACCTCCCAACAAGGTGTGAACCTTTTGGTATCCCTATGGTTATGAATGGGTTGGAGGGAGGGAGTGTTCTGGTCCAGAACAGCTATTTCCCCTGTATGCATTGTTTTCACATTTCACCCAAGTGTTCTCCTTGTTCTCCTTGGAGGGGGATGCCTCCAACATGTGTATAACTATAGAACTAAAAAGCAGACTTGCAGCGCCAAAGCAGTACCCTGTGACGTGTGGGCTCTTCTGCAATAAAGACTACTGCTGAAAAGATATACAAGTCTCCTGGTCTTCCCTGGAAAAAAGTTCACAACAACCCTGTCTAAAATGCAAAAGTGTCAAGTCAAGTCACCTTTATTTATATAGCGCTTTTAACAATACAGATTGTGTCGATCTGTATTGCTTTTAACAATACAGATTGTGTGCTTTTAACAATACAGATTGTGAAATACAGATTTATTACAGCTGAACTGTAATAAATGACACACAGAAACACATTTAACAAAATTCTTAACAATTAAGTTTCCCCAACTGAGCAAGCCATAAGTGACAGACGACAGCGGTAAGGAACCAAAACTCCATGAGTGACACAAATGGAGAAAAAAACCTTGGGAGAAACCAGGACTCAGTCGAGGGGGATCAGTTCTCCTCTGACCAACAAACTAGTAAACTGTATTCTTGAAGATGGTCTATTGGGGCTGATACATCATATAGATCAGGGAACTGCATTGACCATCTTATCACTATACAGACTGGATCTGAATGTTGATGATGACCTCGGAATTAACAGAAGACTAATAAAAGCGAAGGTGCAAGGTGCTATGGGAAGTGTTCCCGGGTTCCGGTTAAACTAATTAATGCAGCCTAACAATCCTTTAACGGATTTGAATATTATAAATGTTTAAATGTGTTATGTGTAAGACAAGTTAAAGAGATGTGTCTTTAATCTAGGTTTAAACTGACAGAGTGTGTCTGCCTCCCAAACAGAGTTAGGTAGATTATACCAGGGTTTTGGTGCTAAATAAGAAAATGATCTGCCACCAATAGTTGATTTGGATATTCTGGGTATTACTAAATTGCCAGATTATTGAGAACGCAGTGGACGTGAGGGAAAATAATATAATAAGAACTCAGGTACTGTGGAGCTAGCCCATTGAGGGCTTTATAAGTAATTAGCAGAATTTTAAAATCAATACGATGTTTAATAGGGAGCCAGTGCAGTGTTGACAGAACCGGGCTAACATGATCATACATTCCTGTTCTAGTCAGAACTCAGCTGCTGCATTTTGGACCAGCTGAAATTTGTTTATTAACCGTGTTGAACAACCACCCAATAAAGCATTACAATAATCTATCCTGGGGGCCATGAATGCATTAATTAAAATTTCTGCATGTGACTTTGAGAGCATACGCCGTAATCTCGATATGTTTTTAAGGTGAAAAAAGACTGTTTTACAGATGCTAGAAATGTGGTTTTCAAAGGAAAGATTGCTATCAAATATCACACCTAGATTCCTAACAGATGATGAATTTACAGAGTAGCCATCAAGTTTTAGACTGTGTTTTAAGATATTTCCTGCAGAGGTTTTAGGCCCAATAATAAATACCTCTGTTTTTTTTTTCAGAATTTAGCAGCACCAAATTTCTTTTTTTATAGCAATCATGCATTTTCATGCAATTTATGCAGTTTTTCAAATTTGCATGTTTCACTGTGTTACGTTCCCACCTTGGCTAGGCCTAGGGGAGTGTGGAAACAGTAGCAATGTATATTTGTGAGTTGCTTAGACAGAAATAGACTGACAAGATTTTAGAGTGATTAGTGCTTTTAATAGGAAACTGAGTGGTACACCAACAAAACAAAAAGAACACAAGTCAAGATTGACAATACTAGACACAGTGGAAAGAGAACATGGACAGTGCCAAAGAAATGAACACAAAAAAGGGTACTAATGTAGGGTACATTTTTGGACAGCAAGAACTAGCTGACTACACTATCCACAAAATACAAGGAGTAGCACCTGCCCTCTAACCTAGGGTATCTAAACAATTACTAGTACCTACATGGTGGAATATAGGTGTGCGCACAGTAGTATAAACACAAACAAAGCTGCTAGCAACAACAGACTAGCCAAAAGAAAAAGAAAGGTTAGCTAGCTATTAGACAAAAAAACTAGCAACAATGAAACAAACAAGTAGACAAACCACAGCAAACGAGCAAACAGCTCCTCCTTTTCCTTTATCTCTGGCAGAGCTTCAGGGTGCTGAAACCCTGGAGTCAGTTCCAAGCTTCCGATTGGTACAAGGCCACTTTGAATCAGTCAGTGGCTCCACCTAACAGAAGCAAAACAGAAAATACAAGACGTACCAAACTGGGTCATGAAGAAATATAAAGCTGAGTATCATCAGCATAACAGTTAAAGTTAAGACCATGTTTCCTGATGATATCTCCTAAGGGTAACAAGTAAAGCATGAAGAGTAATGGCCCTAGTACTGGGCCTTGAGGTACTTACATTTACATTTGTAGTATTTAGCAGACGCCCTTATCCAGGGCGACATACAAGAAGTGCTTTAGGTACTTGAAGTACTTGAGGTACCATGCTGTACTTGTGATGTATATGATACCTCTTTCCGGTCAGATAAGTACGATTTAAACCATGCCAATGCACTACCACTAATACCAAAATAATTTTTGAGTCTATTTGAAAGAATGTTGTGGTCAATAGTATTGAACTCAGCACTCAGTAGCACTGTAAAGAGATACAACCACTGTCGGATGATAAGAGCAGATCATTTGTTACTCTAATGTGAGCAGTTTCAGTACTATGATTCGGTCTAAATCCTGAATGGAAATTCTCACAGACACTATTTCTCTGGAAACAACAAATAAAGAAGATGAAAGAATGTCACAACTTCCTTGCTTGTTTTTTTTTTAACAAGGCTGATGATGTCTTTTGCACTTTGTGATGTAATTTGAAGCAACATCACATTAATTATAGATAAAACAAGTTAGTAAATGTCAAATTGGTCAACACAGACATGTGAAATTAAATGTATTAATGTACTAACTAAAAATTATGAACAAATAGTATGTTGCTCTTTAAGAATAGTGTTTTATAATAAATACTTTTAGCAAGAACACTTAAATTAATAAACTTTAAGCTTTGGAAACACACTTTAGGACATTTCTTGAGCTCAAAGCCCAGTATGAGCAATCTACATGCGTTCCCTCTCACCGACAGCGTAATAACGAGTATATGGGTGTTCACTGAGAATACAGTGGTTTTAGGAAAACATAGCAAACCCTTTACAGATGGGGAAATTGTAATAGATTGCATGTAGACCGAGTGTGAAACACTCTTAGATCGAAAGGACATGAACTAAGAGAAAAACTAAACAAACACCCCTTTCAGCTGTAACATCTACAAAGATCTGAAATATTAATGCAGAATGTGCGGTCACAACTTGATGCTGCGGTTCAGAGCTTTAACATGTGATGAATTGACTATTAATGGCAATGCTTTGCTCGTGGCAATGATCAGAAAGTAGATCAGAAACACATTTCTATAACAACTGATAGAGCACTGTAGCGTTTTAATATTAGGGGAAAATGAACGCGCAAGGTGCCCGCTATTATCCACTAATATAATGTTTAATATTACGGGGAAAATTAAACATATGTTTCTCCACCAGTCGGTAACCGACAATTTAAGTTGAAATTACAACATGTACATCCAAATACTCATATTAATTATAATGGTTTATAATTAATTATGACTATTGAATGTTAGATTGAATATTAAAGGAATCAATATCTTAATTATTTGATCTGTTCGTCCGGCGAGCAGACAATATAATTATTCATTAATCCCAAGAAAAGTTATCTTCCTGGCCTAGAAAACAACTATTCTAATATAATAAAGTTGTAATTGAGCAAGGTAGCAAGATCAAAGATTCATTGACTTGTAATTGTGAGGCACATACAAAGACAATCACTTGTGTATATACAACATTTAATAGACGGCACATGACACATACTAATCTATGACAAACATATCTATATACAATAGTACTGAGGGGAAGAAAGTGAGAGAGAGAGAGAGAGAAAGAGGAAAAGACAGACAAGAGAGAGAGAGAGAGGCGAGATATAGACGGCGAGTTGAATGAATCAAATTTATCACACCTTGATGAGAATCGTAAAGAGGAATTCAAATTCACCTTAATTAAAAAGAGGCTTACAGATGCTGAATTGATCAGCAGCGTTACTTGCATTGGGTTTGAAGTTGAACAAAAGTCCGGACGATTCTAGGTGTTGAAGATGAAGTCCTGTAGATGACGATCAGGAATTGCTGTTCTGTCTCAGGAGGAGATTCATGACTCCAGCATGGTCTCTCTCTCCGGGTTGGAGACAGGATGAGCATGAGTTTCCAGAGTGACTCCGAGTTGGTCCGGAGCTGGTCCGCTTGAGAGGCCGCAGCCTCTCAGCTTCGTCTCACTTCATCTCTTCGTTGTTTCTTTGTTCTCCGCCGGTGTCTTCCCCTGTGGGTGTATCTCCCATGCTGTCTCTCCGCATGGGTTTCTCTCCTCCTTGTTCTCTCCCCGAGTGACTCTCTGTGTTCTCCCGAGTTGTTGAGAGTGTAGACAGGATTTATGGGCCTGGGTGTCAAACCCAACTTCGAAACTGACCAATGCAATGACATGAAACTTGAGCAGAAAGGTATTTCTTTGTCTATGCCCAAGCTCATTTGCATATTGGGAATGTTATTTACTTGAAATATGAATTAATGAATTGAAACCTCTTACAATTACATCATCTTAATCATGGTGTAGGAAATGACGAATGGATCAATTAGATACCGAGAACGGCCAAGTAGACATTGTAACAACCAGAGAATTATATATAAGTACTTCTTACTTACAAACATTGGTTGATATGCAATGAAAGAAAGAGATCATTTGAAGATCATTTGAAAATGAAAAGAATGAAAGAGAGAATGGATGGATGCAGGGAACTGATCAGCCTTAATACTAATACATGTCATCACTACATGATTAATATAAAGGATAATAACAATGTTCTAGAAATATAATCATTATTTTGATTAACCCTATTGTTTAATCACTATTAATTATTAAAACAGCATTGTTTTATAACTGAAGTTTTATAGAACAATAAGAATAATGATGATAATTTCATAAAACATTGTTCAAGTAAACACACAGATTATGAGTTTCAGCATGATAAAATAGAACCGCATACATACTAAACACATACAGTCACATGTGTGTGCGTGTGTGTGTGTGTGTGTGTGTGTGTGTGTGTAACTGAGTTCATGAATTGTGTCACATCCTGTGGGGGAATGTGTGTGACAATGGGGGTTTGTTTGGGATTTAAGGCCTGTCGTAAACTGAGTATTTGGGAGGCATGAAGTCAAAGGTGACGGGCCAGAAGTGCAGATAAGATGGGGCCTATCTGTGAATGGCCCAGCCCGACTGGAGCCAGGTGTGGTCGTAAAATATAGAATGTGATCATTTAGAAATTGTGTCGATCCAAATGCACTACAGCACCATTCCTGATACAAAATGTGTGTGTGTGTGTGTGTGTGTGTGTGTGTGTGTGTGTGTGTGTGTGTGTGTGTGTGTGTGTGTGTGTGTGTGTGTGTGTGTATGATATATATATAGATATATATATATATATATATATATATATATATATATATAAAAACCTGTTTTTGGAGGGTTTGAAACATTTTCTTAGAATGTTTACTTCAAGTGCCATCTAGTGGACAAATGAAATAATCAAAATGTAATCAAACGTAATCAGTAACTTTACTTTTATAAATTTCGAATAGGGGTTATTTTTTATATGTAATTTATTTCATTTCCAAAGTAACCTTCCCAGCAAGCATTTGAAAGCCTTACAGATCTAATTATTTGTTGTGTACCTGATTCAAACGTGACCCAAATTGTAGGCATATTTTTCTCATTCTTTTTCAGACAGTTAATAAAAAAAATTTTTAAGTCAGAATGTCATCAATACTACTACAGTATCATGGGGGGGGAAACAAATCTAGCTTAATTCATTGTAAAATTAGATCAGGTAAAGCTTTGAATGATCAGAAAGCTTTGAATGCTTTGCTTTTTTTTGCTTTCGCGATTTAACCATTTGATGGTTAAAACATGTGTGACCAAACGCCGATTTGTGAATGGAAAGGGGACGAAATATGCCTGGGACTGCAACACAGAGACTATATCGCAGAAGATTGACTGTGTGTGTGTGTATGCATAAATTGTTAAAAACAATAAATAATAAAGCACAAGCTGACCTGATCCCACCCATTCCTGACCTATTAACTGTCATTAAGACACCCCACAATCAGCCAAAGTCTAAGTAGTAACATGGGCAAAACAAGAGCTGTCAAAAGTCACAGGAGATAACATTGTAGACCTTCACAAAGCTGGAAAGGGCTATGGGGCAATTGCCAAGCAGATTGGTGAAAAAAGAACAACTGTTGGAGCAATTGTCAGAAAATGGAAGAGGCTACTGATGACTGTCAATGTACCTTGGTCTGGGGCTCCACTGAAGATCTCTCCTTGTTGGTATCAGCAATGCTAAGAACTACACAGGAGGAGCTGGTCAATGCCGTGAAGAGAGCTGGGACCACTGTTTCCAAGTCTACTATCAGTAATACACTAAGACGACATGGTTTATAATCATGCATCGCACGTAAGGTTCCCCTGCTTAAGTTAGCCCATGTCCAGACCCATCTAAAGTTTGCCAGGGACCATTTGTATGATCCAGAGGAGTCATGGGAGAAAGTTCTGTGGCAAGATGAGACCAAGGTAGAACTTTTTGGTCTCATCATCCCAATAATACCATACCTACAGTGAAGTATGGCGCTGGAAGCATCATGCTCTGGGGGTGTTTTTCTGCACAGAGACAGGACAATTGCACTGTATTAAAGGAGAGGATGAACCGGGCCATGTATTATGACATATTGGGCAAAAAGCTCCTTCCCTCAGTCAGAGCATTAAAGATGTGTCGTGGCTGGGTCTTCGAGACACATTTACATAACATTTACAACACCTTCCCATTCAACAAGTTTGTTTGAGGTGCTGGAATAAATTAGTTGTGCTGTAGTTGTACCTTTACTTAGTCTGTTTAGTAGTTACTTTACATTTTGGATACAATAGGGCAAATATGTCCGCTATTTATACCTGTTTGTAGCCGGTGTTTTGGGGCTGCAGTGGTAATATTTATCCTGCATCGCCACACACACCTCCCCATTCAACAACATGGTTCTGTTTGAGGTGCTGGAATAAAGTTGTGCTGCTTTCTTAAGTTGCCACAAACTTTAGACAAATTGCACAGCAGGTTTTGGTTTGTTGGACGTCTGAAGTTGCAAGCCCTAACTGTTAGAACTTACGAAACTGCACCTATCTTTGCAACAAGATCTCCAGATTTGTCACATTGCTGCCCTGTTGTATTTGGAACTACGGAATAGAGACCTGCGCGGGACCCGACACAAATAAGTGGGGCCCGGGAGAATACAGTTACTGTATTAGTGGGACTTCCGCAAAATGTTCTTAAAAGTTATATAAATGTGTGTGGGTGCGTGCGTGTACATATATCTATATATATCTATAAATCTATATATAGATTTATATATATATATATATATATATATATATATATATATATATATATATATATATATATATATATATTATATTATTTATTTATTTATTTATTTATAGATTTAGGGTAGACGGTGGGGATGTGTCCCCACCAATATCCTCCGACCATTCAAATAATAATTCAACAGCAATAATTTAATCCACTTTTGAAAAATCGCGCTGTCAACATTAACCTACACACGCAGAAAGGGTTCAATCACCTTCTCTCCTTGAGTCCTCCCGCCCCCAAAACACATATATGAGATGTGTTCTCATAAAGTCAGGCTTACAGTCTGACTAATTGTATACTGTTGTGTATTTCTAACTTGTCCACCTGTAGTGAGCAGTAGGGAGAGCAGCAGTGAAAGTGACAACAATGAAGAACAGTGTAGAAGTGGAGATATTCTGCATATTACAAATAAGCCAAACCAGCCTAACGCAAAATACATTCCTGTTCAAACATTGTCCAATAGGGTCCTCCATTTTCAAGAAAGGTGGTACAAAGAATATCCATGGCTTCATTATAGCCCCATAGTTAAGACAATGCTCTGTTTTCACTGTTTGAAAATATATACCATACAGAAAAGTACTGCTCAAAGGGGTTCACTAACTGGAAAAATGCTCTTGAAAGATTTGAACGCCATCAAAATACTAAATCCCATCATCATGCAGTCACAGTTACTTGTCAAGAAGCAGTCCCAATAAATACACAACTCTCAACTGCCTGGTCAAAACAACAGGAAAATGCCAGACACTGCTTACAAATGATTGTAGGTGCAGTACAGTATCTTACTAGGCAGGGTCTGGCACTGCGTGGTCATGACAAAGACGATGGTAACAAGACTACAAGACTACAATAACAAGTGCAACTGCTTAAAGATACAACAATATTTTCTCTGTCGGCCTACAACATAACAGTGAATTAAACCAACAACTACTATAGCCCATATACTAACTGTAGATCTTTAACAACAAATGCACCAAGAATTCCAGATGTGCAAAGTTGATAATAAATATTTAAACACTAGACAAGTACAGTCACGATGAAGTGCAAAGGATATGAATAGATCTAAGTGAAAAGTGTGCTGACAGTCTACAAAAGTGTACTTTTCATTGTTTTCACACGGTGGTCTGTCTCAACCAGATATGTTGCTTCAGACAAGCATGGGCAGGCTGCAGTTTCTGTTTGCACATCACAACATACGGCCATGTTGTTTCTGTGATAAAAGCCCTTCGGTGGACTAATTGTCAGGTCATTGAAAGATTGGTTCATGATAATTGAAATGATAATTCTTTCATTAATTACTTAATCCTGTCTTTCCAAGCAGTAAGATCTTTCTTATGTTCAGATGTATTATGTTAAGTCCCCTACAAACAGCTGCCACTACAAAGAAAAGTGCATTTTAAAAGTGAATATTTAATTGCTTAAATTATTTAACACAAGGAAGTTAATGTTGCTTCACAATACATTGACTGACTATACCATTATCTTTTTAAAACCGTGGTAATTTAATAATTTCAGTCATACAGACAGTCATACTTTGCCAAAATATATGGAAATACTGAATATACGCTTCATTTCATATTTCTTTATAATATTACAGCTCGTTTCCACCGAAACAAGTAAGAGAACTGTATGTTTCATAAGACCTGTTTCATTGGTCTGTTTCCATATGGATCCTTATAGAAAGCTTGGATATGGAAGAAAAATAAATCAAATAAGTAATTACATGATAGATTGATGTCTTGTTTTACTTTAAACATTTTTAAGGAACATTATTAAGGCACTCAAAGTGGACAATGGTACATGTCTTGGAAAATTAAGAACATACAGAGGAACAGTGCACCATTAGAGACGCGTAGATTTGTCAGTCTTTTAGTGGTGGCCCATCTGCACAGATAGAAGCTTCATCTAGAAGTTATCGTAAATGAAGAACAGTATAAGGAAGCTGTTTCTCTTATGAAGAATATTTCAGAGGGGGTGACAGTAAAGGTCAAATGAGGGAGACAATTCGGTATCATCTCAAAATGATTCGTGACCCAAGCAGATGCACACATGTGCAAACTGAATTTCCACGTTATTTGGATATCAAAGGCCTGGTAAGAACATTTGAGTTGTTGGGATTTTGACTATTGTTGTGTGAAATAAGGGTAATTAAATCTGTGCTGTTTAATGTTGTAGCTCAATGGTTTAAGACGCTGGGCTACTGGTCGAAAAGTGACCCCTGGAAATCCCCAAGCTGCCACTCTTGAGTCCTTTAGCAAAGCCCCTACAGGGATGTCTGGTCATGGCTGACCTTAAAGCCTATTCTATTCTATATGGATTATTCATTGAAAAGATGATATATTTGCACTTAATTGCTTTGTTCTTTTCTGCTTTGGTGAGATTTACAGATTGAGCTGGATTTTGATTGGATTTCTGGTAAAAAAAAAAAAAAAGACAGCAGCTAAGTTTTAGAAAGGTGGACAACTACATTTGTGTAGAAAGTCATTCAGCAGAGCAAGTGGCTTCACTCCTGTCAAGAACTTCAGGACCTGATTAACTGTGCAGAATCAGCTATGGAGACTGAATCAGCTGATGATTATGATTATGGTAAGATGGTATTTAACAAGTTAATAACATAATTGGGTACCTTTCTCTTAGGATGTGTAATGTATTAAGATTGGGGAAAATGAACGAGCAACGTTCAGACAATATAATTATTCATTAATCCCAAGAAAAGTTATCTTCCTGGCTTAGAAACTATTCTAATATAATACAAGTTGTAATTGAGCAAGGTAGCAAGATCAAAGATTCATTGACTTGTAATTGTGAGGCACACACAAAGACAATCACTTGTGTATATCAACATTTAATAGACGGCACATGACACTAATCTACGACATACTATTGTAACATCTATATACAATAGGAGTGAGGGGAAAAGAGAGAGAGAGAAAGGGGAAAAGACAGACGAGAGAGAGAGGTGAGATATAGACGGCGAGTTGAAGGAGTCAAACTTATTACACCTTGATGAGAATCGTAAAGAGGAATTCAAATTCACCTTAATTAAAAGGGGCTTAACTTACATAGGCTGAATTAATCAGCAGCGTTACTTGTATTTAGATGGAAGTGGAACAAAAGTCCGGACGATTCGAGGTGTTTGAGATGAAGTCCTGTAGATGATGATCAGGAATTGCTGTTCTGTCTCAGGAGGAGATTCACGACTCAGAAAGGCCAGCATGGTCTCGCTCCTGGTTGGAGACATGATGAGCATGAGTTTCCCAAGTGACTCCGAGTTAGGTCCGGAGCTGGTCCGCTATTGAGAGGCAGCAGCCTCTCAGCATCGTCTCACTTCATTTCTTCTCCTTTGAGTTGTGGAGAGTGTAGACAGGCTTTATAAGCCTGGGTGTCACACCCAACTTTCGAACTGACCAATGCAACGACATGAAACTTGAGCAGAAAGGTATTTCTTTGTCTATGCCCAAGCTCATTTGCATATTGGGAATGGTTCAAAAGTTAATCAAGTTATTACTTGAAATATGAATTAATGAATTGAAAGCTCTTACAGTTACATCATCTTCATCATGGTGTAGGAAATAATGAATGGATCAATTAGATACAGAGAACGGCCAAGTAGACATTGTAACAACCAGAGAATTATATATAAATACTTCTTACTTACAAACACTGGTTGATATGCAATGAAGGAGAGATCATTTGAAAATGAAAAGAAGGAAAGAGAAAGGATGGATGGATGCAGGAACTGATCAGCCATAATACTAATACATGTCATCACTACATGATTAATATGAAGGATAATAACAATGTGCTAGAAATATAATCATTATTTTGATTAACCTTATTGTTTAATCACTATTAATTATTAAAACAGCATTGTTTAATAACTAAAGTTTTATAAACTTCATAAAACATTGTACAAGTTAACACACAGATTATGAGTTTCAGCATGACAAAATAGCACGTGTGTGTGTGTGTGTGTGTGTACATGTGGTGCACGTGTGTGTGTGTGTGTGTGTGTGTGTGTGTGTGTGTGTGTGTGTGTGTGTGTGTGTGTGTGTGTGTGTGTGTGTGTGTGTGTGTGTGTGTGTGTGTGCGTGTGTCTGTGAGTACACAAGAAATGTGTGAGCATCCTGTGGGGGTTGGTTTGGGATTTAAATGACAGTCGTAAACTGAGTATTTGGGAGGCACGAAGTCAAAGGTGAAGGGCCAGAAGGGCAGATAAGATGGGGCCATCTGTGAATGACTAGACGCCTGGTGTGGGGTCATAAAAATATGGAATGTCGTGCAGGCATCTGTGAGTGGATGCAGCTATATGTGAATGTGATCATTTAGAAATTGTGTCGATCCAAATGCATTACAGATGGGATGGTGGTCTTGTTTCAATTCTTCTTTTACTACACCTACAACTGCTTCAATAGTTTTGATAATTGTAAAATTAATGTAGAAACAAGCTCATGGAGTGTTGTTAAGTATTGTCTATTGTTTTATTTTTAGGCAGGGATTAACATACAGGAACATCTTGACTCAATTAAAGAGAGGAGCCAGCCCTATATGCTTACTGTTAGGACAAAAAAAAAAGCAGCACTCATGGAGACTACATCGTCCTGGTTAAATGTTGAAATGTCAGTTCCCTGCCAATATCCAGTAAAAAATACCAAGGATATGTGTGATAGTACAACTGCAAGCTACAGGTGTAAGCCAGACTACTATTCATTTGTTTGTTACATATATTGAAGAAATAGTTAAGGACATCCAGGACCAAGTAAAAGAAACAGCACTTCATTGCTTATACTCACGGAACACATACATTGGATATGATAGTGACCTGATCTTGAACACCAATAAATCAAAGGAGATCGTTGTGGACTACAGGAGAAGAAGGGAAATTACACCACCCCCTCTCCACATCATTGGCAAAGAGTTTGAGAGACTCAACTATGTCAAATTGCTGGGTATGCAAATCACGAAAGACTTACCATTAAGACCTTGTACATTGTGAAGAAAGCTCAACCTCAAGAAGTCCAATGTACCCACTCAGTTCATGTATTTCTACAAGAACACAATAGAGAGCATTCTCTGCCCCTGCGTCACTGTGTGGCATACCAGCTGCACAACATATAACCGAAAGGACCTCACTCGTATACTTCAGACTGCACAAGGACTCCCATTGGCCAAAAGATACAGAACAATCAGGACACACACTAACAGACAAAGGAACAGCTTCTTCCCAGAGCTGTAGTCTGTACCACCCCCCCCACCACACACACACACACACACACACACACACATACACAGCTCCTGAAATCAGAAGTCAGATTTGACAAACCAAACAGTCTGCTCCTTCTCCCATTCTGCATTATTATTATTATTATTATTATTATTATTATTATTATTATTATTATTATATTATAATTATTACTATTATTACTTGTATATATTGCATATATATACAATATATTGCCTATATTGTATATATAAATTTCCTAATCAGGTTCCGTTCCTGTCTGCTCCCGCTACCCGGATTTCCAAGTCCCGTGGACGCGACCTCGTCCGCCGCCTCTCCTGCCCTCCAGTATATCCTGTTCCACGACTCGTCCACGACAAGGCTCCCTAGCCTGGAGCGGCGTCTCCTGAGTTCTTTGTTATAAATAAATCCTGTTTTGTTTTGATTCCCGCTCTCCGTGTGTCTGCTTCAGCACTCCGTTACACTGAGAGCTACCAAACACATTTCATTGTATCACAACAATGACAATAAAGCCTCTCTACTTTTTTTTTACTTTTAAGATGGACTATAAAGAGTGTGGACATAAAGAGCCACCACCTATTTCCCACTGATTTTTTTATTTATTTTTTACATTAGTTTAAAATGTTTTATGATGATTTTGCATGTGCCAAATCCATTAGGGTCAAAAAAGGTATTCACAAATTGGTGTTTATTTTACTTTCCCACCACAATTTAATTCGTCCTTAGCTAACATACACTTATGTGCACTTTTCATTCCCAACACATAAAAACATATGGATTTGATTCAGTTTTAAAACCTATGACATAAAAGTCAATGGCATAAAATTTCTTGAGTCCACAGGAATAGAAGGACCCTCTGATTTTTTTAGCATGGTATTATTTTACTAATAACAGGAGATAATCTTGGTTTAGACTGCCTATATGGATTTGTTGAATCTTTTCAAACTTGGAATAGCTGTAGGTTTTTCCTTACTGAAAGGGAAGATTATCAGTGTTCTTGAAGAGTAGTCAAATGTTATTTTTAACACTAAAGAGATACAATTGCAACACTATGAAGCTATACATTCATTCTCCACACATATTTATGGTGTAAAGTGCATGTTTGTTAAACAAATTTTCCGTCAATTTTTCTGTAGACGTAATGCATGATTTTTTCGAAGGCGTTGAAAAGTTCAAATTAAAAATTTTTTTGCGTTATGTACAAGCTAATTTTTTGTCATAAAAGAAACAGACGAAAGATTGGATTCATTTAATTATGGGTACATGGAAGGAGAAATCAGCCTCCTGCTGTCAAACTGGGTGATGAGAGCAATTATTTGGCCATAAACGCAATAAGTGTTGGTGTCTCTCATTTGTTCCCCAAGATGATGAAATATAACCATTGTTTTAACTGAGGGTCTTACTGTGTATTTGCAACACATAATTGCTGAGCACCACAGGCTATTCAAGGCTTTTTCTTTCCAGACAGAAACCTCCTGCCTAAGCATCACCTAATGATTCATTACGTGGTCAATGCAGTTTGAGTCAAAGTACATTTTTTTAAGACACAACAAAAGTATTTTAAAAACATTACTCTGACACTTGCAAAAAAAAAACAAAAAAAAAAAACACCAGAAAAGCATATGGCATATTATACATGGGAAACCTTCAATTATGACTGTTACTCTCTGTTCCTTCTCAAACAGATTTTCTGTCAGTTAAATGAGTGAAGTATAATGGAACTGAATAGCATTCTGGTTTAATTATTTGGGGCAAAGTAGACATCGATTTGCCAGTGTTTTATAAAATAAAATAAATTGTTGTTAGAAATGAATTTGTGGTACTAATTGCATCACTACTAAAAACTGTTTACTTGAAACAGATTTGCGTTCAAATCTCTTTGCAAATGTCTTATGGGTCTGATCATTTCTTTTGGTTTGTTTTACCTTACTGCAGTCTTATTAACATTTAGCTGTCAATGCCGGTTTTATTTAAAAATTGATGATTTCATATTTATAATTTTATCTGTGTCATTTTGGCAAGTTAAACTGTACATGTTTTATAGCCATTTTGCTCATTTGGTAAATACAAATTTAAATGTTTACATTTTAATAAAGAAAACAACATTTTAATTAAAAAAATAACACCAGACGTGTTAAGTACCCCATAATGTTAAACGTATACTACAATATCAAGTGTAAATAAATAAATAATCTCTTAGTGTTGTTTTGTAACACTTTATGGTGCTTTATTAACACTATAAGTTCTACACTACAGTCAGTGTTATTTTTACTCTTGATAGCATGGGACCATGACTGTGTGCTCCAAAGAAGTGTTAAAATTAACTCTTTAAGTGTTGTGTTGACACTGCTTATTGTACTGTGTAAAAATATTGATGAAAATGAAGATATATGAAGATATATATTTTCATATATGAAATGAAAATATTCCTTGATTGGGAATACTATATAAAATAGAAAGTGACAATGGGACATCATTTGTGAAACATGCCTTAGAGAAAGTAAGAGAATGTGTCTTACATCCTGCTAGTAGGAGAGCTATTGAAAGAGAGAACTGCACCCTTAAAAACACACTGGCTAAATCCTGTGCCGAAACAAGCATTTGTGCTTTGTTTAAAGCACTTCCTATTGTCTTATTACACACGATACCAGAGGACAAGTAAGATCAAATTTGAGCCTAACTGAGATACTGTTTGGACACCCCGCTAATACAGGAACAGGCCCACAGAGGCACAGAACACAGAGGCAGACCAGCAAATTTGAAGATGAAATGTTATTGTATAAAACTCTACAAGCAGGTGAAGGAATTCCTTTCATCCAAACAAAGCAGACCAGACTGCATGATCTGAAACTTGGTGACTGGATAGTGGTGAAAGATTCCAGAAAGAAGAATTAGAGAGCAAAAAGGGGTCTGGGACCCTTCTAAGTGCTTCTTGTGATGCAGATTACAGTGATGGTTGCAGAGAGAGCCACGTGGATTCACGGTAGCCACCGTTAATGGTTGACTGAAACAAGTCGGAACCTAATAGGGGCCACAAACAGACATTACCTTCTAGGGCTGGCCTGGCCAACCCGTGGCTCCCAAGCCTCATGCGGCTCTTTAACTAGTTTTATGCGGCTCTTCAGGAGCTTTCACATAACATGCGTCAATGGGAATGGGATGATGTTCACGTGTACCCATGTGTATGATGTGGCTCTTTGCAGTAACACAGAAAAAAAGGTTCTTAGTCTCCTACTAGTTGGCCACCCCTGTTCTAGGGGAAGGGGTGTGTCAATGTGTACCAAGTGTGTGTGTGTGTGTGTGTGTGTGTGTGTGTGTGTGTGTGTGTGTGTGTGTGTGTGTGTGTGTGTGTGTGTGTGTGTGTGTGTGTGTGTGTTTGTGTGTGTGTGTATTTATGTATCACTACTGACATCTAGTGGTTAGTTTGAAAACTGCCGCATACAAATCACTGCAGAAATGTCACCTTTTTTCTCTTCCTTTAAACATTTCCAGGGCATTTCATGTCTTTCCCTACTGAACTAAAATCCAAGTATATGGCATTTTCAATGAGATGCACAACTGTCCGGTGGAATCTTAGTTTTAGATTTTCTATATGTTATGACTGTTAGTCACCTTCAGTAAAGGTGTTTTCTTTCTTCTTATTCAATTGACATTAAATCTACTATCTAAAATTTCCCATTTTCTCTTTTTTTTATTTATCTCACTTTTAATTAACATTTTCCTTATTAATATTAGTTGACTGGACATTCAAAGGAGTTTTGGAGTGGGGGGGGGGGGTTCTCTGTTTGCTGTGTTTCTAGGTGGTCAATGGAGGAGTTAGTGGAAGGTGTGTGTGACGAATTGTAATTTGAGCCCGATCAATTGAGGATGGGGAGGGGGCAGGTCGGTTGGTGGGGTTTTTTTGTTTAAGCAAAACAAGAAAGCAGATAATATAACAGAATACTGTTGTTTTAACCTAATTGCTGTCAGCCCATAGCATTCCGATACTTTAAACAAGAATGTTATATGTCCATGACTAGGATGGTCCCATGGAATGTGAAGTGCATGGGTTATGTAGTTAATAAAAAAGAAAATATATCTATTGCAATCCATAGAGAACATATAGAACATTTGAATCTGAAAGGAGACTGGATTGGCTAGGTATACTTTAGTTCAGTCTCATCAAATCAACAGGGTGTGGTCATTTTAATGCATAAAATTTTCCATTTATTTTAAAACGGACAGAACAGGATTCTGAAGGCAGGTTTCTTCTGATTATTCACATTTTCTGGAAACCCCTAACTGTTTTAAATGTGTATGCCCCAAATGAGGACACTACTATACACCTACTGTTAAATAATACATGTAATGGTATGTGAATTATGGGGATTTTAATTTTGTCATGTATGTATCTTGTTTCAAAAGATCATCTAACCATTCTTTACAGAATCTGCAAAATGTGTCGTGTCACATTCAGTGGACATATGGAGAGAACCACATCCAGGTGTCAAGGATCTATTCTTGCCTAACAGATCAGTTAATTGTGTGGGATCCTGTGAAATTGGTCCAATGGCTCTCTCTGACCATAGCCCAGATTTATCTATTTATTTATATTGATCAGAATTTTCAACCCTGAAAACCTATTACTGGAAATGTAATGGTTCTCTCCTTAATGACAACACTTTCTGCCAGTTTCTTAAAGAAAAATATGAGTTCTGTCTGGCACCACCAATTTATTCATCCAAACAAGAGTATTTATATGGGTTGAACAGACAAAGAATAGTACGGTCCAAAATACCGGTTTTAACAGAATTATGAGGGATGATGTGTGTGTCTGAGTATGTGTGTGTGTGAAAAAAACAGTATCTCAGGATCTACGTTTATAAAATATTCTACAGATTCTACAAACATGAATCTCTTTTAATAAGATTAATATTCTAACACTGGCATAAAAAAGATATAGAACAGGAGAAAATTGGAAGAAAACACATTGGATCTGATTCATAAAAATTTCACCCACACAAAACAATTGGAATCTTTTAACGAGTGCCATATCTCAACTAAATTTAAACAATTCAGAACATGTACAGAAAATGTTGTTGTTTACCAGGCAGTTTTTGTTTTTGTCAATATGAATAAACCTAGTCACTTCTTAGCTTATGAACTCAATTGTAAACAAGGACCATCAAGGACATTAAAACTGCTGAGGGAGTCATTTCATATGACCCCGCTAAAATAAACTGCAGTTTTAAACACTTAGCCCTCATTAAAGACTATTTTTTTCGGAACCTCGGCTCGCATCCTGCATTTGGGTCCTTATATCACCCGCTTTCGCTGACAGGTATAGGCTTACTGTTGTCTCGGAGACTCTCCATTTGTCTCATCTAACCAGCTCTTCTTTTGAATTCCATGCATTTCAGTTACCTCTCTGATCATCATCTACCACTCTCCTGGTCCTCTTGAGGACTTTCTTGAAGAGATGGACACACTCCTTAGCACTTTCCCGTCTGACAGCACTTCTATTATAGTTCTTGGTGACTTTAACCTCCCTTCTGATAAATTCCACTCCTCTTTCCTCTTTTGCACTTCCCTTTTGCCTCTTCTCAACTCTTTTTATTTGACATTTACTAACTGCCCTCCCACCCACAGAGGAAATGTCTTGTACCTGGTTTTCACTCGCCCTTCCCCAACTACAGACTTGACTGCCCACTTCACACCACACTGACCATCACTTGGTTTCCTTGCAAATCACTCTTCCAGCCACACATAGAAACACTTCCAACCATCTCTCCATCCTCTGTAGCTTCCTGTACTCTTTCATCCCTTCCTAACCCTAGCTCATTTTCTTCTCTGTCCTTAACTATGCAATTTGACACTCTCCTCTCCTATCTTTCCTCTATAGACCAGCTAGGTCCCCTGACTGCTAAACCCAAGAAAACTTTTTGTCCCACCCTCTGGCTGTCAGGAGTGTTATGCGGCAGTAGACAAGAACTTAGATCAGTGGAAAAGAAATGGAAAAAAAAAATCAGAACTTGATGCTGACCTGACCTCTTCACCCACATCCGACATCCAGGAATCCCATACCATTTTGGCAATTTGTACCTCAAACACATTTGTGTACAACCTTTCCAAAGTTCCAAGGTCATCTCACACTTTCCAAACTTCCAAACCATATTCAGTATGGTTATTAGTTTTCTGTTTAAGTGCAATTGCATTTTCCATGTTATATTTTGTCAATAATAGTTTTTTAAACTGACTGGATACTATGATGTAGGATTGTGAAGCTTTTCAGCATCTATAATCTCTGTTGCAATATTGTTGACAGTTTTCTGAAACACAAAGTTGTAACAAACATATACTTAAACAAACAGGAGAACACCAATTATTATTATTAATTATAGCAACTGCATTAAAGCTTCACTCACTGTAAATCCAAAACATGTACAGTATGACTTGTATTACACAAACCATAACAATGTGGATAACGAAAAAGATCTGATTTTTCAATTTATTTAATAGTTTTTCTCTCTCAGAATATGGAATTAAATGAAATAAACATTTGGTGTTCTTTACTAACTGTCAAACAGATGTCTCTCCCTTTTAAAATGAATTTTAAAAGAAAAATGTTAACTTAATATTAAATTATTTAATAAAAAATTGGGACAGTTGGCATTTTCCCCGAACATTGACAACAAATGCAATTAAGGTTTTCACCAGATGAATCTCTTTCCTAGACATAAATACACACTGTAAACCCAGATAAGTTCTACTAACCCAAAAGAAATTGAGGCGACCGATTGCCTAGTTTGCAAACTTAAATATCATCAGTAAGCATATAGCTACTTACTTTGAAAAGTATAAATATTTATTATATATTTGATGTGCAATTTATCTATTTATTTATTATTATTATTATTATTATTATTATTTATTATACCTGTAAATTATAAATAAACATTCATTTAAATCAAAATATATATTTAGTGTTTTGTTCATCTGTGCTTTAATGCAACTCAAAGTTTTGAGTACTTTAATTATTTCACTTCATTAAAATATCCGTTAAGTGTTATTAAATTAAATTATATAATTTACATAACTTAAATTGTAGTGTAATATTACCTAAACATTTTGTGGCAACTGATTGCCTTGTTTGTTTGTTTTTCCTGTACACAAATATCGACATTTTACAATTTAACAGTACTATGTTTCCTTTACTGTAGCGGAGAAGCAACAGCTATCTGACTAGCTAAACTCTGCAAATGATGACTCGAGTCGTTGTGTAAGTTCTTTGCCCTTTACTATGGCTCTTACAGCATCTTACAGGTAGAGTGAAAACTGAATAAACAGAGAACAAACAAATATCCCAAAGTTTTCCTTTTTAGTAAATAACAAGATGCCTTTTTCATAAATAACATTCATAACATTAACTGAAGTAATTTCACTAGAACTCAGCATAGGGCCCTGTGGGTCTTTACACATTACCCAGAACGAGAGATTGAATAGGTTTTCTACAGTTCTAAAAGCAATATTCAGAATAAGCAAATGATTTAATCCTGATTCGTAATCTCTAACTAATGTTAAGGAAGGTGCTATGAATAGATGCTACATCGCCCCCACAACCAGTCTGAAGGGGCTCATGCTTACAAGAATAACCTGATGGTTCATTTAGACCAACATAATCATTAGGTTTGATGCATCAAGATTACATCAAGATTATTATCTGACATTATAGACATATAATTGACATTTAACTGTAATAAGATTATTTCTGGGTCTTGTGTACTTATTTCAAGACAGTCATCTACTGACTTAAGGTAACAAGTGTGACGAGCCGAAAGAAGACGGGGGCGCTCGGGCGAACGCAGCGAAAACTGCGTGCCGGCCTGTAAGAAACTCGAGTGGATGCCTGCTGAACTGCAGGTGCGAAGGAAAGAGTGCCGATTGGCAAGTGGGCATCGGCTTCCTGAACCGTGAGACTGTGAGTGTGTCCCGGCGTGAGTACAAGGGAAGGAAAGCACCTGGGCACATATCAAATAGTGAGGTAGGACTCCCACATCTCTGTAGTTATTCGTCTGTCATTCCGACAGATGTGGTGTGATTGTCTTCCTGGATTGGTCATGCCCGAGGTGATTCCCACACTGTGATACCGAACGGATGTTTGAAAGAGAAGTGTTTGTCTATAAAAAAAAAATAAATAAAATATGTTTATTTTTTGTATAGAGTAGAAAATATGCTGAGGTATGTACCTTATGGGACAAAAAGAGTTTTTGTGTTTATATTACTTTGTCAGCAATTAATATTCAGTGTATTAAAGTCAATATTCACCATTAATAATGTACAGTAGAACCTTGGTTTATTAGTGCATTAGTATAAGAGTTATTTAATTTACAAGCCAATCATTTTTTTTATCAGTTTATGACCAAAAATTTCAGTTTACGAGTGATACGAATTTTGGGAGCTGAATAATATTGCATACACTGTACTCTATAGACTTCATCATAATTCATCTTGTGTATTACATTGTTACAGTAACGTATTTACTGGTCTGCACTGAAAGAAAAGAGACAAACAGGTCACTGAGCATAGTAGTATTTATTTACTTTCAATTTCAAGTGCCACTCTCTGTCCTCCCGCATCTCCCAATTCCCCGGCAGATAGGCACACATCCTTCACGTCCAAACAGGTTTTTTCGCGTGCCAGCACGCTGTTTCGTCATAGGCTGCCCAAGTGCCCTCACCGACCGACACGCCATTTTCCCGCTTCCGCTGTGCTTGTCCTCTTTTGGCGACGCTCTCCGTGAGGCAGCTGACTCTTGAGCTCAGCTTGGTCTGCTTGTGGAGCTGCTCCCGTCTTGAAAAGCTTTTCGCCTTTATCAGTGCGCACTGCCATGTTGTAATGCTTATTTCTCAATTGTAATGGCGGGAGTCAGAGAACTACAAAAGCTCACTGTGCCAAACCAAGGAGAAATCGTAAAATCGATTTTAGTTTTTTCCACACCTGAATAATTTAGATATTTAATTTCTAATGATGTGAAAAATTAAGTTTATCCAAATACATATGTTATTTTGTGCGTTAGTCAGATGTGAAAAACCAATTTGGTTAAGAGATTTTTCCATTCCATACATGTAGAAATTTAATTTGTATGAATTAATATTTATTTTTGACTTAGTTGTGAGGAAGTAAACCGATAACTTGTAACAAATTGAAGTCATTTGTTTACTGTGATCCAGGGATCTTTTTTTTTTTCCATTTAGTTTTTATTCCTTCGGGTACAAATTTTCCCCATAAACAAAGCAGAAGGTACAATTTTGTACGTATGGCTAGAGCTTATATGCATAGAGTATTTGTTGTTTCTTTTCTTTTTGTTCTTCTACTGGTGCATTTTACTGAAACCAGGAATCTTGTCTGTAATCTAAAACTACATATTGACAGATGCTTTAAATAAGTGATGCAGCACTGATTACTCATTTTGTCTTGCTACACCTTCCACTCCCGACATGCTGGCACATAACACATACCCTCAAAACCCATCTGAGGCTGGGGAAACATCTAGCCTGAGCTGAAAACCCAACCAAACCCCATCACCCCCACCACCAAGCGTGAGACGCAAAGATGGTCGGGCCGCTTCCAACTGAATATTCGGGCAGGTGGGGTAGGTCGGTCGGGAATGGGAATGAGGCAGAGACACTGTCAGCCTCTAGGTACATCCCTTCCGGACTTCCCTGCAGAGGCGTGGCTACTAATTCTGGAGCGTCTTCTTTCTAACAGTCCAAAATGGTGTGTTTGTTCAAACACTGGGTGAAAGTATAAATAGTACAATACTCTATGTGTCTGCAGACAATTTCGGAGCCTACTCACTTGCTGTATTTCAAGAAAGTTTTTCCACAGAGAAGTTTTTTTCAGAAGAAATGATGCAACCTGGAATTTAATTCTTGAGAGACATTGTTGAAATGTTCACCTCATCTCAGGTTTCTACTGAGCAACATCAACTGACACTTGCCTACCACCTTGACATGCCAACTCTTTTCAAGCCATATTTAGAGGTTGAGCATATTTCTGTTCTGTCTATTGGGTACTTTGATCTCTCATTTAAGTTGGCAGTTGAGTCTCAATATAACAATGTTATATTTAAAAACAAATGTCTTTATCTGCATCAAGTGCTCATATTTATGGCACCGGTATTCAGAGGGAATGTTTGTTTCTGTGGGATATACAATTGGGATTACAGACTTTGGCAGGATTGTCAAAATACTGATTATAATGAACAAAGCTGCATTTCTCATTGAACCATACATGTCATGGTATAGTGAGCATTACAGATGCGTTGAAATTACTAGAGATGCCACTTGTGATTTGAGAGTTGTTGATCCAGATGAACTGGAAGAGAACTTAAAACAAAAGAACTTAAAATGAGGAGTTTAAGTCTGTTGCAAGGGCTCAGAGACACATCCATGCCTTAAAGAACAAGGATCAGCAACAAAGTGGTATGGATGGAAAGTTTGCCTTAAATTCAAAATTTGCAACTTCCATAGTAAACTTCATAATGCTCGCTGTCCAGATCTTACTAGTGAAAAACGCCAAGCTAAAGATATACAAAATCAAGAAACCATGATGATCAGGGACCAATTTTGTTCAAGGACATACCTGCTTTATCAAGTTATGCTGTGTTAACATATGGAGAAAACCAGCCATGGAGAAAACCATCTGTGCCACAAGAAAAGAGATTGTAGATGATGAACCCCCAATTTCACTTGGTCTCATTCTGAGTAATATCAGGATTTCCACTGAAAGTTTTTAGCTCAATGGAAAAGGGAACATTGTCAAGGCAAACAAGAAAGCGGGAAGGGAGAGCAGACAGAGGAGTAAGAATAGAGCAAGAAATGAGGGTAGAGCAATAATTGAGAATGCAGGTGACCCCACAAGAGAGGTGATTGCTAGGGTGGTGGTATGGTAAACCCCATCGAGTATGATAGCCATAACCCTGATAGAATTTGTCCAGAAAATCAGTCAACTCAATAGCCAGATTTGATGGCGGTGATGGTTTTTAACAGACAAATAAGACCTCATGCGCCTAGGCGGGTCAGCAGATCTATGAGGACAAGCATTGCAACATAAAATATGCATATATAGACAATAGCAGTAGCGGACCGTGCATTTCACACCTAGGCCTTCAGTAGTGCTCCGTCTGAATTGATGGTTATAAAAACCATCATAATATGCAGAAATTCAGTATAAAGGGCCATTGACATTGCAGTAAACACAATAAATGCCTGTACTGAATAAACAAACCAGCAGCTCCAGATATGTTTTCTACTGCAGCTCCAGCCGTGACCCACATTAGAAACAACAATAATAAACTTGCAATATTATTTAGGAAAACAGCAGCACCAAAAAATCGGATTGTTTGCAAACAAAATCCATCCTCCTCTTTTTCCTCAAAAGCAGTTGCTAACATGAAAGAGGGGGACAAATCCTCTTCCTGGTCGTGACAGGCTAGCTTCAGACTTGTCCAAACTTTCTTAACAATGTCCGGCTTTTCTTGAAAAGTCCGACTTGAAAATGGCCTTGAAAGTAAATCTGCCACTTAATCTGTTTTTTCTTCTCCTTCAGCCATTAGGGGGCGACAAAAATAGCTAAATTGGACCCAATCTAGACTATCCAATCAACGGCTCTGAATACGGTACTGAATACAACTCAAAATCTGATTGGTTGAAGCAGCAGTTTCATCAACATTTATTCTGTGTTAGAGGTGCCTGCAGAATGGATTGTGAAGACCTATGGGACAGACTTCTCTGACTTTGACTCTGCCTGGCAACAAATGATGGCTGAAATGTGATTGGTTAAATGCTTTATATGAAAATAAAAGTCTGGAAGCTGCACAAGCATAGGAAAAGCAATGAGATTTGCATATGGCAGATATGAAAGGAAGCGAATAGACCATTTCGAATTATTGAATAAGTACTGATGGAAAAAATATAAGTACAGTTTGTGATTCAGATATTTCTTAGGCCAGCAGAGAAGGCCTTGCAGGCACTGACGGCCCACCAGTGGATAATAGTAATAATCAGAAGTGATTTAGCTGGAAGCAGATAATAAAATAATTAACAACAGCTAAAAATACATAAAAGGCTTGAAGCAAATTAAAACTAGGGACATTCCATCTTAGATATGAAGCAGTAATGTTATGATTTTATGAGTATATGTGAAACTCATATGTTTTATGAGTATATGTGTGTGTGTGAGTGCGTATGTCTTAATGCTCAGAAATGGTGTCACTAATATATTATGAATTAATAAGACTGTGATATAGTCTTGCAAAGATGTTATTGGTTGATAATATTGTGATACTATTATAAGAGTGAAGAGTGAATAATAGGGGCATTAGAAATATAATTGTTGATAAGATCTAGATGACACAGCACTCGCACAGCTCAGACAACTCGATGTGGCAGAGGAGATTGTTTGAGAAACAACAGATCTGGGGACTGGAATAACACACGCTAAGCGAACTTCATAACCAATCCAATTTATTACATTATCTGCAGAATTATATATACCAGCAAAGAAGTACACATGCAAGGTAGAATGTAAGAATGCTGACTAATGGTAATCTTCAAGGTAATTAAAACAATATGTTCTCGGAACTATCAGAAAATAAACATTCAGATTATAGAAAATGCTTTAACTGTTCCGGGCTTATTAACTAATATCTTTAGTTTATAGTAATGTTAGATAAGGCACAAGCTATAAGACTTGAGTCACAACTAAAGCACTTCTTGTACGTCGCCCTGGATAAGGGCGTCTGCTAAATACTGCAAATGTTAATGTAAATGTAACTTTATTCAACATTATATTCTCACATTGCCTTCTTTTATCCTTATGAATGTGGACATATAAATATGGACATATGAATATGGATAATCACATCAGGAGTTATCAAAAAGGGTCTCAACCTTATTTATAGTTTCAGTATTTTATAGGATTAGAGTAATAGGCCATATTGTCAGGTTTGGGGCCATAATATAGACTTTAAAGACAATGAATTGGGACTAGATTATCTCATCAGATACCCAAATCCCTGGGATTATTTTTGCCACCCTGCCTGTTCTTGTTTCCCTGTTCTCTGTTCCCTGTTTGGATTTGTATCCTGGATCTGTGGTTTTGAAACCTGGACTGTCTTCTGGTTTGTGTTTGCCTGCCCTTTGCTACTCTGTTATCTATTGGGTTTATCTATTTATTATTTTGTTTTCCGGACTGGTTTTGGTTGTATTTTCTGCCTGCTCTACCCTGCCCTGTTTGCTTGTTTTATGACCCTGGACTGTTTGATTTTTGTTGTGCTCTTTCTGTTTTATCTGCTGGTTTTCTATTAAAGCACATTATTATCTCATCCTGTCTGTTGCATCCCTACATTTGGGTCCTTATTACCCCACTCACTGACATTAACATGGGGATTAATAGTTGCAAAGTGAGAAGGATAAAAATTGTTGCGTCACACAGAAAAAGGAAGTTTCAAGTATAGAAAAAACTACTTGAGAAATTAAAACAAAAGGCTATTTAGGCCAATCTTTGTGGAAAATAATCTTTCACAAGTAGTTGGAAGGCAAACAACATACGATCATTCTGTAAACATGATAAAGACAGTAGAGAGGAAAGCCGGAATTCAGATAAAAAATTTTATAATAAGAATAAAAGAAAATAAGAGAATAAAATTATAAAGGAAAAAGAATAAAAACTTGCACATTGTTGAATCAGAACAAGGAATCAGTGATAATGTCAGGGCTTGGCCAACAAATGCGATTGCGATATGTCTCTGGAGAAGTGCTGGAGTTTTATATAAAAAAATTCAATTGGGACTTAACTATAGCTGAGAGTGCCGATGAGGAGAGCAGCAAAAAATGGGACGTATGGTTTTGGGATGATGTCATTTAGGGGCGGTTATAGGGGCAGTTGCTAAAACACCAAAAAGGAATAAAAGTAATTATGTAATATTATGTAATGTAAAATAATGGAAACTAATAGGTCATTGATGACAGTATCAACATATTAACATACTAATAACATACTAATTTACATAAATTCATACATACATACAAATATGGACATATGAATATGGATAATCACATCAGGAGTTATCAAAAAGGGTCTCAACCCTTTTTGATAGCATGCATACATGCATGTATGCATGCATATATACATACATACACACATGCATTTATTTATTTATTTATTATTATTTCTTTTTTTTTGTAGCCTTGACATCTTTCCAGAAAATAAATTATTTTTCACATAAAAGTATTGCATTAACATGTGTTTTGTTTGTTAATTATAAGGGATACACATAAACATAAGGGAATGTTTATTCCCTTGTGTATTGGAACAAAACAAAAAAAGGAGGAGAAAAAGCTAATTTGACATAATGTCACACAAAACTCCAAAAAAGGCCAGGACAAAATTGAAGGCAACCGTTCAAATTTGTGTATAAATAATATTGTTTCAAGCATGTTATGCTCCTTTAAACTCACCTGGGGCAAGTTGCAGGTGTGGGCAATATAAAAATCACACCTGAAAGCAGATAAAAAAGAGAGAAGTTGACTTATTCTTGCATTGTGTGTCTGTGTGTACCACACTAAGCATGGACAACAGAAAAGTGTACTTGAATAAAACAAAACCCTTCTGGGAAAACATCTTGTAGACAAATGAGACCAAGATAGAGCTTTTTGGTAAAGCACATCATTCTAATATTTACCGAAAATGGAATGAGTCCTACAAACAAAATAACACCTTACCTACAGTCAAATAGGGTGGCTGTTCAAAGATGTTTTGGGGTTGTTTTGCTGCCTGTCGCACTGGATGACTGTGCAATGCATCATGAAATCTGAGGATTACCAAAGGATTTTGGGTCGCAATGCAGGGCCCAGGGTGAGAAAGCTGGGTTTGTGTCTGAGATATTGGGTCTTCCATGCAGGACAATAACCCCAAACATACTTAAAAAAACATCCAGAAATGGATGGCAACAAAGTGCTGGAGAGTTCTGAAGTGGCCAGAAATGTGTCCATATCTAAATTCCAATGAACACCTGTGGAGAGATCTTAAAATTGCTTTTGGGAAAAGGCGTTCTTACAATATAATAGACCTGGAGCAATTTGCAAAGGAAGAGTGGTCCAAAATTCCGGGTGAGATGTGTAAGAAGCTTATTAATGGCAACTGATTTCAGTTATTTTTTCGAAAGGGTGTGCAACCAATTATTAAATTAAGTGTGCCTTCAATTTTGTCCAGCCCATTTTTAGAGATTTCTATGACATTATGTCAAATTAGCTTTTTTTCCCTCCCTTTTATGTTTTGTTCCAATACACAGAAAGGGAATTAACATATACAATTAGCAAATACATTTTTGTGAGAAATATAGGATTTTCTGGAAAAATTTCAGGGGTACCAACAATTTTGTCCACGTTGGTACATACATACTTACATACATAGATTATCTACACCCAGGCGGCGATGGCACGCGGCTTGGGCCCTTCATCGCTGCTTGTTTATTTATATTTTTCCTCTTTCACTGCCTGCAATGCTCAATGCTACGGGGGGGGGGGGGGGGGGGCACTCCTGAGCAGCTAATGGCGTAACATGTTTGATTAGACGCTCTCGCAGATTCCGTGTTAATTGTTTATTTTTTGCGCTACCTCTACTTTTTTTTAAGATATACTCACCTGAGTTTGTTTTCTGACATCTGTGTTTACATTCCGATTGTTTTATTATGGCCGGCAAAACCCCTAAAACCCGCTCCGTGACGACCTCAAAACTGCGGCCTCCTTCACAAACAGCAGCGGCCTCGGAGCCGGAGGTTTCCTCTCCATCTCGCGTCACCACCACTCCTGAAGCCTCGGATCTTTGAACTGCGGCCTCCTTCACAAACAACGGCCTTTGTCCAAAATTAGGGCTGAGTTACAATCAGTTAAAACGCAGCTAGCAAATGATAAAGCTGCTTCGGACGCTGAGATGGCTGCGCTCAAAGGATGCGGGACAGTGCGGGACATGGGGGAATCACTCTCGGTATGCACTGATGATGTAGTCGAGCTTAAGAACAAGCTCGCACAGTTAAATGCCGAGTTTGACTCTTTAAAGAGGAAGTGTGAGGACCTAGAATCTCGGTCGCGACGGAATAACATTAGGATAGTCGGGATTCCCGAGGACACCCTTGCAGATACTACAACTATCGCCACGCTGCTTAAAGAGGCTTTCCAACTAGACGAAGCGCCGCTGTTAGACCGGGTACACAGAACCTCTCAACCGAAACCGAAACACGGAGAGCGTCCGCGCACTGTTATTACCAGGTTTCATTACTATAATGACTGTGCAGATGTTCTGCAGCGTGCGAGGGAGAATCGACAGGTTGTTGTCGGGAGAAGCAGGATTTCTGTGTTCCTTGACCATACTGCCAAGGTGGCCCGAGCTCAAGCGGCCTTCACTGACGTGAGGAGGCAATTACGCGGCATGGAAGGAGTTCGTTATGGGCTTTTCTTTCCAGCACGTCTCCGTATCACACATCAGGGTGTGGAAAAAGACTTCCTCGATGCCGATGAAGCCGGGAAATATATTAAAACGATTAAAATCGGTTAGTGCCTTCTCCCAGAGTGTTGCAATGGCGGGTGGTGTTAAAGGGTTATATTGCCATTGTATGCGCACACTGTTTGGGTACTGTACTGGAGTTCTGTGGGAGTTGTCTCTCTACTGGATTAGGTTAACTTCAGGGTTTTCTTCTCCGAGTTGATGTCACGATTTTGTGGCACCAAAGTTTTTCTTTTTTATCTATTGTTGTCTCTCTTTTGGAGACTTGTTTATTTTTATTCATTTATTTCTTTTATTTTTTTTACTTTAGTTGTTTATTTTTGTTTTTTTTGGGGGGGGGGGGGGGGGGGGGTGGTGAGAGGTCCTGGCTCACTGTATTTCTTTCTTTCTCTTCCATTTAATGTACTTTAATGTCTTCGAGTAGATTAGGTTCCAACACACCGATTCTTTTCATCACCTGGAACATACGTGGTATGAGCAGCCCATCTAAGCGTGCTAAAATCTTTAGTCATCTGAAACGGCTTAACTCAGACATAGTTTTCTTACAAGAGACTCATTTACAATTTAAGGACCATTATAGGCTTCGTGCGCCTTGGAAAGAACACGTATTTCATTCTAATTTAAATTCTAAATCAAGAGGAGTTGCTATATTAATTAGGAGAAATATCCAGTTTCTACCTACTAATGTTATTGCTGATAAGAATGGCAGATATCTCAGATTCAGATTCAGATTTTATTTATCACATACGCAATCATACAATGTACGATATGCAGTGAAATGCTTAGAGGCTAATAGATAAGTACAGGAAGCAGCCATGCAGCCATCGTACGGTGCAAACACTACCCGTAGTTGTGAAAAAAATTGCAAGTTGCAACCACAAACATAAACACAAACATAACACAAAAACAACAGCAAGGTAACAGTACACATGGTCACGTGATGGGACATTTTCAAAGACAGTCAGGGTGGGGGAGGAAGAGTGGCTAGCAGACGGTTGGAGAATGTGTGCGATATCAGTATAAGTGAGAGATGTTATGTAAACGTCTGAGCTGGAGTCCACTGTTGACGTTCGCGGCGCCCCAGCTTGTCCTTGGGAGAGAAGATAAGAGCCAGTTGTTAGTCTGATCCTGGGTCCGGGAGACAGGACAGGTGGGGGGATGGGTGGGGGTTGGGAACGGGACAGACACAGCCGAAAAACAATTTCACAATCCTTTACCTATTTGTCGGATCTATATTCAAATGTTCCCAGTCACTTAGGGCTCTTCATCACCCCTAGGAGCATGTAGTATCCGTGACACCTTGTCCAGCCGCACAGCCATGCCCCCGATGATACAGGCTTGCGCCTGCGGACTCTCTCCTGATCTCATCCAATATATCCCGATCTTCCTCGGACCGGGCTGAGATGGTACCGATCAGCCTCTCCATCCGAGCCACCTTCTGATGTACTTCCGTCAACCGGGTACTCACGTCACCTTTGAGCTCACGCTTTAGGTCCGCTATCGGCAGTAAGATCAATCTGCCTTCAGTGGTTTTAGAAGATTTCCGATAAACCAGGGCAATGCCCAGCCAATTCAGCATCAGTTCCAGTATCAAAGTCCAAAATATGTAAATGTCTTCTGCATCCTCGAGTGACAGAGTCTCAAGGCACAGTGGGCGCCAGCTGTTCCATGCGTCCCACACGTACCCTGCAGGCTGTGTTCCCGAAGGGCACCATGGTTCTCCCGGACTTTCCTTTTTCCGTGAAAATATAGTATCCAATGCGCTAAGTGACCAGCTGATTAGTTCCATTTTCAGTTTTATCCCAGGAGTAGAAAAACAGGAGCTTAGAAAGTACACACACAGTACACACACAGGCAAGCAGAAAAAGAGATAGCGGGAGCAGTCAGAAAACACGTCCGCTCAGCTCAAGGGCAGCTCTTATTGTTGCGGGGATATTAATGCAAACAAAGGTGCTGCTGGTAAATGTTTATGCAGCCAATTTTGATGATGTTGAATTCTCCAACAGACTACTCAGTAACAACCCATACCCCATTTACATTCTCATTTATTGATTTTTGGAGTTTTGGATTTGAATTGTGTGCTTGACCCGGTACTGGACAGATCCAGTCCAAGACCGATATCTCAGTCAGCTATGTCAAAATATTTTTCTGGTTTTATGAACCAAAATGGCTTGCTTGACCCTTGGAGAACACGCAACACTTCCATTAAAAAAATTCTCCTTTTTCTCTCAGGTACATCAGTCACACTCAAGAATATATTATTTTTTCATAGATGGCGGCTTGAATTCATTTGTTGCTGCCGTTGACTATTCTAGTATTTTAATATCGGACCATGCACCATTATTCTTATATCTTCAGTTGTCCACAAGCAGATCCGATCTCCCCCCTTGGAGGTTTAAATTCTCTTTTGTTGGTCAGACGATACATTTTGCGAGTTTGTCTCTAATTCTATTGATGAGTTTCTTCTTTTTAATCAGAATGAGTCAACATCGTCTTCCTTAGTTTGGGAGTCACTGAAGGCGTTCCTTAGGGGGCAGATTATTTCATTCTCTTCACGTTGCAATAAAGTACATAAGGCCAGACTTGTTGAACTCACATCTGCAATTGGTATTCTCGACCAAGAGTGCGCATCAAATCACTCTCCAGAATTGTTTAAGAAACGTCTAAATCTCAAGACAGAATTTGATTTAGTTTCCACCAAGGAAGTATAGCGACTGTTATTGCAGACACGTAGTACCTCCTATGAACATGCGAGTCAACTTTTGGTTCACCAATTGAAACGTCAATCTGTCTCACGTTTGATACCTAAAATTAATACTCATGACAATGTAACTGTTACAGATGCAGTGGAAATTAATTCTACATTTAAGTCTTTTTATACTGCTTTGTACAAATCTGAGTTTCCATCTGATATTTCTGTTATGAATCAGTTTCTGGCCAATCTTGAAAATCCTACTATTGACACTGATCAAATGCAGAACCTTGATGCCCTCACTGTCCATTGGTGAGATAAAGCTCTCAATTAAAGCGATGCAATCCAAAAAAGCCCCGGGACCTGATGGGTTTCCTATAGAGTTCTATAAGAAATTTATTGATAAGTTGGCGCCTTCTTCTTTTGCTTATGTTTCAACGAGTCCCTGGAAAAGGGTTTTCTTCCACCCTACTCTGACCCAAGCTTCAATAGCTCTTCTGTTAAAGAGTGATAAGGATCCACTTTTGTGTGGTTCTTATAGGCCTTTATCTTTGTTGAATGCGGACGTAAAAGTTCTTGCGAAAATTATAGCTTTGCGCTTGGAAAGAGTTTTGCCTACTATTATTTCCAAAGAATAGAATGGTTTTATTAAGGGACGTCATTTGTTTTTTAATACTTGTACTCTTTTAGATATTATCCACACAACGCATTCTGAGACGTTGCCTGAGATTGTCATTTCAATGGATGCAGAGAAGGCATTTGATCGAGTGGAGTGGGAGTATCTGTTTGCTGTGTTGGAGAAATTTGGCTTTTGGTAATAAATTTATTAGCTGGGTGAGGATTACTTTATACAACACCACAAGCCAGCATTCAGACGAACAGCGTACGTTCAGATTATTTTCCACTGGAACGTGGGACACGTCAGGGTTGCCCTTTATCTCCATCCCTGTTTGCCTTGGCCATTGAACCATTGGCCATCTCCTTGCGATCCTCTGCTTTATTTAAGGGTGTTATTAGGAATGGTGTTGAACATCGATTATCACTGTATGCAGAATACTTATTGCTCTATGTATCTAATCCATTATCTGGTCTTCCTGGTATCTTGTCCATTCTTGATGCATTCAGCTCTTTTTCTGGATACAAATTAAACCTTGATAAGAGTGAGTGTTACCCTATCAACGATAGGGTAACACCAAGACATCCCATTTAAAGTTACATAATCTGGATTCAAATATCTTGGTATTTCTGTTACACGTATATTTTCAGGTCTTTTCTCTGCAAACTTTACCCCACTCATTAATAGAATGAAGACTGATCTTCAGAGATGGAATAGTCTGCCTTTGTCTCTGATTGGGAGGATTAATACTATTAAAATGAAGGTTCTGCCTCAGTTTCTTTATTTTTTTTTAACAATCCCCTTATTCCTACCTAAACATTTCTTTGACTCATTAGACTTAATTAATTCTTTCCTCTGGGCAGGGGGATCTCCCAGGGTGCGTAAGTCAATACTCCAGAGATGTAGGTCCAGTGGTGGTCTGGCATTACCGAATTTTCAATTTTATTACTGGGCAGCACACATTCATAAGGTTCGGTACTGGGTTGAGTCATCTCATTTAGCATGGTGCAGGTTAGAAGCCCAGTCATGTTCTCCCTCATCCTCTTTGTCTGCTCTTATATATTCCTCTCTTCCAATCAAAATTTCCTTGTATGTCAACAACCCTGTGGTGTTGAATACATTAAAAATTTGGTATCAATTCAGGAAACATTTTAAGTTTCGGCTTCTCCGTTAGGTCCACTATATAGAAATCATCTTTTTCCATGCTCATACCTGGACTCTTTTTTTAAATTATGGAATGACAAAGGCATACACTGTTTTCGGGACCTGTTCTCTGACGGTGTTTTTGGTACTTTTACTAATTTAACTTCAATGTTCAGATTACATGCTAACCATCTTTTTAGATTTTTTCAGGTATGTTTTCCTGACTTTCCCTCATCTCCTCCTCGCCAGCAATGGGAGAGTTTGATTAAGCTTACTTTACGACAACAAAAAGGTGAGGTTTCATATTGGTATTTTGGATCTCTGCGATCAAACTATTACCAAAATAAAAGCTGCTTGGGAGGGGGAACTGAGAATTCAATTTGGTGACGGATGGTGGGATAATGTGGTGAGTGGTTTACATAAAGTCCCCTGTGCTCGGCTCTCACTTATCCAGTTTAAGGTTATCTACAGGGTACATTTCTCTTAAGTCTAGACTGTCACAGATTTACCCTGATGTTGAGGACAAGTGTGACAGATGTTCTGGCTTGCATTGTCACCTGAGTCATATGTTTTTCTTTTGCCCACTATTGTGTAATTATTGGACGGGCTATTTCGATAAGATTTCCACTATACTAGGGGTACATGTGAAACCGTGCCCATTGATTGCTGTCTTTGGACTTCCATCGGAGACACTTCAGTTGAATTCCATGCAGAATGATATCATTAATTTTGCACCGTTGTTGGCCAGACATCGTCTTCTCCTGCAGTGGAAGTCTGCTGCTTCTCCTTCTCATGCACAGTGGTTGAAGGACACAGCCTTTTTTCTCAGGCTTGAGAAAATTAAATGTACCCTGGGTGGTAACACTACCAGGTTGTACCAAGTGGCAACCCTTCCTTTCATAGGGTCCTGCGTGATGTGAACACCTAGGTACCAGAAACTGTCTACTCTCTCCACTGGGGTCCCGTTGATGTTCAACGGCTGGTATGGGAACTCCTATTTCGTGCTGAAGTCTCCTATTAACTCCTTTGTTTTGCTGATGTTCAGGACCAGATTGTTCTCCTGGCACCATCTCTCTAGGTTTTTGATCTCCTGTAGGTAGGCCAACTCGTCATTGTTGGAGATCAGGCCCACCATTCTGTCATAAGAAAAATTGATGGTAGAGTTAGAAGTGGCCACATAGTCATGTGTGTACAACGAGTACAACAGGGGGTTCAGAACACAACCCTGAGAAGCTCGAGTGCTGAGGTTGAGGGAGGATGAGGTGTGTTTTCCCATCCATATAGCTTGTGGTCTGTCCATCAGGAAGTTAGAGATCCAATGACACAGGGATGAACTGCGTCCCAGGACCTTCAACTTAGGAGTGAGGGTGGAGGGAACTATGGTGTTAAACGCTGAACTGTAGTTCACAAACTGCATTTTCACATTAATCCCTTTTCTCTTGTCCAGTTGGGTTGTAGTTGTGTGGAGGAGATGTGTGATGGTGTCCTCCCTAGATCGTTATGTAGGTAGGCGAACTCTAGTGGATCCAGTGTGTCTGGTAGTGATGCAATGATGACATCTTTAACCAGTCTTTCGAAGCACTTTATCACTACTGAGGTCAGAGCTACAGGGTAGTCATTCAGGCAGGCGGTTGAGGTATATTTGGGACAGGAACACTGACGGACTGTTTGAAAGTGAACGTTCTCCATCTGGCGTTGGCGAAAGACCTGTCCTAGATTCCCCCCTTAGTTTTCTAGGTCCAATTTCCGTTTCCGTTTCTCCTGTGTTTCTCTCCTGTGTTTCTCAAGGTTCAAAGAACCTTGTTCTTTGTTGTTCATCTCTGTCCGTTTTTAAGAATTTGTCATTTAACTTTTGGGGTACGTTCTCATACCCGACGATATTGTAAACATGGCTGTGGTACGAGAGGGCCAAATTGTGATTCTTGACATAGTAGATTGTTCAAATACTTGTAGTAAATAATTGCAATATTATTTGAGAAGTCTTTTATTGAACATAAACTAACCCAAAGAGCTGCAAAACAGGTATATCACTTGCTGATTTGTGGAAGTTCATGCGCAACGTCATGGGTAATGACATTTTTTAACTATTTGTTTTGAAAATAAGTTAAATCAAATTAATCAAATTGGTTCAACTTAAGCACATGTAAGTGATTAACTGCCTCTGGACTCACAACAGGCCTGTCATCAAAGTGTTGAGAGCTGTCACTTTAAGAATGATCATGCTAGGGCTTGGATTGGGCTTTTGACCCTAGGATGTAAAATCAGCAGTAGTGACATCTTTGGAAAGCACCCCTAAATACAGTCATCTCCTTTCTGGAGTTCTGTGTGAATGCCTGTGCGATAATGGTTGTTACTTATGCTTGGTGGAATAGCGGTTATGCAGCGTCACTGTAACGGTAGGCTGAAGCAGACACACTGAGATGCGGGAATAAACTCAAAATAGGATTTATTAAGAATAAGGGAAACTCAGAAGACTCTGCTCAATGGAGCGGCCAGTCAGGCTAGGGAGCCTTGCATGATACGAGCCGTGGAACAGGAAATACTGGAGGTCCGTGACCGGGGAAGGAGAGCAGGAGCAGCAGCGGACGAGATCGCGTCCGCGGGACTTGGAAGTCTGGGTAGCGAGAGCAGATGGGAACGGAACTTGATTTGGAAATCAAGACAGAAGGTTAGTTACAATTCTGGGAAAGGAATGCGTGTCCGCTTCGCAACATAGTATTTACGAGCCCGGACAGGCAATGGAGGGAAGACTGGGCTTATATAGGGAGATATGTATGTCCGAACCTCCGGGTGACCCGCCCCTGGTTGATGATGCTTCAAATTCATGAATACACTCCACACTCCACAATAAACATCCTCAACCACACACAACACTAACAACTAGGATGGGTTCTCTGTTGAGTCTGGTTCCTCTCAAGGTTTCTTCCTGTTCTCAGGGAGTTTTTCCTTGCCACCGTCGCTTCGGCTTGCTCAACAAGAAACAATTAGGGCAAAACTGATTTTCACTTTTCACACAAGTATTATGTAAAGCTGCTTTGAGACGATGACAAATTGTTAAAAGCGCTTTATAAATAAAATTGAATTGAATTGAATTGAGAGGGAGCGGGAGAGAAGACGAGGAACAGATGAGGCCAATTAAGGGAGTGAGTGTGGGGAAAAGAGCAGGGAGGAGCGAGGAGAGAGAGGGAACCGTGACGTAACCCCCCCTCCTAGGATTCTAGATTCTAGACGCTCCAAAACTAAACGGGAGGGTGGGCGGGCCAGGGAAGTTGGCCGGGTCAGGGGGGCCAGGAGGATCCGGCTTCCCTGGGAACCAGGGCGGAGCCGGAGGGACAGGGGACCAGGGTGGAGCCGGGACGGACAGGAAAGGGAGCCAGGGAGGAGCAGGCGGGATCGGGACGGACAGGACAGGGGGCCAGGGTGGAGCAGGCGGAACCGGGACGGACGGGACAGTGGGCCAGGGCGCAGCAGGCGGGACCGGGACTGATGGGACAGTGGGTCAGGCCGGAGCAGGCGGAACCGGGACTGATGGAATAGTGGGCCAGGGCGGAGCAGGCAGGATCGGAGTGGACGGGACAGTCCTTGGGCTCGGAGGCCCTACGGGGCATGTCCTCGGGCTCGGGGGCCCTACGGGGCGTGTCCTCGTGCTCGGGGGCCCTACAGGGCGTGTCCTCGGGCTCGGGGGCCCTCATGGCAGGATCCTCAGGCTCGGGGCCTTCAGGGGCGTGTCCTTGGACTCGGAAGCCCTCACGGCAGGATCCTCAGGCTCGGGGGCCTTCAGGGGCGTGTCCTCGGGCTCGGAGGCCCTCATGGCAGGATCTTCAGGCTCGGGGGCCTTCACAGGCGTGTCCTCGGGCTCGGAGGCCCTCACGGCAGGATCCGCAGGCTTGGGGGCCTTCAGGGGCGTGTCCTCGGGCTCGGAGGCCATCACGGCAGGATCCTCTGGCTCGGGGGCCTTCATGGTCGTGTCCTCCGGGTCGGAGGGGCGGGAGAGAAGACGAGGACCAGCTGAGGCCAATTAGGGAGTGAGTGTGGGGAAAAGAGCAGGGAGGAGCGAGGAGAGAGAGGGAACCGTGACAATTACTTAAGACAGCTTAATTTTTAGGGTGTACTGAAGAGCCAATTTGGAGGTTTAAATTCCATGTTAGCGGGAATCCCCATGTGGGTTAAACTGATGATTATCAGGTATGTTATGATGCTTAACAGACAATTGTTTAAGCCCTTAAATCAATAATATTTAACTTGCCAGTGTTCTATAAATTAATCCTACTTCTAAATCTGTCCCACACGAACTCACTTCGCATGCGCAAACAAAGGTTTCTGCATATTGCATAACACCCATAAATGAATGCTGCTACTTGCGGTTAGTATACAATCTTGCGGTTAGAATATGATGCTTTTTTAATATTTGTGTGATTATACCGTGTTCCACATTATTATGCAAATGCAGTTTTTCTCTCTTTTTCTTAAATAATCTATAAAAATTATAGTTGACTTAGTCAAGTCATCAAGAATTAGTATAACCCGACTCTTTTTGAATACACCGCCATCATTTTCCAGCAATATCAGGGAAGCAGACGAAGGATCTCTCAGCTGACGAAAACTGAGAAATAGTTTAATGCCTAGGAGAAGGTATGACAACTTTAGATATTTCAAAACAACTTCACCGTGATCATCGTACAATAAAGAGATTTGTAGCTGATTTAGACCAATAATTATTAGGCAACTTCCTTTCCTTTGGCATAATGGGTTAGAAGAGAGCTTTGCCGGACTCTGAAAAGTTTAAAATTGTTAGATATCTTGCAGTGGGATATAGTAACCTTGAAATTGCCAAGCTTTTGAAGCGGAATCACAGAACAATCAAGCGTTTCATAGCAAATAGGCAACAGGGTCGCAAGAAGCACGTTGAAAAAAGAAGGTGCAAACTAACTTCCCAAGAATTGAGGAAAATCAAGCGGGAAGCTGCCAAGATGCCATTTGCCACCAGTTCTGCCATATTTCAGAGCTCCAACGTTACTGGACTATCAAAAAGCACAAGGTGTGCAATACTCAGGGACATGGCCAAAGTAAGGAAGGCTGAAAAACGACCACCACTGAACAAGAGACACAAGATAAAACTTCAAGACTGGGTCAAGAAATATCTCAAGACTGATTTTTCAAAGGTTTTATGGTCTGATGAAATGAAAGTGAGTCTTGATGAGCCAGATGGATGGGCCCGTGGCTGGATCAGTAAAAAGCGGAAAGCTCCACTCTGACTCAGATGCCAGCAAGGTAGAGGAGAGGTACTGGTATGGGCTGGTGTCATCAAAGATGAGCTTTTGGGACCTTTTCGGGTTGAGGATGGTGTCAAACTCAACTCCCAGTCCTACTGTCAGTTCCTGGAAGACACCTTCTTCAAGCAGTGGTACAAGAAGAAGTTTGTTTCTTTCAAGAAAATCATGATTTTCATGCAGAACAATTCTCCATCACAATGCTTCCAAATACTCAACAGCATAGCTAGCCAGTAAAGGTCTAAAAGATGAAAAAATAATGACATGGCCCCCTTGTTCACCTGATCTGAACCCCATAGAGAACCTGTGGTCCCTCATGAAACGTGAGATCTTCAAGGAGGAAAAACAGTACACCTCTCTGAACAGTGTCTGGGAGGCTGTGGTTGCTGCTGCATGCAATGTTGATAGTGAACAGATCATGAAGCTGACACAATCATGAATGGAATGCTTTTGTCAAGTCAAGTCAAGTCAAGAGGTTTTTATTGTCATTTCAACCACATATAGCTGACGCAGTACACAGTGAAATGAGACAACGTTTCTCCAGGACCCCGGTGCTTACACAAAACAACATATAACACAAACACAACAACACAATGCTGAGGACGAGATTAAGTTTGTCCTAGCTACATAAAGTGCATTGTGTGCAACCTGGTGTAAACAGCGCAAATACACAACAAGACTGTGCTCACAACACAAGACAGTGCATAACAAACAACTAACACAATATAATAAAATAAAAAAACAACAACAACAACCTAGTGCAAAGTGTTTCAAAGTGTTCCAGTTTGGCTAGTGCAAAGGAACAATTTGAGCAGCAGTGATAAAAAGTAAATGTGCAAAATGTGCATGTAAACAGTAACACTGTCAGTGAGAGCAGTATATACAATACACATGTAAAGGCCAGTGATGAGGTAGATAAATAATATAGCAGTGGATGGTGTGTGAGTGTGTGTGTGTGAGTGTGTGTGTGTGTGAGTGTGTGTGAGTGTACGTGTGAGTCCAGTTCCAGTTATATGTGTTGAGAAATCTGATGGCTTGAGGGGAAAAAACTATTACATAATCTGGTTGTGAGAGCCCGAATGCTTCGGAACCTCTTCCCTGATGGCAATAGTTTAAAGAGTGTGTGTGAGGGGTATGTGATGTCGTCCACAATGCTGGTAGCTTTGCGGATGCAGTGTGTACTCTAAATGTTCGTGACAGAGGGGAGAGAGACTCTGATGATCTTTTCAGCTGTCCTCACTATCCGCTGTAGGGTCTTGCGATCCGTGACGGTGCAGTTCCCAAACCAGGCAGTGATGCAGCTGCTCAGGATGCTCTCGATGGTCCCTCTGCAGAACATGGTCAGTATGGGGGTTGGCAGATGTGCTTTCCTTAGCCTTCTCAGGAAGTAGAGACGCTGCTGGGCTTTCTTACTGATGGAGCTGGTGTTGAGTGACCAGTTGAGCTTCTCCGTCAGATGGACACCGAGGAATTTGGTGTTCTTTACAATCTCCACGGAGGATCCATCGATGTACAATGGAGAATGGTCAATCTGTGCTCTCCTAAAGTCAACAACCATCTCTTTAGTTTTGTCCACGTTCAGAGACAGGTTGTTGGCTTTACACCAGGCTGATAGATGTTCCACCTCCTCTCTGTATGCTGACTCGTCGTTCCCACCACGGTCGTGTCATCGGCGAACTTGATGATGTGATTTGTGCTGTGTGTTGCAGCACAGTCGTGAGTCAGCAGAGTGAACAGCAGAGGGCTGAGCACACAGCCCTGAGGAACTCCAGTACTCAGTGTGGTGGTGCTGGAGATGCTGTTCCCGACCCGGACTGACTGAGGTCTCCCAGTCAGGAAATCCAGGATCCAGTTACAGAGAGTGTCATTGGTAAGAAAGGTGGCTCTATTGGTCTATTGGTGGCTCAACCGCCCACGGTTCCCTCTCTCTCCTCGCTTTTCCATGCTCTTTTCCCCCATACTCACTCCCCTAATTGGCCCCAACTGCACCTTGTTTCTCTCCCACTTTCTCTCCCTACTTAAGCCCCGCTCTCCCTCCTCCAATTCTGCACACACTCTATTGTGAGTAATAATGTGGAACAGTGCATTTTAAGATTTTGATTTTTACAAAAAAATGTTTATGATTTCATGGTTTGTTCAACAGTCAAGTTGTACTCTGATGATTGATGACTTGAAAATTATGAGAACTATAATTTTATAGATTATTTAGTAAAAAGAGACAAAAACTATATTTGCATGATAAAGTGGAAAGCGTATATGTTAACTTCATTTGTACATATAATGTTACTTTAAGATAGGGCTGCACGATATTGGTTGTTGAATATTGCGATAACAATATTGTTTCCAATGAAGCATTTTTGTATAGAGACATTTTTATTAGCTTTTTTTTTTTAACTATTATATATGTAATTATGTACTGAAATAAACAGGTATTAGTAGATTAGTAGATGATCGATTATAGATTATATTATTTACATTATTATTATTAAATTATTGATTAATTAGAATTTATGAATTTATGCAGACGCTGAATATACAAAAAACGATTTCGATTTCACACTGGTTTGACACACGTGAGCTTCCGTAGTTCTCCACCTATGTACATTCGAATTACCAAATACAACATGGCAGCGCTCTGACAAGTCCAAGTCCAGTGGTTCTGGTTGACAGCTTAACATGTTCAGCAAGCTAAAGCCCTGCTGTAACATTTGTGGCAACTAAGGGAAGCAGCACAACTAATTTATTCCAGCACCTCAAACAGAATCACGTTGATGAATGGGGATGTGTGTGTGGCCCATGTGGGATAAGCATGACCATGGCAAACCCCAAAACAACGGCTACAAACGGGTACCAATTGCTGACACATTTTCCCTCTCTATACAAAATTTTGCAGAGTGCTGACGAATTTAAAGAGCTTGTTTCCAAGATAGACGCTGTTTCATCAGTTCTATGGAAATGGTTCGGATTTGCAACTTCAGACAATCAACAAACCATTCAACATTCTTCTCTCCTGAAGCCAAAATATTGCCTTATTTCAGAAGAACCATTCTTTTTTGGCACAAGTTCGTGTGAGGCTACTGCCTCTAGAGCCTTCAGGCTCCTCGGACTTGCTCAGATGAAGTGAGAGGAATCTCAGAAACACACTGGTAGAGATGACACTCCTCTAGAAGCCTTTGTGCTCCTACAGACCAGCTCCGGAACAACTCGGAGACAATTGGGAAATGCACATCATGCTCATCATGGCTTCAGCCAGGAGCAAGGCCACGCTGGGCTTCCTGAGTTGTAAATCTCCTTTTGAGACAAAAAGGCAATTCCAGATCGTCATCTACAGGACTTCATCTGAAGCACTTATAATCATCCGGACTTCTATTCAACTTCCAACCCAATGCAAGTAACACTGCTGATCAATTCAGCGTCTGTAAGTTAAGTCCCTTTTAATTAAGGTGAATTTGAATTCCTTTTTACAATTCTTATCAAGGTGTGATAAATTTGATTCTATTTAAACTTGCCGTCTGTCTCTCGTCTCTCTTTCTCTCTCCCTCATTATTATTGTATATAGATATGTTTGTCACCAGTTAGTATGTGTTATGTGCCGTCTTATTAAATGTTTCATATATACAAGTGATTGGCTTTGTGTGTGCCAATAAATCTTTGATCTTGCTACCTTGCTCAATTACAACTTGTATTATATTAGAATAGTTATTTTCAAGGCCAGGAAGATAACTTTTCTTTGGATTAATTAATTATATAGTCTGCTCGCCGGATGAACAGATCAAATAATTAAGCTATTTGATCTTCAATTCAAAGATCTTCAATTCAAAGCTATTTGATCTTCAATTCAATGTTCAATAGTCATAATTTGGATGTACATGTTGTAATTTCAACTTAAATTGTCAGTTACAGACTGGTGGAGAACATAAACAAGTCTTGGACTTGTCCCAAGTATATAGTCAATTACCCCGTTATTTAAACCTTGCAGTATTTTGGTGAAGTATGGCTGGTCACATTAATCGTTCATTAAAATCGATCTTAAAATGCTACAGCATATACTGTTATAGTATATATCTATACTATATATATAGTACAGCCCTACCTTGAGATGTAATAAATAACCCCTCCTCGTTAGCTGAAGTCCGGACATTATATATATTCTATCTAGGAACGAGATAGAAATCTCCACAGTAACAACATGCAGTAGTGACGAATTCATGAATTTCTTTAATAACAAAATAGCGAATATTAGGGAATATATTCAGGACTTAAATTCAGATTTTTCCATTGATTCTGACGATAAACTAAATACATCAGGCCAGAGCCTAGAACATTTTACTCTGCTTGAAAAGAATGAACTAATTTCACTCATCTCTTCTGCTAAATCGACAACTTGTGTATTAGATCCTGTACCAACACACTTTCTTAAACAGGTTCTTAAAGCACTATCAGAACCCCTGCTGACAATAGTAAACTCTTCCCTTCAGCAGTGGGTATGTTCCAAAATCTTTTAAATTGGCAGTTATTAAACCACTAATTAAAAAACCTGGCCTTGACCCTGTGAGCTAGCAAATTATAGGCCGATATCAAACCTCCCCTTCATTAAAAAATCTTAGAAAAGATAGTTGCGCAGCAGGTAAGTTCATACTTATCTAGGAATAACATACACAAACTTTATCAATCAGGATTTAGACCTCATCACAGCACGGAGACAGCGCTCGTCAAATTAGTAAATGATCTTTTACTGGCCTCTGATCAAGAATGTGTCTCTCTGCTAGTATTACTCGAACTCATTGCAGCATTTGACAATATTGATCATAATATTCTTCTTCACAGATTAGAAAAGGTAGTAGAAATTAAGGGAACGGCCTTTGCCTGGCTTAGGTCCTATTTAACTGATCGCTACCAGTTTGTAGATCTTAATGGTGACTATTCTGTGCATTCCCAAGTACAGTATGGTGTCCCACAGGGTTTGGTTTTAGGCCCATTGCTCTTTTCCCTCTACATGCTTCCTGTGGGCAACTTAATTCGTAAATATGATATTAGTTTCCATTTTTACGCTGATGACACACAGTTATATGTCTCAGTTAGGCCAAATGCAAAAAAACAGCTAAGTAAAGTTGAGCAATGTGTGAAAGCCATAAGAGACTGGATATTAAGTAACTTCCTCCTGCTTAATCCTGGTAAGACAGAGCTTCTGGTACTAGGACCTAGAAGCGAAATATCAGACCAAACTGTAACTCTAGTTGGTCTTTCTATTACACAGTGTACAACAGTAAAAGATCTGGGTGGGATTATAGACTCTAATCTCTCATTTGAAGCTCATATAGATAATATTACCAAGATAGCATTTTTTCATCTCAGAAATATTGCTAAGATTAGGAATATATTGTCACTTAATGATGCAGAAAAATTTGTCCACGCTTTTATCACATCCAGGCTGGATTATTGTAACGCTTTACTGTCTGGATGTTCAGCTCGATGTATAAATGAGCTTCAGTTAGTTCAGACCACGGCGGCAAGAGTCCTCACTAGAACTAGGAGATATGAGCACATCAACCCTGTCCTATCCACACTGCACTGGCTCCCAGAGAAATTCCGCATCGAATTTAAAATATTAATACTAACCTATAAAGCACTAAATGGCCTCGCCTCACAGTTCCTGACCGAACTATTACAGGCTTACGTTCCACCACGCCTGCTTTGATCAAAGGATGCAGGCTGTCTGTCAGTACCACGTATTAGGAAAATTACAGCGGGGGCAGAGCTTTCTCATACAAAATCCCAAAGTTATGGAACTCCCTCCCAATTAATGTTCGAGAATCAGACACAGTCTCTGTATTTAAGTCCAGGTTGAAACTTTATTTGTTTAATCAAGCATTAAGTGAATAGTCCTGCTTGAGATAAAGGAGTAGATCTGGGGGACACATGGACGTTGAGTATTATAGTGATCTGGTGTGTTTAGTTGCTCTCTGCCTCACTCTCATTAATCACTCACGTTTGTGGTGGTGAGAGTGACTGTTTGTTTACACATTCAGGAAGCTCTCATGTCTGTGTTTCCCTCTGATTCTCCTTTTAGCTATGCTGTTATAGTCAATCCTGCCGGAGTCCATGTCTGCACTCTACACTAGATATACATTCTCTCCCACACTGCAACTATGACTGTGCCTAACCATTCTTTTTTCTTTCCTTCTTTCTTTCTTTCTTTCTTTCTTTCTCTCTCTCTCTCTCTCTCTTTCTCTCTCTCAGTTGAGTTACATGTCCCACTGCTGAGCTACCAGTGATCCAGACCCCCTCTGCACTCTGGTCCTGTCTGAACCTCATGGTGAACCCGTCCCCCGGTTGATGATGCCTCAAACAAATTCATGGATAGACTCCACACTCAATAATAAACATCCTCAAACCACAAACACAAAACTACACAACTCAAATGAGGATGGGTTCTCTGTTGAGTCTGGTTCCTCTTAAGGTTTCTTCCTGTTCTCAGGGAGTTTTTCCTTGCCACCGTCGCTTCATGCTCAGCAAGAAAAAATTAAGGCTAAACTGATCTTCATTTTTCATTATATATTATGTTTCATTACGTATCATGTAAAGCTGCTTTGAGATGATGACAAATTGTAAAAATCGCTCTACAAATAAAATTGAATTTTATATATATATATATATATATATATATATATATATATATATATATATATATATATACACACACACACACGTTTGTCCCTATGAGCAAGCTATGTCGCAAGAGAAAACTCCCTCCTTTATAAATATTCCTTTACTGTCCAAATTGAGAGTATTTCTCATAGCATGGAATATATAAAAAGCTCTTTGTGCTCTTCTCAGTATATTTCTCCAGCCTCATAGAAAATATCAAGAATAATCATAATATTTTTCCAGTACTGTAGCAACTGGTTAGGTCTCCACACTCTCTGATGTTTGCTGTTCCTCAAGGATCTGTCTTAGGCCCTCTTCTTTTCTCTTTATATATGCTTCCTCTTGGTTAGTTTTGTGTTTCAGCAAAGTAAAATAAGAGAGATCAGAGAGATGTTGAGGAGTATGTAAAAGACAAGGTTCTGATATTAGGACCACATGCATCTAAAAGCAAAATATTAGACCAATCTAATTCTAGATGGTCTTTCTATTACACTGAGTGCAACAGTAAAAGATCTGTGTAACAGTAAAATACAGTGATTATAGACTCTAATCTCTCATTTGAAGCTCATGTTGATAATATTACCAAGATAGCATTCTTTCATCTCAGAAATATCGCTAAGATTAGGAACTTATTGTCACTAAATGATGCAGAAAAACTAGTCCATGCTTTTATCAGGAAAAAGGGAGGGGGTAGCCCAGTGGTTTAAAGCCCTGGGCTGCTGATCGGAAGATCGGGGTTCGAGCCCCGGTATGTCCAAGCTGCTGCCCTTGGGTCCTTGAGCAAGACCCTAAACCTGCTGTGCTCCAGGGGTGCTGTATCGTGGCTGACCCTGAGCTCTGACCCCAGCTACCAACAACAAGCTGGGATATGCAAAGAAAGAATTTCACTGTGCTGTAATGTATGAGACAAATAAAGGCTATTCTATTCTATTCTATCACATTCAGGTTGGATTATTGTAACACATTACTGTCTGGATGTTCAACTCTGCGTATAAATAAGTTTTAGTTAGTTCAAAATTCAGCGGTGAGAGTGCTCACTAGATCTAGCAGTGGCTCCCAGTGAAATTCCGCATCGATTTTAAAATATTACTTTTTATCTATAAAGCACTAAATGGTCTCGCTCCGCAGTACCTGATCGAATTATTAGAGCCTTACATTCCACAACGCCTGCTTCGATCAAAGTATGCAGGCTGTCTGTCAGGAAATTAGGAAATTTGTAGGCATTAGGAAAACTACAGCGGGGGGAAGAGCTTTCTCTTACAAAGCCCCAAATTTATGAAAAATCAGACACAGTCTCTGTGTTTAAGTCCAGGCTGAAAGCATATTTATTTAACCAAGCATTCAGTGAATAGTCTTTCTTTAGATAAAGGAGTAGATCTGGAGGACTCATCGTTGTTGAGTATTATGGTGATCTGGTGTGTTTAGTTGCTGTCTACCTCATTAATCATTCACGTTTGTGGCGGTGAGAGTGACTGTTTGCTTCACATATCACATAACTAAATATACATTCACTCCGCACACTGCAACCATGATCATCTATGATCTAACCATTCCTTCTTTCTCTTCTTTCTTTCTCTCTTTCTTTCTCTCTCTCTCTATGTCTCTGTTGAGTTACATGTCCCACTGCTTAAGCTGCCAGTGATCCAGACTTGCTGGACCTGTCTGACCTGATGACCCGCCCCAGTTGATGACGCCTCCACGCCCTTAAACAATTTGGAGACTGGGGACACTTCTGCATTTCATGGATACACTCCACACTACACATATGCAGGTAGAAGTAATCTTTTAGCCTACATAGCATAATTGGATGGTCTTGCTGTCTCATTGTGTATAGAAGTAAAATGCCTTCTTGATTATTGACTTTAGTCTTTTCTTTGAGGCTCATGTGAATAATCGGCATCTGTGACATTTTACGAAAAATAATGGCTAAAACAGAGCTAGTTGTGAGGACTGCTGGTTGCTGACTATGCACATGCAAAGAGAAGCCACAGCCACAGCGGAGACACTTGGCACATGTGGCAGGGCTGTCAGCAAAAGCGGGTGATAAGGACCCAAATGCAGAGGTGCGAGTCAGGGTTAAAAATAAAGAGTCTTTAATGAGGGCTAGGCAAAACAACAAAGGGCAAAACCAAACACAAAAACAGTTCAAAAATCCAAAAGCAAGGAAATAGGGAAACAAGGGGAAGGCGAAAACACAAACAAAGGTCCAAAAGGATGTCAAGCCATAATCCAAGGCAGGTACGCCCCGATTGAGCCTGGCCACCTGGAAGGCCGCGTGCCAGTGGCGGAGCAAGCAGGGCTTGAGCCGAACCGCCACTGGATAGAAGACCTTGGATGCTAGGGACGGCCAAGACGAACCGGAGGGTGAGCCTCCTGGTGAAAGTCCGAGGTGTTGCGACGGCCCTTAAGATGGGCGGCGCCCCGGGCTGGGGCTGGAGGCTGGTGCTCGGCGGCGCCCCGGGCTGGAGGCTGGTGCTCGGCTGCGCCCCGGGCTGGGGCTGGAGGCTGGTGCTCGGCGGCGCCCCGGGCTGGGGCTGGAGGCTGGTGCTCGGCGGCGCCCGGGCTGCCCCGGGCTGGAGGCTGGTGCTCGGCTCGGCGGCGCCCCGGGCTGGGGCTCGGAGGCTGGTGCTCGGCGGCACCCCGGGCTGGGGATGGAGGCTGGTGCTCGGCGGCGCCCCGGGCTGGGGATGGAGGCTGGTGCTCGGTGGCGCCCCGTGCTGGGGTCTGGTGCTGAACGGGTCGTGGATTCGGGAGGAGGCGCTGAATGCGATCCCAGATGGCTTTGAGATTTCCGGCAAAATAACACCAGCTTGTGACAGTGACGCCTCCTTTCCAGGTGTGCTGAACGACTTCTATACCCAGTTTGAGGCACAGACAACATGGTGGCAAGGAAAACCACACTTCCTGCCAATGATCAGGTGCTCTGTCTAACCACAGCTGAAGCGACTAAGACTTTGATGTTTTGACCTTACTAGGAAAGATGAGGATATTTGACATGATGAATATGTAAATAATACTTTCTATGTAAATAAATAACAAATCTTTGCAACATTTCCTGATACAGAATATAATAACCTACTTACATTTGTCAATAACAATTATTTCATGTTTATCCAGCCAGTAAACAGTATAATTAAACATTAATATCAAGAATTGTTATCTTCCTAACCATGAAAAATAATTATTCTAATAAAATACTAGTTGTAAAGGTAGCAGCGGTTGATGACTCATTGACTTGAGATTGTGAGGCACACAAAGAGAATCATTCGTGAATATAAAATATTCTAACATAAAAAAAAACGTTCTAACCTACAACAAATATACATAACATAATGGGAGAAAGAGAGTGAGAAAATAGAGAGCAAGAAGGTTTGCAAATACTAAGGAAGATACCTATAAAGTGTGGTGTGTAAGTTTGGGCACACCACACTTTTAATTTTTCACTTGTTAATTTTCATAATTTTTCTGTATAGATCGTTAGTTGTTACAATAAAAAAATGCAGTTAAATATATCATATAGGAGACACAAAGTGATATTTGAGAAGTGAAACAAAGTTTATAGGATTTACAGAAAGTGTGCAATAATTGTTTAAACAAAATTAGGCAGGTGCATACATTTGGGCACTGTTGTCATTGTATTGATTCCAAAACCTTTAAAACTAATTATTGAAACTCACATTGGCTTGGTAAGCTCAGTGACCCCTGACCTCCATACACAGGTGAATCCAATTATGAGTAAGAGTATTTAAGCGGGCAATTGTAAGTTTCCCTCCTCTTTGAATATTCTCTGAAGAGTATCAACGTGGCGTCTCAAAACAACTCTCAAATGAGCTGAAAACAAAGATTGTTCACCATCATGGTTTAGGGGAAGGATACAAAAAACTGTCTCAGAGGTTTCAACTGTCTGTATCCACAGTTAGGAACATATTGAGGAACTGGAAGACCACAGGCACCGTTCAAGTTAAGGCTCGAAGTGGCCAACCAAGAAAAATCTCAGATAAACAGAAGCGACGACTGGTGAAAACAGTCAGAGTCAACTCACAGACCAGCACCAAAGACCTACAACATCATCTTGCTGCAGACGGAGTCACTGTGCATCGTTCAACTATTCGGCGCACAAGGAGATGCTGTATGTGACAGTGATGCAGAGGAAGCCTTTTCTCTGCCCACAGCGCAAACAGAGCCGCTTGAGGTATGCTAAAGCACATTCGGACAAGCCAGTTTCATGTTGGAATAAGGTGCTGTGGACTGACTGAGCTATTTGGGCATAACAAGGGGCGTTATGCATGCAAGAAAAAGAACACAGGATTCCAAAAAAACACCTGCTATCTACAGTAAAATATGGTGGTGGTTCCATCATGCTGTGGGGCTGTGTGGCCAGTGCAGGGACTGGGAATCTTGTCAAAGTTGTGGGACGCCTGGATTCCACTAAATATCAGCAGATTCTGCTCAAAATCTACTATGGCATTCTTGCAAAGGAACAAGTACAACTGGAATGGCCATCGCAGTCCCCAGACCTGAATATAATTGAAAATCTGTGGTGTGAGTTAAATAGAGCTGTCCATGCTCAGAAGCCATCAAATCTGAATGAACTAGAGATGTTTTGTAAAGAGGAATGGTACAAAATACCATCGGCCAGAATCCAGACACTAATTGGAAACTATAGGAAATGTTTAGAAGCTGTTATTTCTGCAAAAGGTGGATATACTAAATATTGAGATAACTTCTTATTGTGGTGCCCAAATTTATGCACCTGCCTAATTTTGTTTAAACAATTGTAACAACTAACGATTTATACAGAAAAATGATGCAAATTAACAAGGCTGCCCAAATTTACGCACCCCAATGTAGTAATATTTGTATATATATATATATATAAACTGCATTCTAAACTGCATTTAGCATCTGGTAGATGCTAAACTGCATTCCATCAGTAACTGATGGAGGTGTATGGCATCAAATCAATCAAAACTAGTTCTCTGAAATAGATCACTAGTACAGTAGAGCAAAAGTCTGAATCCTGTAAAATCCTGAATCCTGTCAAACATTATTTTCTTTAAACAAAAAGAAACATTATTGTGTCTTTAAACTACAGATGATTCCAGTCTGAACTTTAGAAGCTTCTAATAGGTTAATTGTTTTTGTTTAATTGGTGGCACACATGTGGATGAACATAAAGGCACACCGTACACCTCGTTCTTTGACACCATGGGAAAATCAAGAGAAATCAACCAAGACATCAGGAAAAGAATTGTGTACAAAAATATAGATGCATGGCCCAAGCCCCAGTGACATTGCTGCCTAGCACACAGGCTTATTATTATATATAATAATATAATATTTTTATTAATAATATTATGTTCTAGGAATATAATCATTCATTTGTGAAAACTTTTTATTTAGTTAGTTATTGTTTAATAACTATTCATTAGTAAGACAGGGAAGAAAAAAAGAACATTTGACATAATGTCACACAAAACTCGAAAAATGGGCTGGACAAACTTTTTGATACCCTTAACTTAATATTTGGATGCACACCCTTTGGAAAAAATAACTGAAATCACTCGCTTACTATAACCACCTTCTAACCTTCAAGCTTCTAACCTCTATCACCCAGAATTTTGGACCACTCTTCCTTTGCAAACTGCTCCATGTCTCTCATATTGGAAGGGCACCTTTTCCCAACAGTAATTTTAAGATCTCTCCACATGTGTTCAATGGAGTGCTTTTTGAAGTATGTTTGGGGTCATTGTTCGGCTGGAAGAATCCAGCTTTCTGACACTGGGCCTTATATTGTGACCCAAAATCCTTTGGTAATCCTCAGATTTCATGATGCACCCTATACCTGCAGGACAGCTTGAATTTCTTTGGAATTTGTTTGGGCTGCTTATCTACCATCAGGACTATCATGCATTGCAACTTTTTGTCTTGAAACTTCTTGATATTGTTGTGCACTGTGGACAAATGCAAATCTAGATCTCTAAAGATGGACTTGTAACCTTGAGATTGTTGATATTTTTCCACAATTTTGTCTCTTAAGTTCTCAGACATTTCTCTTCTCCTCTTTCCATGCTTAGTGTGGCACACACAGACATACAACGCAAAGACTATGTCAACATCTCTCCTTTTTATTTACTTTCAGGTGTGATTTTTATATTGCCTACATCTGTTACTTGCCCCAGGTGAGTGTAAAGTAGCATCATATGTTTAAAACAATCTTTATCCACAATTTTGAAAGGGTGCCAACAATTTTGTCCAGCCCATTTTTGGAGTTTTGTGTGACATTATGTGAAATGTGATTTTTTTTCCTCTCTCTGTTTTGTTTTGTCAGGGGTACTAACAATTTTATCCATGTATGTAAACAATATAGATATATATATAGATATCTGATATATATATATATATATATATATATATATATATATATATATATATATATATATATATATATATATATATATATATATATATATATATATATATATATGTGTGTGTGTGTGTGTTTTTGTGTGTGTGTGTGAGCATGAAATGCAAATGTCAAAGTTGAGGCGGTTCGAAAAGTGGATCAACAAGCCACAGGAGCTCAGAACAAAGTTGGAAGCCATTTGCTCAGGTCAGTAACAGGTTCTACAACATCTCAAGTCACTCAAGTCAAGGACACAGGATAAACTGCCAAATAAATCGAAAAAGGCACATAATGTGAGCATTGCAGTAAGTTGATCATTGTTTAGTCATGTTTTAAAATCTTAGGGCTACTACTCTTTCATGTTACTCTTATTTGTATTGTTACTCTCATTTGTTTGACCTGAATAGTCCTATTTAAAAAGTTCGCAAAATCAATATATATTAAACATTTTCAGTCTACCATTCATGTAAATATGTCATTTACAGTATTTTGCAAAATATGTGAAGTTGGTGAAATCCATTAAAACTTTCTACTCATTTCCAAATTCTATTGTTTTAAGATGCTATTATCTTTTTCATTGTTTGCAGTGTTTAAGTTTCTTTTATCTTTTAAGTATAAGTTAAGTATAAGGTCGTGCAGACAGATGTATAACAACATCTCTGGACCTCAGCAATAATTGATTTCATGTCTGATTAAACACATGGAATAATTAATTGGAGGCCAGTATGGGTGGTTAAACCACAAATGTACAGAAGCCCACAGCTGTCAACTCAGTGCCCGCAGCTACAGAAAAATTATTGAACTGTAATTTCATGTATCTGTATTTATTTCTTTATTTATTTCTTTTTATATATTTAGTTTTATATTCAATATTTTATTGTAATTTTTAGGTGTTATTTACACTTATTATGTGTATATTTCACTTTGTTATTTTAAGGCTGTGTACCTGTACTATGCAATGACAAAGTTCAATTTATCTATCCATCCATCCATCCATCCATCCACTGTCTACCATACAAGCCTGTGGGGGCAGTGCTATGATCTGCAGTTGGTCCCGGTCTATGATCAGCAAAGTTCTGCATGCAAAGAATGAGGTCAGCTGCCTCTACCTGAAAATACTGAATGACCTGGTTATTCCATCAATAGATTTTTTCTTTTCTGATGACACAGGTATATTCCAAGATGGCAACACCAGGATTCATTGGGCTCGAATTGTGAAAGAGTAGTTCAGGGAACATGAGACATAATTTTTCACATGGATTGGCCACCACCGAGTCCAGACATTGAGAATCTTTAGTATGTGCTGGTAAAGACTTTGCACAGCAGTCTTGCTCTCCAATCATCGATACAAGATCTTGGTGAAAATTTTCTGCAACTCTGAACAGAAAAAAATTTTGTGATATTGCAGAAACTAGGAATCGAGTAAGAAGCGAGTAATCAATGGCAATGGCAGTCCAATGACATTACAGAAGCTTATCAAATCTGTGTACAATCAAAACTAAAGGCAGTAAAACAGCATAGTATATTACATTTTACTCTTTCTCTTTACTCTTTACTCTTTCTCTCGGTAAAGTCATCTCCTCGCATGGATTTGACTATCACTGCTATGCTGATGACACTCAATTAATCTTCTCCTTCCCTCCATCAGATAAAACAGTGTCTGCTAGAATATCAGCCTGTCTATCTGACATCGCTTCGTGGATGAGCGTTCATCAGCTGAAACTCAACCCGAAGAAAACGGAAATGCTGGTGATCCCATGTGATTCATCTCCTGGTCAGGATCTCAGCATAACTCTCCATAACTCCCTACTTTCTCCCTCCACCACTGCTCGTAATCTCGGGGTAACTATAGACAATCAATTATCTTTCTCTTCCCATATTTCTAACGTTTCTCGCTCTTGTCGTTACCTTCTCTACAACATCAGAAGAATTCGACCGTTTTTATTCACACAGGCTGCTCAGGTCCTGGTCCAGTCTCTTGTCATCTCCAGACTGGACTACTGTAACTCCCTGCTGGCAGGTCTACCTCAGAACGCTATTCGTCCACTACAAATGATTCAAAATGCAGCTGCGCGACTCGTGTTCAACCTGCCTAAATTCTCTCGCACCACCCCACTGCTGCGCTCGCTCCACTGGCTTCCTGTAGCTGCACGCATCAGATTCAAAACACTGACGCTCGCCTGCAAAGCCAAAAATGGATCTGCACTATCTTACCTCCGCAACCTCATCACCTCCCGTACTGCACCTCGCTTTGAGTTTGTATTTACCTTTCTTGAATAAATCTTATCCTTAGATCGAGACTTAAAGCACTTCCTGTACGTTGCCCTGGATAAGGGCGTCTGCTAAATACCGCAAATGTAAATATAAATGTAAATTTTGGCAAAACTCTAATTAGGTTTACTTTGCAATCTCTGGAAATACTAAATTTATATGACATTTCAAGCATTGTATCATATTATGTAGATGGCGGGAAATGTATTTATATTTTATATTTTGTATTTTTAAAGCATGAACATATACTGGAAACATTTAGGTAAAATAATGGTGTGTACCCACTAATAACTCAGAGCAGGAGAATGATTCTGTACATAAATTCGCTGGGCATTGCATAATTCACCCTTTGCCACAGGATTCAACCCCCCGCCCCCCCCCCCCCCCCCCCCCTCTCTCTCTCTCTCTCTCTCTCTCTCTCTCTCTCTCTCTCACACACACACACACACACACACAAACACACACACACACACACACACACACACACACACACACACACATCCTTCTCTTGGACGTGCAGTTTTTTTGCGACACCCGACGACATGCAGGGTTTGTTCGCGATTAGGAGCGCCACTCGACGTCCGTGATCAACTAAAACTGAGGAAGGGAGGGAAGAGTCGGAGCGAACTAGAGGATGCCTTACGCGAACTATGCCTTACGTGGGACGCAGGGAGACGCAGCATCATCGTTGGCGGCATCAACGGCATTATCGTTCTCCTCTTTCTCCTCTTCCTCCTCCTCCTTCTCCTCCACCTCAACAGTATTCTCATCCACATCAGCAGCGGCGGCGGAGAGCGCGGCTGGTGCCCACCCCCCAACATCATCTGTGGCTCGTGTGTTCGCTCCCCCCCTACAGCAGAAGGAGGATGCTGGAGTGAGGGATGAGGCTCGAGACGGGCGCGCCGGGCCAGAGCCGCGGCCTGCTTCTTCTTCCCGGAGTTGCGCGAGCTAAAGCTAAAGTTAGAACCCCTGCAGCATCTTCTCCACCGTCGCACCGGCGTCTTCGGTAGGTTAGCTCTCCTTTCCCAATTCATCTCTATGTCTCTTAATTTGTTTGCATAAAAAGGAACAGGCCGCTCGCTTAGGCCGCATCTGTAGCTATGGCAACCACATCTCGTTAATAAGCCCTTTCCCAGGTCTCATTCAGCCCTTGCCCACCCCTCTGGTCTTTCATTCCGTGTCTCGTTTTGTTCGTTATATTTAAGACACACGGCGTTGAAAGTGTTAACCAATTTTTCCTTTCACGCTTTGCAAAGTGGGAAATAATATTTGAGTTTTTTTCATTCCATACTGTGTATGATGTAATGCTTTTTTATTAATCATATATGGTGCATGTTAATGTGATTTTCAGTCAGGGCCTTATTAGGTTGGTGATTTTTTTCTTCTCCTTCATCCTTAAGAAAAATATTATGCTATGAATAAAATTACAAGGCCCAATTCTAATTTGCATAGGCATATTCAGGCTGTAGCTTAGTTTAGCCAATAGCATATTCTCAAAGGTGTATTGCAACTGACCTGCTGTTCATTCTTATATTTGTTGTATGATGTAAGATTTTTTTTCTAGCCAAGGTTAAAGCAATAGAAATTGCTTTGATTAGAGTATGTTGTATGTTGTATGGCATACGTCCATAAAAGCAGGTAAAAGCTTCAACAGTGACAGTGTGTTTCAGTTAAGAACCCCTGATTGGAAGCATCTGTTCATAAGAATTTCCATGTGCACTGCATCCTTTTCACAGTTTGTGCTCTATGTTATTTATTCCACTTCACCCTGGACATTTTGTTTCCTGCTGTATATATATACTTTGTATGTATGTATATATATATATATATATATATATATATATATATATATATATATTACTCTATATTCTATATAGTTTGGACACACCGTCTCAATGTTTTTAATTGTTTTCATGACTATTTACATTGTAAATTCTCACTGAAGGCATTAAAACACATGGAATTATGTAGTAAACAAGAAAGTGTAAAATGTGTCAACATATGTTTAATATTGTCTTGATGAACTTCATGAGGTGGTCAACTGAAATTGTTTTCCAACAGTCATGAAGCACTTTTTGGCCCTTTTGTCTTCACTTTGCGGTCCACCATCCCAAGCCATCTCCAATGGGTTTAGGGTAGGTGACCGTGGAAGCCAGGTCATCTGACGCAGCAATCCTGTCTACTACATAATTCCATATGTGTTCATTCATAGTTTTGATGCCTGTACATAGTGATGGGAAATCCTTTTTTTAAATATTGTACTTTGCTACATTTTAAATCGTATTCGTTACTGAGTATAAATAAATAAATAACCTGAACCCGGAAACCACAGCAATTATTGATTGATGGGTGTAAGATCAAACACACTAAACTCACAGCAACGATTGAGACAGGCAAAATAGATGCCAGTTGTATTGTAGTAAGTATTGCTTGAATGAGAGAATACGAAAGCGAGAAAGAGAGAGAGATTATTCAGAGAACTAGTGATTATGAGCTGATTATGATCATTACATAAAGTTGAGTAAAGCATCAATGGACTGGATTATTGACTCAAGCAACACCACACCAGTGATGCAGGTTCAGTTGAAAGCGAAATGGCATCACATTCTTTTGAAGCAAACCCCTGGCCATATTTAAGCGACCACTTTGATTTCAAGTTCAAGAAAGGGTAAGTAATTAATGGGGGAAATGCACAATTGAGAGCTCTATTTCCAGTGTCACGAGTAAGTGGCATATGAAATGAATGAAAGTATTATATTTTAGAGATCTCCCGAGCCACATGTGGCTTTTTGCCTGGTTTCATGCACCTCTTGCGTTCATATCGAAGTTTGTGTTTGTACGGCGTTCTGAATACAAAAAGCACTATTTGTATGTTGCTCTGGATAAGGGCTTCGCTCGAGTTCAACACGGTATTTTCTTCAAATGTGTGTGTGTGTGAGATGATAATACCACAAAGGTTCCCAGTAGGGGCAAGATCATTTAAGTCAGCATTTCTCAAATAGTGGGGCGCAACGACATAAAAATATAACGAACCGCATGATGTAGAGCTTTAACCCAGAACCTCCTATTACTCCCCCCGGAGAGTCGAGACCCCCTCCCGTCAACAATTCATGACATGGCACGGTAACACAGTAAAAAATGTGGCTCTTGGTCTCTGGTCCTATAGAAGACAGTGCTCACTGCTCAGCACTCTTCCAGTCTGCAGGAGCAGAGAGCACTGCAAGAACATAGACAGAGGGTTATAGTGCCAAGCACAGGAACAGCAACAAAGCAAAAATACTTTAATTTGTATATGTGTTTCTACAATAAAAACAACTAGTTTGACATTTATATTCTTTTTTAGATATTTATATTCTTGTCTTTTTTTGAACTACACTAGAATCCCCCACGCAACCCCTGCTTTAAAAAAAGTAAGGAGTAACTTTTTTTTGAGTAAATCTTTAGACTGGTAACTTGTCAGAGAAATAGCACTTTTACTTGAGTAAAAAGTTTTATTACTCTTTCCACCTCTGGAAAGAAACCGCCAGGGCCCGGGTTCGATTCCCGTCTCGGCCATGTGTGTGTGGAGTTTGCATGTTCTCCCCGTGCCTCAAGGAGGTTTTTCTCCGGGTTCTCCGGTTTCCTCCCGGTCCAAAAACATGCACGGTAGGTTGATTGGCACCTTGGAAAATTGTCCCTAGTGTATGAATGTGTGTGTGAATGTATGTGTGTGCCCTGCTATGGGTTGGCATTCCATCCAGGGTGTATCCTGCCTTAATGCCCATAGACACCTGAGATAGGCACAGGCTCCCCGTGACCCGAGGGAAGATCGGATAAAGCGGTAGAAGATGAATGAATGAATGAATGAACTTCAATCCATGGCCTTCCCAGATAATTTCAATATTGACCTTCCCTCAGCCATGCTTACTGCTTCTAATGTTATAATGGATATATATATATATATATATATATATATATATATATAGTTATATATATATATATATATATATATATATATATATATATATATATATATATATAAAGGAGGTGATAGATGTGTTTTATTAACAAAAAACACACAGCAAGCTACATCCACTCATGCTTCCTAAATTTCCACGAATTACGCCTACTAGGCCTTCACATCAGGTACTCGATACATTACCGCAAATTACCTTATGTAACCTAAACATATCACCAATATCACCAACATTGAAATGAATAAGAAATGAAAATAAATAATCAATAATTGTAATAACGGTAGATTTTTTAGTAAAATTTATATAATTTTAACAGCTGTTATTTTGTTAGTTTGTTAGAGTATTAGAAACATTAAACATTAATTTATGGCACATTGAAAACATGCAATTAATATAATAATTAATTGCGAGTTAACCCAATGTGATCATGCAATTAATCACTATTATATGATTTTAAAAAATTATTTCTTTATTCATTCATTCATTCATCTTCTACCGCTATATCCGATCTCGGGTCACGGGAGACCCGAAAATGAAGAAATGAATGGGAGACCACGGGGGACCCGTGCCTATCTCAGGCGTCTATGGGCATTAAGGCAGGATACACCCTGGATGGAATGCCAACCCATCGCAGGGCACATAAACACACACACACACACACAATAATAATATATGTATATACAGTGGTGTGAAAAACTATTTGCCCCCTTCCTGACTTTTTATTCTTTTGCATGTTTGTCACACAAAATGTTTCTGATCATCGAACACATTTTAATATTAGTCAAAGATAACACAAGTAAACATAAAATGCAGTTTTTAAATGAATGTTTTTATTATTTAGTGAGAAAAAAATCCAAACCCACATAGCCCTGTGTGAAAAAGTGATTGCCCCCCCCCTTGTTAAAAAATAACTCTGGTTTATCACATCTGAGTTTTTCTGTAGCCATCCCCAGGCATTTCAATCAAGAAATCACTTAAACAGAAGCTACCTGACACAGAGAAGTAGACCAAAAGCACCTCAAAAGCTAGACATCATGCCAAGATCCAAAGAAATTCAGGAAGAAATGAGAACAAAAGTAATTGAGATCCATCAGTCTGGTAAAGGTTATAAAGCCATTTCTAAAGCTTTGGGACTCCAGCGAACCACAGTGAGAGCCATTATCCACAAATGGCAAAAACATGGAACAGTGGTTAACCTTCCCAGGAGTGGCCGGCCACCCAAAATTACCCCAAGAGCGCAGAGACAACTCATCCGAGAGGTCACAAAAGATCCCAGGGCAACATCCAAAGAACTGCAGGCCTCACTTACCTCAATTAAGGTCAGTGTTCACGACTCCACCATAAGAAAGAGACTGGGCAAAAACGGCCTGCATGGCAGAGTTCCAAGACGCAAACCACTATTAAGCATTAAGAACAAAAAGAACATTAAGGCTCGTCTTAATTTTGCTAAAAAACATCTCAATGACTGCCAAGACTTTTGGGAAAATATCTTGTGGACTGACGAGACAAAAGTTGAACTTTTTGGAAGGTGCGTGTCCCGTTACATCTGGCGTAAAAGTAACACAGTATTTCATAAAAAGAACATCATACCAACAGTAAAATATGGTGGTGGTAGTGTGATGGTCTGGGGTTGTTTTGCTGCTTCAGGACCTGGAAGTCTTGCTGTGATAGATGGAAGCATGAATTCTAATGCCTACCAAAAAATCCTGAAGGAGAATGTCTGGCCATCTGTTCGTCAACTCAAGCTTAGGCGATCTTGGGTGCTGCAACAGGACAATGACCCAAAACACACCAGCAAATCCACATCTGAATGGCTGAAAAAAAACAAAATGAAGACTTTGGAGTGGCCTAGTCAAAGTCCTGACCTGAATCCCATTGAGATGCTGTGGCATGACCTTAAGAAGGCGGTTCATGCTAGAAAACCCTCAAATAAAGCTGAATTACAACAATTCTGCAAAGATGAGTGGGCCAAAATTCCTCCAGAGCGCTGTAAAAGACTTGTTGCAAGTTATCGCAAACGTTTGATTGCAGTTATTGCTGCTAAGGGTGGCCCAACCAGTTATTAGGTGCAGGGGCAATTACTTTTTCACACAGGGCTATGTGGGTTTGGATTTTTTTTCTCACTAAATAATAAAAACATTCATTTAAAAACTGCATTTTATGTTTACTTTAGTTATCTTTGACTAATATTAAAATGTATTCGATGATCAGAAACATTTTGTGTGACAAACATGAAAAAGAATAAAAAGTCAGGAAGGGGGCAAATAGTTTTTCACACCACTGTATATATAATACTGATGTGAAAAAATGCTGTAAATAAAGAATGCTTCCAAAAATGGAAGTGTAATCATTTATTTTAATCAATTAATAAAATACAGTGAATGAACAAACAGAGAAATCTAAAGCAAATTGCCTTCAAAACAGCAACATTTCTTATCGTTCACATACACATAGTTTTTGAAGGAACTCAGCTTGACCACAGATCTTCTGTGGATGTACGCGTTCTCACATCCTTCTGTTTCTTCATGTAATCCCACACACACTCCGATGATGTTGAGATCAGGGCTCTGTGGGGGTCGTGCCATCACTTCCTCTACTTCTAGTTCTTCAAAAGGTAGTAATACCAAATATTGATTTGATTTAGATTTTCTCTTTTGTCTGTTGATGGTGCATTTTTTTGGAATCCGGTTTGTGTATATATATATATATATATATATATATATATATATATATATATATATATATATATATATATATATACACACAAACCGGATTCCAAAAAAGTTGGGACACTATACAAATCGTGAATAAAAACAGACGTCTGTTGAGTGTTGTAAAAAGAAGGGGAGATGCCACACAGTGGTGAAAATGTCCTTGTCCCAACTTTTTTGGGATTTGTTGACACCATGAAATTCTGAATCAACATATTTTTCCCTTAAAATGGTACATTTTCTCAGTTTAAAACTTTTGTTTCGTGTGTTATGTTCTATTCTGAATAAAATATTAGAAGTTGGCACCTACACATCATTGCATTCAGTTTTTATTCACGATTTGTATAGTGTCCCAACTTTTTTGGAATCCGGTTTGTGATATATATATATATATATATATATATATATATATATATATATATATATATATATATATATATATCTATATATATATATATATATTTCTGAAAGCATTCTCTGTTTACAACAGCTTTTCACATCAGCTTGATTGGTACCTATTGGTACCAGCTCACATCAGTATTATCACAAACAAAAATAAACTCATATGTCTTCCTACGTGCAGGTCAGCAAGAAGATCCAGGAGCATGAGCAGGACTCTGTGGGGCAGGAGCAGATGTCAGGGTATAAACGCATGCGGCGGCAGCACCAGAAGCAGCTGATTGCATTGGAGAACAAGCTAAAGGCAGAAATGGATGAGCACAAGCTGCGTTTGCAGAAGGAAGTAGAAACCCAGGCCAACAATACTTACATTGAACTGGAGCGGCTAGCCAAAAAGCAGGCTGCCCAGTTGGAGAAGGAGGTAACCTGAGTTCTAAATCAGGAGGAACAATTAAAAGGTTTCCTTAGTACAGTGCAACTTCATGCATGCATTTGTGTTTTATTAGTTTTATTATATTTAATTTCCAACTTATATGGGCCTGAAAATATACAACTCAATGAAGATTAATCTTTTGTTCTGTTGCATCACTGAATTTAAGTAAATTAAGCAGTACCTCTTCAAATTTGCAGAAATTTGCAGAAATTAAAACCTGTGCCTGAAATTATTCACACCTCTTTATTTTAGCAATCTAATTCAGAAGTAGTATTCATCACTCTAGCTCACTAGCACTTTAGCTCATACTATATTGTAAACAGTTTAATTCATTTGAAATATTGTATACGTTATATATCTCTTTATTTGGGGATCTAACAGTTAAAATGGCAGATGAAATCGTATGATCAACAATCACAAATAAATATTTGGCTGTATTGACAGCTCTATATATATATATATATATATATATATATATATATATATATATATATATATATATTAATATATTATTAAAACAGGAACAAATAGCAGACAGATTTTCCCACTGTATCCAAAATCTAATTTTGCAGAGCAGTGTGCTCTGACAAATCCGAAGATCTTGTTTCCAAGATAGGTGCAGTTTCATCAATTTTATTGAAATGGTTCAGATTCTCAATTTTAGACATTCAACAAGCCAAGGCCTGTTGTAAAGTCTGTCAAAAGTTTGTGGCATCTAAAGGGACAAAGTAAAGGTAGCAACTGCAGCATGACTAATTTATTCCAGCATGTCAAACAAACATGCTGTTGAATGGGGAGGCGTTTGTGGCTCTGTGGGATAAACAGGACTGCGACATCCCCAAAACACCGGCTACAAGCAGGTAAAAATAGCAACACATTTGCAGTTTTGTCCTTATTCTTTCGGAGGTCTTCAAGTAACTCCCTGTGGTTATGTTCCAAGTGACCATGTGGATTAGTTGTATTTCCTCTCGACTTGGCCACAGTTTTGCGGCATGACTTACACAGTACAAATGCTTGTAACGTCTTCTCTCCTGATGCCAAATTGGATATAAAAAAAAATTAAGAAGTGCCATTCTTTTGGCGCAAGTTCGTCACTGTCATTTTCAAAACTCATCTCTACTCTATGTTTATATCCTCTATTTGCATTGATCCGGCTGGTTCGCCTTTGGGACAGGTCTGGGCAATAGTATGATAGTATAAAATTTGGACAACCTAAGCATGCAACACAAATACTTGACACAAAATGAATTTTCATTTATTTATATATATATATGTGTGTGTGTGTGTGTGTGTGTGTGTGTGTGTGTGTGTGTGTATATATATATGAGTGTCTGTATATATATATAAATTATATTTCACTCTGAATATTATTATTTTATTATTAATTTCTTAGCAATTTCTATGTCATTTTCTTAGTGGTTGTTTTATTTGTTAAATATGGTACATTGGTACATACCTTTAAGGCTTTTAAGAGATGTGGTTGCTTTCCATATAAACAGGTGATACATTTGTGATACATGCGGTAATGTACGGTAATATAGTGAGTAAAGTGTACGGTAATATAGTGAGCTTATACCTGTTGTGAATGCGTAGCTAGTAGGCATAATTCATATCAAAATATATTCAATGTCATTATATAGTTTAAGCCACCCATGTCCGATGCGGTAGCTCGCATATTTCATCTCTGTTAGCTCTAGCATTTCTTTGAATTCGCCTTTCACTCTGAGCACTTCACCAAGGTGGAGTTTATGACCATGTCATCGGGATAGGCTGCCGACGAGGTCTCAGCACAATGTCCATAAGCCTCTGGAATGTTGCTGGCGCTCCATGTATCCCAAACAGAAGCTAAATGCCACTTTCCGCTTGCATACAGGGTGAGCGCCAGCTGCCAATATTCCACTTTGAGGTCTAGCACAGAGACGAACCTCATCCATCAATTGCACACGATCAACCAAGCTGCTGCAAGCAGAAGACTACATCAGATTCTTCAAAGAATTCAAGTCTTCATTGGCAGCACACTTTAACATCAACCACTGGCACATCCATACTGCTAATCCACGCTCCTCTACTCACCCAAGGCTTGAAAAGCATCAATGTACTTTATTTTTATACGTTATTAACAAACCCTCCATGCCCTCACTCTCTAACAGGAGTCACCTGTCTTCAAGCCCAATTTGAACTCAACTGAAGATACACTTGCCCAAGCTTCTTATCATGGTCCTTTGAGACAGATAATAGCACCCTTGAATAACCATGCAGCCACAAAAGGACACAGACCCAATTGTGCGCCCTAAGCGGAAGAGGCATCCACCAGCTGCTTGGATGATTACGAAGTAGGGTATCAACCAAGCCAGATTCCAGCCACCGATGTGGATACTGCGAGCAGTACAGTGCCAGAGACTACGCCTCCAGATGCCCCAAGAATATGGACTACCATACCAGCTCGTGCAAAGTGAAATTGGAGCTATATTGGACTCGCCTCAGATCCGATATGGAGATGAGAAGACATTCAGCAGCTTCGCACTCTCAGTACACAATCTGGTGAGTAGGCTTCGAACCTTAGAGAGTGAGAACGGCTGAAGTGTGGCTCGCATGTAGCCAAACTGCCGTAAAGCTATTGTGTCGAGTTTATGAAACACTGTCACTATCATGGTATATTCGTTGAAGGGACGGACAAGTCATATACTCTATTAGCTCTATCCCCCTGGTTCCAAGCAAAGGCAGGAGCAGAGCGTCTGGCATCCAAAGCTGTGAGACCATATCAATAGCTGATTAGACATCATAGAAAGGAACCTAAAGATTTAAAGCGGGCAACTCAGAGAGGACATTTTCTTCCCCGCCAACTCACAAGGCCTATTCTGTGAAGCCAACAGGTAAACCACAGCCATATTTCCCTTATTGTATTTTCAAATCCCTGACAGTAGTTCAAATCTCAGAGTGACTGAAGGATAGAGCATGCACTCTCAAGAAGCTCTGTAGGATATGTCAACAAGGACATCTCACTGTCCTACATGAAGCAAACAAACCAGAGACAAACTGGACTTGCTCACTATACAATATACTTTGATCGCCACAACCATACACAAGAGGTTCTGCTAAAGATAGTTTGCATAGTTTGATAGTTTTCTCTACTTGCTGATGGCTCAGTGCGAACCATAATCATTTCTTCAGCAGTACAGGCTCTCAACCACAAGAAGAAACCTGAAACACTTTCCCTGCGAACCATATGAAATGAGATTGACCATTTGACAGGATCATCAGTTTCATTCGAAATCTTCCCATGAAGACAACCCAGGGAGCAGACATAATTCACAATGATTTCACTGCTGGAAAGCTAGATTTCTCAGAGCATAGTTACCCACTTGAAGTGTTGTTTAAGAGGTACAATTACCTTTGAGTGTCTGCCAATCCTGACAATAGGTAGAGTGAAACCAGTGCTGTTAAACAGATCTGATTTCCCCATTTGCACAACCTATCCGCACTGGTCCAATTGGGGGGCCTATAGCTATATGTATCCCCTTGGGTGGACACTCCAACGCCCTGCCAGTTTGTAAACCTTCCCGATAACAGACAACACTGTCTCTATACCTTGGCGAGTACTTCCCACTCAGATCTCCAACGGTATGTAAAGAGATTGTGGCAGATCGACATATTTCCGTGCATTCCTGAGAAAATTGCCAAGAGATCAAAGTTAGACCAATACGCACTTGAGTTGCTAGAGAAACACACTGTGAGGGTAGATGTGGATGGTGTGATGAGATATGCCACACCTGTTCTTCGAAAGAAAAACTTTCTATGTTTTCACGCACCTAAATCTGCATCCCTTCCACCACTCCGAAGTACAGAATGTTTGTTACTGATCAGCAGAGAGCCCGGATCTCCTGTCAAGACGTACAAAGGCTAGAAACACCGGGTTATGTGAAAAGGTTGACATCAGAGGGTACAGACTCTTCCACTTCCTGGTACATCTCCTATCACTTAGTCTTCCATAATAAAGCCAGGCAAGTTTTCAACTGTTCATATGAATATAGAGGTCAAGTTCTGAATGATTGCCTTTTCCTGGTCCAGTCTCGGGTCCTACCCTCCTTGGCATCCTCCTCCGTTTCTGTGAACACACAGTTGCGACCAGTGGAGATATTAAAGTAGTGTTTCATTACATCCAGCTCCTACCCCAAGATCGCTCATTGTTACGCTTCATATGGAGAGACATGAAAAGGGATGAAGAACCAGGTATCTTTGAAAGGCATGTTCTACCATTTAGGACTACCTGCAGTCCTTGTTGGGCTACATACGCACTGCAGAAACATGTAAGGGACCTGGATGATCTAAAGAAGGAAGTGCCTTGGGGAGAACACAAGATGTCAGTGGAAGAAATATGGCAGAAATTTCAGACAGACATTGTTCAGGATCTGACTAATGCCAAGGCGGGTGAGTTTCTGTTGCGGGGCTGTCCGAACGCATACACTCATCATGCCCGAGTGGGTAACGTTCTGCAAGCAACTCTTTGGAGGCTTCTCTATTCTGCTGTGGACCTACACCATCCAGTCTGCAACCGAGGACGACCCGACTGGAGACAACTTGTATCTCGGTATTGTATTGTTGACTGTAGTCATCATCACCGGTCACTTCACCTATTTCCAGGAGGCCAAAAGCTCCAAGATTATAGTGTCTTTCAAGAAATTGGTGCCATACACACCCCATATTTTCTTGGATGGCTCTATTGCTTATCTTCACACTAAAGACCACGAGGAAAGGTTCTACGCAGCCTTCATATATAAGACTTTCCTGCCTTCTACAAATTTAAATATATTAGATTTATGTATAGCTGTAAAGGGGGGAGATCAGCCATCTTCGGTATGACAGGAAGTGCTCTCTATTTCTGACGTCATACAGTTATATTGGTTCTTCTTGATATGCTTCTTGCCTCGTAGAATTCAGTACTTGCATCTGATCTTGCCCAGGACTCGCTCTGGGCCTGGCTGGAGTAATTTCTTGTCATATTCTTTAGCAGCATTGTAGTAGGGTGTTTGGGATCTAGTATTATAGGATGAATAGTGTCAGTTTCAAGACCCTCGGCTTGCCATAATTGTTCTCCTACTCTGATTAACCCAAGAGTCGTATCAAATTCGGGGGAAAGTGGCGCCAGAACGTGGACAGGTTTACCCTTATTTAGGAAGTGCACCTCTTCTGTAAAGATGTCCATCTGAGATTGTCTCGTGCCGTTCAGTGGCTATAATGTCTTCTACAGTTATTCCATCAACCACCCCCATAAAGGGACTTATGAGTCGTTTTCAACAGCTCGTTCCAATCCGTGATATCAGCTGTATTGGGTCTTTGCAAGACATGAATTCCTGCAAAATGATTGTTTCCTTAACTCATCGTTGACTTTATCAACCTGTGAGGTCGGCAGGGATGGCCATGTGTTGGGGCAGGGTTGTCCAATCTTTTCCACAAAGGGCCAGTGTGGGTGCAGGTTTTCATTCCAACCAAACCAAGTCCACCCTAAAATTGAGCTGCTTCAATCTAATGATTTTCATTTTCAATGCCTGTCAGGTGTGACCCTTAATTTATTGGATTGAAAACCTGCACCCACACTGGCCCTTTGTGGAAAAGATTGGACAACCCTGTGTTGGGGTGTTGATAGAAGAAAGGTGGTCCCTGATTCCAGAGTTGAGGTTTGCTCAGATCTTTCAGTCTTCCCACTTGTCAGATCATCCGCCGGGTTATCTGTTGTATTGACATATCGCAAGATCATTTCCAAAGTCATCTCCTAGATTTCGGCTATATGTGTTCCAACAAAGACCTTGTAGCAACAGAAATCAGTCCACAACATTATGTCTTTCATTTGAATAGCAAGCTCTTTTCTGAGTAATTTCGCCATTTGTGCTTCTGGGAGAGCAGCCCAGAGCTCTAAGCAAATCATGGAAATTTGCTTGCGGGGAGCCACTCTGGATCTTGCCATAACAAATGCTACAAAGACTTTTTTCCGGCTCGAAGGACCATGAAAAGAATCTTGGGCAAGTGTAGCTT
>JACRUU010000002.1:24127989-24174570 GCA_030449085.1 Kryptopterus vitreolus
CTTCGTTCTGTCTAACTAACTGCGCCGCAACCAAAAACACGCTTCCCGAGCCTGTTGTTACTCACTACATTACCCATAATGCATCTCCCTCAGAACTACAACATATGTGACCATAGTCTTAAAGTGGCAACACTTTTTTAGGGATTCATGCATATTGTTATATCTATATCGCTGCTTGCAGCTATATTTTTAGGGGTTTAAGCACGTAGTGAAGGGGTTCAAGCATGTAGTGCATGAAACCCTATTGTTATTGCCGTGATTATTATTATTAGGAGGTGTTCAAGCATGTAGTTCTGAAACCCTATTGTTATTGTAGTGATTTTTATTATTATTATTAGGTGTTTAAACATGTAGTGCTTGAAACCCTATTGTTATTGGCATGATTATTAGAGTTCAAGGACATAGTTATTGGCGTGATTATTATTGGGGCGATATCCACACAGCCTTCATGATAGCAAAGTTCACTGTGATGTCACAGAATGCACTAAGACATTACAGAGAGAATGCAAGTTTTTCAAGTTCAGAAATGACAGTTTGGTCTCCATTAACCATATGTAAGGAATGTTCCTTAACAGCCTCGTGTCATCTGCAGCCTAGGTTCAGAAGATCAGGATTCAATACGAGCGCTCGGGAGCTTTCACAAATACACCACGCCAAAAGATGGATCAAGCAAGGTTTATTTGCTCAGCTTAGCATAACATTGTCAAGCAACAGATTATATACAGAAAAGAACCTCGTCCAGATATGTGGCAGTTACAAAGAACAACCAATCAGAAGGTTACACGGTGGATGCCTTCAGCCTATCACAGATGTTTTCGTGGTGTAACTGTTAGCCGGGCCAAGGATGGGGTCGAAACTATCGGAACTTCTTCCGTTTGTGTGTTCATAGAGTGAGTGTGTGCGTGGAGCATATCGAGAAGGGAGCTTAAGTGTGTGCGTTGGGCACAGTCTGCTGATACCAATGGGTCAAGATGGTCTTTGTTTGTTCTAGTCTGCACATAGTAGGGAGGGGCAGGGTGATGGCCTTGAGCAAAACCTCGCTGGTTGCACTCATTTCACGCAGTTCAGCAGGGAAGAAGAAAAAAATGTATTTCATAAGATAGATGCACAAATATTCTTTCACCATATCATGCGACTAAAACTCGTCCTCCCGAGATAAGTCCTCTCGCGATAAGTCTTAAGTCCTCTTGTTATAAGTTGTAAGTCCTCTCGCAATAGTAGTACATCCGTACAAGTCATTAAAAAAATGGAGACGAATATTGCCAGGCTTGCTTTTTACACCTAATGCTTTTGCTGTATTAGGTGTTTTTATTTTTAATCAGAGACATATGCGTGCTAGCGCTTCTTTCCGAAAGAATGTCATGCGCACATTAGCCTTTGTCCAGTTTGGTGTCTTGTATTCCCTTGTATGTAACATGCGCTATTTTAGAAGCTGTGCGGAATACCGTGTTGTGGAAAATCAATTCCTTGTTCACAAAGGTACAGTTGTTCCGGTATTTTCTTATGAATGGGCCCATACGAGATCTGATTAGACAACATTTGTATTTTGTAAATGTCACATGTAATTTGAACCCAGGGTTAAAATCTCAAATTGTAAGAGAAGATTAGATGAATTTATTTGTGCAATTTACACCCATTTAGAAATGGTAATTTAGAAATAATAAATGTCCAAATGCACCATGTGATATGGATTCAGTCTTTCAACCTTTAATCATTGTATCAATTGATTTTCATGCGAGGGAAAGAGCAAAGACAGAATTGAAGATGGAAAATATGCACACAAAGGATGGGCTCTCTGCTCATTCTCTCCATCATGTGCACAGTACCCTGCTTCACTCACAATACATTACTGATCAAATATGGCTTTGAAAAAATAGCATTTAGGCGATAGGGTTTAGATCAGGAAACACTGAAACTGTGTGACATAATACAGACAACATGCCTAAAGATTTAGACTATACTGTATAGAAACAGAGTGGCACGGTGGCTTAGTTGTTAGCACGTTCGCCTCACACCGCCAGGGTCCAGGTTCGATTCCCGTCTCGGCCATGTGTGTGTGGAGTTTGCATGTTCTTCCCGTGCCTCAGGGGGTTTTTCTCCGGGTTCTCCGGTTTCCTCTGGGTCCAAAAACATGCACGTTAGGTTGATTGGCACCGTGGAAAATTGTTCCTAATGTATGAATGTATAGTGTATGAATAGAAGATGAATGATGATGAATGAATGAATGAATGTATAGAAACAATGATAAAAGAATCTGTAAAATTTTCTTCCTTACTTTTACCTGATTTGGTTCTTGATAATCAGCATAATCAGAACATTTTGGATATTTAATATTGGAAAGGAATTTGTGATAACCTGCATAATGTTGCTATTGTGATAATTTAAATACTACATAATGATAAAAAAAACAATGTTCTCATATCTTATGAGTAAGTAAAGGCCTAATGTTCCAAATTGTGCAGGCCCTTCACAGCGCCCTCTGTCATAAATCCCACTGTGTAATTCATATTCACTTGGGCCTAACCTCATGAAACTATGTAGACATTTAGATCTCATTGAGCTTAAAGACATGCTCAACAGAAAGTTAGTTATTTTGACTTGTTTGAAAAACGCACCCATTGGAATTTGCTATCTTCCTGTTAGGTAATTTATATCAACCATCCTACATGATCTGAAGACATTGAGTATGTACAACCCTGATGGAATGTTTGATATCTCATACAAGTCAAGTCATGAGGTTTTATTGTCATTTAAATTATACATAGCTGACGCAGTACACAGTGAAATGAGACGTTTTTCCAGAACCTTGGTACTACATAAATCAACATATTCACATCACACAACACACAAGTTAGAGCTGCAAAACATAGCTGAGGACTAGACTAAGTTGTCCTGGCCACATAAAGTGTATTGTGTGCAACCTAGAGCAAACAGCGTAAAATAAAACAGTGTAAAACAGAAAACACGAGACAATGCAGAGCAATTACACAAACACAAAATATCATCGACCTGTAAACTATTGTATATTTATATACAGTGCAATGTGCAATTGGATAATAATTTTACAATATTAGAGTGTCAGTAGTGAAAGTGATGTGCAAAAGAAGCAAGTATACATTAATGTAAACAGTAACACTGTGAGACCATTAGAGACCAGTATACACAATAAAGTAAAGTGCTCAAATAAAGTAGAATGCTGTTTGAATAGTTTCTGAATAGAACAAGCAAACTTGTTTGTAATAACTTGTATGTATGAAGGTGTAAAGAATGAGTGTGAGTGTGTGTGTGTGTGTGTGTGTGCGAGAGAGAGATAGTTCAGTTCCAGTTTAGTTGTGTGTTTGTTGAGAACCCTGATGGCATGAGGGAAAAACCTATTGCACAGTCTGTTTGGGAGAGCCCGAATGCTTCGGAACCTCTTCCCTGATGGCAGTTATGTGAAAAGTGTCAGTAGTGTGAGGGATGTGTGGTATTTGCAGATGCAGTGTGTGGTCGAAATATCCGTGACAGAGGGGAGAAAGACTTCTCAGGTGTCCTCACTATTCACTGTAGGAGAGAGAGATTTAGTAAGGAGGTAGTGAGAGCAGCTATTAAAAGCATGAACAGTGGAAAGTTTTTAAGTAAATTGAGTTTAATGTTGCTTGTATCTTAAGTTTGTAATTGATCACACCACAGTAAATATTTTTCTTAGATGGAGAGTTAAAGCACTTTATGTATGTCACTCTGGATAAGGGTGTATGCTAAAGGCTGAAAATGTAAATTTAAATGTAAGTCTGTTTGACAAGATGACATTCCAGTAGAAGTGTGGAGATGTTTTTGGAGAGATTGTTTAACAAGATTTTAGAAGATGAGAGGATGCTTGAGGAATGGAGAAGGAGTATTGATTTTTAAGAAGGAGTACTGATTTTTAAGAATAAGGGTGAAGTGCAGTAACTATGAGGGAATAAAGTTGATCAGTCACATCATGCAGTTATGGGAAAGAGTAGTGGAAGTTAGGCTGGGAGAAGAAGACGCCATCTGTGAGCAATGCTTTCATGAGAAAATACAGCTCCTTATATGCCTTTTATTTAGCTTTATCCACACCCCTCTTCACCTGCAGCCTCATCTCCTTAGACTCCTGCCTACTTTTCTCATCTCTCAGCCAATCCCAATTCTGTTTCACCAACCTCTTTCTTCTTACACTTTCCTGCATTTCCTCATTCCAATACCATGTCTCCCTTATCACTTCTGCAGTTGTTGTTCAATCGTCCAACACCACTTCACCACCACCGAACCCCTCTCACCCCTTCCCTGAATCTCACACTACAGTCTTCCTTCTTCAGTTTCCACCACCTTTTTCACCTCACATATTCATGTCACAACCCATTTGCAGTGCATAGGCACTGATGTTATTCATCACCATGCCTTCAACTTCCAACTTCACGTTCATCATCCTATCAGAAACTCTCTTCACCTCCACCACACTCTTACCATCTGCAGCATGATAGAACAGTTTAAACCCTCATCCATTGTTGGCCTTACTTCCTTTCCACTTGGTCTCCTGAGCACACATGTCTACCTTTCTCCGCTTCATCAGATCAGCTAACTCTCTCTTTACCAGTCATAGTACCTTCAAAGTACCCACCCTGCCCTCCACTCTGCTATACTTCTCCTTTCCTTGCCATCTCTGTAGACCCCTTCCCCCTCTTATTCTCCTCTTTGGCCAACAGTACCCTGTTGGCTAATGATACTTGTGCCGGTTCTTAACATGGGCCTCGAATATTCAAAAAGGAAATTCAAATATTCAGTGATCTGCATATTTGGTTTGGGTCATGTTTTATACTGGATGACCTTCCTAACACAACCCTCCCCATTTATCCAGGCTTGGGACGGTATTGTTTTGTGCAACCCTATTGGCTGGGTTTGTGTTGGTCTATCACTTGAAACCCCAATAAAAAACAATTAGGTATGTAGTCATAATGTGACTGTCACGGTTCTCTTCTAATCCCTCTCAACTGACCTCAGTCACTCCCGACTTGATATATCCCCTTTATAAGTACGCTCTTCCATGCAATCCTCGTCCGGGCTCGTCAAATCATTGATGGACTTCACGTCAGGCATTTGTGTCTCTCTGCTTGAGAAAAGTTCTAATCTCTGAGTTTGTGCCTTTTCAGTTTCTCCCACGCTACTCAGGTAGTTTGGTCATCCCGCGGTCCAGCGATTCCAGATCAACCCTGTCAGTCGTTCCATACTTCAATAGGCTACTCCTCCAAACCCCACCCCTCTGGCTGGCACGCCCACCATGGCATCCCCACCGGGTGCCGCTGGTTCTCACCACTGTGGCGTGTCCAGCCCCATATGACGGTGTCATGGCTTCCTGTTTCAATGCTCACACATGTTTGACATGCAACCCAGCCTCTTCCCCACCGAGCGCTTGCGCATCGCCCAAGTCATCTGCTCCTAACCAGATCTGTGCTCTGGTGGGCAGAAACGTTATGGAACCAAGGAAGCACGGCCCTCACATCTAGTAAGGAGAAGTTCTAGAAGTTCTTCGCTCACAAGTTTTCGGATGCACCAAACGAGAATCCTCAGTGAGCGAGCGAGTGTATCACCTCACCCAAGGTTCTAAGTCAAATCACGAATACACCCTTCTGTTCCGGACGTACGCTGCAGCAAGCAGATGGGATGAGCGAGCGCTAATAACCACCTATTGGCTGGGACTGGAACCTTGATTGCGGATGCAACTCGCCACCTTGGATGATGCTGGATGTCTGGAGAAATTTATTCAACATGCCATTCGCTGCTCTCACTGCATATATGAATGTATGCAAGGGAATCCGCTGCCCAATGCCTCACACACTCCACGAACCGAGAGCCCGTGGTCGAATCTCAATCTCAGTCTCACCCGGAACCCATGCAAGTGGATAGTGACCGCCTGACCCCTGCCGAGAGACAATGGAGGATTATTCACGGTCTCTGCCTGTACCATGGCCTTAAGGATCACCTGATTCGCGATTTTCTTGGGAGATCGTCGAGGTCTGCTGGCAATTTCATCTCCGGATATCTCAGTCGGCAATTGGGGTTGCTTCCGACCAACACAGAGAAGGTATATCAAGCCCACTCCATAACTGGTAAGCCACTCACCAGGGCGCACATCAAGCACATGGTAGGACCTTTGCAAATTCAATTCAGGCAGTTGCAAACTGTAGTGCATTTGGATTGACAAAATTTCTAAATGATCACATTCACATATAGTTGCATCCACTCAAAGATGCCTGCTACACATTCCACTAAATTTACGACCACACCAGGTGCCAGCCTGACTGGTCATTCACAGATAGGCCATCTTATCTGCAAGGCCTGAAGAAGAGGGGGGCCTCCTACCCCCAAGAGGGAAACAATGTTAATGGTTGACACTGCACTCTCTGGAAATTCCTTAGGCCTAATAATTAATTTACGTTGGCTGAAGTAAACCTCTGGCCCTTCACCTTTGACTTCGTGCCTCTCAAATACTCAAATAATAGTTTATGACTGGCATTAAATCCCAAACAGACCCCCAATCTTCACAAAGGATGCTGACACACTTCTTGAACTCAGCCACACACGCACACACACACACACACACACACACACATGTGCCTGTATGTGTTAATGTATGTATAAAGTTCTATTTTATCATGCTGAAACTCATAATCTTTTATGAAATTATCATCATTATTCTTATTGTTCCATAAAACTTTAGTTATAAAACAATGCTGTTTATTAATTAATAGTGGTTAAGCAATAGGGTTCAACAAAATAATGATTATATTTCTAGAACATTGTTATTATCCTTCATATTAATCATGTAGTGATAACATGTACTTTATCATTAAGGCTGATTAGTTCCCTGCTTCCATCCTTTCTCTTTCCTTCTTATTCTCTTTTTAATTACTTATATATAATTCTCTGCTCGTTACAATGTCTACTTGGCCGTTCTTGGTATCCAATTTATCCATTCGTCATTTCCTACACCATGAGCAAGATAATGTAACTGTAAGAGGTTTCAATTCATCAATCCATGTTTCAACTAAATAACTTTATTAGCTTCTGAACAATTTCCCCATATGCAAATGCAAAAAGCTTGGGCATAGACAAAGAAATACCTTTCTGCTCAAGTTTCATGGCTTTGCATTGGTCAGTTCAAAAGTTGTGTGTGACATCCAGGCCCATAAAGACCATCTACACTCTCTACAGTTGGTTAGTCGGTTGGGGGCAAAGGAGAGACGACAGAGAGATGAAGCGAGACGATGCTTAGAGGCTGCTGACTCTTGAGGCTTCGGGCTCCTATTGACCAGCTCCAGATCAACTCGGAAACACTCTGGAAACACAACTCGTGCTCATCTTGTCTCCAGCCAGGAGCGAGGGCATGCTGGCCTTTCTGAGTCGTAAATCTACTTTTGAGACAAAACAGAAATTCCTGATCGTAATCTACAGGACTTCATCTGAAGTACCTAGAATCGTCCGGACTTTTGTTCCAATTCCATCTCAATGCAAGTAATGCTGCTGATCAATTCAGCGTATGTAAATTAAGCCCCTTTTAATTAAGGGGAATTTGAATTCCCCTTTACGATTCTCATCAAGGTGTGATACATTTCATTCCTTTAACTTGCCATCTGTCTCTCGTCTCTTTCTCTTGTCAGTCTCTCTCCCCCTCACTACTATTGCATATAGATATGTTTGTCGTAGGTTAGTATGTGTTATGTGCTGTCTTGTTAAATGTTGTATATACACAAGTGATTGTCTTTGTGTGTCTCACAATTACAAGTCAATGAATCTTTGATCTTGCTACCTCACTCAATTACAACTTGTATTATATTAGAATAGTTGCTTTAGGTAGGCCAGGAAGATAACTTTTCTTGGGATTAATGAATAATTATATTGTCTGCTCGCCAGATGAACAAATCACATAATTAAGTATTGATTCACCTTTAATCTTCAATTCAAAGTTCAATGGTCATAGTCAATTATAATCCGCTATAATTAATATGAGTATTTGGATATACATGTTGTCATTTCAACTTAAATTGTCGGTTACCGACTGGTGGAGAACATAAACAAGTCTTAGACTTGTCCCAAATATATAGTTAATTACCCCGTTATTTAAAATTTTACAGTTAATGGTGGAGAATGGCGCCACCTTGCTCGCTAATTTTCCCCAATATTAAAATTATAATTATAAATCAACTTCATCTGTTTATTCTAGACGCTCCACAGCCGAGGTCATTCTGTGGGGGACCCTGGCTGTTGGAACATAACCCTGTGATCTCCTGCGAAACGGGTGAAGTACTCACATGGGGCAGTGACTGCATTAACCAATGTTTTCCTAACTACCTTTTGTCTCTCCTATCAGAGTCCGTCTTGCCTCCACGTACGTTGAAACCCACATATGGACCCTATCCAACACATTCCCGTGTGCTACTCCAACTTCAGCCCACAGTGGGCCTCGCAACTCCCTCCTCATTGACCCTGGGACTGTGCAATTAACCTCATTCGTGGAGAATCGATCTGTGGTCAGATCTATGAACTGTCCCGGACGGAATTCAAGGCGATGGAGGATTAAGTACAGGAAGCCCTGGAACAAGGTTACATCAGACCCTCGACCTCACCCGCAGCCTCGAGCTTCTTCTTCGTGGCAAAGAAAGGTGGGGGATTGCATTCCTACCGCCTGGAACTCCTATGACGTTCCACCGTCTTTTCGAAGTTGGACCTCCGAAGTGCCTACAACTTCGTGCGGGGGATGAGTGGAAAACTGCCTTTATCACACCCACAGGCCACTACGAGTATCGAGTCATGCGTTGACAGACTTCACGCCGGGCGTTTGTGTCTCTCTGTCTGAGAAAAGTTGTGATCTCTGTGTTTGTGCCTTTTCAGTTTCGCCCACGCTACTCTGGTCATCCCCCGCTTCAGCGATTACAGATCAACCCGGAAGTCATATGCTTTATACTTCAATCATGAGCTCCCAGGCTTCAAAGCTCAAGATCTCCGTCCTACAGTCCTTGTTATTTTCCTCAATTCTCTTACCTCGCTTTCGTTCCCGTCTCTCCTGTGTTGTATCTTTTTAAAATAAACTTGTTTGTTGATTTTTACCCTTTGTTGTCCATCTGCTTCCCGCACAGTGACAAAATGTGGAAATATTGGGGGGGTATGAATACTTTTGTAATTCACTGTATATATATACACACACACACACACATATATACATACATATATACATACTATTCCCATGACTATTTACATTCTGGATTCTCACGGAAGACATCAAAATTATGAATGACCACATGGAATTATGTAGTAAACAGGAGTGCTGCACCAGATGACCTGGCTTCCATAATCACCTGACTGAGTGACACAGTTACAAACGAAATAGTTTGGGATGATAAACCAACCAGAGTGAAGGTATAAGGGCCAACAAGTGCTTCAAGACTGTTGGAAAACCATTTTAGTTGACTACCTCATGAATCTTGTGGAGAGAATGCCAAAAGTGTGCAAAGCAATAATCAAATCAAAGGGTGGCTATTTTGAAGAATCTTAATTCTGAAGCATATTTTGAGTTCACACTTTTTTGTTCACTGCATAATTCTGTGTATTCATTTATTCATGTTTTCATACCTTTAGTGAGAATCTACATTATAAATCATCATGAAAATAAATAAAACCATTAAATAGAAGGTGTGTCCAAACCTTTGACTGGTACTGTACTGTGTTATATAGTCTACATTTTCAAATCAATAACTTCTAGCCTGAATGACAGAATGAGAAAATTCAATACATTTAAGATAATAATTGACAGTCAGATTTTCTTTACATTACAGATAAAAGCATCAGCCACAGAGGAGAAGAGAATCCAGCAACAAATTTTGGTCCAGCAGAAGAAGGAACTGACCACCTTCTTGGACACTCAGAAAAAGCAGTACAGACTGTTCAGGGACAGGATAAAGGAAGTGAGCAATATTTAGACAAGTGTTCTTGCCTTATTTTCCCTGATGAATGGTATTTTTTTATTTATTTATTTTCATTATTTCATTCAGTCCCTTGAATGAAAAGAAAATACTCTAATTGTCTTTAATAAATTCAGTAATTTAATTTATATGTAACATTATTTATATTATATATTTAAAACTGGATAAGTTCATCTGCTAAATTTAATTGTAAATTATTTAGAATAATATATACTGCATTCTATATAACATTCTATGTCACATGTGTCTATGTCACATGCATTCTATATAGCTTTTCTATTCTGTTCTGCATTCTATATAACATTTCAATATAATGTGTCAAACTAATCATGTCATTTAATGTGTTCAGCAAGAGCTTAAAAGGTGTATGATTGTCTTAAAATAAGACTATGCTGCTTTAAAGTGTGCATTGACAAAAATATATATCTCCAACAATTCATGCGACTATGTTACCTGCAAATTGATGGGTGACACTAGATTGCAATGTATCCCACATCAGCGTTTTTCCAACAACCAGGGCGATTTTACCAATAACCAGAATTGAGAAATTTCTATCAATTACCCCAAAATGTCCATAAAGCAAAAAATTGATGGAGATAGAAACCACTTCCAACAGTGTCTTTTATGTTACAAGGCAGACACTTGTAACATAAAATTCCCTGTTCCCTACCACCTATTTTTCCCACCTGCCTGCATTTTTTTTAGATAGATAGATAGATAGATAGATAGATAGAGCGATAGATAGATAGATAGATAGATAGATAGATAGATAGATAGATAGATAGATAGATAGATAGATAGATATGTGTCTGTATGTATATCTGTGTGTCTGTGTGTGTGTGTGTATAGTATATATATATATATATATATATATATATATATATATATATATATATAGTATGTGAGTCTGTCGGTGTGTGTGTGTATGTATAGTATATATATATATATATATATATATATATATATTACGATATTATATCTATATACACACACACACACCATACATACATACATACATTCACACACACACACACATACATTATATACATATAGTATATCTATATATATATATATATATATATATATATATATATATATATATATACTTGCACATCAAGTATATATACATACAAAGAGTATATGCACATCAAAGAGTATATACTGTCTTTAGTTACAACTGACACTTCAAGAGCAACCATAACGCTGATGTGGCCCATGGTAAAAATGAGTTTGACACCCCTGATTTAAAGTATAAGATATTGGTGAGCAGTGACTCAAATCATAAAGTGGTGAAAATGATTGACAATAATTGGTTAAAAAAATGTCAATATGTGTGCAGGAGATGAATGAGGACCTTAGCACACCAAAGGAGGAGAAGCAAGATAGGTTGTCACGTCACAAGGAGACAATGCAGCGTTCACAGGCTGAGGAAGAGGCACAGCTTCTCAACCAGCAGAGGCTCATTTATGAAAGAAGTTGCCGTGCTCTAAAGAGGCGATGTCTCATAAAAAAACATGAGTTTGAACAGGAACAGATACGCGAGGTAATTTATGCACATAGTGCACATATTTCATTTCAGTGACGGTTTTGTTTCAAAAAGTGACCCTTATTACATATAGTCTTGGGAGGGTTAAGAGAAACATAATATATAATATATTACATAATAATAATGATTTCTGCAATCTAGAAAACTATTTATATATAAAATACAGTAAGTAGTTTTAGTAAAAAGAAAAGAATAATAAAATTACTTTTGAGTCTGCATCTGAGAATTATGTAGAAAAAAAAGTAATGTAAACAAAAACCCAGTTATGAAAAAAATGTGATTGTGAATCAGTTTAATCTGTTTTGATGCAAATGAAATTGACAACTGTCAGACTCTGGAACTGGACTGTCTAGAGCACTAGGGGTCGCCACTGGGCCCTTTGAGCCCTATGCCCTATAGAGAGATAGATAGATAGATAGATAGATAGATAGATAGATGAGAGATAGATAGATAGATAGATAGATAGATTGATATGTGTGTATGTATATCTCTGTGTGTGTGTGTGTATATATATATATATATATATATATATAAATATAAATATATAATATATATATATATACACATACATACATACATACACACACACATATATATATATATATATATATATATATATATATATATATAGATATATATATAGACATACATACACACATATATATCTATCTATATATATAATGTGTGCGTGTGTATATGTGTGTTTGTATTCTGTAACAGGAGCTGAACAAGAAAAAAATGCAGAAGGAGATGGAACATGCGTTGATGATCCGGCAAGATGAGGCAACACAAGACCTCGAGCAGCGGCAGCTGGAATGTCTGCACAGGCTTCGCATGGAGCTCATACGTTTACAGCATCACACTGAACTGGAGAACCAGGAGGAGTACAACAACAGACGCCAGAGAGAGCTACACAGGAAACATGCACTGGAGCGCCGACAGCAGCCTAGAAACCTCAAGGTTCACATAATACATCGTCCATAGGGCTTAGCAGGGCTCAAAATTGGGAAATAAAATATTTGCAACGTAAAATTATTAACTGCCATAAAACGACAGGCTAAACAAAGCTTTTTATATTAGATTAAATTCAGAAAATAATTAAATGTAAGATCAAATGTAGGCAGAAAATTGGATTTATGTAGTATCCAGCAGAACAATGGACTTATGTACTATTTACTTATGTTATGTGTTTTGTTTTCTTTTCTTTCTGGGAATGGTTTATAAATTTATACAGAATATTCCATCTCAAACTTTTTTATGCTGCATAAAACCTACATGTTTATTCTATAAATTTAGGCATTGGAGATGCAGATCAAAAAGCAATTCCAAGACACTTGTAAGGTTCAGAATAAGCAGTACAAAGCTCTGAGGAACCATCAGCTAGAAGTCTCTCCTAAGAGTGACCACAAAGCCTTGATGAAGACTCTGAAGGAAGAGCAGACACGCAAGCTTGCTGTTCTGGCAGAACAGTATGAGCAGAGCATTAACAATATGATGGCTTCACAAGCGGTAAGAGACTCCTAAATTTATGTTCAATTTATTTTAATTTTATTTCAGTTTTCCCAATGGATATTGTCTCTAAGTAGCTTTACCGAGATAAATCAGTTGTAAATTTATGTAAATTTGTATCTGTTTAATACCAATACTTTTGCTCCATATAATTAACCCTAATGAGCAAGCCAGCAGTGACTGTGGCAAGGGAAAATTCCCTGAGATGGTATTTGGGAAGAAACAATGAGAGAATTTCAAGTTAAAATTATCATGCACAGATCTCAACCCCTATTTAGGGTCTTAATTTCATAGCGAGAGCATTGTCTTAACCCGATATGATAATGGAAGGAGATTCTCCTTCCAAACAATAATTCTCCCTCCTTTGAATGTCGTCTCTATCTTGTCATTATCCAATCTTCTCAAATGAGTCATGTTCCAGAACTAATTAAATTCATAAGCTGAGATATTAGTGTGTATATAAGTGTGTGTGTGTGTGTGTGTGTGTGTGTTGGGTGTGTGTATATAGATATCTTATATATATATATATATATATATATATATATATATATATATAATTTAAAAATAAAATAAAATTTAAAATAATTTTTAAAAAAAATTTATAAACAGTATAGTGATGTGCTATTCTTATTCTTTGGATATGTCGTGTTCAGATAAATTGCTGTAACTTCCACGAACTTGATCCTTAATCAATTAAGTTTAAAACCATGCTCCATTACCTTTTCTACATTCCACTGTGGTGGGATGTTTTCAATGCACTGTGTATAAATTATAGTGGTGTAATGGCTCACAGTTGATTCCTGATCCATATGGATCACAATTTAACAGAGGGTGAACCAACTCCAGGGTAAGGCTACGATATGCACTTCTCTTGGACGCATTTAAAAAGATTTTCGACCAATAAAGAAGAGATTGTAACCATAGTTTGTGTACACACCTCGCAATACGAACACTCCCGATAAATTATTTATCATTAATGAGACTACTAAGCATAAAACCGCCTTTTTAAAAGAGTGCAAGAAATGGGTGTCATAAAATATATTTAAAACAAATTAATTTGTGTGTGTGATCAAAACTTTATTAACATTTTGTATTGTATTTATCACATCACTTTTATTTATTTAAAAACAAAAGAGATAAAGGATTAATAAATTTTCTCTGCACGTGCACATGCCATGCAAATATTTTTCCCCAGCTGATCTAGAGAGAGTCGTGCTCATCATTTTTAATTACAGTGGAAAATACTGATCCTGGACCAGCAGATATGCAACTAGAAGCAGCAGCATGTCACGGTACACCAGGAGACGGGAGACAGAGGTAACACAAAGGTGTAGTTTTATTGAACTAAATACAAAAAGCAGGGAATAGACTAACTGCACATATAGAGAAAAGGAACTTGGTTGAGTTCGGAGACAAATGGCAAATGGGAGATCAGGGAACATAAAAGCAAACAGGAGCTTCCAGTTAATGACCAGACACTGAGTAACGGGAGAGAGGGCTTTTAAAGGGAAGGGGAAAATGAGGCATAGGTATAGGTAATTAAAAAGAGAGAAGCAGAGTAGAGTACTGGGCTTGAGGGAGGCTTGGCTAGTAGTTCTCTGACCTTACCCCCTTCCTCCAGGGGTGGCTCATGGCACCTTAATATGATGCTGGGACAGCCCCTTCCAGAACGTATCCTTGAGGACCCAGGAGCACTCTTCTGGTCCATACTCCTACCAGACAATGAGATACTCGCAAGTGGAACCCGGCATCGTGAATTTAGGATTTCTTTGCCTGAGTAGACTGAGGGTTGATTCAGCACTTCCGATCCAACCATCTCAGTTCTGGGGTTATCTGTTGTAGAGGGATAAAATGCCGTAAGGATACATGAAATGGTGGTGAATGTGGTACCTAGGAGGGAGCTGGAATTGGAGTTGGAAAGTCACATCATTGATTTTTTTTCTGAATTGTGAACAGACCGATGTAACAAGAACTTAGCTTCCTACAGGGCAGTAGGTCTTGGGTGGACAGTCACACCTAATCTCCAGGCCGATAAGAAGGTGCATCCGATCTTCGGGGGGGGGGGGGTCTGAAGGCTTTTTGCAGGTGGATGTGAGCAGATTGCCAGAGTCTCTCATTCTCTGAACGAGTAGTCTACAGCTGGGACATTGGAGGGTTCCTCCATCCAGGGGAACAGTGGGGGGTTGGAATCAGAGTACACACTGGAACTGAGTCAGACTGGTGCTTACTTGGCACAGGTTCTGTGCATACTTGGCCCACAGGAGGAACCAGTTCCAGCTGTTCTGGTCCTAATGGCAGTATGATGAGGTAGCCCCCGAACTCTTGAATATTCTGAACAGTCTGGCCTTTTGAGTTGGCGCCGATGTTCAGTCAGACTTCATTAATGTATACCATGATAAAACAATGGAGGAAATCTTTGAACACCTAAATCATGTTGGTACGCATGAGAGCGTATATACAATAAACATAAACAGTAATCAGATAAAAGGAAGATCTTTGAAATTACCTATGTATACCATGATAAAACAATGGAGGAAATCTTGAGGAGTGAACACTGTCAGTAAATGAGACATGATTGAAAAGTAACACTGTCAGTGAGAGCAGTATATACAGTAAACATGTAAAGGCCAGTAATGAGGCAGATAAATAGAGCAATGGAATGCTGTGTGGATGGTGTGTGAGTGTATGCGAGTCCAGTTCCACTTTAGTTCAGTGCGTTGAGAAACCTGATGGCTTGAGGGGAAAAAACTATTGCATAATCTGGTTGTGAGAGCCCGAATGCTATGGAACCTCTTCCCTGATGGCAGTAGTGTGAAGAGTGTGTGTGAGGGATGTGTGATGTCGTCCACAATGCTGGTAGCTTTGCGGATGCAGTGTGTGTTGTAAATGTTCGTGTCAGAGGGGAGAGACACTCCGATGATCTTCTCAGCTGTCCTCACTATCCGCTGTAGGGTCTTACGATCCGTGACTGTGCAGTTCCCAAACCAGGCAGTGATGCAGCTGCTCAGGATGCTCTCGATGGTCCCTCTGTAGAACATGGTCAGTATGGGGGTTGGCAGATATGCTTTCCTCAGCCTTCTCAGGAAGTAGAGACGCTGCTGGGCTTTCTTGCTGATGGAGCTGGTGTTGAGTGACCAGTTGAGCTTCTCCGTCAGATGGACACAGAGGAATTTGTTTTTTTTCGATCTCCACAGAGGATCCATCGATGTGCAATGGAGAATGGTCACTCTGTGCTCTCCTAAAGTCGATAACCATCTCTTTAATTTTGTCCACATTCAGAGACAGGTTGTTGGCTTTATACCAGGCTGATAGATGTTCCACATCCTCTCTGTATTCTAACTCATCGTTCCTGCTGATGAGACCCACCACAGTCGTGTCATCGTCGAACTTGACGATGTGATTTGTGCTGTGTGTTGCTGCACAGTCGTGAGTTAGCAGAGTGAACAGCAGTGCGCTGAGCACACAGCGTTGAGGAACTCCAGTGTTCAGTTTTTGTGATGCTGGAGATGCTGTTCCCGATACGAGAACTGCAGTGGGTCCAGTTAGGGTGAAAGGTCTGATTTGATGTGCCTCATGACGAGCCTCTTAAAGCACTTCATAATGATGGGTCTGAGTGCGACGGGACGGTAGTCATTGAGGCAGGAAACTGAAGATTTCTTTGGCACCAGGACGATGGCCGTTGTCTTGAATGATGTGGGAACAACGGCGCTGCAGACTTCCGTGGGTTGACTCTGCGTAGAGTCTTCCTCACCTCATCTGTGGTTAGACAAATCACCTGGTCATTGGAAGGAGGGGTGGTCTTCCATGCTGCCACGTTGTTCTGCTGTCCCTCTGTGCTTCGAACCGGGTGTAAAAGTCATTCAGCACATCTGGGAGGGAGGCATCGTTATCACAAACTGGTGATGGTGTCTTGTAGTTTGTGACCGCCTGGATGCCCTGCCACATGCTCCGAGTGTCTCCACTGTCCTTAAAGTAACCGTGGATTTTCTTGCCATGTGCGTGTTTTGCCTCCCTGATGGCTCTGGACAGTTTGGCCCTTGCTGTTCTTAAGGCCACCCTGTCCTTTGCTCTGAAGCGTGTAGTGATGGACTTGGAGATGGTCACGTCATCAATGCACTTTGCGATGTAGCTGGTCACTGATGTGTACTCCTCCAAGTTGATGGACTCGCCGTTGGTTGCAGCATCCCTGAACATGACCCAGTCAGTGCGCTCAAAACAGTCCTGAAGAGCAGAGATGGCTCCTTCAGGCCAGGTTTTTACCTGTTTCGAGCGTCTGATGAGAGGTCTGTATGCTGGCTTTAGCATAACAGAGATGCGGTCTGAGTATCCGAGATGGGGGCGGGGCTCCCTACGGTATGTTTGTATAAACAAGATCCAGCGTGTTTTCCCCTCTCGTAGCAAAGTCCATATGCTGATGGTATTTAGGGAGCACTGTTTTGAGATTCGCATGGTTGAAATCTCCGGCGATAATGAATAATCCGTCGGAGTGAGCATTCTGTAGGTCACTAATAGCCCCATAGAGTTCACATAGCACCTCCTTAGCATTAGTGCTAGGTGGAATGTACACCCTGATAATGAAAAGAGTGGTGAATTCCCGTGGTAAATAAAATGGTCTACACCTTAATCACGAATTCCAAAAGCAATGAACAGAAGCTGGAAACCAGCACAGAGTTCTTGCACCATTCTGTGGTGATATAAACACACACGCCACCGCTGCGAGTCTTACCGCACAGAGCTGCATCTCTGTCGGCTCGAAACACGGCTAGCCCGTCTAGCTGGATGGCGGCGTCCGGAGCGTGAAAACAAGTGAAAACAAGTATGCAGCAGTCTGAGCTCTTGCCGTGTGGATCCGCTGGAGTCTGATGTAGTCCAGTTTATTGTCCAGGGAGCAGACATTTGACAGAAAAATGGACGGGAGTTAGGTTAGGATTAGTATTTAGGGTTAGGATTTAGCCTAGCGCGGACCACCGTCCGATTGCCGCACTTCCGCTTCCTCGAGCACCGATTATGGCATCGGGTGACGCCGAGGACTGGGGGCCTGGTCTGAACAGTCGAGGTCGCGCAGTTTATTCAGTAAGTCTGTATGCAGGCTGGGTGCTGCATGATTTCTTTGTTGTAATATTGTCTGGTGGTCGTATACATGAACACTGTTGTCTCTGGTGTACATGTAGCTGAAGGGGTCACATTGCAGACATAAAAAGCACCATTTTGGATCCGGAGATGCCGCTGCAAGCTACTGCCGTGCCGCCATCTTGGATCAAGATCCAAGATGAACATGTTGGATCCCATGTTCAATGGGAATTAGATATTGACTCATTGCTGGCCACTTTAGAACTCTCCAGCGCTTTGTTGACATCCTTTTCATGGGTGCTTTCTGAAGTATATTTGGGGTAATTGTCCTACTGGAAGACCCAAGATCATGGAGGCAAACCCAGTTTTCTGGCACTGGGCCCTACATTGTGACCCAAAATCCTTTGGTAATCCTCAGATTTCATGATGATTGACAGTCATTGTACCCAGTGCCCGAAGCCGCAAAACAACCCCAAAACATCTTTGAACCGCCACAATATTTGACTGTAGCTACTGTGTTCTATTCTTTGTAGGCCTAATTCCATTTTTTGGTAAACAGTAAAATAATGTGCTTTATCAAAAAGCTCTCTCTTGGGCTCATCTGTTCACAAGACATTTTCACAAAAGGATTTTGGCATACTCAAGCACATTGAGGGGCACGGTAGCTAAGTGGTTAGCAAGTTCGGCTCACACCTCCAGGGTCGGGGTTTGATTCCCGCCTTCACCATGTGTGTGTGGAGTTTTTCTCCGGGTTCTCCTGTCCCCCCCAACCGACCACCCCCTGGTCCAAAAACATGCACCGTAGGTCAGTTTTTTGATTTCACCTTGGTTTGTCACAACAAACTTCTGTACTTCCAAACTTTGCAAACTTTCACCTCTCACCCCGTGCTGGCAGCACACTCTGGTGAATCCAAAAGCTTGTTTCCAAGATAGTCAAATTTTACAGCGGGCTTTGGCTTTTTGAAAGTCTGAAGTTGCAAACCTGAACCATTTCCATACAACTGATGAAACTGCACCTAAGGTTTGTGGTACTAAGGAACTAATGGTACTAAGTAAATGGACAACTAATTTATTCCAGCACCTCAAACAGAACCACGTTGTAAAAATGTTTAATTAAATTACAGGTACCTCTGAAAATGGGGTACACATTAACAATTTCATGGAAAATGCGTGCTTTAGACTACTGCCTGATTTTCAACTTAAACGTGATTTTGATTTGAATGATGACCACCTGCTACAGCTTAATTTCGTATGTGTATAGGTATGTGTATATATATGTGTGTATGTATATATGGGTGTGGTGTGGTGTGTATGTGTGTGTGTATATATTATATATATATATATATATATATATATATATATATATATATATATATATATATATATATATATATATATATATATATATATATATACTATTATATACACACACATACACACAATTTGACTATCACTATCACATACACTAAATTTGACTATCTTGGAAACAAGCTTTTGGATTCACCAGAGTGTGCTGCCAGCACGGGGTGAGAGGTGAAAGTTTGCAAAGTTTGGAAGTACAGAAGTTTGTTGTGACAAACCAAGGTGAAATCAAAAAACTATATATAATATATATATATATATATATATATATATATATATATATATATTCAAATGGTATTGTAACTTTTGAATTATTTTATAAAAGTTGAGTAACTGATTACATTTTATTACTTTGTGATTATTTTCATTTGTCCACTCTCAGGCACTTACTGAAATTAATATTATTATTATTAAGGATAAAATTTTTGTTGCGGGGGGTCTTGGGCAGGGGTCCTTGGGATTTGTAAATACATACTTTTATATGATTTGTAAATATGTAATTTAATTTTCACATTTTTTCGCAGTAACTGTAACAAATTACTGTTACTTTTATTTTATAATTAACATGTAACGTAGTTAGTGAATGTAATTCACAGTGAATGAAATGTGAGACAAACAGAGAAGTCCATGTACTAGGTACTACTGTAGATGTTTCCTGGTTTAGTCTGCAAATGGCTTGCAGGGAGAAGTTCTGTCTCATTCTCTGTATGTTTGCCTTTTCTGAGCATTTCCTCACAATCTTCCTGGCTTTGGTTCAGCACTTGCTATAGATCCCCTGCAGCTCAGGGAGTTTGGTGACTGCACCACTCTCTGAACATCTCACTTGTCCTGAATGGTGCTGTTCTTGAATCAGGATGTTATGCTACCTGTTAGATACTCTCAATTGTGTAGGTGTAAAAATGTCCTTAGCACCTGATAGTGTACAGTGAGTACAGACTCAGAACACAAACCTGACAAGCTCCAGGTGTGAGTTTAAGAGAGGTTGAAGTGTGTTTGCCCACCTTCAAGGCTGTCTGTCAGGAAGTTGGATATCCATTGATGCAGGGGTAGGCTGAGTGTCCAAAGCTCCAACTTAGAGGCTAGTTTAGAGTAAATAATTGTGAAATTGAATGCTGAAATTGTGTGAAAACAGCATTTTCACACAATTTTCTATTCTGCAGTTCAGGTGGCTTATTGTTGTGTGGAGAAGAAATGTAATGGTATCCTCTGTAAAACAGTTTTCACAGAGCACAAACCGTATGCTGATGGAAGTTTGGCAGTGTATACTAGAGGTTGACACTGTTGAAATCTGTGTATACTAGAGGTTGACACTGTTGTCTCTTGCAAGTCCCAATTCAGTGTCCACGTCCATGTCCGCTTGAGGTGCAATATAAATGGCACTGGCTATGACCAAGGTGAATATCTGAAGGAGATACACAGGGCAACATTTCACGGTTAGGAGTTCCATATTTGTTGTGCAGTTGTGTGAAATGGGAACAATGCTTGCACTGTTGCACCAGTTGTTGACCATCAGACAATTCATTCATCATTCATCATCTTCTACCGCTTTATCCGATCTTCCCTCGGGTCACGGGGAGCCTGTGCCTATCTCAGGCGTCTATGGGCATTAAGGCAGGATACACCCTGGATGGAATGCCAACCCATCGCAGGGCACACACACACACACACACACACACACACACACATTCATACACTAGGGACAATTTTCCAAGGTGCCAATCAACCTACCATGCATGTTTTTGGACCGGGGGGAAACCGGAGAACCCGGAGAAAAACCCCCTGAGGCACGGGGAGAACATGCAAACTCTACACACACATGACCGAGACTGGAATCGAACCCGGATCCTGGCGGTGTGAGGCGAACGTGCTAACCACTACGCCACCGTGCCCCTCCATCAGACAATTATTTCAGTTAATTAAATTATTTTTTATTTGTGTTGAGCTTTTAACAATGGACATTATCTCAAAGCATCTTTACACACATAATGCAATAAAAATTAAAATGATTGTTCTTAATAGATGTAAGTTCATGTGCCGGTGTCAACTGTGACAAGTAAAAACTACCTGAGATGGAATAAGAAATGAACCTTGAGAGGAAGCCGACTCCAGAAGAAACCCATCCTCATCTGGGTGATGTAGAATGACTGTTTATTACAGCTAAACAGTGTTGAGGTTATCAAATGTAATATAAACTGTTCCCTTGGGTCAGTTGAATGGAGTGAGTCCTAGACCATCTTGGAAGGTAGTTTCTCGGCTTCCCAGTTCGTAGATAAGGAGCATACCATCAGAGTGTCCTCCAATCGAAGAAAACACTGTCCAGATATAATACATTTTTAAGGTCGAGCTCATGTCCTCCTCATGTCATACTCCAAGATGGTAAACCTGTTTCCCTTTCTGTCTCCTTCCACATGCATTCTGGTTTTGCTACTGACACTGCTAGTGTAGTTAGCTGCGGCTTTGAAACAAGCATAAAAGGTATTTGGCTCATCTGACAGAGAACCATCCACATTTCCATGTTTTGGAGGATGTTGAAACTTTCCAATGATGGTTTTCTGCACTGATCCACTAGTTTTTCGATGAATCACACAAATGCTTCCTTAAATATGTTGATATCACCTGACCCTTGCTTGACCATGTGTCGTCTAAAGTATCCTGCTGAGCAGCCACTGAATGGTTCATCCCACATGCAACTTCCAACTGCGGGATTTCCTGTTTTAACATTTGTTTGTGTTCAGACATGAGGAAGATGGTAGCACAGACCAATTTACCAAATGGTGCTGTTGACTGTGCCTTTTAGCTATCCTTATGGTATGTAAGCAGGTGTGTAGAAGTGATTCAGTGGCCTTTCACCTCTAATGGTGCAAGTGATGTGCTCATGTACTGATTAAAGGCTTAGGTAAATAAATGTTTTCACCCTCAACTTGAACACTGAGACTGTGTCGGAACCCAGACACTAATTAAAAAATTGTTCCATAACTGTGGGGTTGTGTATGAGAAAGCTCTGCCCCTTGCTGTAGTCTTCATTATTTGAGGTACAAAAAATAGCCTGCATCTTTTTACTTATTTTATTTAATTGTGGAGGATCACAATAAAATCACAATCACATTGATTTATAAAACACTACTACATAAAACACTACATTAGTAGTAGTGTTTTATGATCAATGCAAGATTTAATGGGAAACCAATGTAGACTGAATAAAGCTGGGGTAATGTGGTCATAATTTCTAGATCTGGTAAGGACTCGTGCTGCTGCATTCTGAACTAACTGAAGCTTATTTATGCATTTACTAGAACAACAAGGCAATAACAAAAGCATGAAATAGTTTTTCTGCATCCTATAACATCATATTTCTAACTTTAGAAATATTTGGCGGTGAAAGTTGGCGATCCTGCTAATGTTATACACATGTGTCGCATAGGAAATACTAGAGTCAGTGATCACAACCAAGGTCTTTGATTGCTGTACCCAATGAGGCCATCCAAAGATGCAATGTAATGAAGTTTACTTGTGAAGAGACTTGTAGGTAAGAGATATATAACACCAGTTCATTTTGCCAAGGAAATTGGCAAAATTTCTGAGGAAATTATTTAATGAACAGAAGTAAAACTATGTAATTAATTATCTGTTATAATTGCTGTCTACAGGGTTATATAAAAAAATTCTATTTTATTACTGAAAAAGTTTACACAATCATATTGATGATTTTATAAAGTGCTTTTATTCCATGTTAGTTTTGCTATGGTCTGAATATAAATCTAGGATTATGATTGGTACGTTCTATGAAGCTATAGAGTACCTGATCTAGCATCACTGAAAGCTTTTCTATAACTCAGAAGGAGCAGCAAATAGCATAGCTGCTGTTCACCGTAACAACAAGATCAGATGTACTATATCACAAGGATATGATGTATTTTTAATTAAACAGGGAAAAATGTCTGATACTCTACACTGTCTGGAAGTCTATTCCAAAGTTTGGTGCTAAATGTAAGAATGCTCCTACCTCCTTTAGTGGTCTTTATTATTCTAGGAACTACTAGAGGTCTAGAGTTTTGTGGCCAATGAGAAATATTTCTGTCTCGTCATGGTTTAGTATTAGGAAGTTACAAGCCATCCAATTTTTTACTTTCAGTTAATCTAGCTAATTGAAATGTTTCTGGTTTTGTGGAGATATATGACTCTTCTCTAAAAATTCTCTAACCTTTTTTAATCGGTTGGGGGCGACGGTGGCTAATGTGCTGGTGAGAATAGTGCTTATGTTGTCAGTCCGTTGATTAAGATCATTACAATTTAGTGGTGTGATAAGATGTTGAAACAGATCTAGTAGGTACCAGATCTGTCTCAACATCTTACCACACCACTAAATTATGGACCTATTAATCTCATTTGGACTTAAACAAAACATTACCTTAACCTTAACTTATGAATCTGTCTGTGGTGGTTGGAATAATAGTCCTTCCAAGTCGATAATGTGGTGAGACATCACTAATCTGCAATATCATCACTCTCAATATCTACATCAGTAACAATGGTGTACATTCCATGTTTCAGTGTGACGGAGCATTTGCAGCATCCTTGAGATGCTATCTGAAAATACAGGGCGGAAGAACCTAGGACGCACCCAGAACAAATTCCAGTTATCAATAAAGGGTAGATGTTGCTCTCAATACCATTACTGTATCCATTAATATAATGCATAAAGCCTATTAAAGTTCTCGATTCCTCATTGATATGTGGAGGTGGTCCTGACACTATGATCCTCGTTTATGGCCGATGTGCTGCAAACTGTCTCAACGAGAATCCTGATGTCCCTCTTCAGGATCTCCAACTGCCTCAGGGTGGTGTCGTTTGCCAAAGTTGTCCTAAAGGACAGCGGGAATCAGGGGCTAAGCGGGTCTGTGTCAAGACTTTGAAGGCCGATGGTGGTGGAGGAGGAGAAGCCCTGACTCCGGGGCATGACTCACCACAATCCACCCGTGAGGTTACCTCAGATAGGTGTGCATCTGTCCAAAACCGCATTCTCAGATGCTCCCGCTTCACATGAAGGTCACATGAAGAGCTGCAGTTCCAGCTCCACTGTCTGTAGATCCTCACCAGTCCTCACCAGCACTCAGAGGTAGCGATACAACTGACATAATTGCTTTTAGTATGGAAAGGCCTTTGAGTATGTGCTGGTGAATATTATTATTATTGAGGTGTGATTATTTTTACTGCTTGCTGCAGTAGTTTACTTGAAAGTACAAGATTTCAAAGTAGATTCTATAGTCATCTGAAATATCTTCAGACTGTGGAATATGACTATTTTTTTATCTAATCTGTTAATATTAAATCAAAAGTGTGTCCTTTTCCATGAGTGGGTTCTATATTTTGAAAAATTCCTACTGAATCTAGAAAAATAGGCATTTTTCTTATTATTCAAAATAATATAAAGTCACCAACAATTAATGCTTTTGTTGATTAAAGATTTGTGATTAAATCTCCATATTTGATGACAAAATCAAAGTAGGGCCATGGGGGTCTATAAATTTTAATTAAAGGAATTGACTGACTAAACTTGCTTTTGGTCACTAAATATTTTATGATTATGTAGAACACTTTAGGATTTAGGATGAATGTATTTGTATGACACTTAGATTATTGTTATCATAAATAGCGGCGATACCGCTTCCACAACGATTTCTATAGCGATGAGTTATATAACTATAACCAGAAGGGTTAGTTTCATAAAATTATGTATATTCGTTTGGGCTAATCCATGATTCTATCAAACACAGAATTTAAATCTTGATCTGTAATAATCTCATTTATAATCAGTGCTTTTGACAAGCGAGATCTAATATTCCACAGACCTATCTTTAGATCAGTGGTGCTGGCTGTGTAATCACTGTTATTTAGTTTAATGTTAATCAAGTTACTGAAACATATTTTTGAGACTTTGTGCATTTTGATTTTGCCCCTGTGCAGACACAGTCTCAATTTTGTGTGTCTGCTTCCTGGCCCTGACTCTGTATAGTCACCTTCCCAAATGGTACCTTCATAGGATCTGGTTGTAGTATAGATCTGGTTAAAGTATGGTCTATGAAATCTATATCGGTTATAGGACACTATTCAGAGGGTCTTGAAATTATTCTGAGGCTCTTGGAAATATGCCTCCATCCATTATAATTAGTAATGTGGGTTATGATATCCAAAATCCAGTAACCAAAACACTCTTTACCAGTGATTCCAAAAGATCTACTCAAATAGAAAAGAATGTTCATAAAAGACTTGTGATAGATTTAATAGAATGTAATAAACTTTCCTGAACACGTATTTGGAAGGCTGTTTCATAACTGTGGAGCTTTGTAAGAGAAAACACTGCATTCCTATTTAGGATTCACTATCCCAGGTATAACAAAATAAATCATGTACATAATCGTATATAATGAGCAAGTTTATTAAATCTTTCTGGGATGGATCCTTAGATTACATATTAACATGGTCGGTCGTGAATAGAATCTCACCCATTTGTTTCCTGTATAAAATGTCTTTCTTCACACAGCATTGATAACCTTCAATGTATGATTACAGAACTTCATTATTACCTTATCAATGGGGTCATAGCATTTGTTTTCAAATGCCTTAATCTTTGCATAATAAAGTGTTTTATGAGAACTATATAAAACATCCTACGATGTGGTGGCCATTATAGAAGACTCCACAGTCAATATTTACTTACCCAATTAAATGAGTATAGAAAGTCAAGTCTATTGTGAAAATTATCTCACTTTATTAGTCTGTACTCTGTTTTATGTGCAGATACGTCTGGAAGCTGAGCAAGAGGCAGAGTGCCAGGCCTTGAAGCAGCAGTTGCAACAGGAGATGGAGCTTCTGGACGCCTACCAAGGAAAGACAAAGACGCAGGCTGAGGCCCAGCATGAGAATGACCTGCAGAAGTTAGAGCAGAAAGCATCCTTGCGCAGGGCTCACCTGGAACAGAAAGTGAGCTTTGTTCTTAGTAAATATGCAGTGTTGGGGAGTAACTTTTTACATGTACATTAGGTAATTTAATTACAAAATAAAAGTAACAGTAATCCGTTACAGTTACTGCAAAACATGTAATTAAATTAGTTACTTTTGAAAATGTTCAGGATTACAAATCCCAAAGACCACTGCGTAACACAGTGGGCGATGCCCTGTGAAATACAAAAATATTCGCCCCATGCCTTTTCTGTTTTGTCATGCATATATCAAAGTCTAAGAGTCTGGATATAGTACTGTGCAAAATCCTTAGACATGTTTGAAGAAATGCTGCAAAGAGTGCTTTAAAAATGTATATTTTAAATGTTGTTTTTTTTTTCAAAAAATATATTAGTGTCAGCAGTATAATTCACCACTTATACCATGCAGATGCTAATTCCAAATTCTGTAAGTATGTTGAAACTTAATTGATTAATTAACTTACACAGAATAATCTGTGAACACATTCTAATTTGAGTTTGTGAAAAAGACTTCTGTCTCAAATCAGATTGGGGTTTGTAGATGAACTTTTCAGCATATGTTGAAGAAACACAAAAAACATTAAATGTTGAAGACCATAGTGGTCTGCCAAAGAAAACAGTGAAACACTGGTAAACCAGACGAACCTAGATAGTGCCTGGGTGCCTGAGGGACCTGTCTGAAGCAGTCTGGCCAGAAGTGGTCTTCATGGAAGAATCGTAGCCAACAATCCATAACTTTGAGGTGGAAAGACACAACTGTGCATGAACTGGGTTACAAAAATGGCAGCAGGGTCTTTAGAATGCAAAGTCAAAATTTGATAGGCAGGCAACTAAAAGGCAGTAAAATATGTCTTTGGTTCCTTGCCAGTTTGAGACTACAGAAGTAGACAGAAGGATTTGATCCAGCCTACAACCACAGAAAATATGTGGTTATTAAGGTGTTTGGAGTAACCTTCCTGCCAAGTTCCTTCAAGAACTGTGTGCAGGTATACCTAGAGATGTTGTTTTGTAGGAAAATGGTGGTCACACAAATTATTGATTTGTTTTGGACTCCATTTTACTTACTTTCCATTTTGTTAATTGATAAATATAAACTATTAACACCTCTATTTTTAAAATAATTGTTACTTTACAACAGTTTTTCACAGTTGCCTCTCACAGTATAAATTACACTAATAAGATAAAAATTTTAAACCTCTGCATTTTGATTACAGATTGAAGAGGATTTGGCTGCACTTCAGAAAGAGAGGACTGAAAAAGTGAAACATTTGTTTGAACGACAAGAGCGAGAACTGGAGTCTTTTGATGTGGAGAGCTCTCGATTGGGTTTTGGAAGCTTGGCCTCGTTTGACTTTCCAAAGGAAGATGACAGATGATCCTTCGAAGCTTTTTGTGGCTATTTGATACTGGTGTCTATGGAAATGTTGTGCCTGTACTGTCCCTAAACTATTGGATTTACCATGATTACCTTCACAGTGACCATGCTGGATCTGTCTTTTTAAAATCTTAATTAATGACTGGGAGATTTGACTTTTGAAATTTGAACATGAACTGCAGCTGACAAAAGAAACTTTTAAGGAGCTCAGAACACAAAAGAGCTAAATCTAGAAGAATAGACCATTTCTCCATTCTGTCAACCGACTTTTGGTATTAAAATCAGTACTTCAGGATATTTTAGTACAAGTGAGCACCTTTGATATGTTTAAGTATGAACCCAAAATATAAAGTGAACTTATTGTGTGGAAATGGCTTTGGTGTTATCAAAAGACATTGCGACTGTAGAATGTGTCCTCCATCTTCATCGTGGCAATTAGATGTTTTTGTCTCTATCACAGCGAATGTTAATACTGTAAATCTGTAAGCAACAACAGATGTTTTTTTAAATCGGGGAGATTTTAAAATATAGTGGATAAACAGAGTGCATTCATATTATGGGTCAACATAATTTTTTTTTAAAAGAAAAAAATAGCCACTGTAATTTAAATATTGTTCAGGATCCTAAATTAATTGGCATCAATTAATGTTATTATTTCCACAAATCAATGCAGTCAGATTCCTTCCTGGTGTTATTGCATGCACTTTAAGAGACAAATTCAGGTCATGAAATGGAGCATGGATCTGTCAGAGATTTTAGTTATCTGTAAATAAAAGTGGTTCATAGCGGTTTTGTTTCATGGCTATTGATACTGAACTTAAGCTTTATCTTTGATATGAAAGATTGCCAAATTGCCAAATGCCTTTAAGTTGTGTTGAATGTTTTAATTATGTTTCTTTTGCCCAGGTGACATCATAGTTTGTTGAATTGTGACTCATTCATTGTGGTGTTGTACAGAAAAAATGGTGCAATTTGTGTTGTAAAAATTTATATAAATATTTGTATATGATTACCTAAATAGGGGTTTACATGTGTATTGGTCAGTCTTTGGCAAAAAAATATGGGAATCTTATTTAGAAGTGACAGTGGAAGGCAAACTATTTTTGTAAGCACATGAGAAACAATTCACTTATAATTTGACAAAAAAAGATCCAAGTCTAGTTAGTGTCAAGAAACAAAAAAATGAAAAAGTCAATCAGATTTTTAGGAGATGTCTAGGAGAGATGTTTAGGAGAGTTCTTAAGAAGTTGATTAAGTAATTCTTACAAAATAATTATTAAAAAGTGGCAATGTGCTAACAAACACTTTAGAAGCATTATGTATGGCCAAGGAAATTGATATCTTTTTAAGCCTAAAAGTTTGAGAACTTTTTAGAATTCTACTTGTGTCACAGTATACATACTTGGCACATTCTGGATCTGAAACTAAGTAATACCATTTAGTTTCGTATTTTGTGACTGTCATTGCAAGCCTATTTTAAATTAAACCAATGTTCAAACTGCCATTGCACAAGTGAAATTATGTCTTAATTGAATAAACTGAATTAAGTTTTTGTTGGCTGCTGTTATGTAATGAAGACTTTTTTTGTATTTGGAAGCTGTATATTGCATCTAAAATCCTACCAGTGTTCATGACTGCATTACTGCTGATATCTTTTTAATATGCAATTGACAAAGTATTAAAGAATGATAGTTTTAAAGATGTAACCACTGGGCATAGCTAAAGAGGAAAGTGTTTTAAAGTGCTAATTCTTCTTCTAATTCTTCTAATGGTTTGCCTGCTATAATAGAGTCAGGCTTTTACAGCCACAACCTCCTGGTTTCCAAGATAGATGGAGGATGGCATCCTATCCTAAATTTGTGTTTACTCAATCAAGACTGAAAATCAGGTTCAAGGTGTTCACTCTAGGCCAGATAGTGTCATGTGTCACAAATCCAGCGAGAGGACTGGTTTATCACTATAGATCTGAAAGACACCTATTTTCATATTCCTATCCATCCTTCACACCAGAAGTTCCTAAGGTTCGTTATTGAGTCGCAATGTATCATTATCTGGTTTATTCGTTTGGCCTCTCACACTCTCCCAGAACCTTCACAAAGTATGTGGATGCCTCTCTGTCTTGTTTGAGATCACAGGGCATTCGAGTATTAAAGTACATAGTATGGTAGATGGTATTACCTCACTCAGAGCACCTAGCAAGACAACATCGAGATGTTCTAGCTCAAATGAACGCACTGGGCTCACATGAATACAGAGAAGAGTGTTCTTTCTCCAAGTCAGAGAACTACCTATTGGAGCTTAGTGTGAGATTCCACCAGGCGAGTCCTCTTTGACACCCAATTGGATCAACACGATCCTCGTTTTCATAAAGAGAGTGAAATTAGGCCAGACACTAACTGTAAAGCAGCTCCAGAGACTGCTAGGTTTGCTGGCTGGAGCAGCCATGATTTTGACTCTCAAACTCCTCTATATTAGGCCTGTTCAGAGGTGGCTCAGTAACAAAGGCAATCCATACAATCAATGCTATCCATACGATCACAGCAAGTGCTGCCTTGACTATTTGGAAAGATCCAGTGTTCCTTTGCCAATGCCCATTATGGGGAGTACCTGTTTGGTGCATAATGCTTAAGACCGATGCATCCTTCACAGGCTGGGGAATGGCCCAAGGTGACCAAGCCACTCAGGGATTGTAGAGTCTACCCGGTGTCTCGTGGCACATAAATTGGCTGGAGATGCTGGCCGTCCTTTGTGCACTCAAGCACTTACTCCCAACCCTAAAGGACCACCATATGCTCATATGCATGGAAAATACAGTTGTGGTCTCCTACAACAACTATCAAGGTGGTATACACTCCCTTTGACTATACATATTGTCCATTGGGAAAATCCGCTCAATCCAAGTGGTGTATATCCCTGGCCAGGAGAGCCAGAGCTCAAGTGGATTTCAGAACTCAAGTGGATCTGTTTCTGAATCAGGAGACTTCGCACTGTCCCCTCTGGTTCTCTATCTATGTAGCTATGCCCAGGAGTCATGGTTTGCAAACCTGGTAGCTCTATTAGAGCATCAACCCAGGGAGATCCCACTGAGGAGGAACCTACTTCACCCACACCAGTGGAAATGTGGGAGCTGTGGCTTTGGCCCCTGAGGGGGAACAAATCCTAGAAACTGGTCTTGCAACTGAAGTCGTTGTGACCATGCATTCCATAGCTTCTTCTACAAGGACTTGTTGGACCTCGATGCCACTCTTGGCACCTCTATCCTACAGACATAGTTGTGCAAGATTACCACTGGGCAGAGTCTGATCAGCATGGCATTTTTGGATACTCATTTTGAAAGTGTTGCAGATGCCGCATTTGGTTTCTGAAAGGGAATGTCAATTGTTTAGGTATGTAACCCAGGATCAATCAGGGAATGAGAGGGTCTTAAGCCAAAAAGCGTGAGAGCAGGAGCAGGACACATAATGTTTTGAGAAAAATATGACTTGTTTCATAAAAATATGAAAGTTAGGATAAAAATATGATTTTTCATATTCATAACCAAAATGAGTAAAAATGTCAAAAACTTTTTTTAATATAATCGAAAAACATCTGGAGAGAGATTTTTCATCAAAAACCTAATAATAGAACATTTTAGGTTCAGCCGTGCATGTGCCAAGAAAATGGGGCTGAAAATGTGTTACCGCAAGCGAGAGCTGCGTAGGACAGGGAAAGCGGTTTTCTTGCACATCATTGTTTCACGCTGGTAGTGTTGTAGAAATGACACAGAGTCACAGGTTTTTCTTCCAGAAGATAACAGACTTTATTATCAATCAATAAGAGCCGGAGCTGGTTTGCAGAGCAACTAACCCCTCAGTTTCCAGTCCCCCATTATATATGCATTATATATGACCACCATACATTTCTATGTATCCCCTTCACTATCCATACATTGTTCCCCCAACATCTGTATCTAATTTGGGGCCCACCTTATACATAAAATGGTAGAGCCAAAAAGGCTAGCTATAGACTCACACACACATAAGCAACTATAATATTTCATACATAGCACATTCCTTTTTAACACGGTGTAACGGTGGACGCTGCACAGAGACGCGGAGATCCGGAATTCATACAAAACAGGATTTATTAGAATAAAGAACTCAGGAGACGCCGCTCATACGGAGCGGCCAGACAGGCTAGGGAGCCTTGCGCTCTGGGCGCCGTGGTACCGGGAGTACCGGAGAGCAGGAGTCCGGGAATCGGGAACAGACAAAGGTTAGGCATAAACATATATCGAGCGTCCGTGTCCGCGACACTAGGTATGTGCTACGAGCCCGGACGGGGATTGTAGAGTGAACCGGGCTTATATCGGGAGAGGGAAAATCAAGAACCGCTTAGGCGGATTTCTGTGTGTGTGTGTGTGTGCGTGCGTGTGTGCGCGTGTGTGTGCGTGCGTGCGTGCGTGCGTGCGTGCGTGCGTGCGTGCGTGTGTGTGTGTGTGTGTGTGTGTGGGGAAAAGAGCAGGGAGGAGAGAGAGCACCGAGTAGCAACTTTACTGATTAAAACGGGACAGAACCAAGAGAAAATAAGCGCTATTTACAGTATTTATCTTTATTTCTCCTGTGTGTGAAATCACGTCACCTTAACCTTGTAAAGATAGAGTTTGTCCTCCTTCTATCCGCTTATACCCACTTATATTTGCTAAAGAGGAAGTAGCGGATTCTTCTTCTTTGCATTTATTTTGTCTTAGTTTTGATTCTAATTCCGGTTAGAGCCCCTAGCGGTCGGGAAAAAATCTGCAGAATAGCAGAACCTAGGAAAAAAGTAGCGGCTTATAGTCCAGAATTTACGGTAATCTAATTATGTAAATATTAAATGAACAAGCATAAAAATACAGATCAAAAGTCAATCAACACACTGGAAAATTCTTGATAAAGCGCACACGTCGTCGTCAGCTCAGAGATGTCAACACAGCATAGAGAGCTTCCTTCCAACAAAAGACTAGTGCTCTCTTTTAATCATCCTCATCCATCCGAAGTGCTTGAATCCCCCTCTGAAATCTGTGAATCACAATCAGAGCAGTAAACGTCCATGCTATTTTTCAAAGGCATCTTCTCATCCTGCCATCTCAATACTTCCATTTGTCAAACAGTGGCTTTGATAATTAAAGACTTTAATATAGGGAGTACACAACAGAACAACAAACCTCCTACTACGACTGTAAATCCCAAAAACATCCCCAAGTTTAGCAAACCATACTCACCAATCTCCCAGCTTTAAATCTAGCCAGTCCACATTTTCATCATCTCTTCCAGCATTAGTCGCAGTTTCCATCCTTAGATTTATTTAATTTCTGAATAGCCCTTAGAGAATGTACCATCAGGAGCTGTATTATTCGGAATATATGTACAACATTGGTCACCGAAAAATACACATACACCACCCCTATTTTCATCTGCTAACAACCATGCTCATCATCTTTTCTGGTTATAGCCATTTTTGTTTGTCTATTTTGCTTCAAATCCCAAATCATTGTTGACCAATTGCGTCCAAGATACACTAGGATCTGGTTCGTAAGCTCTCTTATCTCGCTATCTATGTCCTTCCCACTGTATGATGTTAACCTCCTGACATCTCACTCTTGTAACAGAAGAGTGTTCTGTTACCATGTTCCTTTCCACCCTAAGGGTAAAGAAGCCAAAAGGCGCTCTTGCCCACAAACCCAAAAGAAATCAGCTACTACTATAGTTTGGTCTCTATATCTCTCTATTGATTGATGGTAGATAGTCTGATTCCATACAATTTTCTAAAACAACTTTTTATCCCTTTCCTTAACCCTTCAGCCAGATGTTTTGGTGTCCTAACGGGCGTTTCTGATTCCCAGGCAGATTTCTTATCTAAATACCAAAGAGTGGCACAATAACCTGTAAAGTCCCCTGTATGTGTTAATGTATGTATGAGCTTCTATTTTATCATGCTGAAACTCACAATCTGTGTGTTAACTTGAACAATGTTTTTATGAAATTATCATCATTATTCTTATTGTTCTATAAAACTTTAGTTATAAAACAATGCTGTTTTAATAATTAATAGTGATTAAACAATAAGGTTCATCAAAATAATGATTATATTTCTAGAACATTGTTATTATCCTTCATATTAATCATGTAGTGATGACATGTATTAGTATTTAGGCTGATCAGTTCCCTGCATCCATCCGTTCTCTTTCCATTCTTTTCATTTTCAAATTATCTTCAAATGATCTCTTTCTTTCATTGCATATCAACCAATGTTTGTAAGTAAGAAGTACTTATATATAATTCTCTGGTTGTTACAATGTCTACTTGGCCGTTCTCGGTATCTAATTGATCCATTTGTCATTTCCCTACACCATGATGAAGATGATGTAATTGTAAGAGGTTTCAATTCATTAATTCATATTTTCAAGTAAATAACTTGATTAACTTTTGAACCATTCCCAATATGCAAATTAGCTTGGGCATAAACAAAGAAATACCTTTTTGCTCCAGTTTCATAGCATGGTATTGGTCAGTTCGAAAGTTGGGTGTGACACCCAGGCCCATAAATCCTGTCTACACTCTCCACAACGCGGAGAGACACCCACGGGGAGAGACACCAACGGAGAGAAAACAACGAAGAGATGAAGTGAGACGATGCTGAGAGGCTGCGGCCTCTCAAGTGGACCAGCTCCGGACCAACTCGGAGTCACTCGGAAAACTCATGCTCATCATGTCTCCAACCCGGAGCGAAGCCATGCTGGCCTTTCTGAGTCGTGAATCACCTCCTGAGACAGAACAGCAATTCCTGATCGTCATCTACAGGACTTCATCTTCAACACCTAGAATCGTCCGGACTTTTGTTTAACTTCCATCACAATACAAGTAACGCTGCTGATCAATTCAGCGTATGTAAGTTAAGCCCCTATTAATTAAGGTGAATCTGAATTCCTCTTTACGATTCTCATCAAAGTGTGATAAATTTGATTCCTTCAACTCGCCGTCTGTATCTCGCCTCTCCCTCTCTCGTCTGTCTTTTCCTCTTTCTCTCTCTCTCTCTCTCTCTCTCACACTTTCTTCCCCTCAGTACTATTGTATATAGATGTTTGTCATAGATTAGTATGTCATGTGCCGTCATATTAAATGTTGTATATACACAAGTGATTGTCTTTGTGTGTGCCTCACAATTACAAGTCAATGAATCTTTGATCTTGCTACCTCACTCAATTACAACTTATATTATATTAGAATAGTTATTTTCTAGGCCAGGAAGATAACTTTTCTTGGGATTAATGAATAAGTATATTGTCTGCTCGCCGGACGAACAGATCAAATAATTAAGCTATTGATTCCTTTAATATTCAATCTAACATTCAATAGTCATAATTAATTATAAACCATTATAATTAATATGAGTATTTGGATGTACGTATTGTAATTTCAACTTAAATTGTTGGTTACCGACTGGTGGAGAAATTGAAACAAGTCTTGTACTTGTCCGAATATATAGTTTATTACCCCGTAAGCTTAATACGTTACAGTTATAATGGTTGGAGAATAGCGGGCACCTTGCTAGTTAATTTTCCCCAATCTTAATATGTTACAATACTGTGGGTTAGACTGTTTTGGTCAATTTTTCACCAAACTAGGGCGTAAACAGTGCAAGAGGTACTTATCTCCTGCCTTTGTTAATGGTCTGCTTCATTGCTATTAGGGGAACAGTTTGCCAGATAAAGTGTGACCAAGGTAGTAATTTTGTCGGCGCTAAGAATGAGTTTGCATTCGCTATGAAGGAGATTGACACCACTTGTGTTTCAGCATTCATGGTGGAAAACCAATGTGACTTTGTTTTCAATGCACCACATTAAAGTCACACTGGTGGAGTTTGGGAGAGACAGATTAGAATTGTAAGAAGTGTTCTTCGGTCAACACAATCCCAGTCGTCTGGAAGACTTGATGATTCTTTTCTGCGAACCTTCTTCTATGAAGCCATGGCCATTGTAAATAGTCAGTAGAATTTTTATGTGACCCCTGGAGTCCTGAGCCTCTAATTCCTAATTATCTACTCACCTTGAAGCCTAATCAAGCTCTACTATTTGATCATTGTTTCACACTGGCAGGAGCCACTTGCTCTGCTGACATGTTGAACAGTCTGACTGGTGTTGCCCTGATGTTTGATGTTGAACGGATGTTCCACCAGTTTCATGTTAACAGGGAAGATAGAGATTATCTTCGTTTTCAATGGTGTTAGAATTTGGTGGGAGATTTCTATTCTCAACCTCAAACCTTCCGCATGAAAGTAAACCTCTTTGGTACACTTAATTTTAAAAATAATTAGTGATTGATACTTAAATTCACTCGTGATTTGGTGGGAGTGTAAATGACGTTCCGTTATATCTGTGTTATCAAAATATTGTGTCATAATTATATCATGTATTTTATTTGAAATATTATTTGCCGATTTGATTATTATAAAATAATAAAGTCATATGTAAATATGACTTTTTTCATAAAACTATGAGTTAAGATAAAAATTATGATTTTTCAAATTAATATCCAAAATGAGGAAAAATGTCAAAAACTGAAAATATATGATCGAAAAACATCTGGAAAGTGATTTTTCATCAAAAACCTTAAAGAAGAATATTTTAGGTTCAGCCGTGCACGTGTGGAGAAAAAGGTGCTTCCCAAGCGCTCAAAACGCCTCTCCGCAAACTAGAGCTCTCTATTACGAAGGGAAAGCTATTTTCTAGCGAATCATTGAATCGCGCTTGCAGGAGGCACTTGACCCAAATCGCATGTATTCGATGAAATGGTGTAGGACACATCATGTTTTGACAAAAATATGAAATTTTACATAAAAATATGAAAGTTATGATAAAAAATTATTTTTCACATGCATAACCAAAATGATGAAAAAATGTAAAAAAAAATGAAAAATATGATCCAAAAACATCTGGAAAGTGATTTTTCATCGAAAACCTAAAGAAATAAGACATTGGGATCAGTCGTGCATGTGGTGTCAACAATAAAGTGCTTCTCAGGCTGGAAAAAGCCTTTTCAGCAAACGAGAGCTGCGTAGGACGAAGGGAAAGCAATTTTCTAGCGAATCATTGAATCGCGCTTGGAGGAGGTGTCAGACCTAATATGGAGGATCCAAGGCGGATGCCGAGCAGAGTGTGAAGTGAGCAGAGCTGGGCGCGAGCCCAAAGCCAGCTACTAGCCAGAGGAATGATGAAACCAGTGATATATCCGGAGAGCCATTTCCTAAGAGCAGAGTGAGCTGATTCTTTAGAGCCGAGGGAGCCGACTCAGCGATCCGAGTCAGGAGACAGACCCGGAAGTGCCGGGCGTATGCTTGAAGCACGTTGAAGGAGAGGAGCACGATCCAAAGCTTGAAGCGCGTTGAGCGCAAACCGGACCTTGAAACTCGTTGAGCGAATGGAGGACTGGGGCTCCTGGCTTGAGAAAGTCGGCGGTAGGTAACCATGGACCACTTGGAAAGGAGAGACCCCGGTGGAAGCTGTGGGAAGGATGTTATGGGCATATTCGATCCACACTATCTCTTGGACCAGGTGGCTGGCTCTCGACTGCAGAGGAGGCGGAGCCCGGTCCCCAGATCTTGGTTGAGCCTCTCGGTTTGGCCGTTGGTCTGGGGGTGGAAACCAGTAATGCCCAGTAGGCGGCAAAACTCCCTCCAAAACCGAGCCAAGAACAATGTCCCTGGGGAGTCCGTGGAGCCAAAAGATGTGGTGGAGGGCCAGCTTGGCAGTCTCCTTGGCAGACGGCAGCTTGGGTAGGGCGATGAAGTGTCCCATTTTAGAAAATCGATCGACCACAGTCATAATGGTGGTGTTTCCATTAGAGGGGGTAGGCTGGTCACAAAGTCCATGGCGATGTGGGACCACGGATGCTAAGGTATGGGGAGCGGATGTAGAAGACTTCCGATTGCCTGTGAGAGCTCTTGTGTTGGGCGCAATCAGGGCAGGCAGCCACATAATCCTGGGTGTCCTTACGGAGCGAGGGTCACCAGAAGCGTGTCCGAACCAGTGACAGGATTCGGGGGAATCCGGGGTGGCAGAAGAAGGAAGAGTTGTGACACCACTGGAGGACTTCAGAGCGCAGACCTTCGGGGACAAAAAGCAGGCCCTTCCCAGCCGGATAGCCTTTGGGCACAGGATTTCCCTCAAGGGCCTTCCTGATCCTCTCCTCGAGGTCCAGACCCAGAGTGCACACCCAGACAGACTTGGGAAGGATGGTTTCGGGGTTCGGCTCCTCCTCCTCCTCTTCTTCAGGGGCCTGATCTCTAGACAGAGCATCAGGCTTGGTGTTCCGATTCCCAGGGTGGTAGGACAGGGTAAACCGAAAATGGCCAAAGAAAAGGCCCCATCTGGCCTGGCGAGGGTTAAGCCATTTGGCCGATTGGAGGCACTCCAAGTTTCGGTGGTCAGTCCACACGAGGAAGGGGGTTTCAGTGCCTTCCAGCCAATGACGCCACTCTTCCGGAGCCAATTTGACAGCGAGGAGCTCCTTCTCCCTGCAATTGGCAAATCCCAAAAACCTCTGGAGCTACCGGCGGGTCGTGGGGGTTGGCCAATACCTGATAGCTCGGATCCTGGCGGTGTCAATTTGGATATTTCCGGCCGAAAGACAGTACCCCAGGAAGGAGGTCCGTGAAACATGGAACTCGCACTTCTCTGGCTTGATGTACAGCAATTTCCTCAGCAGCCGGTTCAGAACTGCCCGTACATGATGAACATGTTCCTCCACTGAGGGAGAGAAAATCAGTATATCATCCAGGTGGATGAAGACAAACACGTTCAGCATGTCCCTGAGCACATTGTTTACCAGAGCCTGGAACACTGCCGGTGCATTGGTGAGGCCAAACGGCATGACCAGGTAGTCGTAGTGGTCAATGGGGGTGTTAAATGCCGTCTTCCACTCATCTCCCTCCCACATCATGTTTTGACAAAAATATGACATTTTTCATAAAAATATGAAAGTTATGATAAAAATATTGATTTTTCACATTCATAATTAACCGAAATGATGAAAAAATGTCAAAAACTGAAAAGTATGATCGAAAAACATCTGGAAAGTGATTTTTCATCAAAAACCTTAAAAGAGAATGTTTTAGGTTCAGCCGTGCATGTGTGGAGAAAAAGGTGCTTCTCCGGAGCTGAAAACGCGTTTGCGGCCAACGAGAGCTCTCTAGGACAAAGAGAAAGCTGTTTTCTAAAATATCATTGTGTTGCGCTGGCACGAGGCACTTGACCCAAACCAATTCGCATGTATTCGATGAAATGGGTGTAGGACACATCATGTTTTGACAAAAATATGACATTTTTCATAAAAATATGAAAGTTATGATAAAAATATGATTTTTCACATTCATAACCAAAATGATGAAAAAATGTCAAAAACTGAAAAGTATGATCGAAAAACATCTGGAAAGTGATTTTTCATCAAAAACCTTAAAAGAGAATGTTTTAGGTTCAGCCGTGCAAGTGTGGAAAAAAGGAGCTTCTTCGGAGCTGAAAACGCGTTTGCGGCCAACGAGAGCTCTCTAGGACGAAGAGAAAGCTGTTTTCTAAAAGATCATTATGTCGCGCACGCACGAGGCACTTGACCCAAACCAATTCGCATGTATTCGATGAAATGGGGTGGGACACATCATGTTTTGACAAAAATATGAGATTTTTCATAAAAATAAGAAAGTTATGATAAAAATATGATTTTTCACATTCATAACCAAAAATGATGAAAAAATGTCAAAAACTGAAAAGTATGATCGAAAAACATCTGGAAAGTGATTTTTCATCAAAAACCTTAAAAGAGAATGTTTTAGGTTCAGCCGTGCATGTGTGGAAGAAAAAGGTGCTTCTCCGGAGCTGAAAACGCGTTTGCGGCCAACGAGAGCTCTCTAGGACGAAGAGAAAGCTGTTTTCTAAAAGATCATTATGTCGCGCTGGCACGAGGCACTTGACCCAAACCAATTCGCATGTATTCGATGAAATGGGGTAGGACACATCATGTTTTGACAAAAATATGACATTTTTCATAAAAATATGAAAGTTATGATAAAAATATGATTTTTCATATTAATAACCGAAATGATGAAAAAATGTCAAAAACTGAGAAAGTATGATCGAAAAACATCTGGAAAGTGATTTTTCATCAAAAACCTTAAAAGAGAATGTTTTAGGTTCAGCCGTGCATGTGTGGAGAAAAAGGGTGCTTCTCCGGAGCTGAAAACGCGTTTGCGGCCAACGAGAGCTCTCTAGGACGAACAGAAAGCTGTTTTCTAAAAGATCATTGTGTCGCGGTGGCACGAGGCACTTGACCCAAACCAATTCGCATGTATTCGATGAAATGGTGTAGGACACATCATGTTTTGACAAAAATATGACATTTTTCATAAAAATATGAAAGTTATGATAAAAATATGATTTTTCACATTCATAACCAAAATGATGAAAAAATGTCAAAAACTGAAAAGTATGATCGAAAAACATCTGGAAAGTGATTTTTCATCAAAAACCTTAAAAGAGAATGTTTTAGGTTCAGCCGTGCATGTGTGGAGAAAAAGGTGCTTCTCCGGAGCTGAAAACGCGTTTGCGGCCAACGAGAGCTCTCTAGGACGAACAGAAAGCTGTTTTCTAAAAGATCATTGTGTCGCGCACTGGCACGAGGCACTTGACCCAAACCAATTCGCATGTATTCGATGAAATGGTGTAGGACACATCATGTTTTGACAAAAATATGACATTTTTCATAAAAATATGTAAGTTAAAAAGATTTTTCATATTTAACCGAAATGATAAAAAAATGATCGGAAAAACCGAAATGAAAAAAAAAGTGACAAAAATTCAAAAACTTGATCGAAAAACATCTGGAAAGTGATTTTTCATCAAAAACCTTCAAAGAGAATGTTTTAGGTTCAGCCGTGCATGTGTGGAGAAAAAGGTGCTTCTCCGGAGCTGAAAACGCGTTTGCGGCCAACGAGAGCTCTCTAGGACGAACAGAAAGCTGTTTTCTAAAAGATCATTGTGTCGCGCACTGGCACGAGGCACTTGACCCAAACCAATTCGCATGTATTCGATGAAATGGTGTAGGACATATCATGTTTTGACAAAAATATGACATTTTTCATAAAAATATGAAAGTTATGATAAAAAATATGATTTTTCACATTCATAACCAAAATGATGAAAAAATGTCAAAAACTGAAAAGTATGATCGAAAAACATCTGGAAAGTGATTTTTCATCAAAAACCTAAAAAGAGAATGTTTTAGGTTCAGCCGTGCATGTGTGGAGAAAAAGGTGCTTCTCCGGAGCTGAAAACGCGTTTGCGGCCAACGAGAGCTCTCTAGGACGAACAGAAAGCTGTTTTCTAAAAAAAGATCATTATGTCGCGCACGTGGCACGAGGCACTTGACCCAAACCAATTCGCATGTATTCGATGAAATGGTGTAGGACACATCATGTTTTGACAAAAATATGACATTTTTCATAAAAATATGAAAGTTATGATAAAAAATATGATTTTTCATATTGATAACCGAAATGATGAAAAAATGTCAAAAACTGAAAAGTATGATCGAAAAACATCTGGAAAGTGATTTTTCATCAAAAACCTTAAAAGAGAATGTTTTAGGTTCAGCCGTGCATGTGTGGAGAAAAAGGTGCTTCTCCGGAGCTGAAAACGCGTTTGCGGCCAACGAGAGCTCTCTAGGACGAAGCTGTTTTCTAAAAGATCATTATGTCGCGCTGGCACGAGGCACTTGACCCAAACCAATTCGCATGTATTCGATGAAATGGGGTAGGACACATCATGTTTTGACAAAAATATGACATTTTTCATAAAAATATGAAAGTTATGATAAAAATATGATTTTTCACATTCATAACCAAAATGATGAAAAAATGTCAAAAACTGAAAAGTATGATCGAAAAACATCTGGAAAGTGATTTTTCATCAAAAACCTAAAAAGAGAATGTTTTAGGTTCAGCCGTGCATGTGTGGAAAAAAGGTGCTTCTCCGGAGCTGAAAACGCGTTTGCGGCCAACGAGAGCTCTCTAGGACGAACAGAAAGCTGTTTTCTAAAAGATCATTGTGTCGCGGTGGCACGAGGCACTTGACCCAAACCAATTCGCATGTATTCGATGAAATGGTGTAGGACACATCATGTTTTGACAAAAATATGACATTTTTCATAAAAATATGAAAGTTATGATAAAAATATGATTTTTCATATTGATAACCGAAATGATGAAAAAATGTCAAAAACTGAAAAGTATGATCGAAAAACATCTGGAAAGTGATTTTTCATCAAAAACCTAAAAAGAGAATGTTTTAGGTTCAGCCGTGCATGTGTGGAGAAAAAGGTGCTTCTCTCGATCTCCGGAGCTGAAAACGCGTTTGCGGCCAACGAGAGCTCTCTAGGACGAAGACAGAAAGCTGTTTTCTAAAAAGATCATTGTGTCGCGCTGGCACGAGGCACTTGACCCAAAACCAATTCGCATGTATTCGATGAAATGGGTGTAGGACACATCATGTTTTGACAAAAATATGACATTTTTCATAAAAAATATGAAAGTTATGATAAAAATATGATTTTTCATATTAATAACCGAAATGATGATGAAAAAATGTCAAAAACTGAAAAGTATGATCGAGAAAAACATCTGGAAAGTGATTTTTCATCAAAAACCTAAAAAAGAGAATGTTTTTTTTTTAGGTTCAGCCGTGCATGTGTGGAGAAAAAGGTGCTTCTCCGGAGCTGAAAACGCGTTTGCGGCCAACGAGAGCTCTCTAGGACGAACAGAAAGCTGTTTTCTAAAAAGATCATTGTGTAGGCGCTGGCACGAGGCACTTGACCCAAACCAATTCGCATGTATTCGATGAAATGGGGGTGGGACACATCATGTTTTGACAAAAATATGACATTTTTCATAAAAATATGAAAGTTATGATAAAAATATGATTTTTCATATTGATAACCGAAATGATGAAAAAATGTCAAAAACTGAGAAAGTATGATCGAAAAACATCTGGAAAGTGATTTTTCATCAAAAACCTAAAAAGAGAATGTTTTAGGTTCAGCCGTGCATGTGTGGAGAAAAAGGTGCTTCTCCGGAGCTGAAAAACGCGTTTGCGGCCAACGAGAGCTCTCTAGGACGAACAGAAAGCTGTTTTCTAAAAGATCATTGTGTCGCGCGCTGGCACGAGGCACTTGACCCAAACCAATTCGCATGTATTCGATGAAATGGTGTAGGACACATCATGTTTTGACAAAAAATAAAAATATGACATTTTTCATAAAAATATGAAAGTTATGATAAAAAATATGATTTTTCACTATTCATAACCGAAAATGATGAAAAAATGTCAAAAACTGAAAAGTATGATCGAAAAACATCTGGAAAGTGATTTTTCATGCAAAAAACCTAAAAAGAGAATGTTTTAGGTTCAGCCGTGTGCATGTGTGGAAGAAAAAGGTGCTTCTTCTTCTCCGGAGCTGAAAACGCGTTTGCGGCCAACGAGAGCTCTCTAGGACGAAGAGAAAGCTGTTTTCTAAAAGATCATTATGTCGCGAACTCACGAGGCACTCGACCTAAACCAATTCGCATGTATTCGATGAAATGGGGTAGGACACATCATCGTTTTGACAAAAATAAAATATGACATTTTTCATATAAAAATATGAAAAAAAAGATTTTTATGAAATAAATATGATCAAAAACAAAATATGATGAAAAAAAGTGATTTTCATCAAAAACCTGAGAAAAAGAGAAATGTTTTAGGAGGTTCAGCCGTGCATGTGTGGAAAAAAAAAGGTGCTTCTCCGGAGCTGAAAAACGCGTTTGCGGCCAACGAGAGCTCTCTAAAAAGACGAACGAAGAGAGAAGCTGTTTTCTAAAAACATCATTATGTCGCGCACTGGCACGAGGCACTTGACCCAAAACCAATTCGCATGTATTCGATGAAATGGTGTAGGACACATCATGTTTTGACAAAAATATGACATTTTTCATAAAAATATGAAAGTTATGATAAAAAAATATGATTTTTCATATTCATAACCGAAAATGATGAAAAAATGTCAAAAACTGAAAAGTATGATCGAAAAACATCTGGAAAGTGATTTTTCATCAAAAACCTAAAAAGAGAATGTTTTAGGTTCAGCCGTGCATGTGTGGAGAAAAAGGTGCTTCTCCGGAGCTGAAAACGCGTTTGCGGCCAACGAGAGCTCTCTAGGACGAAGAGAAAGCTGTTTTCTAAAAGATCATTGTGTCGCGCTGGCACGAGGCACTTGACCCAAACCAATTCGCATGTATTCGATGAAATGGGTGTAGGACACATCATGTTTTGACAAAAATATGACATTTTTCATAAAAATATGAAAGTTATGATAAAAATATGATTTTTCACATTCATAACCAAAATGATGAAAAAATGTCAAAAACTGAAAAGTATGATCGAAAAACATCTGGAAAGTGATTTTTCATCAAAAACCTAAAAAGAGAATGTTTTAGGTTCAGCCGTGCATGTGTGGGGGGGAAAAAAAGGTGCTTGCTTCTCCGGAGCTCAAAACGCGTTTGCGGCCAACGAGAGCTCTCTAGGACGAACAGAAAGCTGTTTTCTAAAAGATCATTGTGTCGCGCTGGCACGAGGCACTTGACCCAAACCAATTCGCATGTATTCGATGAAATGGGGTAGGACACATCATGTTTTGACAAAAATATGACATTTTTCATAAAAATATGAAAGTTATGATAAAAAATATGATTTTTTCATATTAATAACCGAAATGATGAAAAAAAATGTCAAAAACTGAGAAAGTATGATCGAAAAACATCTGGAAAGTGATTTTTCATCAAAAACCTAAAAAGAGAATGTTTTAGGTTCAGCCGTGCATGTGTGGAAAAAAGGTGCTTCTCCGGAGCTGAAAACGCGTTTGCGGCCAACGAGAGCTCTCTAGGACGAAGAGAAAGCTGTTTTCTAAAAGATCATTATGTCGCGCTGGCACGAGGCACTTGACCCAAACCAATTCGCATGTATTCGATGAAATGGTGTAGGACACATCATGTTTTGACAAAAATATGACATTTTTCATAAAAATATGAAAGTTATGATAAAAATATGATTTTTCATATTCATAACCAAAATGATGAAAAAATGTCAAAAACTGAAAAGTATGATCGAAAAACATCTGGAAAGTGATTTTTCATCAAAAACCTTAAAAGAGAATGTTTTAGGTTCAGCCGTGCATGTGTGGGAAAAAAGGTGCTTCTCCGGAGCTGAAAACGCGTTTGCGGCCAACGAGAGCTCTCTAGGACGAACAGAAAGCTGTTTTCTAAAAGATCATTGTGTCGCGCTGGCACGAGGCACTTGACCCAAACCAATTCGCATGTATTCGATGAAATGGGGTAGGACACATCATGTTTTGACAAAAATATGACATTTTTCATAAAAATATGAGTTATGATAAAAAAATATGATTTTTCACATTCATAACCAAAATGATGAAAAAAAGTGTCAAAAACTGAAAAGTATGATCGAAAAACATCTGGAAAGTGATTTTTCATCAAAAACCTAAAAAGAGAATGTTTTAGGTTCAGCCGTGCATGTGTGGAAAAAAAGGTGCTTCTCCGGAGCTGAAAACGCGTTTGCGGCCAACGAGAGCTCTCTAGGACGAAGAGAAAGCTGTTTTCTAAAAGATCATTATGTCGCGCACTGGCACGAGGCACTTGACCCAAACCAATTCGCATGTATTCGATGAAATGGGTTGTAGGACACATCATGTTTTGACAAAAATATGACATTTTTCATAAAAATATGAAAGTTATGATAAAAATATGATTTTTCACATTCATAACCAAAATGATGAAAAAATGTCAAAAACTGAAAAGTATGATCGAAAAACATCTGGAAAGTGATTTTTCATCAAAAACCTTAAAAGAGAATGTTTTAGGTTCAGCCGTGCATGTGTGGAAAAAAAGGTGCTTCTCCGGAGCTGAAAACGCGTTTGCGGCCAACGAGAGCTCTCTAGGACGAACAGAAAGCTGTTTTCTAAAAGATCATTGTGTCGCGCTGGCACGAGGCACTTGACCCAAACCAATTCGCATGTATTCGATGAAATGGGGTAGGACACATCATGTTTTGACAAAAATATGACATTTTTCATAAAAATATGAAAGTTATGATAAAAAATATGATTTTTCATATTGATAACCGAAATGATGAAAAAATGTCAAAAACTGAGAAAGTATGATCGAAAAACATCTGGAAAGTGATTTTTCATCAAAAAACCTAAAAAGAGAATGTTTTAGGTTCAGCCGTGCATGTGTGGAAGAAAAAGGTGCTCATCTCCTTCGGAGCTGAAAACGCGTTTGCGGCCAACGAGAGCTCTCTAGGACGAACAGAAAAGCTGTTTTCTAAAAGATCATTATGTCGCGCTGGCACGAGGCACTTGACCCAAACCAATTCGCATGTATTCGATGAAATGGGGTAGGACACATCATGTTTTGACAAAAATATGACATTTTTCATAAAAATATGAAAGTTATGATAAAAATATGATTTTTCACTTCATAACCAAAATGATGAAAAAATGTCAAAAACTGAAAAGTATGATCGAAAAACATCTGGAAAGTGATTTTTCATCAAAAACCTTAAAAGAGAATGTTTTAGGTTCAGCCGTGCATGTGTGGAAAAAAGGTGCTTCTTCGGAGCTGAAAACGCGTTTGCGGCCAAAGAGC
>JACRUU010000002.1:24175070-24400070 GCA_030449085.1 Kryptopterus vitreolus
AAATGGCGACTTCATTAAAACTCTATAATGGAGCAGAAATGCCAGTTCTTGGTCTCGGTACATGGAAGGTAAAGGATAAAATAAATCTGTATGCATTTTATTCCAGTAAATATTTACTGCATGCACTAACCTTGTTTAAAAAATACAAACGAATTTCTATCCTCTTCCTTTTTTGGAAGAAAATACCAACGAGTCGTTTGGAAGTCAAAGGAGTCAAATGCATTGGGGGAGCCGAGCCTTGATATCTGATTATTTCTATTATTTGGAATTTTTCCTCGAATTAAATTCATACTATATGATGTTCCTAAATACTTTCAGTCATAGTTCATTATCAGGAACTATAATTACAGTCCAATATATCCAGAAAATGTGCTTTAATTTAATAAAGCTGATAAAACTTGGTTAGGAGTCGGCTCATTCGCAATATGGTATCAAATGGTTTGAAGCAGTAACCGAAAGAAAAGTGATGTGGCAGTCCACACTCCAACCCCCAGGTGGTGGTATTGAGTTGTCTGATAAAAGGGCAGTGCAGTTTATAGGTCTTATCGAGTCTATTTTCACTTTATTGTGTGATATCGGTCAGGTGACATTTCTTCCTGCATTGTTACTTTTGTGGCCCAGATCAAATCTCGTAATCATGTCTAAAATGCAAACTTCGGTTAAACTTAACACCGGAGCAAAAATGCCTCTTGTGGGTCTCGGTTCATGGAAGGTAGGAGTTTAAATCATATATATATATATATTATATATATATAATATATATATATATATATATATATATATATATATATATATATACTTTTGATAGTATTTTTATTATTATTATTATTATTATATTTCTGTGCGTTTTTATTGCGTATAACTTTCAGGCACAATTTTTAATTCTGATTCTATTTCTGCAAGTAGATTATCAAATAAATGACTCGTGTACTTCCACTTTCAAATAATGAAATATCTGCGCTTGATGGAGGATTAGAGCAAATATTTCTACTAGTACTATAATAAATACAGTGTGTAGTGCGGCTGCACGATATTCAAGACGCCTGTAATACCACGATAAATATTGCCTTGTAGCGATAATTTGATGGTAGAAGTGTTTAAATTCAGTAATACTGAATCTGATACGTGTGTCTTGTTTTTTGTTGTTGTTGTTGTTGTTTTTCTGCTTCTCCACTATTCAGAAATAAATATATACCATTTTCTTTTTTTTTCCAGTGATAAATTACAGATAATTTCAGTAATACTGTATGTAGTTAGTCACGATGACTGGGCAGCCAATCCGAACTCATGTCCAGAAAAAATGCTATCCAATGATATTTGAAAGATAAAGTAATTGCCAAGTGGGCCAGAAGTCACTTACGACCAGCATGTGTTTTACTAACTGTATACAGGCTTCATATCGCACACTAAAAGTTTGAAGTATTTTATTCGTTCATTTGTCATATAGAATTTGTGTACATTTTGTGAGAACTCTAAACAAAGCCATTTCATTCTTTCGCACCGTATCAGCCCCTGGTCTGATGCTCAAGTTAATATTTATTTAACCTTTTTGTCCTCTGTGCCAGTCTAAGCCCGGTGAGGTGACTGAAGCTGTGAAAGCCGCCATTGCTGCAGGCTACAGACACATTGATGGAGCGTACGTCTACTTCAATGAGAAGGAGGTCGGAGAGGCCATCAAGACCATGATTAACCAGGGTGTGGTGAAAAGGGAGGAGCTGTTTGTCGTTAGCAAGGTAGCACTCGCAACCTCTCTTCTCTGAGAAATGTTGCTTAGTAAATAAAGTTTATTTTGTGTTTTTTTTGTTTGTTTGTTTTTTTCTTTTCAGCTTTGGTGCACTTTTCACCAGAAATCAGCAGTAAAGGGGGCGTGTCAGCAGACATTGAGTGACCTGCAGCTGGACTACCTAGATCTGTATCTGGTCCACTGGCCATTAGGCTTAAAGGTGGTCTTATTTACTTGTTTACAGAATTAAACAGTTATAGTGCTTGAGTTTGGTCGTGGCAGATGTAGAAGTAGGGTGTGGGGTGGGAGCTCTGTGGTTAAGGCATTGGCCTCTGGACCGGAAGATCGTAGGTAAAAATCCCACTGCCACCAAGATGCCACTAGTGAGCCCTTGACCAAGCCACTTAACCCTCTATTGCTCAGTTGTAGGTCGCTCTGGAGGGGGTCTGACTAAAAGCTGTAAATGTAAAGTAGCAGTAGGAAGTAAATAGAAGTAATAATGGTAACAATAACAGCAGTAGTTTGTGTAAACTGATTAGTCTTGGAGGAAATCATTTATTTGAAATCATTTATTTGTCTAATCTTGAATCCTTCAGATGTGTGGGTAAGGATTGTGTTTCTATCTTTCAGCCTGGACCAGATTATTTGCCCCTGGACAGTGAAGGTTTAACCATCAATGATGACACCAGTTTTCTGGATACCTGGGAGGTGGGGAAGCAACTCCAGTTTTATATATATATATATATATATATATATATATATATATATATATATATATGTATGTATGTGTGTGTGTATATATATATATATATATATATGTGTATATATATATATATATATATATATATATATATATATATATATATATATATATAGATATATATATATATATATATATATATATATATATATACAATTGGCTCATTTAAGTATCTATTTATTTATATTTATCATTGCAGACTGATGTTGTTGTTGTTGTAGGGAATGGAAGAATTGTTGGACGCGGGCATGGTGAAGGCCATCGGTATCTCCAACTTCAACCGGGAGCAGATTGAAGCTCTGCTGAATAAACCAGGCCTCAAATATAAACCTGCAAACCACCAGGTGATGTCCAGCACAAATTTTAAATAGCAAAATTATACAATCGTGTACTTTTAATAGTAATATCTGCACACCTGCTCATTTATGAAGTTATTTAATCAGACAGTCATGTAGCAGTGGCACAGGGGCATCACTTAATGTTACATCGAACATGGGACCTTATGTTATTATATGATTATTGAGCAGAGAGCCTGCAGGTTGAAATGATTTGTTGACGAGGGGTTTAAGATCAGGCTGGTCTGAGTTGACAGGATCTCAAATAATCAATCTTTACAAGCATGGTGAGCAGAAAAGCAGCTCCGAATGAGCAACACGTCAGTTCTCGAGGTAGTTGTGCTCCAAAAACGAGGGACCACGTGAGGTTTCTCTCTTATCAGTTGAATTCAGTTCACCAGTGAGGTACTATGATTTCATTCCCTAATGAACAACCAGTGACCCAATTCACAACTGATCCAATATGTTATGATTTGCTATTAAATTATTGTATATTTATATTATAAGTGTAAATGCTGATTTGATACCATTTCAAGAACATTTCATTTCTGCAATCAGTTTGCTTCTGATGTGATACAAGTCAAATTATTTCTTAATGATGTGCTATGATTAACTACTGATTTAATAACAATTCACTTCACTACTGATCCAATCCCAATGTACATTGACACTGGTAACTGAGTGCTGCGCTCTTGGAGGGCTGAACCCCAATGGTGAGGTCGCATCCGATTGGCTATCGAGTGACCCACGTTGCTGCCAGGAAAGTCTCAAAAATATTCACACACACACACACACAAACCCAGGGGCGATTCACACAGGAAATACGATTTGAACATTCACAGTCGATGATATGCTAGGGTGGTGGTAACCCAGTGATTAAGGTCGAGGCCTCTGGACTGGATGATCACGGGTTCAAACCCCACTACCACCGATGGCTTTGTGTATATATATATATATATATATATATATAATAAAATTAATTATTATTTTTTTTTCATGCATGTGAATTGGGTTTCAGTGGTGTGAATTGGGATACGCATGTGTGCATCTTGCCTTTTGTATGAATTATTTACGAGACTGATTTGCTCCCATAGTTTATAACTGTAACCCGATTTGGAACTTGGCAAAAGAAGTTTAGCCGTGCAATAAACCACTACATTTGTGCCATAATAATGTATTACCAGTAGTGCCCACAACCTGGTTCCACATCAACACAACCATACACAATACTAATACTTTACTAATGAAAAACTGCAGAAAAACATTAAGAAAGAGAATGGTAAATGCTTCCTTATTGCACAGTGGTACTGTCCATGGTCACGCTGTGATTCTGTCCCCTACATGTTGCTTTGTTTTTCCAGAAGGATCTTTTACAGCGAGGCCAGAAAAAAAAAAAGAAAGAATGACACTGTTTGAAGAAACGGATGGCCATAGAGCTTTCCATTTCATCTGCGTGCTAATTTGTCATGCCCCACACAACTGTTTAAAAAAAAACAACAACAAAAAAAAAAACAGGCGAGTTGGCAGCCTAACCCCTAGGGTCCTTCATTCCGGATAGCTGGTGTAATAAAACACTTCTCATAGATGAGAATGAAGGGGGACGAATTCCTGCATTAAACCGAAGGAAGCCTTCTCGGCAGGCTGCTGGACTTCCTTCAGCTCCCATGACACCATGACACCTTCTCTCCGTCGCGTCTTTGTGCTGTGAATGAGTAAAAACATACAGAGCAAGTCGTCTGCGTATGTAAAGGAAGGATATAAAAAGCCAGTGTGGTGTTCTTGCGCAGCTAGAGGGTTTTGTTTGGACTCGACAGGCTGAGAAAAACAAGTGTTGATACTTGTGGGCTGCAAAGAATGTCCTTGGATAAAGTTTATATCCAAATACGTACACCTGAAACAGCTGGCAGACACAAAAAAAAAGTCAATGAAAAATAACACAATTGAAAGCTTCGTCTTTTCGTACAACGTTGTTGTCTTTTATTTACATTTACTTTCTCTGGGATTTTGTGATTCTGTTATTCTGCAATGCCCACCAAAACACACACACACACACACACACACATACACACACACATTTACTCTTTCTCTAAGAATTCTCTGCTGTGGATAACAGGAAACACAGCTGTAACACTAACTCTGAATGTGTCTTTCCGAGCAGAAGGTCTGTCTTGTCAACACTTTCCAAAGATAACACTGTGGACCTCAGTGTCGGACTGAAAGCGAGGCTCGCTCACGGGTGAGCTCAAAAACCGCAGGCAGAACGAAGATGGGATGGACGTAGTCGTTAAACCTTCACTAAAATTACCCCGAATTAAAAAAAAAAAAAATAGAAAAATTAAACAGAAAAATTGGTTGTGCTTGAAAAGGTAAACTGAGATTTCCTGGAAGCAAAGACAGGAGGAAAAACAGCATTCAGGGAAGTAATGGGAGACCTGCCATGGAAGTATGCACAGTCACACACACACACACACGCCACATGACGTCTGAGCCAGAGAGCATTCCTCCTCTTCACTCTGTCTTCTCCTGTCCCTGCAAACCCACCCCTTCCAGGACGAGGGCATGAAAATAGGTCCAAGGTCAAAGGACTAGCGTAAAAGCAGGTCATTAGACTGCAGTGAAAGCGGAAGAGGCGGTACAGCGGCGTTACCTTGTGTGCCATAAAACCTCTCGTCACTGCCAAGCGAAGGAATCGGAATGGACACCCTCGTCAGCGGTGCATGTAAGTGAGTGCGATTTCATACAGCAATTGCAAGCTGGCCCAACACTAAGGGGTTTTTCCTAATCGGACGAAAGTGCACAGCTGCTCCCTAAAAAGTGCAGCTATCAAATAACCGGGGCAAAGAAGGAGCCATGTGGAGGCAAAGCTCTTGAAGGATGCTATAAATGGATTGTTAGAAAATAAAGTCGACTTTTTTAGCTCAATTCAGAATGTGCCACTTTCACACCAGCTCGACTTTCAGTAGCTGGCTAAAAATAATCCGAGCTCCTTTTCATCAGGATTGATGTCGCTGGCGGCTGGCTTAGCGCTACGCTCCTCCTCTTGGCCTGTCTCTTGCCCCACAATAGCCAGTTCTTTGGCAACGGCTTTTATTCAGCATGAGCCCTTCTATTGACAGAGGCTCAAACGTTGCTTCTGCTTAGACCTCAAAATCCAGAGAGAGAGAGTGAAGGAGAAGAAGAGAGAGAGAGAGGGGAGAGAGGGAGAAAGAAAAAGAAAGGCACCAAGTGTGCACAGGAGATACGATTGTGTCTTCTCCCTATCAATCAGGCATCTGACATGAGGGTAGTCGACCCCTAGCCCTTGTAGCTGGGTGGAGGGGATTCGGCTCGGGTCAGCGTGGTGTGACAGCGCCACACAATAGCGAGAGCACCCAACTCACAGTACACTGAGGGAGGGCGAGAGAGAGAGAAGTGCACAGCAAGAGCCTTTCATGAGGAGAACCCGGGCCCATTGCTCTCTTATCCCCTGAAAAGGCCTCAAAGACTTTTTGGGCTGTGCTCCAGGACCCCTAGTGTGAGTGTGAATGTGTGACAGTATGAAAGATATTCACAAGAAGTACAGTGATACAGTTTGTGTTTTTGCTGTGAAGAATTGCAAACATGGCAATTAAACGTTTAAAACGCCACTGAAAACATACTCTTTTTAAACTCCTGAATGTGCGTGTGTGTGTGTGTGTGTTTGTGTCTGTCCATCCCATCATTCCTAATAAGCAGTCTTTTGAGGTCACCAGGTGGCACTCTTGGGTTAGAGGGTTTAACCTCTCCTGATCCCGCCTGTCAGACCCAATAGATCCACCTGTGTCTTACGGAGCAAAACAATCAGATCCATCAATCATTCAATTCGCTAATGCAACCCCAGCAGTCACGTTAAGACCTTTTTCTTAGAGAATCTTCTGATCGTGCACAGAGGAGCTAAAGGCATCCATCCAGGATCTGACACCATTCACCATGTCACTTAAATAGATGACATAATAAAAGCCATTTGTTTGATTTGCATGCACTAGAGATCCAAGATGGCGCCGCGGATGGCAGCCTCGGTGCTTAGCTCTCCAGTGTTTGTATTGTTTTTGTTAGTTTTTCCTGTTTTTTGTTTTTCAAACACGATCAGTTATACCAGGGACGAACTGCTCAACATTCGGCAGACCACTCCAAATAATCTTCTACCGGATTTCGATTATATTTGCATTTTTGTCTTGTCTTGTCATGTCTTGTCTTGTCACTCTGTTACACTGTAGAGTTTTTGTCACTAAAACAAATTCCTCGTATGTGCAAACATACCTGGCAATAAAGTTCATTCTGATTCTGATTCTGATTCTTACTTGGAGTTCTTTATGCATTCGCATTTAAATTCACATGTATTTATATAGTGCTTTGAACAACTTTACAGAAAAATCTCAGTTCATGAAAATACAAGCCAGAGGCAGCATTGGGGGGAAAAAAAAAAAAAAGAAAAAAGAAAAAGAAAGTCACTGAGTGAATCGAACTTCAAAACAAAGCATAGGAGGAGAGGGAAGCACAGAGCCATGAGGCACCATGACAGGAGCCAGGAGGGTTCAAAGGTGCTATTTTAGTTCGGTTTTATTTGAGTCCTGCAGCTTCTAAAGCCGCTGACACCAAGAGAGAAGGCCATCACTTCACATTCCTTCCCTCTTTAAATCTTGCCCTTGCTTTGTACTTCCAGATCTTGAAGAGCAGAAAGAGCAAAAGGCATTCCCAACCAGTTACATAAATATGTTCATTTCATATTTTATTTGAATGTAGATGTACTTACAAAAGCGTAAAGTGTTTTTCATTCAGTAAGACCTAATTTCCTATTTTCAATCTGAGACTGAGATACAGTGCCTTTTAAAATAATCACTGCCCTCCACAATTATTGTCTCCCTTCACGAAATGAGTTGAAAAGAAATAAGAAACACGTGTAAGCTGATTTTATGTCTGCATATGTGGACCTTCTTTAATCCATTACACAGGTTGTTTTTTTGTTAGTTAAAACACAAAGAATGTCATTGTAAAGCAGTGAAGTCAGTACCATCTGGAAGAGGCAGAGTTTTGGTGTAAAATAAATGTTACTTAAAACACCTAAATAACCAGTCAACGACTGATCCACTTCTGTATTGTACTTGTGCTCTGCTTTTCGCTGTATGCATCGTCTTCCTTTGTTTGCAAACATGCGTATTGAGTGTATGACCACAACAACAAGATACCAAGTTTTGACGTGTGAAGGTCTAATTTACTATAACACTGCTTTTTGTGCAGGTGGCATTTAACTTTCGATTTTACAACTTGACCACCAAAATAATCAGGAAAATGATTCCGAAATCTTAACATTTTCTCCATGCTGGGTAGAAAACATGCTCACAATGCAATACAAGGGGAATAAAACGCCTACAGTAAATAATGATAATAGTATTTTTTACTAAAAAGTACTAAATGAATAATGTTACCAGAGAATCTATTTATTAAGACACATTTTTGCATATGTGCTTCTTATTTGCCAAATAAAAAACTAAAAGAAAAATATCTGTCTTTATTAGAACATGTATATAGCAATATCAAGGTGACTCCAACAAAAAATGCATTTATACAGTATAGGCCAGTGACTGTCAATGAGAAGCGTAACCAAAGCACACTCGAGGCAAAACACTGTAGTTCCTCTATGGTGCAGAGAATCGAAACATTTGTCATGATGGGAAGCAGCCAGGGCCGGAAGATAGCAGATGAAGCCAGAGGCTTTTTCTCTCGTAGAATCTTGGGAACATCTTGTCAGGAAACTCGTACGAAAGAGATATGGGTCAATAGTTTAATTAGGTTTGTTGGGGTCAGATATAGAGATTTTTGCCCTTGCATAAAATCTATAAGTGTATAAGTGTACAAAAGTATAGTTGTCTAGGAAAAATGCACCAGGATGATATTTATATGCTCTTGTGGGCGTTTGTGAGCATAAAAGTGTGTGGGATTATTAACCAGGGTTAATTATTATGCAGCCATATATATATATATATATATATATATATATATATATATATATATATATATATATATATATATATATATATATATATATATATATATATATATATATAATTATATACATATATTCTACATATTGTTATATTGTATGTTATATAATGACTCTCTCTCTCTCTCTCTCTCTCTCTCTGTGTGTGTGTGAATGTACTTCTGGTTGGATGCAAACTGTATTTCGTTGCCTTGCACCCACATGTGCATTGATAATAAAGTTCAGTGCCGTGCAGACCGTACCCCTATTCTTCTCAGCTGATTTCTTCCCTTAGCCCATACAGCATCAAAGAAAAGAAGCACAGCAAGCACCATCCAAGTTAAGAGACATTTTTTCACAAACTATGATAATGAACTAGACCTGGTGTTCCAGATGCTGTACAAAATATTGGAAAAGAACTTAGCATTAAAAGAAGGAACCAAACCCATTTTGAGTACAAGCATGAACTCATTCATTCAGCTGTTCCTATAAAACGCTCTTGCGTTCGGCCTGCACTGGCGCAAATATTAAAGGCTCATAACACTCGCCTCGAAAACAACTGGGCCAAAACACAGACACGCTGTACTTTATGCGGCTTTGAGATCAAAACAATACAAAATCGGTAATTGAGCCGAGTTATACAATAACCAAAAGCGGCCCTTGTTTAGGAAAACCCTGTTTGTTCATCTCCTTTGTAAGGCACTGAGGCAAGACTCATTCCAATGATCCAATGAAAAGAATTTGTATTTTCTTTTTGCTTATTGAGCTGCTTTTCGTTTTCAAATCGCTGCACTTTTAAAGATCTTAAAAAGTAAAGTCTTACTCAATTACATGTGGATGCATTCAGCCCTAAATATGCTGAAAAGAAATGTACGTTTGTTTTCTTATACGAGATGAATTGATGAAGCTCACAAGAAAGGGTTAGGGTCACAGTAGAAGATGATTCTTGCACAATAAAGTATGCTTGTGCTGAATGGGGATTGGGAAGATTTGTAATAGCTATACTAAAAAGTCTTTTTTTTTTTGCTTGAAATTTGTAATTTTACTATTTTTCTTTTTCTTAGATACTTTAATGGTGTCGATAAAACTCTTGGAAGTCTAATAGGCTCCGTCATAATATGTAAAACCTGCAGAAGAAGCCGCACCATTATGAGACTTCAAAAAAAAAGAAAAGCTTGCATGCTTTTGGGTAGAAACCACGCAAAAAAAGAATAAATAATAGCGGTTTTAATGTCAGAATGGGCTGAATTACATTATGTTCTTGTCAAAACAAGAGTCATCTATTGTTATGTTCAATGCCAGTTACTAATTTACATGATTTTTCCCCCCCAGAAGTTGCAACATAGCATACTGTACTGTATTCTCTACTTGTGAATAAAAAAAGTAATATATTGCACTCATAAAAACTCTTCATTCCTCAATGCAATAATCAAACATTCGCTGGTAGATAAAGATGCATAAACAATGTATATATTACAAAATCATGTCTTTTTTAAATTGCCATCAGTACAAAACCATGTGTGCCTGCCTGTATGAACCCCTATTATCTATGATCAATTTCACAACCCATAAAAATAAATCCTTTTAAATTCATATTCTGCTCCATTCAAAAGCTAAATATGCATTCAATTACTCCTGCCATGTTAGACAACACAAATAACCCAGCAACTACTCACTGGATAGAGTGGGCGCGGATGTCGTATAGCAAAATGTCTTCCAGATACTTTACAATGCCTTTGTTAAAACACAGCCTGAAACCATTGCTCTATTTTAACATTGTTTACTGTCCAGGGCACAAACTGTTTGTGTGAATGGATAAAAAAACGTTAGTCATAAAAAAACGAGGGGGGGGGGGGGAGACGTTTAAGCAAACCTCAGTCACGACACCACGAGACAACACAAATGCCACAGATCTGTGAAGTGATGCAAAAACACTGCATGTAGCGTTGCATTGAGGTTTGCTCTTGTCTGTAAGAAGTAGCTGGGAACCGTCACACAGAGCTCTTTTACATTTCCGAGCTTTGATGTGCACAGAAATAGCCTTGTAAATGTGCCCGTCTTGGAAACATGAACATGTAAATGATGGCAGAAAATACAACGCCTAATTGGCCTTGCTGTGTGCTATAGTTGCGCCACTTCACTGACTCTTAAGGATAAGGAATGGAAAGAAGCTGTAGACTCGACAGAAGGCTGACACCTTAACTCTATTGAGGCCGGCCAGGAATAAACAAAGTGATCCACGGACAATGGCCCAGCAGATTAGGCATGTCTCTTGGATGTCGCTCTCATGTGCAAGTGGGGCCACATATCCATTTAATGCTGCCATCCTTTTGTTATGTCTTGAAAAAAGTGTAATAAAGCTTCCTCAATACTCTCCCACTCAGGCTCCATGCTAGAACTCTTCAAATGGCCTCCTCTGCGGGTTATAAGGGGTCTGGAATTCACAGGGCCGGCCTTTACCACATTAACCGAGTGAGAGTAGTACAACACTGTTTCAGCTTCAATAGCGCACCAATCTTAAAGGCAATGAGGTGCAAAACAAGACGTCTTTGATTCAATGCTCAGGGAATCACTGACCATTCACTCCCAAATCCCAGTCTACACAATAGAGCAGGATGATATATGGCTTATTTCCAAATCATCACATTTTCTATTGGTTTAAAAAAAACACCTCAATACCCATGTACGGCAGAATTATTGACATATTCACCTGGGTGCTTTATGCACATCTGGTGGATTTAAAGCCATACCAACTACGTCACACACCAGTAACAAAAATTGTGTACCTCTGCAGTGTTTAGCTGTTTCATGCCAACTGTTCAGGGGAAGGTAATTGACTCTATGCAGCATCACGGAGCCCTTAAACAAACTCTACTTGCAAGTCCTGTCGGTCGCTGTTAAAGCTGATCATTCTGACCTTTTACTAATCCAGAATATTCTGCTGAAAACGTTATACTGCCCCCCAATATTTACACTGGTATTGCAGCAGGTATATTCATTTTAGTCTTTTTTTTTTAAAGAGACACACACAGACACAAAAAAAACCCTTCAAGGCGAGTCATGCACTTGACCAAGCGTGAGGATTTTAAGTCTGATTCAGGCCCTAATCCCAAATTCAAAACCCGTTACATCTATTCTAAAAACAACAACATGGCATTCAATACTTCCTGAGTTGAAAAAGTATGGAAGACACCTTGAATACAGTTTATTACAGTGTAGCACTTATGCTAACGCCATCCAGAGCTACCGGCTTCATCTCAGCTTTTATAGCATAGTGAATCTGTCATTGTGCTTAATGCAAAATAAAGCTTATTCTTTCTGCTACAGCTCAGGTTTATATCTTAGTAAGATATAAGACAATCGCACAAGAGATGAGTGAAGGACATATGTGGGGATAAAACACAATCAAATACATTGTTACCTGCATCAGTTTTGCTCAGCTACGAAGTTTAGAAAGCCTGAGGACAAGGGAAACATGTCCGTTCAATCGGAAAGACTGAGATTCCATCCATTCACTTCTCTGCAACAATTCTATCAAGTATTCTTAGATGAAGACTTAAGACACTATTTGTACATCGAACTGTATAAGAGCGCCTGCTAATGATGTAAATGTAAATGCATTAGTCCAAGTCTATTAGTCCTCTATTAATTATTATTGACTATAATTAAATGAACTACAAACAGTCATTGTTCTTTACATTAAGAAGGACATAAACATTGACAACATGCGACAATTTTCAAAATAATTGACATCAAAATCGTTTAAAAAAGGTTCAGCCTGTATTTGTCTACTTTATTAGTACCACTACCCATTTAGGCAATTATTCAATACATGAATGCCAAGGTGTTCCAGCTGACAGGAAAGATAACCGAGACAATAATATATTATGAACCCAGTTACCCAGTGTACTGAGCATGTATGTCTGAAGGAGCCAAACACTGCGATACATGTGTGATCTACATGAGGACATGACTACTATTACCAGCTACACAGCACAGAGTCTCTGGGTGATTCAGGTTCCAGGTCATCTGTTTTTCTGCTTGGTTGCTGCATAGGGTTTTGTTGGGTTTGGTTAGCAACGGCTGAGTCCCGTCAAATCCAGGTGTTAATTATAGTTGGGTTATAGTGTTTTTAACAAGAAATAGTTGAATATTGGTTTTTTTTTCACACTTTCAAACACCAACGAGGCGTACGATTTCTTAACTATTATTTACTAGCTTCATTGTAAGATAGATTCCACTAGCTCTTAAAAAAGAAATTAAAAGCCTTTACGACTTGTACATACAACATATTACACCATATGGTGCAGTGCGTGATGATGGACTACTTGCGAACATACATTTAAACAATCTGGTCTCTGGAACTTCAAATGCACTAATTTTCTAAAAGGGATTTATTTCTGGGTTGAAGGAGTTAGGGGATGCCTGCTGCTCACCGATTCCTTCTCAACTGAGCCAGTGCCAAAGAGGCTCGGCACTGAGGTGAGTGGCCCGAGTGCTGACATCAAAGCTGGGGAAGAGGTGAAGGAAGTCAGCATGGAGGCGACGGAACCTGCAGGAGGCCAGTGGGGCTCTGGCCCTGCTCCAGGAGAGCCACTGTGGGATGTCAGGAGGCCAGAAGGCCATACAAGCCATGGAGCCTGGACCACATGAACGTGGCTTTCTCCTTGTCCCACATGGCACACACATGCCCCTTATAGCACAACATCCAGCGAGTCAGCAATGTTTTCATAACGGCTCCGACCAGCAGGACCAACACTTTTGCAGAACTACTGGCTTTCTTCTGAAGTGTCGGAAGCCTTTGTGAGCCACTGTTTTATTCTCCCTCAGAAACATTTAGAAAGAAACAAACATGCTTTAGGCGCTCCATGCCTCCCCCCCCCCCCCCCCCCCCCCCCCCCCCTCCACCCCCCCCCCCCCCCCCCCCCCCCCCCAAAAAAAAAAAATTCCTATATGTAAGCATGAGAAAAAGAGAGAGAGAGATCTTTGAAAAAGATATGTACCAAAATCAAATTATTTACTTTCACTTGCGTTCAGTCACTCCAATTCATCCAAATCATTATGAGCAGAATGAACATGTTTTTTCTATAATCTAATTATGCAATATTTAGTTGCGGACTGCAACAATAAACTGTACGAGTGTATTCAGCTGTTCACCAATCAGCTGTTAACGGTTTGGAAAAAGTCTGGAGACCACCTGCACTGTTACAGAAGACTATTTTTGTCTTCAACTAGAACATGCGCAACTCTATGCCTATTCCTAACTCTATTCAGCTCTATTCCTGGACCAGGAGCGAAGTGATGAAATGTTATCAATCGCGAACGTTCCACGTTAAGACCTGCAGCCCCGTCCCCACCCCACACACTTGGTACATTTATGTGCAAATTCTATTTTCTATTAAAAAGTACAATTTCAGTCCAATTCAAACCCTTTTAACAATTAACAGTGTACCAAAGAGGCAAATTTACTCATTAGTTTGCTGAATAAAATGTACACGACAATGATGTATTACACTTTAAGTGTTACAATCCCTCAGTTTAACCGTGATTGATTATGCAAATTATATCCTATACTATATATTCTTTTATTCCATGTGCAGTATTTATTGTATATGTGTATTTACTTAAAGCATACCGAAGATGAAAGTTTGAAAAGGGGGAAATCGATATGGCTATTTTATTTTTCATATATACTCTTGGATTTCACCAGAATGCCTTTTCAGCTAAACTCAAGCTAAACAACTTGAATGTGTGCTCTGAACTGATTTGAAGTTTGCTCTTTAACGGGGTGAGAAAGTAAAGACCAGTACCCTGGAAAATCACAGGATGAAATTCGGCCTCTACTGCAGGCTGCTATTATTAGATGCTTATTAAACACTTTTCATTCTAAAATGCCTGGGAAACAGTCGGTGAAGGCATAATTGAAAAGACATCAGTGCCTCATTGTGCCCTCAAATAATACTCGTCATGCCCTCCTCTTGGGATTAGGGATTAAGTTTGAACTTGGAGCTCTACCTTGGTTTCCATTGTCTTTTTTTTTTTTTTTTTTCACGTCAGGGTTGACCAAACAGGAATGACAATTAGTGCAGTGAGATTGTGGAAAACTAACGAAGGATGTGCAGGGCCCCAAGATCGGGTTACTACTGAGCAACCTGATAAAAATACCTTCTTGAATGAACATGTAGACAGTTTTCATTTTTTCTTTTTTCTTTCCTCTTAAAGCTTCAAGAAACCCAGCAGCAGGCGCAATGGGAACCAGATGCTCTGAGAGAAGCGTATCAGGAGTGTGTGTAGACACATGTATTTCTGTGTGTGTGTGTGTGTATGTAAAAAAGAGAGAATCTGACAGGCCGTATGCCGCTGCCATGTGTCTGTCGGTATTTAGCAGTTTGTCATGCTCAACGAGCGAAGGCACGGTTTAGACAATGTTACAACCAGAAAAAACATAACAAGCAAATTCAGTCAGATCTCTATTTGCTATGGCGCAAATGTTATCGAGTGTCCACCTGTATACTCCTACTCTTTTCAAGCAGTACGTCTGTGCGGAATGGGACATGTTGCAGCAGAAAGCACAGAGGAAAACACGAACCAGTGGAACTTACAAAAAAAAAAAAAAAGAGCGTACGTATTTACACGAGCATTCGCGACTCTGTCGTTCCTGGACAAATGTCCACTCTGTCAGCTTAACAGATGGCAGTAAAAGTGATCTCCAGATAAATAGATAAGCAGGGTTTTGTGGCAGGTAACAATGTCAGTAATTTGGGTCAACAGACAAGAGGAAAGCGTCTGCCGAAAATATTTCTTATCATCGCCGTCATCCAGCATGGGAAAGTCATCTCAGGGCCCCCGCTGGCAGAGATAGCGGAGTGAGGCTTGGTAAACATCGGCCCACGACTACTGTATGTGGGCTTCTGAATGTATGCCAGTGCTGTCTCAATATTGATTGAAGAAAAAAAAAATACAAATAAATCAAATAAGTCAAAGGTGTAGCACAAACCATCGTGATTTACACATTCCTGTCCATCTGTGCAACAGACGTTCAAAGTGGACTCGCTCAGAAATAGAAACAAGCTGTTTTGGAGCATTTTCTTTTTTCTTATTTTTTTTTTCTCTTTCCTCCTGTTGAAATCTCGTCTGTGACCTGAGAAGCTGGTAAGCCCCTATTTTTCTGTCAGGGCACAGCAAGATAGCTGGAAAGTAGATAGCATCATCTCACTACCATTCCCACTTGTGTACAGAACCGAGGCTTGGACAAGAGTGCCTGAAGTATGAAAAACAATCTAAACATTAAGAGACTTAATGAATTTAATGTCTATAAAATGCTGTGTAGCTATTATAACTGAAAAACTTAAAAAAATTTAAAAAGCGTAGAGAGGTGGTAGATCAGTGGTTAAGGCATTGACCTCTGGACAGGGAGATTGCAAGGTTCAAATCCCATCACCACCAAGATGCCACTAGTGGGCCCTTGAGCAAGGCCCTTAACCATCAATTGCTCCGTTGTAAGTCTGCCAAATGCTGTAAATGTTAAACTAAATCGCTTAGTCAGGTGTAAACAGTCTATTGGGTAGATGAGAAAGAATCCAACAAGTTCTTCTTTACCTGAGTGACTAATTAACTCTTTAAAAGACACATGGTAAACAAAAAACAGATCACTAAATATAAATTACTATTGTGTCCCGTTTAAAGCATTTGAGATTCCATTTAACTTCATTCATTCATTCATTCATTCATCTTCTACCGCTTTATCTGATCTTCCCTCGGGTCACGGGGAGTCTATGCCTATATCAGGCGTATATGGGCATTAAGGCAGGATACACCCTGGATGGAATGCAAACCCATCACAGGGCACACACACACACACACATTCATACACTAGGGACAATTTTCCAAAATGCCAATCAACCTGTTTGCCAATGTTTTTAGACCGGGGAGGAAACCGGAGAACCCGGAGAACAAACCTCCTGAGGCACAGGGACAACATGCAAACTCCACACACACATGGCCGAGACGGGAATCGAACCCGGACCCTGGCGGTGCGAGGCGAACGTGCTAACCACTAAGCCACCATGCCCCTGCATTGAACTTAAAAGTCAAAAATAAAAGCTGCATGAAACATAAATATATGCCCAAATTCGGGTAGGAATCTTGTTGCTACATGCCTTGAAGAATATTGTCCTGGAAAACCTCTTGCTACGAAGGATTAAAACCATTTGGTGACAAATCCTTTGACAGTTTTCAAAATTGCTTCATACACAGGTGATTAGAAACCCTATAAAAATACTGGCAAAGTCATGTGATCTAATTCATAACTCATCTATTTACTCAGTCTTGGTGCTGACTGCACTCCCCAATGGCCAGGCTCACACATTCCTTATGGTTACATTATAGCTGGTAGCTAATAAGAGCCCGGGTGCCAAACTCTGCAGAAAGTGACATCCTGCATTTCCCTCTATGACTCTATGACAAATACAAGGTTGGACATATAAATACTCCATCATTCAATAGAATATAGCAGAAAAATAAGAACGACATGTTGGAAAATGTGCTCTCATGGCCGAAGTTGGCCGCCTTTAGAGTCGGGCTCAAAAACACTCGAGTGTATCCGATATAAAGAACTGAAACAGTGAGAACATGCAGGACAGTGAAAGATAATTCAATGGAAGGCACTGAAATGCTGTGCATAGTGTTAAGAGAGTTGAAAAGTGGTTTGGCACCGAGCCTGAACAGCTGCAATCATGCTTAATTTAAGTACAGATGTCCTTGTGTCTCTCTCTCTTTTTTTTTTTCAGCTGTAATATTGTTTACAGCTTGGAAGGGTCCAAGGAACTATGGAGAATTTACAACTCCACAAGTCCCACGTATACACATGCTTCTTTAGGGAAACACTGTTTCAAGTTGTCATCCGCAATGCCAAAAACGACTAAGTCAGCTGTGTAAGATGTTAGAGAACGAATAAATCACCATTCAAACGTGTTTCTAAATCACGGCAGGTCAAGTGGAAGTGGCCCAGTGCACTTTTCCAATAACAGCTCATTAAAAAGACAACATTCCTCTAAGACAAAGGTTCCCAAGTCTGGTCTGGGAGTACCCCCTGTCCTGCAGTTAAGTGTTTCCCCTGCTCTAAACCACTTATTTAATGCTAGTTTGGCGATTACGTGAATCAGGTGCGTTAGGACAGAGAAAAGAAAAGAAAAAAAAAAAAAACAAATGAATATATATATATATATATATATATATATATATATATATATATATATATACACATATACATTTAAGCCTGAATACACTGTACATTCCTACATAGGATAAGCACAACTACCCAAATCACATAAAGTCAGACTATTTGTGAGCCAGACTGGAAAAATTGAAACATGATTTTTCTAAATGCTCATTGTGCTGCAACAAACCGATTCTACTTCAGACCCTTAAATCAGTAGGCCTCCTTTTTTAATACACAGGGTATAATTGCGGGGGGGAAAACCCACTGACAAGCAACAATCAGTTAATGAAAAAAGTGTGTCAATTCACAGAATAGTTTGTGCTTTAAATTCTCTGATTGTTTCAACAATAAAGAAGAATTTGGCTTGATATTAGAGCAAAAACCCCGATTTGTTAACTGTTGATCGTTAGGGGCATCCTTAGCATTTGCTTGACAAGCAAAACAGATTTATAGTCCTGCTCATACTTATCTGACTGCCACGTTTTCTATTAAGATCTTTAAAAATATACATAGCGTCTACCTGTAGCATGGAAGAGATCCGGAGAAAAGAATGGTGTCTGTGTTTAATGGCACCAAGCGTTGCCATTATCCAGATGAATCACATGTCTGGCCCTGTTTTGACATGCGTGCAACTTAGGCATCGTGCCCTGATTATAACAAAGCACAGCGTTAAGAGCTGCGCTGGCACAGTGGACCTCAAAAAACCATTAGCTCATCCGGTAAACACTTTCGCTCTCACGGGAGCCACAAAAGTCAGTTCTCCCCGCACACACCAAGCATCCAGTCCACGGCCAAATGTTCACATGAGCGAATGTCTATCATTATGGTGCCACAGTTTACCTCCTCCTGAGGCGGCGCGCAGGCCTGTGGGCTCTGAGAATTAGCCATCCAATGATGATTGGTGCTTTCCACCAGCAGTAAAGAAACCATAAGCTGTGTTGTGTACATTACTGTTACAGCCAGATCGCGCTGCGTCAGTGCGCTGAGGTTCCCCACAAGCGTGCTAAATGACAGAGATTACTCACGGAAGGCTGCGTAGCTCATCAGCCAGTGTTTACCGTGCCCTAAAATAAAGATGTTTCTATGCCGAATCATCTGTGATGCCGAACACTTGGACCGTCAAACCACAGCATTGTGGAAGTGATGGTTATATTTGGATGATCACAGGTTTTGTGATGAAGAGAGTAAACAAAGCTCGGAGTGAAACCTCAGCATTCTCACGAACTGCATCAATAAATCACTGCTGAGGAAGGAACAGGCTTAAAGTGCTTATAATGCATTATTATTAGGACTAGTTCTATGCACTTACGGTCTCACTCCAGAAACATGGGGCTCAGCAATGAATTTACAATAAGATACAGTGGCCATGGGACAACAGACTGTGAGCTTTTGCTGCTGATTACAACAAATGGAAAACTCAGAAGATTCCTCGAATGTTTATAATGCAGTGTACCTAGTGCTGACCTTTCTCGCAAAAGCACAGATAGTAGCTATGTTTCATTATGAAGGCTCTGATGAGCAGAAAAACGTCAAAAGGAGAAACGGTACCGGAAATCTACACCGATTTACTGTTGTTTAACAATATTTGACCATTTTAAATGACTTCAGTTAATCATTATTTTATCGTCCGAGTATATGTGAATAAATATTTCGTGATAATTATGTAAAAAAAAACTTATACATGAAATGTACATAATATATATGCGGGCGAAATTATTGTCAATGTTTTGTAATCTTTAACATTTTCATAAGTAACTGTAAGTTAATTACACATTTTTTTCCTCTGTAACGAATTACTGTTACTTTTATTTTGTAATTAAATTACATTAAATTAAGCTATTACTACTTACTCCCCAACATACATGTACATATATAATTCTCAGTTAATATTAACACACTATTAGCAAGTCTTTTATCCATACACTTCACAGCGTTCTCCTCTAAGTGTGTAGGTGTTTTTAATAAAGAACTTATTTACAGTCACATTAGGATTTGTGAGCGAGTAGTTCATAAAGTTTTAGCTGCCCTTGTTTAATTGCCGCGGTGTTTGGTGTGGCCTAGTATTTTTTAATGTATGTAGTCCTTCAAAAATCCACTACTTAAAAGCAGAGAAGCATGTCCTGAATACTGTAACTCTTGTTTAAATGTGCATTTTATAGAAAACATTTCATTTAGAACGTTTTTCATTCACGAATATAACACGTTTAGTAATCTTAGAACATTTAACCAGTGGTGTATGGTCGAAAATGCAAAAAAAAAAAGAGAGAGAAAAGAATATACACTATATGGACAAAAGTTTGACCATAAGCTTTGCATGTGCTTTTTGAACATCCCATTACATTTCGTCCTCGTTTGCGGTTATAATAACCCTCTTCTGGGAAAATATTCCACTCGTGTGCGCGTATGAAGACAATTGCACAGAATCTATAAAGGCAGATGCTTATGTACTGTACTGATGTTCTGAGTCCAGTGTTTCATGGTCCACATATTCATGGATTCATAGAGCTGGCTTTAATGGAACAGGTTAGAGAAGATATATTGCTACCACATTCAAAGACGTCAAATAAAGTTATATATACACATGCTTCCAACTTTGTGATAACAATTTACAGACAAACCAAACAAGGCTGGACCAACCAGGCTTTTTAATTTAGACATTACTGAAATAGTGCATGTCAAAGCTGATTCCATGGACCAGAGAGTAAACGAATGACTGCGTTGATTTATATTTAATTGCATTTAAGTAAAATTGTATGGGTTTTGTATGAGTGTTTAGAGTGGCAGAATCGGGGCGGTGCAAGAGAGTAACAGTTCACCTCCTGAGGCAGTGTGGAGGCCCGTGGGCTTTAGGAATTAACCATCGGATGATGATGATTGGTGCCTTTCTCTTGCAGTAAAGAAACCAATTAAGGGTTGTGTACATTACTGTTCTGCCAGACCTCGCTGTTTCACTCCCTTGAGGTTCCCCATAAGCAATTTAAACGACAGGGATTACTCACGAAAGGCTGAGCAATGTTTACCATTCCCTGAAATAATCAAAACCTCGACACATTTGCCATTAAACCGGCACCCTGGGGAAACGCGAGCTGTCTGAATCAGCTGGGGTCTAGCGGGTGCAGGACGGCACTCCGAAACTGCATTTCTCGTTAAAAGAACAATTAAGAATAGCACGACTAAATTATCGAGCGCCGTGGCCACGAGCGCCGAAAAATAGTTCACATCACTATGTGTCATCAGTCTCACCCTGCCCTGACCTGCTGACATTCTACATTCGTGCCTTGAGTTATACCGCTGGAAGCACATGCAGCATTATAGTATGGCTATGAATACCGTAATACCTGCCCATGCATTCCTTTCATCACGTCCAAGAAACCATGCAACACGCAGAAGGGGAAAATAGTTTACATAGCAGGTCCTATAGTAACCATACACTGAATAGCACACACACACACACACACACACACACACACACACACACACACACACACACATACACACTAGTAAAGAGTGACAGATGGGTGTCGTCTTAGTCAAAACGTCATCTTCTTAAACAAACACCCAGCTGTCTTTTCCTTCTCATCCCTAATAATAAGCCTTGAACCAACACTAGCGAGAACATTATCAAAACAAGGACCACCCTTTTCCTCCAGACAAATCTCTAAAGATACACAGGCATGCAAGCTAGTCAAAAATAGTGATCCTATCATTGCTACCAGAAATGATGACAAGATGTGGACAGGTCCCGTGGACAGAAGGGGGTTGGAAGCGGAACCAAACCCGAACTAAAGCAGCACATCCATTACATTTCGGGGTCAATTTGCATTCTACAGGTACAGATAAGCGAGTAGTAAAATAACGAAACAATAGACAGTGCTAATTTTGTGCCCAGGCTTATCTGCGAAATTAACCAGTAGTGAAAGAGAAAAACAATTACTATTTTCTTACTGACTTGTAAAAAAAAAAAAACACCTTTTTACACTATATAAACGATAGATATGCATGTGGCACTTCCTATTTCTGTGAGCTGCTAGAATAGACGGCAGTACACATATATTACTTGGCTGAAAGTATGTTGTAAATATTAGAAAGCACGTGTGAGGGTTTCAGAATCAGAACGACAAAGAAATGTGGGAGCGCCTTACAAATCATCCTTAGATGATGTTAAATGATCTTGTTTCTATATGACTCTACATTAGCTGCTGCTTTTTAGGCAGAAAACATAGGCGCTAGATAAATGTATACACACCTGTTCAGACACTGGAAAAAAATAAGCATCTTTTTTTTATAGACAGCAGATTCAAAAAGAAGAAGAAGAAGAAGAAAAAAAACACCCTTATGCTCTAGTCATCTTTCATCAGCAAACTGGCTTCCAGCAGAAGAGCAGAAAAACTGCAAAGGAAACTGGGGCAGGTGCCTAAGCAGGTCTGGTTCATAGCACTTCTAGAGTCTGATTCTCAGGCCTTGCCAACAACTCAGGCAGCCTTTGCTACTGGACAGAAAAAAGAGGGGGTGGGGGGAAAATCCCAGGCAAATATTTTCAGAGTTTCCAAAAGTTTCCACAGGTGGTTTTTGCATGCAGAATCAGTAAAAAGAATCAGCGGAGGAATGACTGCGAGAGATAACTCAGCTTCAATCTCCGGGCGATTTCTCTCGTCTGTGCCCTTAAATAACACGTTTGCACAAGTACAAATTAAAATCTGACAGCTCGCGGCTTAATGGGTTTCGCAGACTACGGGTTAGATTTTCCCCTCGGCACTATGGCGAACGGAGACTGTGTAAGCCACGTGTGCTTGGCTGCTCTGCACCACGCCGCTGGGAACGTGCCACTGCCTACAGGCCGACATCTGTCTTAAACACTGGCTACAAGATCCTGTACACAGACAACAGTCCAATCCAGACTAAATAATTACAGGGCTCTTCCAAGATGGAGACGGGTAGAACAATGTCCATCCGCATGCACTGGTGTCTAACCCGGCTAATGACACGATTCTTATGCTACCAACGACAAAATATAGCATATTAGCATGCGGTACTAGAAGCTTTTGCTGTTTTGTTATGCTCGGGAAACAGCAATAGAAATCCTGAGCAATATTCCCTTAAAAAAAAAAGAGTCACTTAAAGGTATGAACCATTATGCCACTGCAGGGGGGGACTTAAGTCAGCCCTTCAGGTGGTCTGCAAATGAAATCCAGCCTGGTTTGACCTTTCAGCGGGGATGCTAACACGCCCCATATGTTCCATCATGGCTATGTAGGAACAGTGGGGGGGGTTGACTAAGAGATTTACGAGATATAAACTACTACCCAGGCCCATAACAGCCCCCCCCCCCCCACCACCTTTAACTATCAGTGAAGCAGTGACATGACCAAAACATGTTCAGTAGCTATGACAGCCCAGAGACAAGGAACCAGGTACGACTCTTTGTTCACACACTACTCCTTTCCTGCCTCTGTTAGGATCATCTATAACAGGCTTACAAGTGTTCAACCAGATGGAAGAGGCTAACAGATCCATACAGCCTAACATTAGAGTAAACTATTAAACAGCCTTAACCACATTCTGCACGGTCTCAATTACAGTTGATTTATAAATATGTTTATAAATGGCAATGCAGTTAGAATGCATTTAGGCTATAAAACCTAATATGATTGGCATATGGTGGACACAAGCGAATGTGTGCGCGCGTGTGTGTAATGTGTGCTTACGTGCATTTGTGCATGTGTGCGTGTACCTCTTAAAAAGAATTAGCTTAGTAACAAGACTATAAACTAGAAAAATGGACGACTCGAACTAACCATGAATCACCTATGCCACAAATTCTCATAGGAAACCTGCCAAGGAATCAGAACATATGAGAATTCTTGCAACCGCAACGAGTCCCAGTATAATTCACACATACCGTACTGCAATATATTTAAACAAAGCAGTTTAATCGAATGGCTTCGCCACTGTTTCAAGTCTCATGATAGTAAAGCCTTTATAAAGCCTTTATGACACATATGAGCTGGCATATCCATTACTATAGAAAACAGAGCATCAGGTTACTCACCTATGCAGGCATGGACCCTTACAGAGAGCTGTGTTCGTAGGATTATACTGTGCTTTTTGCCTCGCCTAAAAAAAAAAAGAAGAAAGAAATGTATAGTTACATAAAGTTTACATAAAGTATAGTTACCCCCCCCCCCATGCTGCTACACAGCAATCATGTTTACATTATATTAGCATGGTGCATCTTCAACATCCCACTCTGTTTCTAACACATGTTTCCTGTTTGGTCCGTCATTAGTGTTTGTATATCTACTTCCTAGTTTATCTTCTGCAGCAGAATCATTTTGGAGCCCATTTGAATTCAGTCCATGGAGTCCTCCAATTAACAGGTTAGATGTTTTCTTAGCTTTATTACCGTTCATTTGCTTCCTTTTCATTTCTCTCATTCGTCTGCAATTTGTGTGGATCCTTGATGCAAAAACAATTTGACACTAACCGGTTGAAAAAAAAAAAAAAACATCACAATCAAGCCATCCCGTGGAAGTCAAAATACAATAACACCTCTGTCTAGTTCAGGATATCTGATTCCTTTTGTTACGACTGGTCTTATATGAGGGTCAGGTCTGGCTGAGCTACATGCCTTGGGGGGGGAATGTACCCATGTGTGGGCTTGAGTGTCAAATTCATGACCTTATGACAGGCTGGACCCTGCTGATTTCCTATGACTTCTTTATTGCTGCTAAAAGAGGCTCAGAGGGAAACCTTGTAGAGTAGGAAGGCTACAGAAAGCTTTGTTTGACAATAAAGAAAATGAATATATATATATATATATATATATATATATATATATATATATATATATATATATATATATATATATATATATGACAAAGGAAGTCAAAGGAATTGAGAGTTAAAATGTACTCGCTACACAGTTCCATAATGGGGTTATAATGAATTGAATTAAATATGGAAATCATTATTGCTGTGGGCATTACTGCACAACACTGACCTCAAATGACATTAGTATCTTAAAAAAAAAAAAAAAAAAAACACAAAACAAATGCATCACCAGATGAACATGGACAAGAAATGGGATATTGACACTGATGGAACAGGGTGCCCGGAATCATTACTCCATGCATATCAACATACATTGAGCCACTGACGTTTCAGAGATCAGACCGCAGGGGGGGGTGGGGGGGGCGCTTCATAAATCTGCTGGATTGTACAGGTTGCATACCATGAAAGATGTTTGATGGTTTGCTTGGCAGCCTGCCAGAGGTGGCACTGCTTAATTAAAAAAAAAAAAATCTAGGACTTGTCTCATCATTATGTTACATCCGTATACACACAAACACTATCATAAGACGCTGCATAAATACATAGCAAACAGGAAGGAAATTTGCTTGAATTACAGACCGGAAAAGAGGACCCCAGCCTGTATAAATCCGAATGCACAGGCCTCACAGGCACGGTATGTAAGCGTAGCGTTTCCTAAAGCAACATGGCACCAGGGTGCAATTTAATCCCTGCACTGTTGCAGCTAATCAGTAACTGGATATATTTGGTAATGAACTTTGTGCTTCCCCATGCTTGCAACATTATCCCAGCTACTAACCAAAACCTTGCTGCCTCGCAGTCATTATCAAATTAAACAGTGTTTATATATATATATATATATATATATATATATATATATATATATATATATATATATATATATATATATATATATATATATATATATATATATATATATATATGTGTGTGTGTGTGTGTATGGGACACTCCAAGTAAATCATAAGCTTTGAACCATTAAGCACAATTTAGATATAGAGGTAACTAAAGGGTTTGTGTAAAACCGACATTCACTGCACTGTTGTTCAAAAGCTCCATTTTGTCCTTGAGTTGCATGAACAGCAGTTGCATGATACTTGGGATATACTTCCAAAACAATCCCAATGTATGATGGAAATGGTTAGCAAAGTGTGATAAACAGTGTATCATCTGCAGCCTTCCTCTGCTTGTGGTTTAGTTGGCCCGAATTGCCTTTCCTTAGCCAGATGACTCAGGATTTTTCCGTACTTTTAGCACATGCTTGTGCGAGTCGAAGAAACCAGGCACACTTATACTGTTCTGTGCAACCAAAACACCCCCCCCCCCCCCCCCCCCCCCCCCCCCCCCCCGAGCTGAAATCTGTTTACGGTGATGAGGAAAAAGTGCATTGTTGTGAGAGGGGACAAGATCAGTCCTGTATATCGTTATCTTCCATAGATACAGTCTACTCCAAGCACAGAAAGGGCTAAAGGATGTTGAGTACTTTTTTTATCTAGTTCTATCTAGAAAGAATGCTAGATTATACACAAACAGGCATTACGATAACTGTATGAACTTGAAAATCTACCTAGGTCTATCATTACATGATAGCTGTGCTCGTGTACAGGAAGAAAATGCTAGGTGAGGAAAAAGCAGCAGCTTCTATTATATAGCCACACGCTACATTTTATTTAGAATCATAAACCTCGCTACCTTAATTCAGGCCCCATGGGGTCTCTGCTGGTGTGTGTGGAGAATTTCCAGACAGCCTCCCTTTTCCCTGTACCCGCAGTATTGTTTGCCCGTTAATATATATACTTCATTGACAGAGGGAGAAAAAGCAAGGCAGGAGGAGGAAAGAGTGCGTACTCAAAATGTATAGAAAGCCAACCGTTGCCTTCCTAAACCACAGCTCGCATAGATGTGCACAAAAACAACTAGTTCACTTCCTTGTTTAGCAGGCTGTGCTAAACTCATGCCTCCTGCTCCAGTCTAATCAATGGCAGAACAAAAATGCCTGATTGGACAGAACAGAGTCATTTCTGATTCCATTTCAAAGCTGACACATTTAATATTTTTTACATTTTGTGGTTAATTTAGTAGCGTGGAGAAGCTGATGCTCACTTGGGCAGAGTTAACACTATTTCTGTCTCATAAAACTCAAACAAAAAATCTTAAATGAAGTTTTTGATGGAAACCTGCTTATACATAATGTATAGATATCCAGATATCCCCCCCCTTCCTTTTTCACATGGTGACACTAATCCAATCACACATAGTCCACTAAGTGAACAATTGATAATAATCTTCAGACAGGATTGCCAACAGGAATAACAAAAACATACTGATAATCAGAACATAAGAGTGAATCTGCTTTGGGATGAGTTTTCCAAACACAGCATGAACATCGCTGCGTGGTAGAATAAGCATCACATTGTAGACTACACTTTCCCCTTCAGATCAAATAATTTGAACTTTACACTGTCTAAGAGCAACTGGGTACTGTCACACGTAATCACTTTTGTCGTATGCATTTCATCCTGCTAGTGTGGCACCACTGGAGTCCCCATGCAATTCACAATTTTGCATACCATAATAATCAAGATTTTGTCCTAGCTTGTGGGAGGGGAAATAAAACTTTTGTGTGGTAATAATGGATTGGAAATGCTAATCATTACTAAAGAAACATTTCTTTATAACTCTCCCACTTTGCTAGTTTCTATCCCATTAACAATTAATCCCCAGGCCCCAAGGTCTCTAAAAAAGAGAACAGTTTCTTCGCTTCCGTGCACTGAAACATTAGCAGTCATTTTTCTTACAGCAAACAGAGATGCATCTCCTACCCGGCTGAGCTTTGAATGCCGTTCTACCATCTATCCACGTAATCCACACAAATATTCAAAGCTATCCCATTAAAAGAACTAGGCGTCTCTCCAGGGCCAGAGGCTAACCGATCCCAACTTCATCTACTCTGGCGAACCGGCCAGGAAAAAAAACAACAGTGATTTGAGAGGGAAAGCAAAGCAAAAAAAAAAAAAAAAAAAAAAAAAGGAAAGGAAGAAGAATAGAGAGATTCTACTATTATTCATTAATTTCCAGAGTTTATCTCAGGAGACAAGGAGACAAAGTGATTCTCTGGAATGCACTGAAGCTACGCCAATCCTGGGGTCAACTTTAACAACGACGCTGTAGTGGAGATGGGGGCCCTGAGTCACACTTGCTGATGGATCTCCTCCACGGCGCTTGTGGTGTGGTAGTGATTATAGCCACTAACCCAGGACGGCATGGTTATATTCACCTTGTAGAATGAGGCGTCAGAGGATTTTCCTTAATCGGGTCCTAAAATGACTACATATGACTGAGGCGCCTGTGGAATGTAACCTGTGATCTGTATCTGTTACCCACAATCCTCATTCAAAAAAAAAGAAGAAAAAAAAGAGCCCTTGTTGTTTTTTGTAACGGCTTCAGCTTGGAATTGATGAAAAATACAGCGGGGGAAAAAATTGTGCTTATACACAGAAATGCCTGCATGTACCACTTTTATTAGTTCAGAAATCGCACGAGATGGAGATTCTGGAAGACAGAAAAAGGTCAAAGTGGTCTGATTTAACTGCATAGTTCATCCATATTTTAGACTCCGTAATCATAGAACACAACAGTGGTAAATGGTGGGGGCTGTAAACGTGAGCTTATCCAGGCCATAAAAGCACTGTGTGCTGAATTACCCTGTTATTAACAGTAATGTAGTCCTCCTCTACTCTCTGCAGCCCACTCAGACACTCGGCATGGGTCTAGAGGGACACAGAAAGTGCAAGAGGTATAGAGCAAGGAAGAGGAAAAGAAAGAGAGCGAGAGAGAGAGAGAGAGAGAAAGATGGCACTGCCCTGCCTTTTCTAAAAGTGCAGAGAGGTGGCTGAGTTCTGTGTCTCCTCCAGACTTCCATTTCGTTTTTCTCTGCCTTTGGTTTCCAATCGACAAACTGACATTGAGTCCGGTCCAGTGAAAACACAATGGCAAGGGACGGGGCCGGCCTCTACGTTTGCATAAATATATCGACGAATACCTGTGGTCTTGTTGAATAACGGGCTCACTTGCCAACAAGCGAGTCTGACATCAACAGTGGTGAGCGGATCCTGGGGTCTGTGTCAACTCAGCGGTTAGAAAAGATAACTGGGGGCATCTAATAAAACGGGCCAAATAATGCATTTCCTCTCTCTATATATACTGTGTATACTCTCTATATATAGTACATATATTTATATATTATATATTATATATATATATATATGATATTATATATATATATATATCATATATATATATATATATATATATATATATATATATATATATATATATATATATATATATATATATATATATATATATATATATATATATATATAAATATATATATATATATATAAAAAAAAATATATATATATAATATAATATATAATATTATATAAATAGAAAAGATATATATATATATCTTAATCTGTGGTTACTTAAAGGATAAAATGACATTTAAAACCCTGATTAAGAGTTAACATTAGCATTCTCTTTGGGTCGATCATTAACTGATTACGCGATTATATGTAAGTCATGCCAGGCAACTAATTACGTCACCTTGACTCTTCGACGTTAAAGTGGTTTGAGCTTGTTAGGACTTTCTGATAGCCTTGGCAGAAAGGTTTCATAACGTCTTCATAACACTGGAATGAGCGTTTTAGCATTTGCGCACGATATAAGTCACACGGCAGGTTTATTTCTTATGGTCATACCAGGACCACTGACATCAAGCAAGAACAAAAGTATCTCACAGTATTTATGCCCTCCGGGAGATTTAATTCTGTCCTATTTATGGATAGCACTTTTAACAATAGACTTTCAGAATATTTTGAAATATTATATTTGGGAATAAGAGTTCTGTCATGAGCAAAGTAAAAAATCTTAAAAAAAAAAAAAAAAGGGCACAAAAACTGGTATGTCGTCCTTCCCTGGTTAAACACAGTGTTGGAAAGGTTACTTTGGAATTGTAATAGATTACACATTACAAATGACCCTATTCAAAATGTAATAAGTAGTTGTAACTTTTCAATTACTTTATAAAAGTAACTGATTACATTTGATTACTATTATTTGTCCACTAGGTGGCGCTTACTGCAATTAACATTCTAAGGAAAAAAAATTACAAACCCTCGGAAACAGTAATATTTTTCGGAATTGAGCTTCATCAGAATCAAATTGTGGGCGGGATTTGGGCAGGGATTTGTAATCTTTAACGTTTTCAAAAGTAGCTGTAATGTAATTACGCGTTTATTCTCAGTAACTGTAACAAATTACTGTTACTTTTATATTGTAATGACATTACGTAACGCCGTTACATGAAACTTGCAACTCCCCAACTCTGGTTATACGCATGTTAAGAAAGAAAAGACTTTCTTGTGCTCAAGGTTTAATATACAGTAAGGGTCAAAGCAAGTTATTACTTCAGTCACTTGAAGTGAAGCAGGTTGGCTATCGGTAAAAATCTTGATCATTCCTAATGGAATCGAATTAGCCAGCGCAGTACGGCGAGCAGGAAATGAATACAGATCCTTGTGACTGGGGGTTTGAGAATTTTGCCGTAAAAACAATGATCACATTGTCGTGACCCCTGTCCCAGGGTCCATGTATACCTCCGAGCCTTCACATACAATCAGAGGTCTGATTACCATACTGTAACGGCTCACGGATCAGCCCGAAACTCTTGAGTGATTTATTACAGAGCAGAGAATTCAAATACCTCATGCTTAACATCCACTGTAATATTAAACCCAATGTAATAACGTGTAAAACCAAACTGCAGTTTTTGATGGGTGTCTTCCAAGGAATCTTTTCCTTGTACAGTCGATACAATGCTGGGACGTTAAGAATGCGATTTCACCATTTTGAACGCCTTACTTATTATACGCAGGCTTTTCACGTAGTGCTTTAAATGCTGCTGTTTAGCATAATGAATTATTCAACACTTCACTCCGCTTCATTATAGAATAAACTGCATGCTTCTGGAAGCACTTTGCTCGCTGATGATTACCCCAAAAAAGGAATTGAAAACCTTAAATAGGAATGCAAAATATTGCAAAACGCTTTTCCAAACATATGTTACACATTATAGGATACGCTATAGATAACTTGGTCAAAACAAAACAGGACCCCGGTGCTTACCCGCCGTCCTCCTGGAAACCCTCCAGCTCATCTTTCTGCTCTGCCAGAGTAGAATCCAGATCCAGGTAGCTTCCATTATGAGATAGCTGCAGAGCACAGTCATCGAGCTGCAGGAAGGAAAAATGCACATGCATTCCATAAGGTTTTTTTTCTCTTTTTTTTCCCAACAAGCCGTTATGTACAAGATCTTAGTCAAATATAAGTTACTTTAATAGAAGCAAGACAATTATATTACAGTAGTAGAGATGCAAAGCCCTCTGTGGCTGTAAGGACTTCTCAGCTGTGTTTGGTTAGAGGCATGTAATTAATGTAACTGTTTTATAAGGAACAACATTTTCAGGACAAAACAGTGTCGTAAAAACCGCCGTGTTGTGACAATCGCTCTATAAGTCGAGCGCTTTCATGGTCGGGATCGTATTTTGTCTGAATTGCATGCTGTCAGTGATTCAAACTAGGAACTCCTGAATCGCCAGTCACGCTCTCTTAGGACTGTTTAAAATCTCAGTGAAGTAAAGTCAGTGAAATTTACTGTAGTAAATTCACCACTCCTGCATATATATATAATATATATATATATAGATATATATATATATATATATATATATATATACTATATAGATATATGGTTTTGTGTATATATATATATATATATATATATATATATATATATATATATATATATATATATATATATATATATATACAAACAAAACCATATACTGCACTTGCCCTATTCAAACAAGCACAGCTAATTCCATTCGGCCCTGAGAATTAGTTATACAGTATTGTTTCACTGTTATGTTGTTCTTTTTTTTCAGACTATGTAGTTATATAGTCATATACAGACTATAAAGCTTCAATCAGTTTGTGGAATGCTACTCCCGGGTGCTTAAAACTATAACAGGAAACGTATCTGAGGAACGGTGTAGCTCAGTAGTTAGGCTACAGATATGAAGGTCGGGGGTTTGAGCCCCGGTATCGCCATGCTGCTATTCTTGGGTCCTTGAGCAAGACCCCTTGCTATATCATAGCTGACTCTATGCATCTTCCAAACAAGCTGGGATATGTGAAAGAATTTCACTGTGCTGTAATGTACATGTGACAAATAAAGACTATTCTACCTTTGGTTGTTTCACTAACCGCACTTAAGCTAGGCCACTAGCTTAGCTGTCTTCACGTTACAGGTTACAAAGCATTCCCTATAACTATCTATTGTTCAAATTAAATGATTTATCACATTTGACTGGAGTGTTGCGAGACATCAAACTAGGTTTACCCTCTTGTGGTCTGTTCTTAAACTCTCCCGGGCCCCTGCTGGAGGCCAACCTGTTTGTTGACACTCAATTACAACCCAGTGATAGGATTTGAAACCTCCCAGGGGGTATGTGCTCGAGTGCAGTGTGATCTGTCAATCAACAAGTCAGCCAGGTCAGGCCCAATTTTAAACATGCTAATTATACACACACACACACACACACACACACACACACACACACACACACACACACACACACACACACACACACACAAATGCGCATGAACAGTTCAAGTCCTAACATCCCCTGGCCTGAACAAGTCTGCTGGTTGTCCGAGTAAAGCCCAGCCCCTGGGACGGGTATGAATATCCTCAATGTGCTGGTAATACGTGGAGTTTATTTAAGCTAACATGTCTAGAATACCTCAGAGGTCATATCTCAACGGTCCAGTTCCTGACCTATGTTCACCCTTTCATTCTGATGTGTAATGTTTAAGAGCACTGATTTTACAATATGACAACCTTTTCTATAGTCCAAATTGACTTTCCAAGTGGCCTTTCACTCAAACAATGGAATGTCTCGATATTAGGAAATATAAAAAAAAGAAAAAAAGTGCACTCTGGAGGCTGTAAGGCAGCTCTACCAAATTAAATATACATAAAAGCACAGACACGACTGTTCAAGTTATGAACAACTTTTCTATAAACTGGCAAACAATTTGCATTTGTAATTATATACCTGTATTAATGATATTATTTTATATTTTTAATGCAAAGACTGACTGCAGTATAAAAGTTTGGATTTTTTTTTTTAAACGATCAATTAAGGAATGCACACCAAATGAAAAGTCATAGGGTGTCGCTTACTTATATGAATGAAGAATATTCCGGGTGGCAAAGGAATGAAAGCAAACAAATGTAAAACAAGCCCTAGCCTCAGCTGCCTTTCTGCTCTGATGTGGTTCAGCATCCTGCTGCATTAATTATTAATTAACTAATTATTAATTAGAGGATGGTAAAGCCTAACTGGTAAAGCCATTATACGGCTTTGATCCCTAAAGTTACTAGGTCTTGCTCTTAGAACAAGGTAGTGCTGAGACTCTAACATCACTCAGCATTACATCTATGCATGCCAGTCTTCCTGTAAAAGAGACTGAAGAGACAGTAGGAGATATTAGTATCCCTTATCAGCACTCTGCAGCTCCCGTTCAGCAGTTGACCCAGACGTCACAATTTACAAATGAACAGGACAGAGGGGTAAAAGTACTGACCGGGAAAAAAAGGACTCCTTACCAAATTACAGTACTGATCCTCGAAATCCAAATGTGTAAGCCAAAGAAACTATATTTAAAAGCCCATGAACGGGCATGCCTAAAAGAGGCAGGGAATGGGTGTGGCATGAAAAAGAGCATTCAAGAACAAAAATAAATAAATAAAAATTGCAAACGGTAATCTCTTTCAGCACATCTCTCAGATCACCACTGTCCATACATTTGGAACCCTTTCTGTATTTGACACTTAAGCATTTAAACAACAACAACAACATCAACAACAACAACAGCCTTTAGGAGAAGCCTGGGCCGACATTAAATTAAACAACAAGACTATAAAGTTTCCGTTAATAGCTGACACATAGCCGAATGCTAATGTATGTGTTACTTAGCTTACATGAAGTGTTAGGACTGAAGTGTTGCACTTTCGGCTCCTGCCAAGACACCCATGCTTGTATTTACAACTTCAAAAGTCCAAAAAAAAACTGGCTGCTTCCTCATGACTTGGCAAAGTAATTTAGTAGGGGGAAAAAACCCAGCCACCTAATCTCATTTTTTTCATTCTTTTTTTTCTTTTTTTCTTCCTGGAGAGTCCAGCTGTGCTCCATTGGTCGCAGACTGACCCAAATATTTCAGTGGCGGAAACCCAACGCAGGTAGTTTAGATTACCGGACAGGCCCGGAAAGAACAAGATAAAGTGATAAAGCCTCAGTCTGAAAGTCAGTCATGGAGTTTCGCACTGCTGCTGCTACAACTAAGGTTTAGTTCTGCTTGATCAGTCAGGACAGTGTCAGAACATTGGGGTGGGTCAAAACCGTGTCAGAACAGTAGGGTCAGTTAAAAGCAATTGGCATAAAGCCTCAACCAGATCTGCATTATATGTGAAACAACTTTTTGTACTCGTTCTTTGCTTTCAGAAAAACAAAAAATAAACAAATGGTCCAGTTCGATTGAACTACTTTAAATGATAATTGATTTAATCGTGACCACATTTGTCACTGTTCACGTTGACACCTCACACATATCAGCATTTGGAGAAGTGCCATAGACGAAAGAGCTAACACGTTAATCGTAAAACAAACAAAACAAAGTGCCGTGGGTAAAAGCTAAATATACCCATTAACACAAGTGCTGAGTCCTGTGGGAATATACAAACTTCCTGGTCAAAACACCCAGTCATCGGTAGACCAGCGGTCGGCAAGTCACCCTTCGTCCCCCTTGCCTGTGATCTCGTAAATTTGCGTGTAACTATGACTAAGATGGTTTTGGAACATACAAAACCTCTTATCGCGCACTTATTACTGACACGTAGATCAGAATAGGAACTGCTCAATGCGAGTACCTGGATTTATGAAGGCGATAATGTGTCCCCACCCAGATTGTGACCTGGTGACCTTGTGGCTACCAGGCTGAAGCTAAGGACCAGACCTGGCCTTTTCGCGCCAACCGCAGAGCAGAGCCTGAGGCCGGGACACACTAAAAATAAAACGCTCACTGGGAACCAAGACTACCCTCCAAATCCACATGGTCAATCTCATCCTCAATTTAATCTCTAAGCAGGGCTTTTGCAAACATAAAGGCAAAATAAACCGCGGCATGCATCTGAAAGTATACTGTATAATTTCTTTTTTTTTTCTTTTTACTTTTAATAACTCGTCTACTTTCTCTATATTGTGTTGAAATCTGTTCTGTCCTGTCCGTACGCATTAGTAAAACACAGCGCAGTGTCTCAGGTCCCTTTTTTGTTAAGGGTCAGCTGTTAAATATGAAACGACTACTGGTTCACACACTGAAGGCTTCCTAATATCCAAAGCGCTATTTTTCAGTTCCAGAAATATTGATGCGTGACTTGACGCCAAAAACGGAGCTAAACTGGGGGTTTATTTCTCATCGCTAATTAGTCAACAGCAGGCCTAGTCATCTCACCATGAACACCAACACAAAAGAAGCTCGCCCTCTTGTTCGCTTGCAACTGTATAACAGGGCCTGTGGTGTCCATCTAAACGTGAAGTGCACAATTAGCAATCATTAAAATGCACAAGTGGTGTGGAAGGGACTGCAATTGCAAGCCTCGGTCGCTCAAAGGGACATGCTACGGCGAAGCCATGAGCGGCTGTTTTTCTGCAGACGGCGGTGAAAAGCATGGAGAAAAATGCTGCAAAACCTCGACTCTACATAACAATGTCTAAGGCTAATCCAGACTGCAGCCACAGACATGAAGGCCTAGCCTATATTTTACAGCATTTAACATAACTTCTCATTACTGCACTCTGTAATTTCGGCAAAATTCATGTGCAGACAGAAAAGTCTTCCTGAAAAGAAAAGAAATAAGCCTCGGTGAAAGGCTGCATTCAATTCCCTGCGTGCGTCTGTGCGTCAAATCTCACACGTGGAAAAATACAATGCGGCGTGCTGAAAATTATTATTACCCTGATTATAGCAATTATCTTATTAGAAGGGGCTGGATAAGGGGCCACTTCTGAAGCCATGTACCGTTTAAGATGCCAATTAATGTTGCTCTCAGGCTAGAGCTGGCTGTTAAATTGTTATTAACGATTAATTTGAGTTTATAGTTTTAAATCTATTTTGCAATTTCACCTTGGTCTGGCACAGCGGGCTTCCGTAGTCCTACGCCTCCCACCACTTGCGATACATGAAATATGACATGGCAGAGCGCTCTGACGAATCCGAAGAGCTCGTTTCCAAGAGGGGAGGGCTTTAATCAGTTGCATGGAAATGCTTAGCGTATCAGACGTTCAACAAGCCAAAGCCTTCTGTAAAATTTGTGCGTGGCGACGAAGAAAAGCAGCACGACTTATTTATTCCAGCACCTCAAACAGAACCGTGTTGTTGAGCTGTGAGCTAAACATCACAGTGGCAGCCCTAAAATACTATCTGAAAAAAACAAAAACAAAATTGCGGACACATTTTTTGCTGTATCCAAAATCGAAAAGTGAATTTTGTCATAAATAAATAAATAAATAAAATATCGGAGATTGGATTTATATGACCATTTATATGATATCGCCAAGCTCCATCTCAGACCCTGTTAGCGGAAACGTTTCTGCCGCCTGTGATACCTTTGGGTTGAGCTTGTTCTAGCGGTTTAGGGTTTATGTCGCTTCTCTCGTCTCATATTAAAAATAGCTAGCGACGGTGCGACCATTTAACAAACGACATCTGAGCACTTCTTCTATGCAAATCACCTGGGCTTCCCTTTGAATCTTCACACTCTGAATAGAAACATTCAGTGAAGCCATTGTTGTGCTCCACCATTTTTTTTTTCACACGCCCTTAAAGCTTTAGCATATAGTGGACCTACACAGTTTGAATGTGTCATCTGAGAAGCGGACTTTTTCTTAAAACCCCACCTGGGAGGACCTTAACTTTGACCGTGAGCCTTCTCAGTTTACAAAGTATTCTTTCTAGTACGGTGTTTAGGAAGTACTCGGTTGCTGAAAACACACAACGTTTAGGACAACGGACGTGCAGCTGTACCTTGTGGGGGGGTAAGCCAGGGGTCATTTTTATGCTAGCGCAATTAAAGCGCTAAGCAACCTTTCTTGACTCATGGAAAACATTAACCTTAAAAATAACTGTCAGGGAGCCATTCGCTCTCAGGAGAAAGACATCAAACAAACATGGCACCCATAGATTGTTTTCAGATCGACAAGGCCAACTGGTTCACTGACAAGCAGATGCTAAACGCTTAGCTATCATGTGAGCTCATCGCATCGGCCTGTCTGGGCACTGCAGACCTTTTTCCCCTGCACTGCTCTGCTTTGTGTTAGCTGCGTTATTCTCCTCTGTGCTGAATTGCAGAAGATCGAAAATCTGTCCGGTTTTTTTTTGTTGTTTTTTTTTACCATGTTTGGTTTTCGGGATGCTGCATTCCCGGCTGCTGTCAGCCTCTCATCTCTAGCAATTAGGAGATGAAAATGTTGCATTAGGAGACTAGTAGGTAGCTAATTCTGTCAGACTCTGGTTTTGGTCCGAAAGAACAGAAGCGGCTTAAGCTGGAGTCATGCAGTCTTTGGCTAATAGGATAAAAGGATCCTGTATAATCAGGTTTGGTGAAACATGTTATTTATACTTGGCAAGTGTGCAAATGATGTACAATCGAGATTAAAGTCCAATACTTCAAGTCTCAAACTAGGAGTCCATAGTAGCAAATACGCCTTCCCATGGAATATGTCTATAAATTGAAGTCAATCTATAACATCTAGGGCACCAGGAGTCTGCCAGTGATGCTTTAATTCCTAAGCCCAAAGCCAAACCAAGATGACAGGGGATATGATTGGCTTTGGAAAGCATTGCCGAGCGCCTCAACCGAACACGAGGCCCAAGCAGAGCCGAACATTTTCTCTCGGCAGCTCCAGAGACTGAAGATAAATGGACACAGGTGCTTGGCATGCATGTGTAAAATATAAACATATCAGCTATGTGGAGCATGCAAAGTCTCATAATCAAATATTCCTCTAGTGATATACTGTACTTAGACCTTCCTTTCCGAGCCACTTATCAGTGTGCTTGCTTAGAGTACCATTGGGCAATGATCACAATGTAGTATTAAAAAATGATGTACTTAATTAAGAATGACATCAACACCGAGGAAGTGTGATGAAGTGAGGAACATTTCCCAAGTCCATGTCTATTCTCTTAGAATAGTATTCTATGCATTTCAGAGCAGTCGAATAATGCATACAGGACACACTGTCTGTTTTAACCAAACACAACGTATGCATATTTGTTTTGCCTCGGGAAATGCAGGTGGGAAATCGGCCACTCTGAATTTCCCCAACGTGTGAATACACTTGCCCATAGCACAAGGAGGAAGAAGTGTCTTGAAATTTGCTCTCAAAAGCGTCCTGAGAAACAAAAATTTTTTTTAATTAAAATAAAAGAACAAGCTATGACATGACACATAACATCACAGCTGGAAAACAGTACAATGCCAACCAACCATGCCAAATGTCTTACATACATAGCAATAAAAAGATAGCAAAAAAAAAAGTTTCATTTGGAACTTTGCCAATGTTGTAGTGGTGAATGACTCGATTCGCTACATTTCTGCAGGAAAATAGCTTTGCCCCATATCTCAGGTTAGTACACACCAGCAAAGGAATGCTAATTCATTCCACAGCTACTGTGAGTGCCTGTTAGATAGACATGTTATAAAGATTATTCCACGCTGTGTATTATTTGTAGCAACATGATTGTGCAAGCAAAACTCAATTCCTGCATCATATTCAAAGCAAAGAACTTCCCATTTCAACAATGTGCATCTTATATATATATATATATATATATATATATATATATATATATATATATATATATATATATATATATATATATATATATATATATAAAAGATCGTGTAAGAAGTCTTTAAACAGTTGTAGTTGGGTGTATGTCAGTCAGTCAGTCAGGTCTGTCTGGTAATAAACTGGACAGCATTAACAGAGAGTCAATGACAGACAGAGATTCCTGAGCATATGGACATCACATACTTCTACCACCCAAGCATGGCCCTCAGCTGCCGAGCATTCCACATGGCCACAACAGCACCACTCCTAAACCGAGCTCACGAAATAATGCTTTTGCTTTGTTTATGTGCTGAATATGGTCTAGAATGGGGCTGCAGTCGGAGAGCGGTTTGGATAAAAAAGTGGAGGTATTCTTGTGAGTGCTAAGTCCTTGGGCTGTTTTGATACTTTTATTCCAGGTGGCACAGTGCTGCAAGGATATCTAACGCAATGGAATGCTATGATGAAAAAGGAGTCTGCCCAAACTCCAAATGCAATCCAAAAGCACCTCCCAAAGAGGAACCTTTAATTGAGCATATGATTGTTTATTTGGTAAGGGCAGGAGGCCGTCAACAACATCCCGGTTGGTTGTGGTCATGAATCAAACCTACATCGCCTATCCTCCATGGGTTGATAAGGAGACCGCAGTCCATCCCAGGGACCCCAGGAAGCAAAGCATGGAGAACCCTGAATGGGTATCTAAGGCACTGCAGGGCACAGTCACAAATACACACACACATATACACACACACACACCCCTCACACAAATTCAGACAATATGGAAATCCTCAGCAGTCTAACAACACAGGTCTATGGACAGGGGGGGAGGAGACCTGTGTGAATTTGGAGGAATACCCCCCCCCCCCCAAAGAAAATCATACAAACTCCATACACAGAGGGTGCCCTCAAAAGCTGGAAGTCTAAGAAATATGCACATTTGTTTTGATGGATCCAAAATATGTAAATAATCCAAAAGCCAAATGTTTGATCCTGTCCCATGAAAGTGCTAATGTAGTGCAGCTATTGCAACAAGTTGATATCTATCTATCTATCTATCTATCTATCTATCTATCTATCTATCTATATATATATATATATATATATATATATATATATATATATATATACACACACTACATTAACACTTTCATGGAACAGGATCAAACATTTGGCTTTTGGATTATTTACATATACATGTGTGTGTGTGTGTGTGTGTGGTGTGTGTGTGTGTGTGTGTGTAATATGATACCCAGAATAGCAGACCGATTCAGACTGCAGCATCATTGCAGTATTTTCTCCATCCACAACTTCAGCAGCATTGATACCTTTTTTTTTTTTAAACCTACCTGATCTCCACATGTTTTTTATGTGCTTTTTTTTCCGGTTTTCAGTCTTTTCTTCGGGAGATTATGTTCAGGGCTGCGATCAATTCGCACTGAGAGCAAACAGATGCTCAGTCTGGCGGTGTATTTGATTACCTTTTGCGGCGCTTTGAGGAGTCTGTGCACTCCGGCGAGCTGGTTGATGAGCGGTATGTCCTCTCGGAAGGTAAAGAGCGGCGGTCGCGTAGGCTCCGGGAAATTGGTGCTGTTGAACGGATCGGTGTCGTCTAGAAACTGCACCCTGCACACAAGCGTAGCCATGGTAGCCTACATCCATGCAAGGAGGCTTAGGAGCATAAGTCCGCGAGTAAACAGCGCCAGGGAGAAGGGTACGGAGGGTGAAAAGAGGAGGAGGAGGAGGAGGAGGAGGAGGGGAAGAGGAGGAGGGGGGTGATAGAAAGACGGACAGAGAAGTCTTCGTCGCAGTGCGCCTTTAGAGCGGCTTTGCAGCAAGAAGAGAGTGAGTGTCAGGAGCGCGCTGTCAGCTCGCCGCGACTTTCCGTCCCAAACGGCGCACAGGATGGAACCAATAAAAATGCAAGAAATATCGTAAAAAAATAATAATTAAAAAATGATTAGAAAAAAAAACACCGATAAATAATAATAGTAATAGCAATAGAAAATAAAGAGATCTCCCGTGCACCGTTTCGGTTTCCTTAAGTTTCAATGGTGGTGCAGAGGAGCGCGGAGACGCAGCGCGCCTACGGAGGAGAACTGCTGGAGTTTGTGACTCCGTCCGGCTCAGGCCATCCAGCGCACTCAGACATCGCAGGGAACTTAGACGGACGCCACCTCGCGGTACAAGAGGATATTCCACTCTCCTGCAGCATCCCCCATCGGCGTCTCGGATTTGGGAGTTTTTGAAATGAACTCAAAAGTGCGCTTCCAATCGCAGGTTGCTGTGGAGGCATTTTTTGTTCCGCGCATGCGCACTGCTCCTGGTGTAAAAACAAAAAAACGCTTATCATAACCTTATATATATATATATATATATATATATATATATATATATATATATATATCTATATATATATATATATATATATATATATATATATAGTTTCCACTAAAGTACAAAACACTTTGTTACTGTGCTTAAGTAGAGACGTTTGTGGGATCACTACTTCACTAGAGTAAACTATAGACAATATTTTACTTTTACCCATTATGTTTTTACATCAAACACTTTCTGGTCAATCTACCACTGCTTTACCACTTATTTCCTGATTATTATTATTATTATACTAACCTACAGATTATAATATATAATAATAATAATAATAATAATAATAATAATAATAATAATGATGATGAACAAGGCAGAAGGTAACTAGAATTCTGGGTAATGTAGGGAGTCAATGATGTAAACATGACTCATCCCCTGATTGCCCTCCTTTTTACTATCATTAGGTAACAAAATCTGAAATGACTTTTGTACTAATGCATTAATTAGGGCTGTGAAAATGAGCTCTTTCATTAACCTGTGATTAATGCAGCACACATTTCTGTCTGACCTTTACTTTGTGATAAAAAAAAAAATACAAATAAATAAATGAGGCGAAATTAAAATCTTCAAATGCGACACAAAGTCCTTTTTTTAAGCTCCACAGGAAAATAATTCGCTACCATTTGTTTTACTGACGCGCCTCAAGTCTCAAATCAAGCACCAAAATCCCCCATGATGCACACATCTGGTAATAAACCAGGTAATAAATCTGGTAATGTTTTGTGACCTCACAGACATAATAAATATATGAATTAAAAAGATCTAAATGACTTTTTATAATTTAAAATGCCAGTTTTCTTCTTCTTCCTCTTTCGCTGCTCCCGTTCGTCACAGCACTTCATCCTACTCTATACATTTGGATAAGTGAGTCTGCAAAATGCTGTAAATGTAAATGTCAAACTAGGTTCATGCCTTCCTTCACCACATCTGTAAGCATCCTCCTTGGCCTTCCTCTTTTCCTCCTGCCTGGCACCCCTATCCTCAGCATTCTCCTAACAATATACACCATGTTCATCCTCCCTCAACATCTCTCTAAAACATCCTACACGTGCTGTGTTTCCAATCACAAATCACTCCTGTCAAGCTTCTCCACCAACCCCACCCTGCCTGCACACTTTTTTGCACTTCTCTAACACACTCTCCTTTACTTTGCACTGTTGACCCCAGATCCTTAAACTCATCCACCTTCACCACCTGTTCTTCCTGCAGCCGCAGCTCTCCACTGCCCTCTCTCTCATTCGCAAGCATGTGAAAAGGTGAATTACTCTGTTTTTATATTTTCTTGAAATAATTTTCTGTTGTAAAATCAAATGTACCAGAAAAAATGCCTCCGGAATATTTGTCCTTAATAACTCGTTTTTTAAACCAATAATTTGTCATTTGATAATGAAAGTGAATTATCTTGCCATTATTATTATTAATTCTATACTTGTGTCTCCATATAATAAAATCTTAACATTAGACTTACATATCTAATTATGTAAGCAGTGTGTTCACACCTTCAAAAAAAGGCATATGCATATTTAAACCCATCACTTTTGTATTCATATTCCTCTTTCAGCTTAGGGGTTAGGGGTTGCCACAGCGGTTGTGATCTGCACATTTGGTTTGGCAGATGTTGGATTCCCATCCTAACGCAACCCTCCCCATTTATCCAGGCTTGGGACCGACAGTAAGAATGCTACTGTAAATACGGCGTTAAAGGCTTTGGAATGCCTGCTGATACCGCCACCTGCTGGTCATCTTATTTTTTAAACGACAGTTTGAATGACATCCCCCTAATAGCCCAGATGCGAGATTACGTGCTTCAGAGAACAGAGATGGGTTTTTATTTGCTAGTAATTAAAAACAATGCAAACGTCTGCATATACAGTACATTCATTGCACAAAAGTCACTGGACTGCAAGTAAACATTGGAGTGTAGGAAGGACAAATTTGGAGATCTCAGGATGCCGTGCAAATATATATATATATATACATATTTATTTATATATATATACATATTTATTTATAGAGATGGTCTTATAGCCTTTACCTTTAACTTTATACAGACGTGGACAAAATTGTTGGTACCCTTTGGTCAATGAAAGAAAAAGTCACAATGGTCACAGAAATAACTTTAATCTGACAAAAGTAATAATAAATAAAAATTCTATAAATGTTAACCAATGAAAGTCAGACATTGTTTTTCAACCATGCTTCAACAGAATTATGTAAAAAAATAAACTCATGAAACAGGCATGGACAAAAATGATGGTACCCCTAACTTAATATTTTGTTGCGCAACCTTTTGAGGCAATCACTGCAATCAAACGCTTCCTGTAACTGTCAATGAGACATCTGCACCTCTCAGCAGGTATTTTGGCCCACTCCTCATGAGCAAACTGCTCCAGTTGTGTCCGGTTTGAAGGGTGCCTTTTCCAGACTGCATGTTTCAGCTCCTTCCAAAGATGCTCAATAGGATTGAGGTCAGGGCTCATAGACGGCCACTTTAGAATAGTCCAATTTTTTCCTCTTAGCCATTCTTGGGTGTTTTTAGCTGTGTGTTTTGGGTCATTGTCCTGTTGCAAGACCCATGACCTGCGACTGAGACCAAGCTTTCTGACACTGGCTAGTACATTTCTCTCTAGAATTCCTTGATAGTCTTGAGATTTCATTGTACCCTGCACAGATTCAAGACACCCTGTGCCAGACGCAGCAAAGCAGCCCCAGAACATAACAGAGCCTCCTCCATGTTTCACAGTAGGGACAGTGTTCTTTTCTTGATATGCTTCATTTTTTCGTCTGTGAACATACAGCTGATGTGCCTTGGCAAAAACTTCGATTTTTGTCTCATCTGTCCACAGGACATTCTCCCAGAAGCTTTGTGGCTTGTCAACATGTAGTTTGGCATATTCCAGTCTTGCTTTTTTATGATTCGTTTTCAACAATGGTGTCCTCCTTGGTCGTCTCCCATGTAGTCCACTTTGGCTCAAACAACGACGGATGGTGCGATCTGACACTGATGTTCCTTGAGCATGAAGTTCACCTTGAATCTCTTTAGAAGTCTTTCTAGGCTCTTTTGTTACCATTCGGATTATCCGTCTCTTAGATTTGTCATCAATTTTCCTCCTGCGGCCACGTCCAGGGAGGTTGGCTACAGTCCCATGGATCTTAAACTTCTGAATAATATGTGCAACTGTACTCACAGGAACATCTAGTTGCTTGGAGATGGTCTTATAGCCTTTACCTTTAACATGCTTGTCTATAATTTTCTTTCTGATCTCTTGAGACAGCTCTTTCCTTTGCTTCCTCTGGTCCATGTCGAGTGTGGTACACACCATATCACCAAACAACACAGTGATTACCTGGAGCCATATATATAGGCCCAATGGCTGATTACAAGGTTGTAGACACCTGTGATGCTAATTAGTGGACACACCTTCAATTAACATGTGTCAGTACCTAGTAAGGAGGATCCAAGGCGGAAGCACAGCAGGGAGAGAAGAGGGCGGAGCCAGGTGAGAGCTCAGGGCCAACTATAAGCCAGAGGAATGGAGAACCAGAGATAGATCCGGTGAGCCGATTCCCAGAGCCGAGAGAGCCGATTCCTTGGAGTCGAGTGAGCCGGTTCAGTGATTCGAGTCGGACGACACACCCGGAAGTGCAGCCGTATGGCGCCGGTGTTTGAAGCGCGTTGAGCGCGTCGGGCGCGTGAGCGCGTAGAGCGCGTAGAGCGCGTAGAGCGCGTAGAGCGCGTAGAGCGCGTAGAGCGCGTTGAGACTGCAGAGCCGGAGCTTGAAGCACGATGAGCGCGTTGAACACAGAGCCGGAGGAGCTTGAAGCACGATGAGCGCGTTGAACGCGGAGCCGGAGCTTGAAGCACGATGAGCGCGTTGAACACGGAGCCGGAGCTTGAAGCACGATGAGCGCGTTGAACGCGGAGCCGGAGCTTGAAGCACGATGAGCGCGTTGAACGCGGAGCCGGAGCTTGAAGCACGATGAGCGCGTTGAACGCAGAGCCGGAGCTTGAAGCACGAAGGAGCGCGACGAGCAGAGAGAATCCAGGAGACAGGCGAGGTCGGGAAGCCGGAGGTCGGAAGAACGAAGGACGGAAACAGGTCGGTAACAAAAGCGATAGCTGGTCGGGAAAACAATACCTGGAGAGTGATCAGGACGAAGCTTGAAAACAATCTGCCACTGACAGAGGGTCTTCGGGGTCCTTATATACGCCAGACAGGCGGACGCCATTTCCGGGTAGCCGGGTTGCCGGTGAGGAGGTTCCTCCTGTGGCGCCGGAAGTGCTCACACAGGCTGACAGTACCCTCCCCTCTAGGGCGGCTCCAGACGACCCAACAGGCTGTTCGGGATGGTCCCTATGAAAATCCCTAATCAGGGTCGGGTCCAGGATGAAGCGGGATGGGATCCAGGTGCGTTCTTCAGGGCCATAGCCCTCCCAATCCACCAAGTACTGCAGGCCCCTGCCGCGGCGGCGTGAGCGAAGCAGGCGGCGGACAGTGTAGGCGGGACCCCCCTCGACTATCTGGGCGGGTGGAGGGGGCCTGGTGGGGGGCACCAGGGAGCAGGCCCGGGCAGGTCGAACTCTGGAGACATGAAATGTCGGGTGGACCCGGAGTGCCCTGGGGAGCCTAAGCCGGATGGCCACGGGGTTTATAACCTTGGAAATGGGAAACGGGCCAATGAAGCGTGGGGCCAACTTCCGACAGGCGGCCTTCAGGGGGAGATCCTCGGGTGGAGAGCCACACGCGCTGACCAATGCGGTAACGAGGGGCTAGGCGTCGCCTTCGATTGGCTCCCAGGCAAAGCCTCCGGGCATTCTTGAGCAGGGCAGCCCGGGCGATCCCTCCAGCCCTCGGCGGCAGCGGCGGAAGAAGTGGGTGGCTGAAGGGACGGAGGACTGGGGTTCCTGGCTAGAGAAAATGGGCGGCAGGTAACCATGAACCACCTGGAAAGGTGAGAGCCCGGTGGAGGCTGTGGGGAGGGTGTTATGGGCATATTCTATCCATATTAGCCTCTCAGACCAGGAGGCTGGTTCTCGACTACAGAGGAGGCGGAGCCCAGTCTCCAGGTCCTGGTTGAGTCTTTCGGTTTGGCCGTTGGTCTGGGGGTGGAAAACCCAGACGAGAGACTGGTCGAAATGCCCAGTAGGTGGCAAAACTCCCTCCAAAACCGAGCTGAGAATTGGGGTCCGCGATCCGAGACAATATCCCTGGGGAATCCATGGAGCCGGAAGATGTGGTGGAGGACCAGCTTGGCCGTCTCCTTGGCGGACGGCAGCTTGGGTAGGGCAATGAAGTGACCCCATCTTAGAAAATCGATCAACCACAGTCATGATGGTGGTGTTTCCATTAGAGGGAGGCAAGCCAGTAACAAAATCCATGGCAATATGGGACCACGGGCGTCTGGGTATGGGGAGCGGGCGTAGCAGACCTTCCGGTTGCCCATGAGAGGTCTTGTGTTGGGCGCAATCCGGGCAGGCAGCCACATAATCCTGGGTGTCCTTACGGATCGAGGGCCACCAGAAGCGTGTCCGGATCAGAGACAGGGTTCGAGGGAAGCCAGGGGTGGCAGAAGAAGGGAGAGTTGTGGCACCACTGGAGGACTTCAGAGCGCAGAGCTGGCAGGGACGAAAAGCAGGCCCCTCCCAGCCGGAAAGCCTTTGGGCTCAGGGTTTCCCTCATGGGCCTTCCTGACCCTTTCCTCTAGGTCAAGGCCCAGAGCGCACACGGAGACAGACTTGGGAAGGATGGTTTCGGGGTTTTGCTGCTCCTCCTCCTCTTCAGGGGCATGAACCCTGGACAGAGCATCGGGCTTGGTGTTACGATTCCCAGGGCGGTAGGACAGGGTGAACTGAAAACGGCCAAAGAAAAGGCCCCATCTGGCCTGGCGAGGGTTAAGCCGTTTGGCCGACTGGAGGTACTCCAAGTTTCGGTGGTCAGTCCACGACTAGGAAGGGGATTTCCGTGCCCTCCAGCCAGTGACGCCACTCCTCCAGAGCCAATTTGACGGCGAGAAGCTCCCTCTCCCCCACTGGGTAGTTGCGTTCAGGGGGGGTAAGTCGTCGAGAGTAGAAGGCACAAGGGTGCAGCCGATTGTCTTTGGGGCAGACCTGGGACAGGATGGCACCAACCCCAACATTGGAGGCATCGACCTCAACCACAAATTGCCGGGCGGGATCGGGTAAAACTAGGATAGGAGCCTCGGTGAACCTCCGCTTTAGTTCAGAGAAGGCGGCATCAGCTTCAGAGTTCCATAAGAACGAACGGAGGGTTGAGGTAAGCTGGTGGAGGGGGAAGGCCAGTGAGCTATAGCCCTTAATGAACCGCCGATAGAAATTGGCGAATCCAAGGAATCCTCTGGAGCTGCCGGCGGGTGGTGGGGGTTGGCCACTCATTGATAGCCCGGATCCTGGCGGGGTCCATTTGGATGTTGCCTGCAGACAGATAGAACCCCAGAAAAGAGGTCCGGGAAACATGGAACTCACACTTCTCAGGCTTGATGTATAGCCCATTCCTCAGGAGCCGTTTCAGGACTGCCCGAACATGGTGAACGTGCTCCTCCACTGAGGGTGAAAATATCAGGATGTCATCCAGGTATACAAACACAAACACATTCAACATGTCTCTGAGCACGTCATTAACCAGGGCCTGGAACACTGCCGGAGCATTGGTGAGGCCAAACGGCATGACCAGGTACTCGTAGTGGCCAATAGGGGTGTTAAATGCCGTCTTCCACTCATCTCCCTCCCGGATGCGCACTAGAATGGTAGGCATTGCGCAGGTCCAATTTAGTGAAGATGGTGGCGCCATGCAGGAGTTCAAAGGCAGAGGCCATGAGGGGGAGCGGATAGCGATTGCGGACGGTGATGGCATTAAGGCCACGGTAGTCAATGCAGGGGCGGAGGGACTTATCCTTCTTTCTCCACAAAGAAAAATCCTGCGCCTGCAGGGGACGAGGAGGGCCGGATGATGCCCGCAGCCAAGGACTCCTGAATGTACTTGTTCATGGCGCCCCTCTCAGGTGCTGAAAGTTGGTAGAGGCGGCCCCGAGGGGGGCTGGTTCCTGGAAGCAGGTCTATGGCACAGTCGTAGTGCCGGTGGGGGGGGGCAGGGTGGTAGCGAGGGCTTTACTGAAGACTGGAGCCAGGTCATGGTAAACTTCAGGAATGGTCAGCAGGTCCTGGGGTTCGGGAATGGTGGCGGAGGGAGGTCTGGGCGTGGGGCAGGAGAGGCAATGGCCAAGGCAGTGGGTTCCCCATTCCAGAACACGACCAGTGGGCCAGTCCAGACGAGGGTTATGCTTCCGAAGCCATGGAAAACCGAGCAAGATGGGGACCTGGGGGGAGACATCACCAACAGGTGAGCCACTCCTGGTGTTGTTCCCCGACGGACATGAGTAACGGCTTGGTCCGGTGCGTGGCTTTATCCAGAAGGCTCCCATCCAACGACCTGACTTGTAGGAGCCTCAGGTATGGGGTTCAATGGGCAGGTGGAGTTGTCTGGCTAGCTCTACGTCAATGAATTCCGCGTCCGCTCCAGAGTCGACGAAGGCAGCCAAGGTCAATACCCCCGGGGGCGGTATGCAGGTGAACTTGAATGGTGGGTTTGGAAAGGATGGATGGGTTGGGGCTCGTGGGTGACCTTCCCTTCACCGACGAGCCCTGCCTTTTGCTGGGCAGGAGCCTGCCATATGACCCTCTCCCCCACAGTAAAGGCAGAGTCCCAGCGAGCGGCGCCTCTCCTTCTCCTTGGAAGTCAGGTGGTGACGGCCTATCTCCATTGGCTGTGGGGGGGAGGGGGGTCGGTCCCGGAACCGTGGTTGGAGAGGAGGGCTGCGAGGAGAGGATTGAGGTGGTGAGACAGGTCGGAGCGGGCGTACTTGCCGTTCCTGGCGCCGCTCCCTGATCCGCCGGTCAATGCGGGTGGCAAGAGTGATGAGTTCATCCAGGTCCTGAGGCAGATCTCGGGCTGCAAGCTCATCCTTCACGACAGGAGACAACCCTTGGAGGAAGGTGTCGTAGAGGGCCGTGCGATCCCAACCGCTGTCCGTAGCATGGGTGCGGAAGTCGGCAGCAAATTCAGCCACCGAGCGCTGACCTTGAGCAGCGGATAGCAGAGAGTGAGCCGCATCGCGTCGGGGGGTCGATGTTCCGAACACCTTCCGCAACTCAGATGAGAAGGCGGCGAAGGACGCACAGTGGGAGGATTGGGCCTCCCATTCAGCGGAAGCCCATCTCAGAGCTCGCCCGGCTAGGAGTGAGATGGTATAAGCCACTTTAGCCCGTTCCGTGCTGAAAGATAGTGGCTGCAGACTGAAGACCAGATCACACTGAATTAGGAAGGAACGACAGGTGTCCGGGTCTCCAGAGTACCGAGCGGGGTTCGCAAGTTGGGGTTCTCGAGGAGACATGGCTGCAGGTGCGGGAACGGGATCAGCCGGTGGGCCCGGAGGAGCCGGCGGGGGGGCGGCGGTAGCACCTCCGCGGGGTGACTGTAGGTGTGCCAGGATCTGTTGGATCTTCTCCCCCAAGTCATTAATCACTTGTTCCTGGTCCGCTTGCCGGCGGGAAACTGCGGTTAAGGCAGCGAGGGAGGCTGGGGTCTCCGCGGGATCCATCTTTGGCCAGATTGTTCTGTCAGTACCTAGTAAGGAGGATCCAAGGCGGAAGCACAGCAGGGAGAGAAGAGGGCGGAGCCAGGTGAGAGCTCAGGGCCAACTATAAGCCAGAGGAATGGAGAACCAGAGATAGATCCGGTGAGCCGATTCCCAGAGCCGAGAGAGCCGATTCCTTGGAGTCGAGTGAGCCGGTTCAGTGATCCGAGTCGGACGGCACACCCGGAAGTGCAGCCGTATGGCGCCGGTATTTGTTTGAAGCGCGTTGAGCGCGTTGAGCGCGTAGCGCGTAGAGCGCGTAGAGCGCGTTGAGCGCGTAGAGCGCGTTGAGCTTGAAGCACGATGAGCGCGTTGAACTGCAGAGCCGGAGCTTGAAGCACGATGAGCGCGTTGAACACAGAGCCGGAGCTTGAAGCACGATGAGCGCGTTGAACGCGGAGCCGGAGCTTGAAGCACGATGAGCGCGTTGAACACGGAGCCGGAGCTTGAAGCACGACGAGCGCGTGAGCGCGAAGCACGATTGAACACGGAGCCGGAGCTTGAAGCACGATGAGCGCGTTGAACACAGAGCCGGAGCTTGAAGCACGATGAGCGCGTTGAACACAGAGCCGGAGCTTGAAGCACGCGGAGCGCGACGAGCAGAGAGAATCAGGAGACAGGCGAGGTCGGGAAGCCGGAGGTCGGAAGAACGAAGGACGGAAACAGGTCGGTAACAAAAGCGATAGCTGGTCGGGAAAACAATACCTGGAGAGTGATCAGGACGAACCTTGAAAACAATCTGGCACTGACAGAGGGTCTTCGGGGTCCTTATATACGCCAGACAGGCGGACGCCATTTCCGGGTAGCGGGTTGCCGGTGAGGAGGTTCCTCCTTGGCGCCGGAAGTGCTCACACAGGCTGACAACATGTCCCTTTGGTCACATTATTTTCTGTGTTTTCTAGGGGTACCATCATTTTTGTCCATGCCTGTTTCATGAGTTTATTTTTTTACATAATTCTGTTGAAGCATGGTTGAAAAACAATGTCTGACTTTCATTGGTTAACATTTATAGAATTTTTATTTATTATTACTTTTGTCAGATTAAAGTTATTTCTGTGACCATTGTGACTTTTTCTTTCATTGACCAAAGGGTACCAACAATTTTGTCCACGTCTGTATATATATATATATATATATATACACATATACACACACACACACACACACACACACACACATATATATATATATATATATATATCTTTTTTTTTTTTTTTTTTTTTTTGCTTACTAGGTTTTCTTAAACATTCATACAGCTATCCAGTCGGCCAATCCTGCGTCAACAGCACACGAAAAAAAAAAAATAGATACAGGTCAAGAGTTTCAGTTAATGTTCCAATCAAAGATACCAATGGAAAAAGTGTGTTTTGTGATTTGGATCATGACGTCATTAGGATAGACTCTGATTTCAGACCACTGCTTTACTTCTGTTTCACACGCAGTATTTTCTCTTATTTACACATGTGTTTATGAGTGCACAAAAACATGGCCAAGCACACATGCTCCGTTTTAAACTTGTTTCCATAGTCGCTTGGTGGTACCTACTTATCACCCACATACAGTTCAGCATCAGTTTAACAGCAAGCAGAACATTTTGAGAGGAATACTTATAGAAGAAACTCCTGACTCTAAATTACACCTTTTGTTGCACAGTGTACAAAACACATGTGCACTTTGCTTCTTTTCCCATTTTTGTTCTATTTTTTACCTACTGTTTTAGCTTAGAATTATGTACAGTCCTGTGTCTTGTTAATTTATGTTGTCTGATGTTGGGGGGAAATCTGTACTGCATTGTACATTGTCAAAATGACAATAAAGCCTAACTGACTTGACACCTATGGATTTATTTGCGCAATTGTTTTAAGTAATTGTACAGCTTTTTTTTTGGGGGGGGGGGGGGGGGGGGGGGACTCATGACCATTGTAATATATATCAATTAGCGTTTGACTCATTATTATCATTATATTAATAGATTGCGGCACTAAAAGTAACATTAAAGTCTTTTCACATAAATGTAATTGATAAACCAACGGGTCTTGTGACAATGAAAATTTCGAGACATTCGAGCAGGGAGTCAGCAACCTTTTTGAAACTGAGAGCTACTTCATGGATACTGAATCATAAAAAGGGCTACCAGTTTGATACACTCCTCTAAAAGAACAAATGTGCCTTTAGTTATATATTACTATTAATGATTAATGACACTTATTTATGTATGTGACGACAATGATTTCCCACAATAATTATCAAAAGTGACGATCAAAATTCATTCATACATTCATTCATCTGCTACTTGGTGGTGACCTGGTGCCTGCGGTCACCGTGTTGGTGACCCCTGCATTAGAGCAATAGTAAATCATAGTATTTTGGATACTTAAGTACATTCATTCATTCATTCATCTTCCCTCAGGTCGTGGGGGAACCTGTGCATATCTCAGGCATCTTGGGGCATCAAGGCAGGATACACCCTGTATGGAATGCCAACCCATAGCAGGGCACACACACATTCATACACTAGGGACACTTTTTCCAAGGTGCCAATCAACCTACCGTACATCGTTTGGGACCGGGTGGACACCAGAGAACCCGGGCGAAAAAAAACGTCAGGCACGGGGAGAACATGCAAACTTCACACACCCACACATGGCGAAGGCGGGAATCGAACCCACAACCCTGGAGGTGTGAGGCGAACGTGCTAACCACTAAGCCACCGTGCCCAAATACTTAAGTACATTTGAAGACAATTATTTTTGTACTTTTACTCAAGTGAATGTTTGAAGACTTTAACTTTTACTGCAGTAATCTTTCACCGAGTGTATTTGTACTTCAACTAACCCAGCCATTAGGGTCGCCCAAGCGAGTGCCTTCTTTGAGGGTTGGGTTAGGAAGGTCATCCAATGTAAAACATTCGCCAAACCAAATATGCGGATCAGAATGTCATACCGGATCAGATGACGCCTGGGTTACCAGCAACTGCCACAGGTATCGTTAGCCAACAGGGTACCAGTGGGAATAAGGCTACTATTGGAGAGACAGAGAGGGAGTGATTTGGAGAGAAAGGTAGACATATTGTGTGTTTATAAGAACAAGTGGAAATGGAGTAAGATGAGGAACACTGGAGAAGGGTTTAAACCGTTCTATCATGGTGTGCACACTAAGAGAAATGGTGTAGGGGTAATTCAGTAAGAGAGTGGTGGAGGCAAAGAGAGCTTCAGGTGATAAACGTAGAGGTGGAAGTTGAAGGCGTGATGATAAATGTCATATGTGCTTATGCTCCACAAATAGCTTGTGAGATGGAGGAGGAGAGATTCTGGAGTGAGTTAGATGGAGTGGTGTAGAGTGTAACTAGGAATGAAAGATTAGTGATGGGTGCAGACATTAATCGGCCATGTTGATGAAGGGAACAGAGGTGATGAAGAGGTAATGGGTAGGTATGGCCTTTTGGAGGTAGGGAGGTGGAAGGGCAGATGTGGACGATTTTGCTAAAAGGATGGAGATGGCAGTGGTAAATAATTATTTTAAGAAGGATGAGGAGCATAGGGTGACATCTTAGAGTGGAGGAAGGCGCACACAGATAGACATTCTATGCAGGAGATGCAACCTGAAAGACACGGGAGTGATGGGAGAGGACAGTGAAGCTAGACAACGTTGGATGGTGGTCTGTAGGATGGCTTTGGAGGTGAATTAGAGTTAAGACTGGAAAAAGGACTGTAGGCGGAGCTGGAGGTGGCAGAGTTGAAGATGCTGAGATTTTCATTGGGAGTGACGAGGAGGGACAGGATTAGAAATGAGTTGTGAGGGAGAGGGAGGCTAGACTGAGATGGCTTGGACATGTGCAGAGGAGGAACATGGGGTACATAAGGAGAAGAATCCTGAGGATGGAGGTGCCAGACATAAGGAAAAGTCGTGAGGGAAAGAGGCAAACAAAGAGGACAGGGTGGATTGAAAAAAGAATGATCCGCTGTGGTGACCGAAATAGGAGCAGCCAAAAAGAGCAAGAAGATGATCTATAGTTTCTATCAACTACATACAGATGTGGCAATTATGAATGAGCGTCAGGGGAAAAACGAGGCCTGTAAGTGAAATTCCCTGGCACATGATCGACATAACCAGTAGGAAGCAGTCAAGTTTCATTTTCACTTTTTCACATTTTAATGAAGCCAGAAATATGTAGGCGTGTACTGACAGTGGGCGACAGAGCTTGAAACTAGGTGTTTCCTTTGACAAGCACTGTACATGTTAAATTCTACAAAGTAGAAATTTAAAAGTGCACATGTTACCGGTCTTAAACAGGGAATGATGAATGCAAAGCTGTAAATGCAAATGCAAATATCTATATATATATATATATATATATATATATATATATATATATATATATATATATATATATATATATATATATATATATATATATATATATTCATTCCCCCAGGGGTGCGTATTATTTTAATAATAATATTACTTTTCACTTTAGAATTTCCAGTCTGTCACACATACCTCTATTTAAAGTATGCATACTACAAATGTAAGTTTGAATACTCAAGATGTAACTATACAGTGCTTGCTAAAGGATTAGAAACAGACTTTTATCATTTTGATGCAAAAGCATTCCTTTTACTTACATGCGCTAAAAATCAGACAGTGAATGGCAGGAAGAGAATTTTGTCCAAATCTAAGATTTTGGCTTTAATAGTAGAGCTTCTGCAAGACTGAGAAAAGAGGAGATGATGTTAACAGACTTCCTCACACCAAAATTGGAAGTGGACACTTTATGGTTTAGGGTTGTTTTGCAGCACAGGATCTGGGTGATATATTCTGGGTGAAAGTAACCAACATGGCTAACATTACATGCTTCAACACCATATTATTCTGTCTGGACTGCGGCTCAGTGAAACCAACTTCACCACAACCAGAGCAGTAAAGAGTACCTGAAAATCATACTAAAGGAAAAAGTATAAATACCTCACTGCATACCTCTTACCCCGTTACAACTTTTGACTGTACACTTAAAATTCGGGTAATCAGAAATTTAAGTATGCATACTATAATTTTAAGTGTGCATACTACAATTTGAAGTATTCATACTACAGTACAATTTTAAGTATTCTCCTTATAAATTTAATTGTGTTTAATGGTGAGGGAAACGTGAAGATCAGTAGATGTAGTAGATGTTTTTTGTAAAAAGGATGGAGATGGCAGTGGTGAACACATTTAAATAAGGAGGTTGGCAAAACAAAATGGAATCGGCAGAGAGATGAGAAAAGAGAGGGATGGGGTATATAGAGAGATAAAGGAAGGAGAAAAAGAGGAAGGCCGATGAGGAGGTTTATGGATGTGGTGAGGAAAGACATGCAGGTAGTTGTGGTGAAAGAGGCAGATGTAGAGAACAGGGTAGTGTGGAGTAGTGAAGAGAACGATTCATCCTTTTTGAATGAGTCTTTAACCTGACTCAGAAGGACGAGTAGACTGAGAAAATGATTCGTTCATTTACTAATGCGCAAAGCTTCGCAACACAGTAGGTTAAGTATAGGAAAGAGAAAGGAATAATCAACTCTTGACTCGAGTCTTCTAGTCCGAATCGTTGACTCCTGTAGACACTATGCAGTTCATAACACAGGAAACAGAATTGAACGGTTTGGCTCATGAGTCCTATGGCCATGAGCTTTGGGTCATGACCGAAAGGGCAAGATCCCGGATACAGGCGGCCGAACTGAGCTTCCTTCGCATCGTGGCTGGGCGCTGCCTTAGAGATAGGGTGAGAAGCTCAGTCACTCGGGAGGAGCTCAGAGTAGATCCTGGCTCCTCCACATCAAGAGAGCTCGGGCATCTATTTCGGATGCCTAGAAGGGGAGGTGGGCGCCTTCCAGGGGAGGTGTTTGAGCATGTCCCACTGGGAAGAGGCCTCGGGGAAGATCCAGGACACTTTGGAAGGACTGTCTCTCGACTGTCCTGGGAACGCCTTGGTGTTCCCCGGGAGGAGCTAGAGGAAGTGGCTAGAGAGAGGGAAGTCTGGGCATCTCTACTTAGACTGTTGCCCCCACGAACCGGTCCCGGATAAGCGGTAGAAGATGGATGGATGGATGGCTCATGAGTCTCCTAATCTGTATCGTTCGTTCTTTTGTCACGTGACTCCAATAGCCGCTATGCTATTCTGTTTATCATTATATGTTTTTAGATGCATTTAGTAATATTTTAATTACTGAATCTGTAGACAAAATTTGTGCAGACATGTTGGGGGTTTGTTTAATGAAAACGTAATTAATTCAGATCAAAAGAGCAAAATAAACTAAATGACTCAAAAAAAAAATTTGTTCATTTTGATGAAGAGATTCAAAGAACTGAGTCACTAAAATGACATCCCATGGCTAGTGTGAAGGATGATCTGCTATGGGGTCCACTAATGGGAACAGCCGAAAAAGGAAGAAATTTAATTATAAAGTTCTTGTTATATGTTTAAAAACCGTCTTTTTTATTTTTTATTCACACCGTGGTCTCTTTTGTTTATATGCAATCTATGTTTATATAAAAACACACAAAAACTTTACAGTGAATGACTGGAAGAAAGTTCTGTGGACAGATGAGTCCAAACTCATCTGTGAGATCTAACAGAAGAGCTGGTGTCTGACAGAAAACAGGAGAGATTTTTTTTTTAGACGCTTAATGGTTTTGGGGTTGTTTTGCCACATGGAATTTTAGAGATTTATTCTTCATGAAAGGAATAGTGAACATGTTTACTGTTCTATGTTTCAACACCATGTAATTCTGTCTGGACTGCATGAGACCGAAATTTCACCACAACCAGAGGTGTAAAGAGTAGCTGAAAATCGCATTTAAAGTACAGATACCTTAAAGAAAATCTTACTCTATTACAAGTCACTAGGGCTGCATGATATTGGAAAAATATGTGATATGCGATATTGTTATTGAATATTGCAATAACGATATCTTTGCAATATTTTTATTTGGACCTTTTTATTAGCTATTAAAAAAAAACCTCACTATTCACTATTATCATAGTGAAATAAAAAGGTAATGGGAGATTAATCATCATTATTATGTTTTATGCTGATAATATATATATATATATATATATATATATATATATATATATATATATATATATATATATATATATATATATATATATATATATATATATATATATATATATATATATATATACACACACACATCACATACACACACACGCACAGTGCTTTAAATTGGCCGTAGTACTGACATTTCTATATTTTCGTCTTTAGCATACCTTCACTTTTTCTTATGTACAGTCACTTCTCACATGTTGCTGGTACCATTGCCACTCTTGAGTCAAATGGTCATCGTATGGGTGATTAATAGCAATTACATCACACTACAGGGATGGGGCACTACGTTAATAGCCTGTTTAACATATCATCTCTCATCTCGACAAATCAAGTGAATAATAAGCCATATTGGAAATGCTCTTTTCTGATTAAAAACACAAAACAGTATTATTATTACGTTAGTCTGGCTTGAAAAGGGGACCAAAAGGACACGCGAGTCAGATCCTCACCCAGATCAATTAAACAATGTCTGTGAGGAAATAAGTGCCTGCAGTTTTAACGAGCAGTCCGCTGTTAGAGCTGCAGCACAAGCAACGCTACCTCAGACGGTGATGTTAACAATAACGTCGTTAACAATCACTGCCTCACTAAGCCAAGGAGATGTGTTGATGGAAAAGCTACATGTGGCCATGCAGTTCAACCCCACAAACATGATGCTGCAATTTCTGTAAGTATGAGCATATACTTATTATGAATTACCAGTCATTTCTAGTGCCTGCTGAATTGATATTATTAAATATGAAATCAGATAATGCAATTTATCTACTGTTTCTGCAGGATAATCAGTTACTGAATTCAATGCCACCAAGTTTCTTTCTTGCCACCCCTGTCTCCGTGTGTGTCCCTAGGGATAGATTGGTCAAGAGAATCATTGCAGACCTGATGTCTATGGACTTCCATCCTCTCTCTCCCTCTCTCACACACACACAGAGACAGACACAAACGCACACAATGTTGTCAAATCAGTTTGTTTTGAAGTTGTTCATTGAATAAATAATGTGCTGTACCCGCAGCATCTCTGAATATTGACTTTTATATTGTAGAAATGTGGTGATCTGCATGTCAACAGTGCACAAGAGTACCCACTTCAAGCACTGTATGTATATGTATGTGTGTGTGTGGGTGTATATATACAAACACATTTATAGAAATTTATATGATATATATATATATATATATATATATATAGATATATATATATATATATATACACACACACACACACACACACACACACACATCTATCTATCTATCTATCTATCTATCTATCTATCTATCTATATATATATATATATATACATACATATCTATATATCTGCATATCTATATATATATATATATATATATAAATATATCTGATATTGTTACAAAGATTTCTTCAGTTCTAACTCGTGTTTGCAACTCAAGTTGCAACAAACCAAAGCACGCTGTAAAAGTTTTGGCACCTAAAGGAAGCAGCTCGACTCATTTATTCCAGCACCTCAAACACCACCATGTTGTTGAATGGAGAGGTGTGTTGTGGCGATGCAGGATAAACATGACAGCCGTTAAACCCCAAAACACCGGCTATAAACAGGTAAAAAAAATAGCGGACATATTTTCCCTTCTGTATCCAAAATGGAATTTGGAGGACTAAGTAACTACTAAACTTTAGTAGTTTAGTACAAAGTAAACTAAACGAAACCCGGACAAAGTCAATGTACAACTACAGCACGACTCATTTATTCCAGCACCGCAAACAAACCCGTTGTTGAATGTGGAGGCGTGTGTGTGTGTGTGTGTGTGTGTCTCTGCGGGATAAACATGGCAGCTGTAGCTCCGAAACACCGGCTAAAAAACAGGTACGAATAACAAACACATTTTCACTTTTCACAACAGACACATTTTCACTTTTGTCCTTCCACTTCCGGAAGTCTTCATATCTCTCACTGTGCTTGTGTTCCAAATGACTGTGTAGTTATATTTCCTCTCGACGTGACCATAGTTTTGCGGCACGACTTATACAGTACAAATGCTTGTGACACATTTTCACTCCTGAAGCCAAAATATTGCCGTATTCCAGAAGTACCATTCATATTTGCTACAAGTTCTTCTCTGTCACATTTCAGACTCGTCTCTACTCTCTCCATGTTTATATCCTCTATCTGCTCTGATCCGCTAGCCCCGGTCTAGCCAATAGTATAACAGCTCGTACTTGGGAGGCGGGAATAAAGATATAAAGATTTGATTGGTCAAATTTGAACAACCTAACAATGCAACACAAATACTTGACACAAAATACATTTTAATTTATCGCATATACTGTTATCGCGATAACGATATTTTTTCACGATATATCGTGCAGCCCTAGTCGAAGTCCCCAATTCGAATATGACTTGAGTAAAAGTTTTTGATTTGAACAGTACCTGGGCTCAAATATCCAGTAGTTCTCAACATCCAGGCAATCTAATTGTACACCTCGACATGGAATTAACCAAGATCAACACAACATCTTCAACCAACATGCCAGAATTAAGCAAAGATCAAACAAAATAATAATGCAATTTTTTAAGAAGCAGTAACGGTAGCAAGTTAAATATAATTAACGGTGTAAAACATAGTAGGATACTAAAGGTTATTCCAAACCAAAGAAAATCCCTTTTTGTCTGCTCCTGCGGTGTTTCAAGTTTATATACAGTTATATGACATCAAATATATCTATCAGGTTTTCTAGATTTAAGTCTCCAATCTTTTTCACGTGCATCTCCTGCACAATATATAGTCAACCTGTGTGCATACACCACCTTATGTCCATCGTCCTTCTTAAAAAAAAAAAAGAATTCACGATTGCCATCTACATTCATTCATTCATTCATCTTCTACCGCTTTATCCGATCTTCCTCGGGTCACGGGGAGCCTGTGCCTATCTCAGGCGTCTATGGGCATTAAGGCAGGATACACCCTGGATGGAATGCCAACCCATCGCAGGGCACACACACACACACACACACACACATTCATACACTAGGGACAATTTTCCAAGGTGCCAATCAACCTACCGTGCATGTTTTTGGACCGGGGGAAACCGGAGAACCCGGGGAAAAACCCCCTGAGGCACGGGGAGAACATGCAAACTCCACACACACATTCCCGAGACGGGAATCGAACCCGGATCCTGGCGGTGTGAGGCGAACGTGCTAACCACTACGCCACCGTGCCCCTCCATCTACATTCTTTTAGCCAAATCATTCCTCTCCTTAAAGCCATACATACTCATCACCTCTAATCCGTTCACATGGCCACTGAAGAGTGCACCCATCATCAAGCATTAAATTCTAGGTACACTCTCCACCACTCCCTCTAATTCATCAGTCTACCCGAAACTCTTCATCTTCATTATATTCCTTCTGTAATATTCCTTCAGGATTACTCCTACACCATTTCTCTTACCATCCACACTATGATAAAACAGTTTAAACCCTACTCTGAATATTCCTGGCCTGACTTCCTTTCCACTTTGTCTTCTGAACACACAACATGAGTACTGTTATGTTTGCATCAATGTGCTAACACAGCCTTCAATGTTACGATTAAAATCAGGAGACAGGAGGGAAGAATTATGGAGGCCAACTATGTTATTGGGTACCTGGCAATGGCGCCAAAATATTTTTTACATCCTTCTTCCAAATTTGTGTCTCAACACAGTCCTTTTTACCATTTTCCATGTCATGTCCAATCAATTGAATTTGGCACAGGTGGTCTCCAACCAAAGTCTAAATATATCTTAATGATGTTACAAAGAAATAAGATACACCTGAGCTAAGTGTCAAATGTCATAGAAAATAGCCTGAACACTTTGGAAATGTAATATTTATTTTATCATTTTGTTGTTTCATTTTTTTTGTAGCTCACTTCGACAAGCCTTAATTTACATACTACCGGTACATGCGTTTGCATTCCACTTTCAAATATTGCTTCACTGACTGAGACAGCAGTATCCATGCACAAGTTTAAAAGGAACCACTGGGTTTGTTTTAAAGCTGTAGTAAAGATGCTTAAACCTGTGTAACAGATATTCAGTGAGAGTGTACACAACACGTAAAAATAGTGCTCATAAAGGCCAGTGTGAAAACGTCACAGTAAAGCAAACCAATAAGTTTGACTCTTTACGAAATTCCGCCAGGCCTACAATTCAGACTGATAACAGTATGACTAGAATTAAGGTCATATAGATTAAGAGTGTGGCACTATAAATGCTCCAGGTTGAATAATTAGAGGGATTGTAAAAAAAATAAATAAATACAGATCAATTCAAACATTTTTTTCTGTTTATTTATTAATTTTTTTTGTCTGGAGCTGCTTGCTAAGGTAATTCACAAACCCCCTGGGTCATATCTTACTTATGTTATCTCTATTTCTTCCAGTCAAGTTGTATAATATTCTACTGACCTTTAGACGTCATGATAACATCTTGCAATATCAACTCAATCTGATTATCAGTGAAGAAGTGAAATTATCATAAATGATAAAGTACAGCGCAATCTTTGTGTAGTTCTTATATAGGGCTTTGAATTTAACTGGCATTGAACAAAGTCCCATGATGTTAATGCTAGACAAAAGTGTTTATAATGCTAGTCTGTGTAATTATTTAACACGTTCAACATAAAAAGCAGGGAATTTGAACACCTAAAACCCTTGAACTAATTGAACTAACTGCTTAAATTCTCTGCCCATAAATTACATAGTAAATATGGAAGTTAAAATGTTTAATATTGTATTTTTATTTGCTTCTATCATTTGCAAGAAATGTCGGAAATGTAATAATGAAAACCGCATGTCTTCCAAACAAAAAGCGTGTTTTACATACAGAATATGTTTGCTGGTTGATTTTTTGCAGGCAAATGTGTTATTTCAGAAGAGTGCATCAAACTGGTAGCCCTTTGTACGACTCGGTATCCATGAAGTAAATCTCAGGTTCAAAAAGGTTGGTGACCCCTGTATTATACAGTATACAAACACATCTCTTTGTATAGGAAAAATTGCATTTTTTTGCGAGACAGGTAGACCGTGAATTAATGGACTCCACAAGAGGAAGTAAAAGTCAAATAAAGTGGCAGAGTGAGAAAATAATAAGGAAATCAGTTCTGTGGGCTGTAAATAAAATGATAAATTGTTTGAACATTTTTACTTTATACAATTCTTGTAATTCAGCAGGAATGGTTTGCTTACCCATTTATAATCGCACCAAAAGAAATCTATAGACCACTCCAGACTGAAGAACTAAAACATGGTCTGATATGGAAAATTAGATGACAACCAGCACACCTCAATATTTCCCTTTTTTCTCTTGGAAAACTGTCATTTCTGAATATTGTATGCTATTCTCTGTATTATTGTTAATTTCATGACTGATCTGGCCATTGGGAAAATTTATTTGCACTGTGAGTGCAGGTTTGTGTGTGTCTGTGTGTCTGTGTGTCTGCGTCTGCGTGTGTGTGTGTGTGTGTGTGTGTGTGTGCGTGTGTGTGTGTGTGTGTGTGTTGTGTGTGTGTGTGTGTGTGTGTGTGTGTGTGTGTGTGTGTGTGTGTGTGTGTGTGTGTGTGTCTACAAATACGTTTAAAGTGTTCCCAGAACTGCCCTGGATGTTGGACCCTTGTTACTACTCAAGTAATATAAAGATTCTTATCTACATTTATTAACCATTTAGACCATTTAATTGGCATGCCGACAGGGATGTGTGTGTGATGACATTAATTATTGTCATACTGCAGGTTCAGTCATGTGCTTTTGCTTCCCCTTATCTAGATGACATGGCACATACTCCTTATGGGGGTAGCATACACGTGCTAATGACGTGCTAAAGTTCACCACATAAATTCACCTTTCTCCAAAAAAGACCGCCCTATTACTCATAGCTCCCCACCAGTCCATATACTTACTGAGCTGCCAGAGAGAAATTAATAAAAAATTATAATAAAAAAAAAAAAGTACGAAGGCAGCAGAGCCATGAAGCTAAAGATCCCGAACCCGGGCCTTGAGGATCGAATCCTGAGCCATGAGCAGCTGGAAAAGCTGGAGATCGAGGAGGCAGGGGACAGACCCCAGTGGGATAACAAAGCTCAATACATGTTGACATGTGTGGGTTTCTGCGTGGGACTCGGTAATGTCTGGCGCTTCCCCTATTTGTGTCAGAGCCATGGCGGAGGTGAGAACATTGATTTTAACTGTACCTCAATTCAATGTTGGAGAATTTCAAGAATTCACTTTAAATCTGGACAACCGATTAGAAAAGACAGGATTATTGTGCTTTTTTTTTTTTTTTTTTTTTTTTTTTTTTTTTTTTTGCTTGTGGAAGGACACAAGTAAAACATTTCTTAAGCACAAAGGCATGTATGGTGGTAATCCAATCCGATTTTTTAAAATGGGGCGTTTAGTTCAATTACACTTTGCGAATGTTTCTTTAGTGTCTTTAGACTTTTGTTTTTTGTTTTATTCCAAAAGATCTGGAACTCCATATGAAACTAGGTTTTTTTTCCCCCGGGTTGGATGCCTTTTTGTGTTTTTAGCAATCTGTGTTCTTGTTAGCGGTGTAACATGTATTTCCACAATTCACAGATTCCTAAAGATGAGACAAATTAATAAAGTTAATAAAGAGAGTTTGGGATTGTGTTCTATAACCTCTCAAAAAAATCTGAAAACGCCTGCTATGTATACACTATAAATTACTGAGCCATAATGGTATGAAAGCTTTTAAAATGACGTTAAACTGTTCACTAACAAAGTTGTCAGAAGATATGTCTGATACTTGAGTAATTATATTTTATTATATTTTGCCAGAATGCTTACAAATGGTTTTAGTAAAAAAAAAAAAAAAAAAAAAAAAAACAACTTTAGATAGGAATAGCTTCTTCTCATTACCCCATATTTATTATAAATTAACTGCTGGATTTTGTTTGCATGTTTTCACATGGCTTGATCCCTCAAACATTAAACAAAAAAAGTTAATGCATCACACTTTCTATATTAAGGATTTGTGAAAACTTGTCGAAAAATGTGGTGCTGACAAATGATTAACAGTGATTTGATTTTTCTTTTTTTTTATATTTGCAATTATATGTATGATATGTTGATTTTCAAAAATCAGACTTTTTTTGCTCTTTCACATTTGTGTATATCTTCCTGAATAGCATGCCTTTGTATACTGTAGAGGAAGATTCTACTTTACCAGTAATTAACTAAGAAGTTCAAGCCTTGTCGGTATGCCAATGCCCGTGATCATAAAATAAGATTTCCCTATACAATCTACTAGAAAGCCTTCACATAAGAGTGGCACTATATTATAACATAGATTGTTCAGCAAGCAAATACTGTATGGTGGGTTTGTTTGTATGTCCGAATAGTTCTATGTCAAAATAGCATGGTCAGAATACTTACATGTGAAAAACATTTTCTTTATTTCTTGAACAGGACTCTAGTTTAGCATTAATTTTATGACTTGATCGAGGTATGTCATTTTTCTACATACCCGATATCTACCAAGTAACACTTATTTTATAATATTCAGCCTGTAGATGTGCTTTCTCAGAACCATTCGCCAAGTGTATTCATGATCTTGCTTATAAAAGTGCACTCTTGGTCATTTTATGGCTTCCTTGTCATATCTTTAATTAGAGATTTACAACAACACCAGCTGGAAGTCTATAAGACTCAAGGCCAACCACCGTGTCTGAAAGGTCACTATATATTAACTATGGAAAAACACCAAACTCCCCCAAACCCCCACCCCTTCAGCATCTATTTCAAGCAATGACTTCCCAAAAACCCCCCTTTCGATAGGTGATAGAAGAAACTACATTTTCAAACGAGTTCTTCTCACACTTTAATATGTCGTTGAATGCATATTAGGCTTTCATGACCCATCTAAACAGCTTCCTAAAAGCATGCATGTTAATGGAATGAATCACCATGACATGTCCCCGAGTCTTGCGAATCTCTAGCCCCCAGATCATACTGCCTGTACTTGGCTGCATTGGAGTAAGTACACTGAGTGCTGAAAAGGCTGATAACAATATAATCTCACAGTTAGTCCTCAGTAAGCATACCACTAACACAACGTGTATTCCCATGTGCACAAAATTCTTGTAAGGCGAACAGTCTGCCTCACCACAGAATTTTGTATTATATATATATATATATATATATATATATATATATATATATATATATATATATATATATATATATATATATATATATATATATATATATATAGTATATAATATATATATATAACACAAGTCATTGATACGAAATGTGACCAGGATTAAACCACAAAAATACTTTATTATTATACTTTATTTATTTACTTAATATTTGTGTACTTAATTTATTAGGAACACAAGAACCTGCACATTCATGTTGTTATGTATTCAGATAATGTGGCAGCAGTGCAATGCAAAAAGCCCTTGTTGTTATGAAATGCTCAAATCAGCACCCCTGTTACCAACATCCTTGCTATGATGTCAAGTAAAAATATTAAATCACAGTCTTTCTTATATTGATGCTTGATGTCAGCAATAATTGAAGTGCTTGACCTTCACAGTGATACAATTACAATGGCAGCATTCATTAGCCTTTGGAACTGTCCGGTCAAATATTTGTTGTGGTTTACAATAAACTGCTAGTTTGTTTAATTCTTTGTTTCAATTAAGGCAGTGTTGAAGGCATTGGCCTATGACCTGAAGATTGCATGTTCAAATCCCTGCACCAACCAATCTGACACCAATGGGCCCTTGAGCCAGGCCCTTAACCGTCAATTGCTCTGGATAAGGGCGTCTACCAAATGCCCTAATTGTCAATGTATTTCATCAGTTAATGTCATTGATTAGTATACCGTAAATTCTGGACTATAAAGCGCACCTGCATATAAGCCGCATCCGCTCTATTTAAAAAAAAAAAAAACCCAAAAAAAAATCATAAATAAGCCGCACCTGCATACAAGCCGCATCCGCATCCGCATCCGCTTTTGAATTGTAAATGTACATGTATGTACCTAAATAGATCCTTTCCTAACCTGTATTTTAACACGGTGTAACGGTGGACGCTGCACAGAGACGCGGAGATCCGGAATTCATACAAAACAGGATTTATTAGAATAAAGAACTCAGGAGACGCCGCTCATACGGAGCGGCCAGACAGGCTAGGGAGCCTTGCGCTCTGCGCGCCGTGGTACCGGGAGTACCGGAGAGCAGGAGCGGTGGCGGACTTGGAAGTCCGGGAATCGGGAACACACAAAGGTTAGGCATAAACATATATCGAGCGTCCGTGTCCGCGACACTAGGTATGTGCTACGAGCCCGGACGGGGATTGTAGGGTGAACCGGGCTTATATCGGGAGAGGGAAAATCAAGAACCGCTGAGGCTGTATTGTGTGTGTGTGGGGGGGGGGGGGGGGGGGGGGGGGGGGGGGTGGGGGGTTAGGTTGGGGGGGGGTGTGTGTTTTGGCAGGGGAGGAGAGAGAGAGAGAGAGAGAGAGCACCGAGCAGCAACTTTGCTGATTAAAACGGGACAGAACCAAGAGAAAATAAGCGCTATTTACAGTATTTATCTTCATTTCTCCTGTGTGTGAAATCACGTCACCTTAACCTTGTAAAGATAGAGTTTGTCCTCCTTCTATCCGCTTCTACCCACTTATATCTGCTAAAGAGGAACTAGCGCATTCTTCTTCTTTGCATTTATTTTGTGTTAGTTTTGATTCTAATTCCGGTTAAAGCCCCTAGCGGTCGGGAAAAAATCTGCAGAATAGCCGCACCTTATTATTAGCCGCATGGTTCAAAACCTAGGAAAAAAAGTAGCGGCTTATAGTCCAGAATTTACGGTAATCAAATCACAACTACTCCAGGTTTTAACTGGAATATTGATACTGATTTTAATCTCTAAACACATACAGTTTGAGAGACACACATCTGGAGCAGTTAATAAATACAGATAAAGATGCAGATAGTAGCAGTGCGTTACTCCTTTCACTAGCAAATGTGTCAGAATTTCAAAGCAAATACTATTTACATTTTAAACCAATTTGACTTAAATCCCTCACCACATTATTGTGGGATACTATTTGTACGTCGCTCTGGGACACTATTTGTACATCGCTCTGGATAAGGGCTCCTGCTAAATGCTGTATATGTAATTGTAAATTAATTGAACCCTTATATCTTATCTATATTATATCCTACATTATATGATATATCAGAATAAGGATTATTTGAAGTTGTGAATGTAATTATTATTATTGTCACCCTCCAGGAGCCTTTATGATTCCTTTCTTGATCCTGTTGGTGTTTGAGGGAGTTCCTCTTCTTCATCTGGAATTCGCTATTGGACAGCGCCTGAGGAAAGGCAGCGTGGGGGTCTGGAGGACCATTAGTCCTTACATGACAGGAGTAGGTAAGCTGTAATTCATGACCACCAACTATCCCGGGCTGATCTGGGGGGAAAAAAGATATTTGCCGAAGGAGGTTCTTAAATCGTTGTCTCGTTACGCTTTTCCCTCCTGTCCAAAGGTTTGAATGATAAATATCAAACATCTTGAAATTCTTTCTTCAGGAATCGCATCCATGTGTGTCTCGCTATTGGTCAGCCTCTATTACAACACTATAATCGCCTGGGTCATGTGGTACTTCTTTAACTCGTTCCAGGACCCGCTACCTTGGAGCAAGTGCCCGGTTAATGCAAACAGAACAGGTAACACAGCTACAAGGCAATAATTATTAGCCTAATCGTACAACGGATCGTCTATGTATACGTCCTTCACCATGCTCCTTTACATTTATTCAACCACTAGGCCTATTAAAAAACAACAAATAGAAAAAATTAACCTCCATTGACAGGTTTTGAGCCAGAATGTGAGAGGAGCTCCTCTGTGGATTATTTCTGGTACAGAAAGACCCTGGACACAACTACAAGCATAGACCAATCAGGAGGACTGCACTGGTGGATGGTACTTTGTCTAATCTCAGCTTGGGCTGTACTCTATGTCTGCTGTGTCCGCGGAATAGAAACCACCGGCAAGGTATTATCTTTCTTGCATAACTTATTTAAACACAGGTTAAACTGATAAGAGCTCTTTAAAAGCTTGAGAAAGACGCTTGCGCCAGCTGAACTGGTAGACCAGAGACCATGGTGAGAGACCATGGACCAGAGACCATGGTGACCATGGTGGTTTTTAATAAAAGTGATATTTTAAATGTACACTATATGTCCTTGGTACATACAAAAGGTCTAGGGACCCTGCCTGTATTTTCCATCTTCATGATTATCACTTAATATAAACGTCATCATTTAAATATCTTCGAAAATATGAGAAGCCTTTATCTGAAAAGTACACATGCTTTACATTACATAAGAGTGTTATCGACTGTATCAGTCGTTTTAACAGATACTATACTTATAAATGGTAAGTGCTTTAGTGCAGTTGGAGGAAAAGGTCTGTGAGAACATTTTGCTCTCATCATGCTTAAGAGAGTAAGGTCTTTTTAAGTAAATACACTTTAATGTTCACATACACTGTGTACATACAGTATGCTAAGGAAGTGCCTTGTATTGCTAAGCAAATTTTATATACAAGAAACAAGAATATATTTGATATACAAGAATCAAAGTTTTACCACACAAAGGTTTTTTTTTTTGAGTATACAGATGGTAAACAGTTCAAATGGAAATGTTCAAATGCAAATAATAAGCTTTATATAATAAAAAAAAAATCAAAAGGTGTGTTCCCATTTAAATACCAGTAGTTACTTTGAAACAATTGATTAAATAGCTATTTCATGCATGTCGTGCATTTCAGTCATTCCAAATGTAAGTATCTTGTACATGTACATGTATACAGGATTATTTATAGTATTAGCAGTAATTAAGAATTTGTAGTATCAGCTTTATATTTATTCTTTTTATCTCATTTCAAGGCAGTATATGTGACCTCCACGTTACCATATGTGGTTCTTACCATTTTCCTAATCAGAGGACTGACTCTAAAAGGCTCTGTTGAGGGAATTAAATTTCTTTTCACACCAGACGTAAGTATAAATTCACAGAAAATCTTGAGTGAATATGGCATTTAGCGTTATTTACTATGTGTGTGTGTGTGTGTGTGTGTGTGTGTGTGTGTGTGCGCAGCTCAATGAATTAGCAAATCCATCGACCTGGCTGGATGCAGGCGCTCAAGTCTTTTATTCCTTCTCACTGGCCTTTGGTGGGCTCATCTCCTTCTCCAGCTACAACTCAGTGCAGTAAGTTCAAAGTAACAGCATTTCAGCCCCAGTTGTTGAGACATCTGCTTGAATATATTTAAAATATCAATCACCTGCCCGTGTTGAGTCCTATGACGTCCATACGATATTCATTTCTTTCAGTAACAACTGCGAGCAAGACGCTGTTATCATCTCCGCCATCAACGCCTTCACATCGATCTTTGCTGCCACTGTAATATACACCATCATTGGGTTCAGAGCGACAGAGAGATATGATGACTGTCTGGCCACGTATGTACTTGAACAGCAGATAAATTGACCTGAAAAGAGAGACGTTATCTAATCATCTGCTTTGCATCTCCCGTCAGAAACATTATGACTTTGCTGAACAACTTTGAACTGCCAGAAGCAAGCATCAATGAAAGCAACTACGATCAAGTTTTTAAAGAGCTTAACTCCACATACCCCAGTGTGATTCAGGGTTTAGATCTTCAGACCTGCAACCTGAAAACATTCCTTAGCGAGGTAAAAATATTCTTCACTACTGGTTAAATCTAAAATACACTATATAGACAAAAGTATTGGGACACCTGAATTTTCTAACCAAATGCGGTTACCACAAAGTTGAAGGCAACATAATTGTATAGGATATCTTTGGATGTGGTAGCATTACATTTTACCTCCATCTGAACTAAGATACCCGAACCTGTTCCAGCAAGACAATGACCCTATACACAAAGCCAGCTCCATGAAGCTCGTTTGTTTTACATGGTTTGGAATGGAAGATCTTGAGTGACCTTTTGAACACTTTTGCTATGAATTGGAATACTAATAATGCACCCCAGGCCTCCTTATCCTATATCAGTACTTGATTTTACTAAGGCCTTTGTAGCTGAGTGAGCGTAAATCACTGGAAGTTATTATAACTGCAAACGGGGACACTATGTGGAATAGGATGTTCAAAAAGTGCGCACAAGTCTTATAACCTGGTGTCCACAGGATTCTGTCCATATAGCATAAGATGTAGACTATAACCGATTATAACTATGCTTCTTTGTTTAATCAGGGTGTTGAAGGTACAGGTCTGGCCTTCATTGTCTTTACTGAGGCCATTACCAAGATGCCCTTGTCTCCACTGTGGTCCGTCCTTTTCTTTGTCATGCTCTTCTGCCTCGGCCTGTCCTCCATGTTTGGAAACATTGAAGGAGTCCTGGTACCTTTGCAGGATTTGAAGGTCTTTCCCAAACATTGGCCAAAGGAAGCGATCTCAGGTCCAGTATATTAAAAGAATGTTTATTATTAAACACAAAATCATACAATAATAATACATTACTAATGCATCTATCTATCTATCTATCTATCTATCTATCTATCTATCTATCTATCTATCTATCTATCTATCTATCTGTATATATATATATATATATTATATATATATATATATATATATATATAATATTTTTTTTTTTTTTTTTTATAATAGAATTTATTTATTAAAGTAACCCCTGTATTTGTTATTGTTTCAGGAGTGACGTGTCTGGCGTGTTGTCTTATTGCGCTAATATTTGTCCAAGGGTCTGGGAATTACTGGCTGGCACTCTTTGACAATTTTGCTGGTTCAATTCCCCTCCTCATTATTGCCTTCTGTGAGACAGTTGGAGTGGTGTATATTTATGGAATAGATAAGTAAGTGAAAATCCCTGTTTTTTTTTCCTCACCATTTTATCTTTACATAAACAGTCCCTTCCTCAGACACGGTTGTTGCATACCCTGTCAACATTTTTGCTGTGGTGAAATAGCTCTTATAATACCTATTATTTGTGCCAGTGCGCACTCAAAGAAAAAGACGTGACAGCATACGGTGGTTTAAAAACACTCCAGCATCAGCTATCGAAACCCACTGCATATTGGAGTGACAACAATCTGAGACCTTGCCCTCTGTTCAACAGGTTCAACGACGACCTAGTATTCATGATTGGCCACAAGCCTAATATCTTCTGGCAGGCCACGTGGAGATTTATCAGCCCTCTCATCATGCTGTTCATCTTTTTATTCTACTTTGTTACCACCATCTCCAAGGAGCTTTTTTACATCGCGTGGGACCCTGACTCGGTGAGGTTACTCAAGAGGCTACATGTACTAAGAGCTTAAATTATAGCATGAGAGAAGTTAATAGCTATTTTTGTGAGTAATAATTGCTCTGTGGTGCATGCTCTGGTGAGCATGACTTGCCTTTAGTCATTTAGCATCCTGGGATGTTTAAGTATCAAGGCTGAAATGATGCAAATGATCATTTCTGTTCATCTTTTTGTTTACTTACAGCCGAAATTTCCCACTTTGGAGCAGAAGCCGTACTCGTCCTGGATCTACGTAATTATTTTTATATTGGCTGGGATTCCTAGTCTTGCTGTCCCGGGTGCCGCTATTTTTATGGCCATACGGAAACGCTGTTGTAACAAGGATGCTGATGTCTAAATTAAGTGCACAATGTGCAGTTTTTTTTTTTTTTTTTTTTTTTTTTTTTTTTTTTTGTTGGTCAATTATAAATTTGCTTTTTTGTCAGCGATTGAAATGTTATTATTGCTTTACAATTCTGACAATAATAATAGACTATAGTCAGAAAGACAACCTCATGAAATAATATTTACTTTTAATCCTACTGTATCAATTGCTGTACAGTGCATCAACAATGTATATCAAATTGTGCTTGTGATAGTCAAATGAACTAATTTTTTTTGTTTTGTTTTTGTGGTATCGTATATATACTATAAAATAGTTATTTATTTTGTAGCAAACATTTTCACTGTACTATACTTGCATTGTCGAACTGGCTTTGATAATGGAGTCACTTTATTTAATTAATTCATACTTGTTATAAACACTTTTCATATACACATTTGGATATTGTGTTATACTGTTTTCTGAAAATAAACAACATTTTACTGAAATAAACATTTTCACTCTTAACCAAAATCTGTTTTTTTCCCACTATGTATTTAAGATTAAGTGCAATGTTATACAGTAATCCTTATGTAAAACCCATAGTAAACATTCTTTGTTTAAATCATGCCAATGAGTAAGCTGTAAACCTGTACATTTAGATGCTCTGCAAAATACACTTTCTCAAATATCAAAATCAACTGTTGGTGGCAGATCATTTTCTTATTTAGCACCAAAACTCGGGAATAATCTACCTAACTCTGTCCGGGAGGCAGACACACTCTGTCAGTTTAAATCTTGATTAAAGACCCGTCTCTTTAACCTGCCTTACACATAATACATTTAAACATTTCTACAATTCAGATACCTTAAAGGATTGTTAGGCTGCATTAATTAGGTCAACCGGAACCGGGAACACCCATAACACCTTGCATCACAAAATGAATGGCATCTTCACTTATATTTGTCTGTCTTGTGTTTATTCCGAGGTCATCATTACCAGTCAGATCCAGTCTATATCCAGATGATGGATCAGCACCGATAAACCACCTTCATCAATACAGTTTACTAGTTTGCCTGGTTTCTCCCAAGGTTTTTTTCCCGCCAGTGGAGTTTTGGTTCCTTACCCCTGTCGCCCGTCACCTATGGAATGTTCAGCTGGGGACACGTAATTGTATAGATATTTGTTTCTATGTGTTATATTTATTATTGTACAGCTGTTTTGTCACAATCTGTGTTGTTAAAAGCACTATATAAATAGTTAACATCATTCCAAGTTCCATCATTCCAAATCGTACCAATGAGTAAGCTGTTAACCTCTAGATTAGATGCTCTGTGCAACCACAGCTTGCTTATGTAAACAGCTGAGTAGGAGTGCCAGGCTCAGTAACTGTCTGTGCTTTCTGGCATATCTCATAACCGCTGAAAGAGTGCGAAAAAAAACAAAACAAAAAAAGCAGTACTCTGTAGCATAATAAGGGATTGAACAAAAAGTACTAAAACTCCTCCCCTTCATCTGAAGAACGCCCCCCCCAAAAAAATGTCAATGTAAATAGATGCAAGAGCTGGTGTGAAGAGGAAATGAAAGTCAGACCTGCAGCTTTTCTCACAAATCAACTGCAAAAGAAAAATAAATGATGGATAGAGCCCAGAGGAGCAAAGACATTGAGCTGAGCCAAGATCAAGAAGATGCTACTATTTCTGACGGACGCCCAAAATGGGACAATAAGGTCCAGTACCTTTTGACATGCATTGGATTTGCTGTTGGATTGGGGAATGTCTGGAGGTTTCCTTACTTGTGTCAGGTATATGGAGGAGGTAAGAGATTTTTACTAGTGTAAAACAATTTATTTCAAGCTTTGCTATCGATGTTGTGTACATGTACAGATGTATTTATTTTTCATGTTAGTTGATTTCCAATTCTTTCATTTCTATTACTTAATTTCTAAATAGTTAAATGTACTTTCTTTGTAGGTCTTTTAAATGTTACCTCCATGCACATAGTGATCAAATGTAATGTTATAATGTAATTCATAAAATATAGTATGCACATAATTGAACTTGTATATAGTTCATATTCCTATTTTATATATTAGTCTAGCCCCTTGAATTACACTATAATAAAAGCACTTGATTGTGCACATGAAAATAAATGAACTTGCAGTGAGGGTGTCCAAGAACCCTAACAGCAAACATTTCACAAAACACATAACCCTCACTAGCATTGATATATTAGAACCTATGCTTTCTGATGTAGATGTAATCCATTTATGTTCATCAAGATTCTGTAAGAGATGTTTAAAAGTTAAATATGTAAATGAAGTTGGTTATCCATTTTGCAGCATAGTGCTATGAAACGTCATTCCAAATCAACTAATACTACCGGCCAAGTCTGCAATAAAGTATAGCAGTAACATTACTAAAAGGAAACTGTGGTTTAGTCAGTGTAAGGAAACATGCAGAAGCTATTTACGCCTCAAAACCGAGTGGTAGACATTTTGTGCATGCTTGTAACAGAAAAATGCTCGTGTCAGGTGCTAGAATGATGAAAAATTGTTTAAACAGCACTAAATGAGACTAAAAATGAAAATGACAATATTTTGAACAGTCTTTCAGATATTAGAAATTACTCATTTCAAAGAATTCAAAGAACAAGTACAATATTTAGTATTTAGTATCATAATGCATTACTTTTATTTACATTTTATTATTCTGTCTAAAAGAGCACACAAGCTGCAGAGTTTTATGCCATTATCAGGGCCTTTTATATAAAGAGATATGGTTTTTATGCATGTGATGTTTGTACTTTCAGGGCCTTTCATACATGGATTAACAGCTTTTAGCTTAAAGTAAATATAAGTGTACATAGGCAAATATAGAAACCAGGTTCACCCCCTGCACTGTGTACTGTACATTTGAAAGTAACCAAACCTTCATTATTGAATCTATTCACACTCTATATCCTGTATTTATGAAGGTTAGGTGTCCTGAGGTCAAATTTGATTGTCTCTCAGGTTAATCTTGTAGCCTTTAAATGGAATGCATTCCTATTCTAATGTTTTACCCCACCAAGAGTTAAAGATAAGCTCAGCTTATCAGAATTCATGAAAAAAATAGTCCATAAAATAAACAAATAGGCCATACACTATATGCCACATAGGTCACCACTAGAAATAGTTAGCATGATACATTGCGTCTCTAAAACTTAGTACTAATCTAAAAAGAATCTATAAGTAATATAATGTCTTATGTTTGTATTTAGGGGCATTTCTGATCCCGTACCTCATAGCACTGGTGTTTGAAGGGCTTCCACTACTTCATATGGAACTGGCTATTGGTCAGAGACTTCGCATGGGCAGCATAGGAGTCTGGACCTCAATTTCACCTTATCTAGGAGGAGTAGGTGGGTACACTTAGTTTTATGGAAATATGATGTGCACAGTGATTATGTACACACTGTATGAGTAAGTGTAGTGACTTCTTTGATTTGTAAACTGGACTGAAAACATTCCTATACTGTTGTACCTACTAGCCATACTCAATTCTCAATGTGTTGTGTGTGTGTGTGTGTGTGTGTGTGTGTGTGTGTGTGTGTGTGTGTGTGTGTGTGTGTGTGTGTGTGTGTGTGTGTGTGTGTGTGTGTCTGTAGGTGTGGCATCAATGACTGTGTCATTTTTAGTTGGCCTCTTTTACAACACTATACTGGCATGGGTTTTGTGGTATTTCTTCCATTCATTCCAAAACCCACTGCCATGGCAGTCATGTCCAGTTAATGAAAATCACACTGGTAAGTCACAAACAGCATCACATAAGCATCACTTATTCAATTTTGATTATATATATATATATATATATATATATATATATATATATATATATATATATATATATATATATATATATATATAGAGAGAGAGAGAGAGAGAGAGAGAGAGAGAGAGATAGATAGATAGATAAATAGATAGAGATACAGTCATGTGAAAAAATTAGGACACCCTTTGAAACTATGTGGTTTTTTTGTAACATTTTTAATAAATGGTTATTTAATCTCCGTTTCAACAATACAGAGAGATTAAAATAATCCAACTAAACAATGAAAACTGAAGAAAAGTCTTTTCAAGATCTTCTGTAAATGTCATTCTTACAAAAATGCCTATTCTAACTGAGGAAAAAGATAGGACACCCTTGCCCCTAATAGCGAGTGTTACCTCCTTTGGCTGAAATAACTGCAGTGAGACGGTTCTTGTAGCCATCTACCAGTCTCCGACATCGGTCTGAGGAAATTTTACCCCACTCCTCAATGCAGAACTTTTTCAGCTGTGAGCTGTTTGAGGGGTTTCTTGCACGTACAGCCCTTTTCAAGTCACCCCACAGCATCTCAATGGGATTCAAATCTGGACTTTGACTTGGCCATTCCAGGACTCTCCATTTCTTCTTTTTCAGCCAATCTTTGGTTGATTTACTAGTATGTTTTGGGTCATTGTCATGTTGCATGGTCCAGTTCCGCTTCAGCTTTAATTTTCTAACTGATGGTCTCACATGTTCTTCAAGCACCTTCTGATACACAGTAGAATTCATGGTGGATTCTATGATGGTGAGCTGACCAGGTCCTGCTGCAGCAAAGCAGCCCCAAACCATGACACTTCCACCTCCATGCTTCACAGTTGGTATGAGGTTCTTTTCTTGGAATGCTGTTTGGTTTACGCCAAACATGTCCTCTGCTGTTGTGTCCAAATAATTCAATTTTGGACTCATCTGTCCAAAGAACATTATTCCAGAAGTCCTGGTCTTTGTCAACTTTATCTCTGGCAAATGTCAGTCTGGCCTTGATGTTTCTCTTGGAAAGCAAAGGTTTCCTCCTTGCACACCTCCCATGCAAGTTAAAGTTGTACAGTCTCTTTCTGATTGTAGAGGCATGTACTTCTACATCAACAGTAGCCAGAGCCTGCTGTAGTTCTCGAGATGACACTAGGGTTTTTGGAGACCTCTTTTAGCATCTTGCGGTCTGCTCTTGGGGTGAACTTGCTGGGGCGACCAGTCCTGGGCATGTTGGCAGTTGTTTTGAAAGCCCTTCACTTGTAGACTATCTTCCGGACAGTGGAATGGCTGATTTCAAAATCTGCTGCTACAATCTTTTTTCTGAAGTCCTCTGACAGCTCTTTTGCTCTCACCATGGTGCTCACTCTCACTTCAACAGTCAGGAGCACACCAAACTAAATGTCTGAGGTTTAAATAGGGCAAGCCTCATTCAACATGCAGAGTAACGATCTACTAATTATGTGTACCTGGTGTGATATACCTGTGTGAGATCTGAGCCAATTGAAGAGGGAATACATGTGAGGGTGTCCTATCTTTTTCCTCAGTTAGAATAGGCATTTTTGTAGAATGACATTTACAGAAGATCTTGAAAAGACTTTTCTTCAGTTTTCATTGTTTAGTTTGATTACTTTAATCTCTCTGTATTGTTGAAACTGAGATGAAATAACCATTTATTAAAAATGTTACAAAAAACCACATGCTTTCAAAGGGTGTCCTAATTTTTTCACATGACTGTATATTGTCAGCACTTTCAATCGATTAAAATATTTGTGACTAATCACATGATTGCCAGTTACCAGTTAACTCATGATTAATTGCACACATTTTTTTTATGTACCAGAAATGAAAAATTTTCTGTTTATAATACTCCAACTAACTGTTATATATGTTATAAGTATATAAGTTTCTCTCAAAATCCCTCCGTTTTAATAATTGATTATTTAATATTTATTTTATTTTAACATTAATTTCTTGCTAATCAATTTCATAATTCAAATTCATTTCAATGTTGCTTTTTTTGGTGTTTGTTTTAAAATATGGGACGTGGCTCCTTTAAGAATGTTGTTACGGTTGCTTTCCATACAAACTGGTGATACGCTTAGGTTACGTATGTACATTGCATTCACAAAAAAATGAATGCGCTTTTGTGAAAGCAATGTGCTTCCGTAAGGTAACATACGGTAATATACACTAATATCGCTAATAATACGCTGTTGTGAACGCGCAGCTAGTTGGCGTAATTCGGGGAAATTTAGGAAGCGCGAGTGGATACAGTGAAGTTTAATTTCTTGATTTGTTGTTTTTCTGTTGTCTGGGTTTCGTTCATTCGCCGACACAGACAGCAGAGTGAAGGAGCAGGATCACTCACGTAGTACGCACTAATACTAATAAAAGTAGTGCCGTTCAAATGAATTTGTGATAGCGCGTTAATAACAGTACAGACAGTAGAGATTGGTATCAACGCTGTGTCAATAAACAAATTCCACCCATAAAATAGACTTCTGTCCAATCAAACTTCACCCAACACCACCGTCCATCACGGCGTCATTGTAATAATCATGGTGCTCTCTGTATCTGTGGTGGTGGAGGGAGGTGGTGGTGGGCTTAGTGGTAAGGTTTTGACCTCCGGACCAGAAGATCGTAGGTTCAAACCCCACAACCACCAAGCTACCACTAATGTTAGGAGTGGGCCCTTGAGCAAGGCCCTTAACCCTCAATTTATTTCTCAGTTGTAAGTCAAAATACTGCAAATGTAAATGTAAATGTTAGGTTAAGCGTCATAAACGCGTCATGTCTTGCAGGGTACGTGGTGGAGTGTGAGAAAAGCAGTCCAGTGAACTACTTCTGGTACAGAGAGACACTGAATATCACTCCAAACATTACAATTAATGGGGATCTTCAGTGGTGGCTGGTTATATGTCTGGCTTCAGCTTGGTGTATTGTTTATATCTGCTTCATTCGTGGCATCGAGACCATCGGCAAGGTCTGTGGGTTTTTCTTTTTCGATGTAAGGTCTTTTATGTCTATGAAACTTTAATTTATGTATTGTAAAAACAAATAAATCTGTCGCACTGGATGTAGGCAGTGTATGTCACAGCTACCTTCCCATATCTTGTGCTCACCATCTTTCTGATCCGGGCGTTGACTCTGCCAGGAGCTGCTATAGGATTACGCCACCTTTTCACACCAAATGTAAGTTGTTGTTTTGTTTTGTTTTCACAGCTACTTGTTCCTTTGCAAACAGTTCAGCTGATATAAAATAAAGGGCATAATGAAAGGGCAAAATGAGTGCTTGGTAAATTAAACTACAGCTTACTACTTTGCCATGTAAACAGACTGTCTAATTACATTTACATTTACTTTTGCAATATTTAGCAGACTCCCTTATCCAGGGCGACGTACAAGAAGTGCTTTAGGTCTCCATCTAAGTATAAATTCATTCATCAAGGGTAGATACAAACTTAAGTACACAGTTTTTTTGTATGGATTAATGTAAGTAATTGTTTGTTTGTTTTTTCCATTGTGTTCTAATGGCTTAAAGTCTGAAACATCACATTCAATCATTTATTAATATGCTTTTATCAAGCACAAACTTACAATGAATCAAAGTAGTAAAGGTGTGAGGTCTTCGCTGATATTGATCCTGGGAATGCTGGTAATTATGGTGGTATACTGCTCTTAGATATAAATATATTACATTTAGCTTTTATAATTAATGAGATAAAATGTCATATATTTATGTAATTTACAGAAAATCAGCTTCCATGACTGTCCAACAAAATATGTCTGTATATCAGAAGCAAAATCTATGAATTGTCTAAATTGAAAAAAAAAGGAAAAGAGAGAAATCCATTTCTGAAAACATGGGTTATAAGAACATCTGCTCCAGCTAGGCATAATTTTTTTTTCTTTTGCTAAAAACTTTCTCTTTCCTGACAGTGGGAAACCCTGAAAAACCCAACAGTGTGGTTAGATGCAGCAACGCAGATATTCTTCTCTCTGTCTCTTGCATTCGGAGGCCTTATTGCATTCTCCAGCTATAACCCACAAAAGTAAGCTCTAGTGCTTTACAATCTGTTCCACTCAGTGATTGCATCATTTATTACATATGCATTATAATGCTGTAATACACTTCAGGTCAATATAATAGAACAATGTTATCTGCTGAGATAGACTGTACAGATATTGTGATAAATTGGGCATCCAAATTGTCTGAAACACAGGTTAAATCATTGACCAGCTAAAAGCATTCATTCCAATAATACCACCGAAAGTAGGGCTGCACGATATTTAAAGAAATATGTGATCTGCGATATTGGTGTTGAATATTGCAATAATGATATCGTTTTCGATATTTTAGTTTTTTTTATAATAACCCCAAAGCTATTATATATCTAATTATCTTAATGAAATAAACAGTTAACGGTAGAACTGGGAGATTAATTGCCATTATTATGTTTTATGCCAATGTTGGAAAAACGAAAATCGATTTTATGATTTCACCTTGGTTTGGCACAGCGAGCTTCTGTAGTAGAGCCCTGTACCCGTCCCGCTCCAGTTCATGTATAAATGTTATTTTCTCCGGCAGGCAATATTTAAGTCGCTCCCGACCTTGTGCCTCTATATAATATATTTTTATTTTAGTTGACATTGTTGCTTTTTGCAGTAGATTCAGAACACGAATGTTGTTACGGATTATTGAGATAAGATGTGAGGAAAAAAATGTGTTGCCATTTTAAGACTACGGTTACCGCTGTTATGGTTCTGAGGGAAATGCATTATGGGTAGTGTAGTGTGGAACAATATGCTCGGGAAGTGTGTTTTTGGTCGGGGCGCAGTTAGTTACATGTGTACAGGGAGGGGGTAGCTCAGTGGTGTAAGGCCCTGGGTTACTGATCGGAAGATCCGGGTTCGAGCCCCGATATCGCCAATCTGCCGTCCTTGGGTCCTTGAGGAAGACCCTTAAACCTCTGTGCTCCGGGGCGCCGTATCATGGTTGACCCTGCACTCTGACCCCAGATACCAACAACAAGCTGGGATTTGCGAAGAAAAGAATTTGACTGTGCTGTAATGTATATGTGACAAATAAATCTATTCTAGTCTAACTAATGAACATGTTGATCAGGTAGAGAGCGGAGGAAAGAAATGTATATGAGTTTATACTGAGGTATATATACTGACTTGGATTGTATCTGACTACTTTTATTATTTTACACAAAGAAAAAGGAAGTAAAACGTTGTCAGTCTCATTCTTCCACCGGATGTTACTAGAAAAGTAACAGAATGTTTTAGCATCATTTCTTTGTTTTTGTCATTATCCTTTTTCTTTACTTAAAATACTATGTTTTCTCTCTTAGTTGAGAGGTACAAACATCTTTTACCAGTTCCGGTTATAAAGTCCAAGAAAGCACGTTCAGTGAAACAATAACAGACATTCTTATTCTTATAACGGATTATTATAAGGCACCAGCACCACTGAATGCTTCTGTCGTGATCAATTTAATAATACACTCTAGAGATCACCATGTGTTTATGTTACCACCCCAACCGTCACTGTCCTACCGGCTAAAAACAGGTAAAAATAACGGAGACATTTTCAGTTACGTCCTTAAACTTTTGGAAGTCTTCATATCGCTCCCTTTCTTTGTGTTCCAAATGATTGTATGACCACATTTTTGTGGCCCGACTTACACAGTTCCAATGCTTGCGACACGTTTTCTCTCCTGAAACCAAAATAATGACATATTTCAGAAGTAGCATTCCTATTTTAAGTTCGTCACTGTCATTTTCCAAACTCGTCTCTGTTCGCACCATCTTTATATCCTCTATCTGCACTAATCCGCTAGGTCCACCTTCGGCTGGTCTAGCCAATAGTATAACAGCGCTAACTTGGGAGGCGGGGATAAAGATAGTAAGGTCCCATTTGATTGGTCAAATTTGGACAGCCTAAGCATGCACCACAAATATTTCACATAAAATAAATCGCGACTCTCACAGATATGAATATCGCATATACTGTTATCGCGATATATCGTGCATCCCTAACAGCAAGTGAAATGAAATAAACGTTTAACGAATTTGGTTTTCCAGAAACAACTGTGAGCGAGACGCTCTGATTGTTGGCTGCATCAACAGCGCTACTTCAATCTATGCGTCAATTCCAATTTTTTCCATCCTGGGATTTAAAGCACTGTCCAGCTATAATGACTGTGTAAACAGGTAAACGCACTCCAGCATGACATGATCTAGGAATAGTAGCAGAGAATGCAGAATGTCATTAGTGGATATTGAGGCAAATGTTGGTTTCTTTGTTTTTCACAGTAATATCCTGGAGTTGACGAATGCTTTTAATATTCCGGACATGAATATAACAGAGGAGAATTATGATTCATATTTTAATCATCTTAATGACACAGAGCCACACATGGTGCAACAACTTAATCTGAAAACATGCAATCTCCAAGCATTGCTTGATCAGGTACATTATTTCCCTGTCATTATAATGGGTTTAGTAGCAAACATAGTGGCAACAAAGTGATTCTTATGCTGTTAAGGGATAACAATATATATAATAATTTGATGTATAATTAATTTGCCAACAATTGGATATTTTTATTTACTAATGTATGCCATGTAATGTTTTGATTATCGATATATATATTACTTAATCCTATCGTACAAAGATAATTTACTTCCTGTCAACTCAAGAAGACATTGCACTCTGTATTAAGAAAGAATTTTTTATGACATAAAAAGCAGCTTGTTAAATTAGAAAGAAAGTGGAAAGCACACAATCTTTGATTCCGAGCACTCTGATATGTTAAACACTTGAGACTCTAGATACATACCTGAGACTCTTGCCATATGTTAAATGTATGTCTTATAATAGAACAACTTACACTACACTAATGATTTGTATTTTAAATAACTATTTAAAGAACAAGCTCAGACTCACCCATGCACATTAACAGAGGTGTTAAGTAATAAAGTATAAATACTTCGTTACCTTACTTAAGAAGAAATTTTGAGTATCTGCACTGTACTGGAGTAATTGTTTTTAATCAATTATTTTTACTTTCTCCTCCTTACATTTTAAAAATTGCCTCATTACTCCTATTTCATTTCGGCTTGTTTCCTTCAAGTGCTTGGGTGAGAATTATAAACATATAGCATTCCGACATATACCATTCATATACCATTCATCCTCTGCAAATTAAGCTACAGTAGGGAGTTTTGTAGAGAGATGTTTGCATTTTTTCCTTATATTACTTTTACTTTTATACTTTAAGTGGTTTTGAAACCAGTATTTTTACTTAAGCTTAACTTTTACTAAAGCTTAAGTTTAAGTCATTTAAGAATTAAAAGTACCACTTTACTGTATTGCTGACTGTGCAGTGGTAAATGTGTTTTAATTACTTGATTGTTCGACAGAGTGCCTCAGGAACAGGTCTGGCTTTCATTGTGTTCACCGAGGCGGTAATAAAGATGCCAGGGTCTCAGGTCTGGGCCGTGCTATTCTTTATTATGCTCTTCAGTCTCGGACTTTCGTCAATGTTTGGAAATATGGAGGGAGTCTTGACTCCTCTGCTAGATCTGCACCTCATTCCCAAGTGCATTCCTAAGGAGATTTTCACAGGTAAATAAAGAGAAACGGACAAACATTAAGTGGATAATCATTTAAACCTAAAATAAGCTATGAAGCTACATTATTAAACGTTCTAAATGGAGAAGTTTGGATAAAGGTGGTTTTAGTCGAATGGCTTTTATGTGTTTTATGTGAATGTTGTACCTCTCTGTGCAATAATTATTTTACTTATTTTTTTTGTCTTAAAAATGTGCAATAGCCGGTATCCTTTCATTGCGTCACTTTTTCTTTCCATCCTACTTTAAACCTGTTTCAATCTATTTAATATATTATCTGTTTTTACATCATTAGGAAATTCAACAAAAGTCTTCATCAAATATGAATTATTCCCCCAATAGGTCTGTTGTGCTTGATTTCCTTCTTTGTTGCACTCATCTTCACAATGGGATCCGGAAACTACTGGCTGGCCATCTTCAATAACTATGTCGGTTCCTTGCCTCTGCTGGTCATCGCCTTTTTCGAGATCACAGCTGTGATTTACATCTATGGAGCCAAAAGGTGCTTGCTAACTTGTTGATGGAATGTACTGTACGTTAATGCATTTCCAAAGAACACTAAATCCACTGCTAAGATGTGTCTAATACAGGCATACAATGACCATATTTACTGTAATGCTTATCAAACAAAGAACTGTTTTGAAGAACCGAAGAGACAAAAGAAACATTTTCCATTACAAATTTGCACAGAACTTTTGCGATATTTCCTAAATGACGATAAAAAACTGTTGCGGAATTTTCCATTAAACATATCATGTGACGAATCCTCTTGCGATGTCATTCAAAAAAATGGAGAAAGATATAGGCAGGCGTACTTTTTTTTACGTTTTTATCTTTAATCAGAGACATAGGCGTGTTATACAAGCATTAATGGCAAGGCAATCCCTTTGTACTTGGAGAGGTACGTATGCGCTTGTTCTGGGAAGTAATAGTGCACGATTTCATGGAGGACCTGTGGATTCAGAATTTCCGGGTGAACTTTGTCCACTTGTTTTGAGCTGTGCAGTGCAATTGGGCCTCTTGTAGCACCTGCAGCATCATTCCCAAGGCAAGGCAAGGTATATCATGTGACCTGGAAATGTGGGAAAAAACATTTCCATTACATCTTTGTTGATTATTCCTTTTTCACCTCGTCTAAAAAAAAAAAAACGCCTCATGCGTGTGTAAAACTTTTTTGCGATACATATGTGTTTTTGTGAGTTTGACCCGTTTCCATTAGGCATATTTTAAATTTTCTAATTAAATTTGCGCATTTTGAAGGGTAATGGAAACACGCTTAAATGTATACATTAACGCTGCAATAGCATTGTGTGCTCAAGGAATTCATTTCTCAAATAACTTTGAGGGATCTTAATTCCATTAAAAGATTTTTTTCCGCCTGGTTTTATTAGACTTATAACATATTTGCATATATCATATATATTAGATACATACCATGTGTGTATTATGCTGTACTCAGTTTTCTGCTGTTGTAGGACGCTTGTTTTTTTGTTTTTTTTTCTCAGACCACCCGATTAATCGTATTTTCACCCTGTCAGATTCAGTGATGATATAGAGTGGATGACGGGACGCAAACCCAACCTGTACTGGCAAGCTACATGGAGAGTGATTAGTCCTTTGATGCTTCTGGTGGTCTTTTTGGCTTATATGGCCGTACAGGCACAACAAAAACCCACCTATGAAGCATGGAACCCTGATTATGTAAGAACTTCAAACATTGTTGTAACACTTAATGTCCATGGTTAAACTAATACTGAAAACCTTCATCATTAAAGCATTTAGTGTAAATAATAAAGCATTAAATAGTGATACAAAAGCATACAAACATGGCATGAAAATAATTTTCTCGCTCTGCCAGGTGAATTTTCCTGCTCCTGAAATCCTGATGTATCCTGGTTGGGTGTACAGCATTTGTATTCTCCTGGCTGCTGTTCCCTGCTCACTTATTCCACTTTGGGCACTTTATCACTTTATAAAATTCTTACATAAGCGTCTGGGAAACAGACTAGCTGCAAGATTTTATGATAATGAAGGATACGAGGTGGAAACATAAAGTAGGTAAATATAATACACATTTTTAGTATGAATGATGTTTTTTCTTAAAGAAAATTTTACCGGGTGAGAAAACATAAAATGTCTGGTTGTGTTTTGCATACTGACAGCGAAAATATTATATATATAATTAATAAATTACATTTTTAAATTAATAATTACATTTTAAATTGAATATTGTATTTAACATTACTAAAGTAATGTAAACAGACTGCTTTCTGTATAAGAAACATTATACAATATATACACATTATATATAAATATTTAGTAGTATATGCATAGTATATTTTTTATTATCGCAGTTTGCAATGTTTCTCCAGTTTATGTGCAATAAATAACGACATTCATATCATTTTTGTGATGGTTTTGTTAGTCATTTTTTCTTCATGATGAATTATTTTGAAATATATGAAAGTTTATAATGTTTATATGAATGTTTGGATGAAATGAAAAAGTGAGTCATTTGTGTTAGTCTGTTTTGCTTGAAGACAAGGGTAATAAACTAGTTGGTCACTAAATAAATATGTCCATATGTACTTCCTAGTCTGATAAGATGATGTGTTTGTTTTGGTTCAAATACAAGGGATGATTGCTATGATACAAGGAAAATGGCATCCATAAAACAACTTTAATGAACATGAGCATGATGCAGTTTACTATTGAAAACATTCTTTAAGTATTTAAAAAGAATCAAAGAATCAACAATCAAATCATTTTTAAAACTAAAAATAAATGTAAAAAAAAAAATTCAAAAGGTCACTGTTTTGTTCAATAATATCAGAATGAATGTAGTTACTGATTCAGGCCATACGCGAGAAAAACAGGATGTGGGATATCACCTTATGTTGATTGTAGATTAGTGCTGTCAGTAGTACATGTCTTGTGTATTGTGAAAAACAGCTTATGGAAACTCCATATATTTGCCGTGTTCCTGATCGCTTAGATAACACGTTTCATTAGAGTGTAGAAAAGTAGAGCCGTATCATTACACTCCCCCCGTTATCTATTAGTCGTTGTCAAAGTGAGATTAGACCGAGAGCTATGAGTTTGACTTGCATTAATGATAAGCCATGGCAGACAATAACTAGCTTAAATGGTTCAATTAAAAGCTGTTGTACAGGGCTTCTCGCGCAAAGAGAGTAGTTACAAAATATTACTTAGTTTCTCAATCTTTTCCAATGTGTGTGTGAGAGGGAGAGTCACTTCAATGAGTCATTTAGCAGACACTTATCCAGAGTGACTTACAAACAAGTGAACAAGCTGCAGTGGCCCAAAGAACACAGTGGATCTACATTAGTACAAAACCTGAGACAAAACATTTTTGGTCTTATGTGCATAAATATCTTTAAATAGCAAGAAAAGGAATATTACTATGCAATTATTGTAATTTAAATCTAAGTGTATTAATAGATACTGTCCTAAGAGAAATTTAATTGGAGTTTTATAGAAGTATCAGACACAAGGTGGCTCTCAATCCACCGTTTGTTTGTGACGCTCAGGGGGTCACCACTGACATTGTCTCTTATGGTGGTCACATGCTCTGGAATATGCTGCCTTTGTTAGGTTGTATGGCCTGTTTTGCTTTTCAGGCACTTTCGTACAATGACGTCCTCATACACTGTTATGTTAGTAGTCCTATTCTGGCACCATGTTTAGGTCTGTGGTCATGTTCCTTTAGCAAGAACACATGGTAAGGACACTACAATCTTGACACAGGACTTGGACGTGTAACCGGCGCAAGCTAGAGCACACTAGAATTCAAAAGGTGATTTGGGCTGGTTTACGGATTGTTTGTTGAATATTTTATGCTTGAGGTAAATTTATATAAATACTTTCAACCTGGAATTTGTTTGGTTGCATTGCACAAGAATGTTGGTTTAGCTAAGAATATTTACAGCAGTGGTTGACATAATAAACTGAGCATTAAAATATTAGCAAAGTAACAAAGCAAGGTAATTTATGTATCTGTTGACGTCTGGGTAAAGATTACCATTTAAGCTTGCTATTTAAAAGGTTTTATTCAACCTAGGAATAGTAAAGCCTTTGTTAGCAACAAAATGCTAACTTCTGGTCATAAGGAATTTTGTCAGGAGGCAATACATGTGTTTAACTTAAATATCAGTGTTATTTAATGCAGATATTCATTATTTGGCTTAAGTAGAGTGCTTTTCTATTTTTAAAGAATTGACAAATGAATATGTTGTTCTCTTAGTAACATTAAAAATGTTAGCGAGAGAGAGTTTGTGGTAAGTTGTATCTGTCTCCTGTAGCATGCCAGTGACAGGGGATTTACCTCAGTGTGCTGGTATAATGATTGACAATGAGAACAATGACCTCAAAGTGGCACAAGAAAAGCGTGGAGGTATATCAGGTAAGGGACAATAACCTGCAAACCATTTCATGTGTTTTCCCTGTCCAGACACATGCCTCTCGCAATGATATCATTTCAGTTAGGTTCATGAATATCATTTTTATAATTCACATGTATAACTGAAAGAGACTGTAAGATGTTATTGAGTAAACCAATTCCATAAAACGTTCTGTCTCTCAGGATCAGTCATCAGCTGCCTCACAGGCCCCAAGTTCCTCATTTATGTCAGTGGAGGATTATCAATGTGGGTAAGCGAGAGAAAAAAAACATGTTTAATAAAGGAATAGTATCTACCCCTAACAATAATTGGTAAAATAATGAATAATGGTAGACTATATGTTCCAATCTCTTCCGATCCCTAAATCCTTTTTCACTACTCTTAATGGATTGATTAGATCATTTATTTGGCACCGTAAAACTCCTTCCTGGCTTAATATGGAGAAACTTGAGATAAAAGAAGATTATCCTAATAATATTGGGTATACATGGGATGATATATTCATAACACATGATTATTCACTCAGTTCAAACTTGGAATAAGCTGCTGGGAAAGGTTGGTTCTTTCGCCTAAAACACCTCTATGGGGAAACAGATTGCTCCCAATGTGTCATCAAAACAAAAACTGGTTTGAAAATGGAATTGCAGTTACAATTACTTTGATTATGAAATTTTGATGTCATTTGAACAGTTAAAGGAAAAATATTATCTGAGCAATAAAGAATGCTTCTAGTTATCTTCAATTATGAGAGTGTGTGAGAGCGGAATTGAAAAATGTACCCAAGATACCTGATTTGACAGGAGAAAGTTTATTATTCTGATAAACCACTGTATAAAACAACCTCAAAATTTATGAAGCACTGATCTCGGGTCAACATTTCGATGATGCAGATAAATCCAAAAGTAGATGTAGGGATACAAATAGATGAGGATAGTAGATGGGGTCACTTCAACCTTGAACTCCAAATATAGACTAATTCAGTTTAATTTCTTACACCATCTTTATTGTACTCCAGTCAGATTGCATACATTTAATGGCAGTATCTCACCTCTTTGGTATAGAAGAAGGATCATTCTTACATTCTACCTGTTCTTGTCCAAAAGTAATGGTGTTCTGGGTGCAAGTATATAACATTATTTCACAAATCCATGGAAATATTTTCCCTGTGGATCCAGAGGCGTGTTTACTACCTGGTGATTTTGCTACCTCTGACCTCCGAGATAGTCACGCGATTAAGCTAACTGAACTGTATTGCATTGAAATGGAAAGTGGACATTGAGGTGCCAATTGGACTGTGGCTGTCGTAAGTGTGCAGTTGTGTACCATTTGAAAAAAATTACATATTCTATGAGGGGGCAGGAGTGATTTGTTTTTTATAAAATCTGGCTGAACTATAAAAAGAAAATAACACGGGACTTGATATTTGCTGAATCTTAAACCAACATATTTTATACGTTAAATATATAGTTCTTTTGTATTCCTTTGTATCTTGTATTTGTTTGTTCCCCCCTTTTCTTTCTCTCTCTTTTCTCTCTTCCTTCTTTCTCTCTTCTCTATCTCATTCGTTTATCAAGTAGTTTTTGTTTGGCTTTTGTTTGTTGTTATGTTTGAAAAACTAAAATTCACAAAATGTAATGTCCTTTGGCAGGGTGATCGCATGTGGCACTTTGCCATCTCTGTTTTTTTAATTGAGCTGTATGGACGTAACTTACTCCTAAGTGCCATCTTTGGGTTGGTGGTGGCTGGCTCTGTGCTTTTCCTGGGTGCTTTACTTGGAGACTGGGTAGATCGTAACCCAAGAAACAAAGGTAATAGCGCATTTTCTTCATTTGCTGTGAACCGAGGTGCAATGCCTTGTGTAAGTATTCCCTTTTTGAATCAGCTTTCATTACATAATAACAATAACAGAGTCTACAATTATCACGATGTGCAATTTAAGTGTCCTTAAAAGGGCCCTTGAATTTGTAAGAGAATCCTGGTTTTAAAAGTATTTACATACATTACTCAGGTAGAAGTATATGTACTAGGGTTTTAAAAGACGTCTGTAGAAGTTGAAGTAACAACTCAAGCTTTGTACTCAAGTAAAAATGTAAAAGTTTCAAAAGTACTTAAAGTATAAAAGTAATGCCATTAAGGACAAAAGTTTAGGCCGTGTCAATCGCAACCACTAAATCATTCAAACATCTCTCTACAGAACTCCCTACTGTAACTTAACTTGTGGCGCATGAAGAGAAAGCATATAAATGAGCATATATTATTATCAAAAATTAGTCCAGTAAAGTATAGATACCCAAGATTTAAGGTATTTGTACTTCACCTCTGTTAGAGAATGAACAGTACCTGAATATAGCATCATAAAGACAAAGAAGAGATCCCAGGCATAAAGTGCTAAAAAACATTAGCAGTCAGGGTTCTAAAAAAAAAATAAATTAATTAAATAAAATGTTGAGCCTCTCACCAGTCACTATTAAATACATATTATTAATATAAGAATATATATATATATATATATATATATATATATATATAAAATATTGTACACAATCATAACTTAACAACAATAAGTGAGAATGAGGAAGAGATATCATGATCATGATAGGTCACTCTGAAAGTGTGATCTGTACTGTGATGTACAGCTTTTACGTGAACGTAACCCAAAACTCCAATATTATATATATATTATATATATATATATATATATATATATATATATATATATATATATATATATATATATATATATATATATATATATATATATGCCTTATTTGCCATTATACTCTAATGACACCAAAATTCTACAGTACAGCATTAATAGAAACATTATTTTTAAGGGAAATGCATTTCTATAAGATATGACTCAGATGTGCCTGCAACTGCTCAAGCTTACCGGCAATAGACTGAGAAGAAACCTTGCTTCGGTCTGTGAAGCACTTGGAACACAGGGTTAAATTTGCGAATGCGAAAATGCGAAAAGCTTCAGTTTATTGATTCAAAACTGAAAACCATTTGCCTAGACAAATGTTGAAAAATGTCAGGATTTAAAGTAAAGTAAACTGACAGATCAATATCAAAGAATCCTTGCAGGCAAAAGATGAATATGTGCTTTATTTTAATATCACGAGTTACTGATATACTGCTGTTTTTTTTACACCCTGAAACAGTCCTCTATGTTCTTTACTGCAGTGGCTCATGCGTCCTTGTTTATTCAAAACATCTCAGTGACCGTCTGTAGCATCGTGCTTATGTTGGTGTTCTTATACAAAAAGTGGATCGAGCAAACCTGGGACGGTTGGTTAACTGTGAGTAATTTTTATTGTTACTAGATATACATAACTCCATGTATGAATCCTGGTGTACTGTATATTATACACCCCTAATGTAGCATGTTGCATTACATGAATTGCACAAGGTGGTTTGTTATACGGTGGTGATCGTCCTGGCAGATTTGGCAAACCTCGCTAGCACGGCCCTCAACATCGCCATCCAGAGGGACTGGATAGTTGTCATAACCGGGTACAACCGTGGCCACCTCGCTGGTAAAAGGCTACATGTATAATATCATTCAAATATCCACTTTAACAATGCTGTGCATGCATCGTTCTATGACATCAGAATTGGCTTCTTTTTTTTTTAACCACATACAAAGGAAATTGCTCTGATTCCACTATAGGGATGAATGCCACCATGAGACGCATCGACCAAGTGACGAACATTTTGGCTCCACTGGTTGTGGGTCAGGTAATGACCCTGGCCTCAAATGTGGCGGGATGTGGCTTCATTCTGGGCTGGAATCTGGTCTCCTTGATCGTGGAGTTTGTCTTCCTCTCTAGAGTGTGTCGCATAGTACCAGAGCTTTCAATAAAACTGCCCTTAGTAGAGGAGAAGTGCTATATGAAGAGGAGGAGTGAAAGGAAGAGTTCACGAGGTAAAGGGTGTGATCGAAAATGCTACAATTACGATATGTATGTTTGTCTAAAGAGAGAGAGAGAGAGAGAGAGAATTTCTCTCAGAAAGAATTGTCCAAATAATTGTAGTATTTTAAGAGAGGGCCTGGAAATAAGGAGGTAGCGCCAAATTCTCTGTTAAAACAATTAGGCAAAGTGAAAGATAACGTAAAACAATGGCATTCTTAGGAATGTGATAATCCACGGTGTGAAGAATGAAAAGTACACTTTATTTCAACTATTTGTGAACTCACACTTGCTACATATGAGTAGTAACCATTCCTTTGCATTATTCAGGTAAAAGGCACAATGTATCTGTCTCTGAGGACACTAGAGTTTTGCGTCTGAGGGGGAGTAACAGACAGACACCATATCTGCATCGCCTGCGCAGGCTCCTTGTCACCTGCAGGGAGGGCTGGAGAGCTTATTACAGGCAGCCTGTGTTCCTGGCAGGGCTTGGCTTGGCCTTTCTCTATACCACAGTGCTGGGCTTTGACTGTATCACCACAGGTTATGCATATACCCAGGGCATAAGCGGATCCCTCCTTAGCTTTCTCATGGGTGTCTCAGCTATGGCTGGTCTGCTCGGTACGGTTCTGTTCACCAATCTCCGCAAAGCCTATGGTCTGAACAAAACAGGCATGATCTCCAGCTGCTTGCATCTATCCTGTCTGCTGTTGTGCGTGTGTTCTGTGTTTGCTCCCGGAAGCCCTATGGACTTTATGTTGAAAGAATCGAATGCCTCGGACTTAGGAGAGCTGAACGGAGGAGGACACAGCAGGCACGGATATATGCCTCAATGGGGCAACAACCAGCCATTGTTGCCTGACCGCTCCTCGATTCATTGGACCAACAATACTGTATTGTTTGAAAATGCACCAGGAGGGCCTGCTCCAGACTCTTACGTGTCCATCATTCTTCTGTTCCTAGGAGTCATCACAGCTCGAATTGGTGAGGAGAATGAATGCATCTGTTTTAAGCTCACAAAATTGTTCATTTGGTGTTGGTGTTGAACGTTGTTGATATTGCTGAGAACCAATATTATTTATAGGTGATTATGTATAGTCTGCATACCTCCAGTTCAATGCAGTTTGTTGTTTTTGCATCAAAAAAACCCTTTAATGTCAAAAAGCATAAAGTTTAGTGAAACTAGTTACTTTTTATAAAAAGGAGGGGGAAAATGAAAAAACCATGGGCTCAATTCGCGACTCTGCCATGTGTGTGTGGAGTTTGCATGTTCTCCCTGTGCCTCAGGGGGGTTTTCTCCAGGTTCTCCGGTTTTCCCCTGGTCCAAAAACATGTATGGTAGGTTGATTGACACCTTGGAAAATTGTTCCCTAGTGTCTTAATGTGAATGTGTGTGTGTGTGTGTGTGTGTCTGTGCCCTGCTTTGGGTTGGCATCCCATATTGGGTGTATCCTGCCTTAATGTCCTAAGACACCTGAGATAGGCACAGACTCCCGGTGACCCCAGGGAAGATCTGGAACTATATATAACTAGACAGGCAGGTAATAGGCATATTTCAATATTAAAGAACTAGTAGAACTATCTGAAAAAACTGGATATGACAGTATCCCATGTGATTTACATGTGCTTGCATAGATTTGCATAGGGAAAACTCATCTTTTGCCAAACCTTGTGTTTATGTGCTTTAGAAGCTGCTATATATTTAAAATGCTCCTATTTATTGTTATACTTGTGCACTTCTGGTTAAATGCATTAACTTCACTTCTTTGTCTCTTTACCTTGCACAATTATAATAAAAATGAATCTAATCTATTCTATTCTTATCTAATCATCTGACCCCCCCCCCCCCCCCCCCCCCCCCCATAAAAACCCATGTTTGATTGGTCAACAAATGTTGGGTCATGAAATAAGCAAGAATTAAACGGATGCACTCCTGAGGCCAGTTAATGAAACCTACAACTTGCAGATGGGCTGTGACATTTTCCATAACTAAGTCACTTGCTGTTCTCTTTATAGGGCTGTGGTCGTTTGACCTGACAGTAACTCAGCTGCTGCAGGAAAACATCTGCGAGTCTGAGCGTGGCATTGTAAATGGAGTCCAGAGCTCCCTGAACTACATGATGGATCTGCTACATTTCCTCATGGTGATCTCTGCACCTCAGCCACAACACTTTGGGATTCTTGTCATCATCTCTGTATTGTTCATTACGGCAGGCCACATCATGTACTTCGTGTATACCTGGAAGGCGAAAAGAAAACAGGGCCTCGATACTTAAATCGCACTTGTGTATGATACAAAGACTCTGAAACTGATGGGGGTCACGCATGCCCTGTCAGCGACAAGTAAATTTGCTCTGGGTATCTCAATATAAAGTCTCTGAAGAGAAAAACACTACCACCTTCTGGCTGCTGATGGAAGCGCTTGTAACTTGGTGAAGTTTTCTGAAAGCTGTTTTTTCTTTCTTTCTAATATCAGGAATAATGGCTGGATTCAAATGGAATTCTCTATTGATAAACACGATGTGATCCTTAACGGATTTGTGACTCAGCGTCAAGTGTTTATTGTTACAGTAAATATCAACGGGCACTAAATGAACAGTTGCATTGTACAATGTCATGGTTTTCGACTCAATGTTGTAGTTTTCTTGGCTATAGACAATATATATTATACAATATATATATAACAATATATAGACATTAAACAAAGATCTTAAACTTTCCTACAAGTTTTTGACTCTCACTCATGTTTTGTTTGCTCCAGTAAAGCAGGATTTGTTTGCCTTTGAAAAAAAACCACCCCAGTGTTTGTCCAACAGCCCACTTGTCTCACTTCATGTGATGTTCATCTTAGAAGTTCTCATTTGAAGTCGAACCCTTGCAAACACACAAACTCTTATATTTATCACACCTATATTGCAAAGTTTACTCGGTTCTTATGTGGCAGTCATTTTATGCTCCGTGTACATACCCAATTCCATAATAGAGAAACTGTGTAAACAATAAATACAACAGAATGCATAAACCATATTCAGTCTACAATAAAACAAACAAACAAAACTATCAAATGTTTAACCTGAGAATATATACCATTCTAATGGAAAAGAAAAATATAGTGATTATTGTGAATTTGATGTTTACCACAATGTAACATCATGTCTTCTGTCTGTATCTATCGGTAAACTAAATAGATTAGTTGCTGAAGTTTTGGGAGGGGAATTTAATTCCATATTTATCATATACAGGATTCTAACATCTTAACCATCTGAGTGTCCGTTGTTGTATCCATACCACAGGCACTAATGCATTCCAATACCTTCAGAGATGCAGCTGAGCGTTGCTAACAATCAAGACAAACAAAAAAATCCCCTCTTGACATGAGATAATATCTTATCTTGACATGGTGTCCATGGATTCCTAAAAAAAATCACAGACAATTTTCCACTTTGCCTTGGTACATTTTAAATGATCTTTGTCCCTGAGAGGATGGCAGGGTTTTGGATCATGTTCATACATGCCTCTTTCTTTGAATAATAGAGATTTAACCAGCATTTCAACCCTGATCACACACAATGGCTTCTGGTGGTGTTAATAAGCCCATGCAGTGATTTTCATTTCAGAATCATGAATGTTTTAAATGCAGTGCTTTAGGCCTGACCTGGACAGTAACAAAGTAAATGTAATTTGGTTGATTGGCACCTTGGAAAATTGTCCCTAGTGTATGAATGTGTGTGTGTGTGTGTGCCCTGTGATGGGTGTGATTCCATGCAGGAAGTATCCTGCCTTAAGGTCCATAGACGCCTGAGATAGGCACAGGCTCCCCATGATCGGAACGGATATAGCAGTAGAAGATGAATGAATGAATGTTCCCTTTGACAGAAATTTTTAACTTCATTAGATTTCAAATTCTTTTTACTCAACCACATTTTGTGTTCAAACGTTTGTTTTTATTTATAGCAGATAAAATTGCTAGTATTACTATATTTGTATAAATGCATTAATAGTGTAGCGAGCAATGTTTTACATAATAGAAGCCCCCCTCTGCCCATCTTTATTTCTGAGAGACTCTGTTTCTAATATACACTATTTATACACACTTCTCCTGTTGTTTATTAGATTCATTGCAGCATTATATTTCTCCAACTGTTTAATTTAATACTTTAATTTAATAATTTTTTTTTTGTTGCAGTCCCAAATTTTTTGAGAATGTTGGCATCATATTCAAAATTAACTTTCATTTTTTTTTAAATAATTTGTTTTCTATGTTCTACTGTGAATACAATATGGATTTATGAGATTTTTATAGCAATGAATTCTGTTTTTTTTTTTTACTTTTTACACAGTGTCCGAACTTTTTTATAATTGGGGTTGTATACAGAGATACATTGTACATACTTTTTTGTTTTTACCATTGTACCTGTCCAAAGTTTGGACACAACTCATTTAATGCTGTTCTTTTTTTTTTATTGTGGATTATCACTGAAGCTATCGAAACTATGAATGAACCCATGGAATTATGTAGTAAACAAAAAAGTGTGAAAAACTATGTTTCATAGTTTAGATTCTTCAAAATAGCCACCCTTTGCTTTGATTACTGCTTTGCACACTCTTGGCATTCTCTCACTGAGCTTCATCAGGTCATCACCTGAAATGGTTTTCCAACAGTCTTGAAGCATTTGTTGGCCAGTCACTCTGTGCTCCATCTCATCCCAAGCCATCTCAATTAGGTTTAAACTGTGGAGACCAAGGCATCTGGTGTAGCATTCCAATTTACTACTAGTGTTGGGGAGTAACTAGATACATGTAACGGGGTTACATAATTTAATTACAAAATAAAAGTAACAATAATCCGTTACAGTGCAAAAACATGTAATTAAATTACAGTTACTTTAGATAATGTTGAAGATGACAAATTCCAATGACCACCGCCTAACAAAGTCGACAAATATTTTCATCCACACCCGTCCCCCAAACCCCGTCAACAATTTGATTCTGAAGCAGCTCAGTTCCGAAAATATATCCCACTTTTTCTGAGTGCCACCTAGTGGACAAATTAAAGAAATCAAAAAGTAATCAGTTACTTTACTTTCATTAAGTAATTGAAAACTTACACTACTTATTACATTTTGAATAAGGTCATTTGTAATCTGTTTCCAAAGTAATCTTCCCAACACTGTATACTATATAATTCCATATTTGTTCATTCATAGTTTTGATGCCTTCAGTAAGAATCTACAATGTAAACAGTCATGAAAATAAAGGGGGGAAAACGGGAAAGTGTGTTCAAACTTTTGACTTTTTACATTTTGTAATACCTCGTCACATCGTACGATGGTGCCCAGTGATTCAATATTTTTTCGGCGATTATTATTATTATTATTATTATTATTATTATTAGTGGCTGTGATGTTTAGCATAAATATTACACAGTCTCTCTTTTTTTTAGCATTATAGACTCTTTCGTGGATGTGGGAAAAATTGTAGTAAATGACACTGGAACAATACTACCAGGCCCTGACTGACTGCATGCGAACAGCACACGAGTGTTCAGACGCCATCGCTGTGTGAAGAGGTCACGTGACTTTTTTGGAAGCCAGACCCACCCCTATATTTACCTACACACGGTGAGTCCCGCCCACTTCTCTGTCATTTACGACAAAGGACGATTTCTCCAACACAGGGTTCAGGGACAATAAGTCAACCTATGGAGTATAATTTCTAGGTTTCTGGATTATTTCGAAAAGATGCTGTTTTGCGCTGAGTTAAAGTAAATGTTTAGAGCCAAGAAGTTCACTGGGAGTGGATTGAATTGTAACAACTTGTTGGTGTGTGAATGGATGAGGACGTTATCGCCTAGAGGATTGTGGCGGAACCGTGAATATGGCGATGTTAGAGAAAAGGCCGGTGTCACCCAAGAGTGACCTTCTATACCTGCGCTGGAGTCAGGTAGTGAAAGAACAGCAAGCTCGTCTAAGTCCAGGTCGGGAGAACACACCTGTGCTGAACAAACCGCCTGCGCTGTTAAAAAAGAAAAGCTCCACGGCGGTAAGTGTTCTCGGAAACCTGTTTCTCCAAACATTATGCATGCAAACACATGGGATCTTCACAAGCCTCCCCCCAAAAAAGCGCTACAGCTCTTCTAAAGAGATACAGGTCTCATATATGTGACTCATTGTCGTCGTAGTTTATGGAACGTGAGCATATCTTCCATCTGCTATCGGGGACATTTAGACGTGCTCACCTCGGAGTCAAAGTTACAAACTAACTAGCAAATTTTGCATGCAACACCTTTACACATCTTTCATCTTTAAAAGCATCTAAATCTTGAAACCCACGAAATATATTTTTTGGAGATGTCTAAGGTGTGTTTTGCGATTCTGGTGCGTTGCCATTCGATGCTTTGTTTTCATTCTTTTATTGAGTGTCGCGCTGACGTCACGAGGCGGAAATTGCTGGTTTGAGTACAAGATGCTGATTTAGGAGACTAGATTTGAGTTTTGTTATATAGATATTTTTTTTTATACAAAGCTGCATTTTATTTCAATTGCATTTTATTCGGGGAGCGTTTTTAACAGTTGTGGCAAAGCAGTTTTACAGAGACGAAGCTATAACGAGTCATAAATGAATGCATACATTTAGGGTCTGTTCAATGGACACCATCCATAACTATCTATCATTAAATTAATGTATATACAAATATACTGTACATATACATATATTGTATATACATACTATACATACATTCGGTATATATAGTACCATACAAGTTCATGTACGTATGTGTATATATAATATATACTCACTGTGTCCCCTGGTCGAAAAACATGCGTGTGTGTGTGTGTGTGTGTGTGTATGTATGTATGTATGTATATGTGTGTATATATATATATATATATATATATATATATATATATATATATATATATATATATATACACACACATATACATAACTTGATGGAACTCTACTCTCTTAATGTGGAGCCATTCCCAGGAGGTCACCATGTCTCCATTTGAAAAGCAGTGCATCCTGAGGCAGGGGTTAGAAATAGGTGAGAATTGGAACAAATTGTTTTTGTGGATCTAAACATGGTACCCACATGGGTACCCAACATGGTACCCACATGAACATCCATTCCAATTTTCCCCAGGATTTGTCTTAATAATAAATAGTAATTAAGTAAATATAGAACCTTCACTCTTTTAGGAAGATTTTTCTTCAAGGTTTTTGAGTGGGGATTTGTTCATTCAACCAATAGAACTGATGTTTTCAGGCCACTCAAGTTCGTCCCCCTTAAGTTTTAGCAAACCAAATCTGCATTGTTACTAGAGGATTGTCCAGGCTAGAACAAATTTGGGCGTCTTTGTTCCAGTGAAGAGAAACTGTAATGCTAGTGCATCAAAACATCTCATATAATTATGTACCACTTTAGAGCAACACTTGAGGAAATGCTCAGATATGGGTCTGATTGTCAGGTGCGTCCTAACTTTTGGCCAGACTTTGTACAACATGGTTTTGCTGAGTTAAGACAGACTTAGTTAGTTAGGTAACTAGGAGATGACATCATGATGACTGTCAGTGTGAGAGTAAAAATATGAAGACTTTAGCATATGAATGAGAGAGCTGGACAGGGTGACAGAACTCGAAATTCTGCTCTCTTTGGATAGCAATGGAACATGGAGTCAAGCATGTTGAGGGGAAAAAATGTTTAGAATGAAATTCAAAAAACTTCAAATCAAAGTTAGTACAATAACATTCATTTAGGGCAAAACATATTATTTAACTAGTTGCCCAATAAGCCTTCTTCAGACACAGAAGGACATAGTAACACTTTGTTTTATTTTATAATTAGTGTATTATTTTTTGCAAAATATATCTCAGAAAATGGAATTACAACATCTATAAAGAGTAATGTCTTTTTTTGAGTCCTTGTGATCACATTCACCAATTCCCCGAAGTAACACTGACACTATTATGCAGAAAAGAGCTAATACTAGTTAGGACATCTATTCTAGGTACTTGGAATACAAAACAATAAAATATTGATATCGTAGTTGCTGAAATGTTCAACTAGACAATTCTGCATGAAATAGTATTTTCTCACTATGCATAAAAGCCAGTATTTATGCCACCAGTGTGATCAGTGAGGAATCATCCTTAATTCGTCTGTATTTATTGCTTAATCCAACAGTGAAATACCAAACTGCTATATTATTATAACGGCATTCCCCATTTGCATATGTGAATTTGAATTGGCTTAGTGTTGTAGCAAAACCTGTTTGGTATAATTTCTAAGGCTATTGTTTCAACACGATGTATGTAAATTTAAGCAATTCAATATTGTATTAAGAATATGAACGTTACATAAATAGGCAGCACCCCTTTGCTGAATGAATGCATTTTAATGCCTAACATGAGAGGCAGAGCAATTTGCAAACTCCTGGATCATTATCAGAAATTATATTCTTTCAATAACTTGTTTCGAAACTTCAGTACAACTAAAAGGCATGTAGTTACAAGAGTGAGGAATGTCGGACCTCGTCATCAAGCTTAAGGGCTTTGTGGGTTAAGCATAGTTGTTTAATTGCTGTGAATTGTACTTTTTCATGTGTAATTCATCATTTGACACAATTGAATTGAATGGCCTAGACACAGTATTCAGGATCAACTGGCTGTGTCTTTAAGTAAACTATTGTATACAGATGAGTTTTAAGCTAAGCTGTCACTTATTTAGATTTTTGTTCATTTTTGTTTCTGTGTCATTTATTATTATTATTATTATTATTATTATTATTATTATTATACAGCTGCTTTGACACAATCTCTATTGTTAAAAACGCTATATAAATAAAGGTGACTTGACTTGACTTGACTAAGACACAGCAGAAAGTGTATATTGTTCAAAGAAACAGAGAGCCATTGTTTACTGGGCTTTTAACCTCTGTTTCCCCTTGACAGATTGCATCGGAGGAGCAGGCACCTGAAACCATCAGCTGTTTCGTCTCGGACACCATGCACAAGGTAAAGCAAGCGGTTTTGTATACACTGTTATTGTTTTTGGTCTTTGCGTGACCTGAAATTCTGGTTGGCCTTCTCTGGTATGTCCAAATGCACGTCAACAAGTTTGAACTAGAATTTGTTTTGTGTATCATGTTAATCAGCTGTGTTTTTTTTGTGTATATATATAATCTGATGACTTATGAATATCTCAGTGTGAAGATGATTATCTCCCATATGCTTACTATCAGAGAACTTCAATATGTGCATTTGGTTGGGTTCTTTTGTTGTCATCTGATAAAAAAAAAATGCATGTTCAAAGGACATTGTTGTCCTTTCTCTGTGTTGTAGGTTTGTGTGCAAAATGCGTCTTGTGCTGGGCGTGCACTCAGAAATGCTTTTTTGTCTAATGGTCAAGAAAACTGGAAGGCCCATGTGAAACTAGCCAGAATCATCAGGTAAGTTTAGGCAAAGATTAAATCTTAATCAGAACCTTTATCTGTACTGAAATAGGTTAGAGTTGATTATGTAGTTGAATTGGTCACATTTATAATTATTGTAATGAAGTTGCTTTACATAGGTTTAATAATTGCAATCCGTATCTGAATTCTTACATCAAAAATACAGAAAAACCTGAGCCCTTTAACCGTATGTGGTTCTTCCTAAATTGTTACCATGCAGTTGGGTGGGGGAGGTGGGGCTTAATTGTATAAAAAGCCAGGTACAGAGAGTGGACTACTTCAACTCTGTTCAATAGCTTTGAGATGACTTGAAATGCTGACATTTCCTCCCCCTACATATCTGACTCAAAAGGGCACAAATGGGCAGAAATCTCTAAAGCCACACTTCAAAATCTGGAGGAATATCTTCTCATAAGGTTTTATGACCACGCATAGTGACATGTGAAATGGGATAGTCCAAAAATGCATACAAATCTTATGCTCAGGTGTCCATAAACTTATGTCCATATAGTGCAACTGTACTGGCCACATATTAAAAAGAATAGCTCATATTGGTGTTGATGATTTTGTGTTTATGATTTGACCTCTGACCTTACCAGGTAACCATGCGCAAATTTGTTTTCTGCAGGAGGTGTTTTATAGGACAGGAGCTGGTGCAGTGGCTGACGGAGCAGTGCGTGTTTGTCAAAAATAGAAATGCAGCTACTAGAGTTTGGAATGTGTTGCTGGAGCTAGGCATCCTACTTTCAGGTATTCGCAGGAGATTTAACACACTCATACTAATTAGTAGATATAATTTTCAAGGCAGTGGTAGATGGGTTCAAACCGCATTATATGAGCTAAGTAGTTGGCCTGCTAATGTAATTGCCTAATTAGTAAAACAATGGATAGTTTGTTAGTGAATGAAGAGGCTATGAACTGAAATGAAAGTTTGAAAGTTAAAGCTAGTTTTACTTGTCCAAAGGAAGTTTATAAATATAAATATTTTGATTGTTAAAAGTGTCAAAATGGTAGGTTTAATGTATATACAGGTCATATGTGGCACAATAATTAGCTTGTTTGCTTCATTGGCTTGAAGAAACGTGTGAGTGGTCAGTAGTATGCAGGGTTTCGCAGGTTGGTACTGAGATATACCGGATTTCTGGTCATTGAGTTCATAGTAAGTAATCAAAATGATAATAACTAAGTTAATGTCAGAGTTTCTCAGTAGACAAATTTCCAAGGTGCCAATCAACCTACCGTGAATGTTTTTGAATCGAGGGGAAACCGGAGAACCCGGAGAAAAAAACCCTGAGGTACGGGGCGAACATGTAAACTCCACACACACATGGCGGAGGCTGGAATCGAACCCCCAACCATGAAGGTGTGAGGTGAACATGCTAACCACTAAGCCATCGTGCCCCCCCTGACCTGTCAATCAATATGCTCAAATATTTAATCACACATTAATTGCACCTTTTCAATGTGCCATAAATTAATACTTTTCGTGGAATTATAAGGAAGCGTAAGTGAATGCATGTTGCTGGTGTTTTAGTTTTTTTGTTAATAAAACACATCTATCACATCTATCTCCTCTGTTATATTCCATCCTAATATTAAAGGCAGTAAGCACAGCTGAGGAAAGGTTACTGCTGAAATTATCTGGGATCGACACAGACCGAATTTTCTTTATTCGTTAGTAATGCCTGCTGTGTTAATTGTGCATTAATAAAATTAGTACCCTTAAAGTGTTATTAACGCAGTAACTTTGACAAGTCTAATATATATATATATATATATATATATATATATATATATATATATATATATATATATATATATATATATATATATATATATATATATATATCATTCGATATATATATATATATATATATATATAATATATATATATATATATATATAGGATTATGGGTTTGAGGAAAATCCATGGATATATATAAAGCACTTGCATTAAGCATGCAAATTAATTAGTAATACTGTGTGTTCCAGTGGAAAGACAGGCGGTGTTTGAGGACTCTGAAACGTTGTACCAGTTCACCTTCGAGGAGTGTGAAGCCCAAAGCTGTGAATTTAGAAATCAGATCCAGTGGCAAAACGGAGTGAATCTTCTATTAAGCATGGCACCTCATACACAGGCCCCTGTGTCCACACCTAAACGGTAAGTGCAAAGTATGCTCAATATTCAGAATTTTTACTTATAGTTATAATTATATTTCACTACAGAGGAATAGGAAGATATTTAACTTCTTGGTTTAAGTAAAATGTGTAAGAGAGATTACAATATTGCAGCATTGGTGTTAGGCCACAGGATAGGAAGGTATTAAAACAGAGAAAAGGTGTTGAAGGTGATGAGTTTGGGGTACAAGTGGTCAAGAGTGCGAAGAAATTGAGTGTGTGCTAGAAGTGAAGAAAAGAGTGCAGGAAGGGTGGAGTGGGTAGAGAAGAGTGGCAGGAGGGATTTGTGATAGAAGGATATCTGTAAGAGTGAAAGTTTACAGGACTGTGGTGAGCGATGCGATGGCATACTGTTTAGAGACAGTGGTGTTGTCTAAAGGCAGTAGGTGATGCTGGAGGTTTTTATTAGAGGCACAGCGCATGTAGGCCATTTTGGAGAGGAGAAGAGGGAGGCTAGATTGATATGTTCCGGAAATGCTGAAGGTGTGTGTCCTTAAGAAATGCTGAGGACACACACATAGTGTGTGGCTTGAAAGTTTGTGAACCCCTTCAGCTGTTCAGACTTTTTTATTTTATCATCGCCTGCTTTTTATAAATTAAATGTCAGATGCATGTTGATCAGTCACATGTCACATGTGTTTGTTTTTAGAGGGAGTTTTGTGAGTAGCCCAGAAGAACTACATGAATTAAATTGTATTACTGCATGTGCAGCAGTAAGTGAAGCCTGAGTTGCATTGCTAAAGTGAAGTGGGTAACAGATTCAGGTGATAGACATCCTTAGGAAAGTGGTTGGGCAACACTTATTAATAGACATGAATCCACCCAAACCACTGTAGTGGCAAGGAGTCAGCCAATGCCATAAGAAAAGGAGTTATCAAATGACAACAGGAAGAATGATGGTGACTGCCTATAAGTCCAACTCCAGACACATCTACAAAAATGGATGGCATTCAAAATGATGCCCATCAAAACTATCATCACGAAGCACCAGAAAAGTAATAAATGAGCTAAAAACCAACCCACATATCAACCCTAGAGAGAGCACCTACAATCAGACATAACATGACATGAAAGGGATGCTAGAAAGAAACTTCTGCTCTCAAAAAAGAACAAAAAGCAATTGTAAAAATCAGAGGGCTTTTGGAAGTCCATTCTTTGGACTGTATTTCAGGAAAGGACCCTCATCAGTGAAGCATGGTGGTGGAAATGCGAAGGTCTGGGGCTGCTTTTTGGCCTCCTGACCAGGGAGACTCTTTATTATTCAGGGAAAACGGAATTCTCAGTCCTATCAACAGATTATTGAAGAGAATCTCCTGCCATCAGAGAGCTTAAACTGGGGCCAAAATGGGTGATGCAACAAGTCAATGACCCAAAAGCACTTAAGCAGGATTTGCAAATCCACCAGGGAGCACCAGAGAATGGCTTCAAAGAAAGAAGTTTCTCACACATTATTTTGGACTAGTCAGAGTTCAGATCTCAATCCCATTGAAATGTTGTGGATAGACTTGATGCCAGATATCCCAGATAACTGGCTGAGTTCTGCAAGGAGACGTGGGCATAAAATCCTCAAAGACAGATGTACGAGACTGCTCACTGGTTACAGAACACGTTTGATTGAAGTAATGGCTGTAAAAGAAGGTGCCACATGTTACTACATAAAAGGCTTCACTAGATTTTTGGCTACTCGCAAATTTCCCTCTAAACAAACAATTGATAAACATACATTCATTCATTCATTCATCTTCTACCGCTATTCTATCTATATCCGATCTTCCCTCGGGTCACGGGGAGCCTGTGCCTATCTCAGGCGTCTATGGGCATTAAGGCAGGATACACCCTGGATGGAATGCCAACCCCATCGCAGAGCACACACACACACACACACACACACACACACACACACACACAATCGCAATCACACACTAGGGACAATTTTCCAAGGTGCCAATCAACCTACCATGCATGTTTTTGGACTGGGAGGAAATCGGCATACATTTGACATTTAATTTATAAGATCTCAAGGGGTTCACTTTCAAGCAGCACTGTATATGCATGTATATGTATTTGCACTCATTCAATTTGTGTGCTACTTAAAGCCTTTTTTAATTCTTTTTTTAAACATACAGTTTGTGTTGAAATTTCCTATAAAAATTCCCAAGACTTTTATACTGAATGATTGGTGTCCATGCTCATCCTCCTATTAAACAGATGCAGTGCCACTAGATGGTATCTTATATAATAAATAATGTTTAATTACCTCTATAATTATTTTAGTTTGAGGTTGTGGTGTTATTATTCAGGTTGTTCTTCCTCACCAAACAATATGGCAATGAAGCAGTACTGCTTTGTGTATATCTGATTGTTATATTATATTTACACAATTAAGACATAAGCAGCACTGTATGGCTTTGAGCATGCAGCTTTGTGTATGGCTTTGTGCTCTGAATTGTCACATTTATTTACATGAAGTATAAAAAAAATAGTGTCCCTACAAAATATGTAAACACATCAACACTTTTGCAACTCATTTGCAGTTACACCACTCACCAGCAGGTGTCTAAAAGTTCTAGTTTAGTTGTAATCCTGATTTTTTTTTTGCAGTTTATTCCCTCAGTGTTTCTCTTCTACTCTTTCATTGTGCATAGTGGCTTTTCACAGAAAGCTTTCCTGTTGTTAAAAAGATACTGGTATGAATAAAGCCCTTTGTGTATTTATAGATATGCAGATTATTACTTGTAGCGGCACATTTGAATGCATCTCTTTCTAACCCACTCTATATGTATAGGATTTCACCTTATACTAGCATACACTAAAATAGTCTCTGAATAATTTTGTTTTTATTTACTAGGATATCAATATATCTCTGATATATTAGAGACTGGTATTTAGAAGCATGGACAGACCTGCATAATTTGACCTAAATGGACATTTTAAGTATGTGCGTGCTGTGGCTCTGTCTAGACCGTTCAAAGCTAAATCCCAAAATGGCTAGAAATATTTAGAGCACTAAACAAATCCAGATAATGGCATTGCAGTATATTCCCAAAGCGAATAGGAAGACACACAGATGTTGGCATTTTTGGGTTCTCTAGCTATAATGCTGTTTCATAGTACCTTATATTTAAATACTAAAAAGCATGGGGTCTTTTTTTTAAGTGTGTGTGTGTGTGTGTTTCTGCTTCTGCAGGTGTGATGGAGAACATGAGAGAAGTTCCCTTGCTTGTAGCCCAGTGGATGTTGTCCAAGTAAGAGCGCTGGAGCGCCTCACATCTAAGGTGAGGATAAAAACACAACTCCTAATACTTAAATCAGAACTACATTTATTCAGGGCTCCTGGCACTACACACAAACTACTGCAGTTTATCATAGTCGTTTTATTTAACAGGACACTGTTCATAAACACTGCTCATACAGTAATGATTACTATCTGACTGAAACTGTTTGTGTGCAGTGTAGTACAGTATATGCTTGTTCCTTCTTGAGGGTCTCCATGTTTGTCCATGAGCCGCATGTACTTGTACATCCTGTGCACTGATTGTACTTTATGGATGAAATGCTGCGCACACTTTCTGTCCAGACATTAAGCTAATGAGGTGGGGTCGTATGCTTTAAATCACCTCGGCAACCGGTACAGACAAGCTTGCTTGTCCATGTATATAGCGCGGTCTTTGGCTTTTAGAATTTTCATCATAACATGATTAAAGGCTGCTGCTTTTTTCAAACAATAGAAGCATTGTTTAGCTCATTGTGCAAGATGATGGTGGGAGATGTTATTTACAGTGCATACATATAGAGAAAAATACAAAGAGGAAATAACCATGTGTAGCATGTGACTTGGAATACAGAGATCTGCAGTGCGAAACATCTTCATAAATCTTTACACATATGCATTAGTCTAATTTTAATAGCCGCTGTCTTTCCTTTTTCTGTGGCAGCATTCATTATTTAAAGAGAAACAGTGGATATTTGTATTATCAGCATGTCCTCGATTTCCCATAGGTGTGACAGAGTGTCTGTGAATGCTGCTCTGCAATGGAAAGCTTTCCAATTTTCTTGTGCTTTAGCTTTTAAAAAGACAAGATGATGAGCAAGTTATTAAGTATGTTTTTGAAGTAGATTTCAAATGAATTCTCAAATAAACCAAGCAACCCGCTGCTGAAACAGTTATAATGTGCCAACTGGTTCATTGGTGTCTGGCTCCATGGGAACAAATGTAGTTATTGCACACAAATGTAGTTATCATGGGCCACTAATCACGAGTCTCGTTATTTTCCATTACACGTCTGGATTCACACCTCAGCATCTTAAAACTAAAGTGAGCTCATTGTTGTAAAGAAGTATTGTTTCCTCATTGGGTATATATTAAATATTAACATAGTGAACATAAACAGCCCTGGAGATTGTTTTACCAAACAAATTGTTTATTTGTGTCCATTTTGCCTCGACCTAGCCTAGATAGGACGTGTTTTAACTTGATTCCTTGATATTTAGCTTGACTCCGGGAAAAGTCATATTTATCTGAAGGACCACAGGTTCACCAGATTTCAAATTCAATTCAAATGCAAATTTTATTTATTTATTTATTATTTTATTTTATTGTTATTTTTAAAAATTTATATAGTACGACATGCAGTGAAATGCTTTTTTTTTTACGATCGTCCAGCATGTAAACAGAAAGGGAAAAAAAAGAAGAGTGCCGACATTATAAATAGATGTAAATAAAAAAAGATAAAGTAGAATATAAAATAGAATAAAAATGACATCTTTATAAAAAATATAAAAAATAGTGTAAAGTGACCAGTGTAGATTTGTAGACATGTAGATTTAACAGTAAATCAGATCCAGTATCTCTAGTGATACCCCAATGACAAGCAGTAATGCACTTTTCTTGTGGTGTGTGTGTGTGTGTGTGTGTGTGTGTGTGTGTGTGTGTGTGTGTGTGTGTGTGTGTGTGTGTGTGTGTGTGTGTGTACAGTTTCTAAATTCAAATATGAGGAAAAATTTTGTAATTAAAATTTTAATCAATATGCATCTTAAACTTACCCTTAAGTCTAGCTTGACAGATTGGCTGTACAGATATCACTGACACTTCACATGAGAATAGACAGAACGAAACAGCAGAAACTTTTTGAAGGACATGTTTATCTTCAGGGCGTCTCAGTGGCACAGCAGGTAGTATTCCTACCTCACAGCTCCAAGGTCTGATCTAGTGTGTTAATATGTGGGCAGAATATTCTCTGCGATGGATTGGCATCCCATCTGGTGCGAATTCTCCTGTCTTGTATTCCACTCTTATTGGACAGGCTTCCAGATTCACCCTGGTCAGGATCAACGTGATTATTGAAGATAAATGCATATTCTCCTCTAGTACTGATAAGTCCATGTTCCTTTTTGAGTAATCCTTCTGTTAAATCGGAAACAGTACATGCTGGGCGGGAACACGGGATAAAAAAACTACCAGTCCATCACAGAGCATTGTGCACATTAATCTGGTGTGCTCATTCATACCTATATGGTAACCGGTTCAACTACTAAAATGTTTCTGGGTGTTGGAAAGAACCTAACCTGGAAAACCAAAAGGAAAACCCACAGAGACGGTGCCTAACAGGAATCTTCATTCTGACAGTAACACAGAAAATATTTTTCCCCAAACATTTAATAGATATCATATTAGTCGGTAGTCACTATTATTATATTGTTTTTTTTAAGCATTGGATTCAACCTAATGTATGGATTGAAGCAGATCTTGGATGTCAGTTGAACTATTAAGAAATGGTGACATCACCTAACCTCTGCCCTACAGTTGCCTTAAGTGTTAATATCCACTCCTTTGTCACAGTTAGTATGTAATGTATGTGCCTAAATCTAACACATGCAAAGCAGACATTCTCTCAGTTAGGAGCGTGCCCTGCAAGACTCCATCTCTGATTTATAAACCGTTAAAAGCTTATGGAGCTGTCCGTATCATGTAGATAATCACTTTCTACTGTCTGGCCAATATACAATGTTCAGAACTGTTATTCCCTAACTGCTGACACTGTAATGAATCTGCTCCAGCAGTCTGGCTGTTCTTTGCAGCGTGGTCTCTAAGATTGCTTGGGGTGAATAATGTCAGACATGAGCTGTAATGCTGCTGGAGGCTCCTCGGCTAAATGTTTCAATTTAACAGGTGCAGAATGAACTGACAGCAGCACTGGCCCGAAAAGGAAAGTGCAAATCAGGTAAGGCATCTATACAATTTTATTTAAAATGTAAGATCTATGAATTTTAAATGAAAACTGTTATTTAGACAAAATAAACAGTTGTGAACATGTGCTTATGTTCTTGTAGTCTATTGTGTGTGTGTGTGTGTGTGTGTGTGTGTGTGTGTGTGTGTGTGTGTGTGTGTGTGTGTGTGTGTGTATGTATGTATGTATGTATGTATGTATGTATGTATGTATGTATGTATGTATGTATATATGTATATATATATATATATATATATATATATATATACATATATACATACATACATACATACATACGTGTGTGTATGTATAGTATATATATATATATATATATATATATATATATATATATATATATATATATACACATACAGATATATATATATATATATATATATATCTATATATATATATATATATATATATATATATATATATATATATATATATATATACACATACACACACACACACACACACACACACACACACACAACAAACAGTGTTGGGAAGGTTACTTTGGAATTGTAATATATTACAGATTACAAATTACTCTATTCAAAATGTAATAAGCAGTGTAACTTTTTGATTACTTTTATTAGTCCACTAAGTGGCACTTGATGATAATAACATTCTGAGACAAAAATTTTCACAATTTTTTTTTCAGTTACTGTAACAAATTTGTGTTATTTTGTAGTTTATTTTGTAGTTCACTTACATAGCGCCATTACATGTAACTAGTTACTGCCCAACACTATATATGTGTGTGTTTGTGTGTGTATGTATGTATGTATGTATCTATTTATTTATTTATTTATTTATACAGTGATTGAGGACACTCTCCCAGAACACACTGTTGAACTCCAACCCACAGAGCAAAAGGTACACATACAAATCATGCTATTAGTATGACGATAAATGTGTGTTTTGCTTCCCCTTCTCTTTATAGTAAAAGTATTGATGTTGATGGATCTTGGTTTGAAAAAACATTACCACTATACAATGTTGCAGTTTATGCAGAGGTCAATAAACTTCCATAATTATTTTATTGTAAATACACCTGGTAAAACTTGTCCAAAAACATTTTCTCACCCAGATTTTTTATATTGAGTATTCTGAGGCATCAACCTCTGATTTACATTCGTTTTAGAAATCCAGCATAAAAAAATCAGTCTAGTATGTCCGAGTTTACGGCTGATCAGGTACCAAATGTAGTTTATAGTAATATGTATAGTTTATTATAGTGTTTAATAAATGTGTCTAGAAATAAATGTATGCGCTTTGAACCAGTGTTGTTGAGCTCATCAGAAATAAAATTACCTTCTTTATCTTGTACACACCTGGTGAACCTTTCAAGTATTTCCCTTTAGCCACTTGATATTGTTCATTGTTGTCTATATTCAGTGTTTTAGACAAAGTGTCCAGGAATGTGAAGTGTTCCAGTTATGTTCAACAAGTCTATCCAGTAGGAGGTTAAACTCCTTTATATAGGCTGAAGTGACTGTATTCCTTTTCTTGTGTGGCTAACTCAAATTCCTTTGTGTTTCCATCATACTAAAAGATGAGGTCATAAGTGTTACATCCTGGATGCTTACTGGGCATATGCGTATGTATGGGTGGGGGAATTTGTGCAGGTGTCTATGCTAATGGGACAGCACTGTTTAAGGGAGAATTACTGTAATAACTTCACCATCCACACAGTTCATTAACAGTTGCAGTTCTTTTATTGAGACGTATACTATTTGACCGTAAGCAAGCCAAGGACCCATGTAACACCACCTATCATCTTTGATTAATAAATAATGCGTTGTGTGTTCCTCTGAAAGCATGTGCAAACTTTATACTTAGCAAATATTTAAATGATTCTGTAAGACATAAAAAATATTATATTGTGTATTCTTCTACACTCAGCTTTTTACAAACGCATATCCTCCTGGAGTCAATGCTGGTCAGTCTCCCAATTTCAGGACATTGTGAAACTTCCTATTCACGACTGGAGCCACTGGCAGATGTTTCCTGGCCACCCCCACTCTTGTATTTTGAATGAGAGTGAGAGGGAGACTAAAGGAAATAGAAATGCAGGTTCTCTCTCATGGAACATCTAGAGAGAGCGTCTCCTATAGCTGTATAAGATGAAGCATGTGACTCCCTGCATTAGATTATAGCAACCAGAGCTCTCTGTCTCATCTGAAAAAATAGGAAGCTGTTTACTGGATCGATACGCTCTGTGTGTTGAACCTCAATGGCATGGGACTGTGGTCTGAGATATGTGTTCTTTGTATCTCCTGCAATCCAACAGGGCCAGGCGGCTGGATTACGCAACAGAGAGGACATGGGTCACATGGAGATGGTCCAGAGACTAGCCAAGGATGGGTGCAGGCTCCTCCACAGCCCACTGAAACCCACTGAACGACCAGCAGAGGTGAGTGAGTGTTTGTGTATAATACACACATTTTACAGATGCATTCTGACATCAACATCTGCTGTGAAGGGAGTTTAATGCTTAATAGTACTTACTGTCTAAAATGAGAAGTATGTACTAATGACTTTCTTGCTTGCATCCTGAAATGTGTATATGGTCAAATAGACATGCAGTTTCATTATATTGAGTTCAAAAACATTCATTCTTATTTAAGATATAACTATTAAATTTTTTTTTACAATATTGTTTTATAAGGATTTGGACAATTTCATTTCCTTATTGCTAGTAGTTTGATAGTTTTAACAATGACAGGAAAGTCTGACCTAACTGCGACAAAGACTGGATCAAACAAGTCTACCTACCAATATCCCCAGGCATCAAATAGTTGTTTGTTCACCCTGGCTGTAGCAATAAATACTTGCTACAATACATGTAAAATGTCATATTGTGCATATGTGCATGCTTTGCTTTGATATTAGTATTTATATTAATTTGTATGGAATGAGGGGGCACGTTGGCTTAGTGGTTAGCACATTCACCTCACACCTACAGGGTTGGCGGTTTGATTCCCGCCTCAGGGTTTTTTTCTCTGTGTTCTCCGGTTTCCCCCAGTCCTCCTGGTAGTTTGATTGGCACCTTGGAAAATTGTGCCTAGTGTGTGAATGAGTGTGTGTGTGCGCCCCTTGATGGGTTGACATTCCATATAGGATGTGTTATCCTATATAGAGAGAGAAGAGAGAGAAACCTCGAGATAGACCCGAGAGAGAGAAGTTGGATAAAGCGGTATAAGATACATACAATAGATACCATACATACAATGAATGAATGAATGTATGTAATTTATATCTATGTATATCTGTATGCTGGGGTGAATGGGTGTGGATTCAGACATGGACATAGACTATGGACATACTATGGATATATGAATAAAGTTTTTTTTTTTTTTTTTTTTTTTTTTTTTTAAGAGTATTTTTTTTCTTTCTATTCTAGAGTGTATAAAAAAAAGTCTGCTGAATCAGATGTTATTCAAATGTGTTGTCTCTGGTTGAAACATGACAGTGCACTGGTGTTGATAGCCAAGTACATAGACATTTGGATGCAGTCCGCTCTTTTGATTTAGACTCCTAAATTTGAAAAGTACATACCATTCATATTTAATGGAGTCCTGGGATATCTCTGCTTTTACTCACACATCAATAGCTAACATGGCTATAAAGTCTAGGATTAAACAAACACCGAGGTTTACTCTTCTGCACAGAAGGTCGACTTGTGTGTGCTTCTCAGTTCTCACTCCACACTGGCACGCAGCAAATACTTCATTCCGTATAGGCACAGAAGATATTTTAGTTCTGAGAGGTGTTAAGTATTATTTAACATCATTGTACTGTATTGATTGCAACCTTTACTCCATTTATTGAATGGTAATGAAAGAAGATGATTTGTCACATATATATTACAGCACAGTAAAATTATTTCTTCTCATATCCCAGTTTTTTATTATTGTTTATTTTGGTGTAGCAGGTTAAACAACGGTACATTTTATTACATTTAACAGCTGTCATCACATTGCTCTCTGCCCATCAATTATTTATTTATTTATTTTTAGAAATAATGCAAACCAAATTGTAAACAAAATGCAATCAAATTCAATTATTATTAATGACATTAATGATTTGTATAGTCCGGGGTAGTTCGAGTATAAACCTAATACTAAAGTTCTATGAGGGATCATTTTTTTCTATCCATAAAAAAAAATAAATAAAAACGCTAATCGGTAGAAATAAAAGCTTCTTTCATTTTGCGATCATTAGAAATGATATATTTGATGTAATATGGCACTATTAAATGCACTAAATGAGTTTTAGTTTTCACAGGTATACAATTTCAACACTAAAATGCAGTCTTTTCTAAAATGAACAACAAATTATGTGCTCGTTTTAAGAGACCTGTCTTATTTTTTCTCTCTTATTTTTAGTATTGCTCTTTAACAAAGAAAAAGTGCTTTTTATCCAATAGTAAGATGGAATAATCGTTCGCATACTGGATGACTTTGATGCTAGTCTTTAATATTAAATTATTCACCATTCATATACCCATGGTCTATAGTCTATACAGTAATTTATTTTTTGTTGGCATTGACCTTCCCTACATTGTATTGCTATTTATACATCTCTGTTCAACTACGTATAGAACAAATAAAGTCTTGACTAAAATAATCGATAGCAACAGCACTTCTGTAAGAGAAAAAGAAAGAACCATGCTTTATATCAGTTACATTTACCTTTCCAGCACAGTGTAATTCTTTCTTTGCATATCGTAGCGATATCAAAGTGCAGGGTTAGCCATGTTACAGTTGAACATCATTAAAGGCCTTGCTCGAGGGCTCCAAAAACTCCTGAACCCCTGACCTTCTGATCAGTAATCCACTGAGCTTCCACCTCCCCAATAGACATGGTAGTGTTACTGTGCTAAGTGTAAATTTTAATGCCTTTACTGTTGATTACAGTGTGGAAGCCAAGGTTATCTTAGCTACTACATAACATAGTTCAGATAGTTTTACATGTTTCTTCCTTTTAAGACAGCAGAAAGCAGACGATATAAATCAGTCTAATCCAAACTGACGGCCGACAAAAAAAATAGCGCTGTAGGCCATAACAAATCAAACTAGTCATAGTTATGCAATAAGGTATCAATCTTCAGCGCATTCTTCCGTGCAGTCAGGGTGTGCATGACCCCGTCTTTCCATCTGACAGCTTTAATGATGAAGCACAATAAGACCTATGAAGTGGTAAGTGCTTCCCAAGAGGCACAGTACAGAGATGACCCCTGTGGTCATTTCTATTGATCTTGTTTAGTTCCGGTGAGTTCTAAAGTTTAGGCATGTATCCTGAAAAACAAATAAAAAAAAATACTACTACAAAAAGAATAACATAAGTGATATTCTTTCACAATGTATAATTTTAGTGTAATTCTTTTTGAAAATAATCACTTTTAAAGTATTTTACTGTTAAAAATATTACAAATATCTAGCAAATGGCAATTAAAATGAATTATAACTTAATGAATTAATTCATTCATTAATTCATTCTAAAGATCTAAAGTCCCTCTCTTTCACAAATTGGTAACTCCCAACTATTGCTTCACACTTTGTGGTACGGACTGGAACACCACTAAGAATAGATTTGAAAAGGTAGAGAAGCGCCGCCCAGCAGACTATTCTGGACTGCTGGGAAAAAAGAAAAGAAAAAGTGCTGAGACCAAGAGAGAGATATGATACTATTATAATCGAGCTTGTGGAATGTGGTGAGATTCAGAGGACATTTTTCTACTGTATATAATGTTAGCTGCAAATATATTCATATAACAAAGCTGATTTAATACAATGTATAAAAAAAATGTCATAAGCACACCCATAATTCAAGCCCACAATATTCAGCCCCTATTTATGCCTTTGGCTCCATCCCCATGTTTGGCGAGGTGTGTAGAAAAGCGTGTCTTCAGAACCATTGCATGTCGAATTTGGAAGCTTGTGTTTATGGAAGAGAACATTTTCTCATCGTGTGTTCGACTGCATCAGCAGTTTGACAAGTTGCTGGTTGGCTGGTTTCACCTTTCGTGGTGGTGCCGCCATACTCCTGAAACCAATTCCGCAATTTCTACTTTGTTCATGAGTACATTGGAGACAACTGTCTGTCATCTATTCAACATTTTTCCAAAATTCCAAAATGTGCGAAGCTGTGGGCTTGTCCCAGATTGTGTTCTTTAATTGTGTTAGTTTTCTGAGTAAAATCTAGGCTGATCACAGTGACTTTAGACATCAGTGTTTCTCTCTGACAGCTCTAATGGAGTGTGTTTGGTGGGGAGAAGCTGATTGCTCCAATAACAGCCACTTTAATGGGTTAGTTGCAGCTGCAAAATTTGCTGTTGATGGAGTAGAAGCGAGTACTTCTCATCAATACAGTGTGTGTGTGTGTGTGTGTGTGTGTGTGTGTGTGTGTGTGTGTGTGTGTGTGTGTGTGTGTGTGTGTGTGTGTGTGTGTGTGTGTGTGTGTGTATGAGGACCGGTGTGATTAAGGTCTTCACTGCAATTGGCAATTAGGGCAGAAAAGTGCACGCTCTTCCAGCCTGTCTGTGTCTGCTTATTTGTACATGCTTACACACACACACACACACACACACACACACAAAAACACAAACACAAAAACACACACTGACTGAAGGGCATCTATGGTTCATGAGCAGAAAGCATGAAACAAGAACACATTCAAATGTAAATACATATAAACACAAACACACACACACAGGTGCATCAATGACTGTCAGCTTTAATAATGGGCCTGATCCTTTCATTAAGTAAGGAATAAACGCTTCTTTGCCACCATCATTATTACATTTACACCCACATCTGAATAAGTTTAAGTCTAGTGCTGTAGTACAACAAACCAACTCTCCACCACACAGGTTAAGGTTTCGATATAAACAGTCCTCTCCCTGCTATATAAACATCCTCAACCACACAGGACACGGCCAGGAGCCGAATGTATTACTGCAGTTGCCCCCGAGGCACAGCGCACATATAACCACCTCCGCGCAATCTCTTTAGCTTAAAGCAAAGCGGAGGAAAAATCCCCTTAAGTAAATCCTCCCGTATTCACCTGGGCCTTTTTTTCGCTGGATATCTTCAATATGTACCTAAATACACTATTAGGTGAGGATTAACGATCAAGTAAGAATTGGGCACATACTGTATGTGTGTGTGTGTGTGTGTGTGTGTGTGTGTGTGTGTGTGTGTGTGTGTGTGTGTGTGTGTGATGGATTACACGAGTGTGAAAGATTGATTCCACCCAAGTGGTGAGGTGGCAGAGTTATAGCATGACCTCCTGATTCCTTTGTTCCATAGGCACCGCCTCTGATAATGTAAAATTACACACACACACACAAATGCACACACACATGCACGCAACTCGGAAAACTACACAATGCATGACGCTACAAACTGCATGAATAATTTGTCACCTTTGCTAATGTACTCCTTATTAAAATATTCATAAATATGTATGAAGTCTAAATTGTTTTGGTGGATGATGAAATAAAAGCCTATTGGATGTGGGCGGTGTAATTTGGGGATTCAGGAGAGCGTCCGTATTGATGGAAATCTGAAGGAAATGGGAATCTCCTTGGTGATACACTCCACCTCTATCTCTCTCCCTCCCTCCCTGGTCTCTTTCTCTCTCTCTTTTTGTCTCTCCCGCTCACACACACTCTCTCTCTCTCTCTCTCCTCAGCCCCTCGGTGACGCAGCAGTCCGTGTGTGTGTGAGAGAAAGGAGCCGGGAGATGCTGCTGCTTCAGAGGACTACGTCAGAGCCAGCACCCTCCTCATCCTCCCCCTCCTCTCTTGCCAGGAGGTGAGCTGCACGATCGCACACATACAGACACACACACACGGGTGTGCATACGGGCTCGCAAGTCCACGCTCTTTTTCTCTCGCAACCTCTCCCTTTTTCTTCCTCTCATCTTCCCTCCCATCACTCTTTTAGCCCTTTCCCTCCCCTTTCTTTCATTCTTTCTTTCTCTCTCTCCCTCTCTTTTCATTCGAACACCCATTCAGTTAGAATGCGCTGCTTTTTTATTGGCGCTCTCATACCAAGCTCTGTACACTGAAGTTGAACTCAACGGGACACTCCCCGAGAGTCTGCCGAGTCGATGTGGTAGGTAAGAACCTGCACTAGCATGGGCAGCAAGCGTCTGCTGGAGGGCAGGGTGATGCTGGCGGCGCTGGTCGAGCAGGAGGAAGACGAGGAGGAGGAGGACGGCGGCGGCTCGGACAGCAGCAGCGGAGACCGGGTGACGATTCCCACCTTCGACGTGCCGTACTTCCGTTACATCGACGAGGACGGCACGGAGGATGAGGAGTGGTGCAGCAGTAGCCGCTCGCTGTCTTCCATCGAGGAAGAAGACTCGAGTGACTCGTCTCTGTCTCACAGGTACGCCAGCGTGCCCGCCACCCCCGAGAAGGTTCTGGAGCACCTGCTGAGCCACCTAACGCTGGACGAGGATGGCGCGAGCCCTCAGGCAAGGCAGACAGGTGGGCTCTCGCACATCACACGCTACCCCAGAGAGGCCAGATGGAACATTATGCTTAGCTTTAACTGCGCTCAGTTTACTTTTGTGCAGTTTACAAATGAGGAGTGTGCACGTGAAATGTCAACAGAGCACGGTTCCAAACTGCTTCGTGATTCTCAAACATATCTCTAGGCAGAATTGTGTCTCTCATGTACAGTTAAAAAAAACAATTGTTTACATGCTGCACTACTGAGGCTAGGTCTTGGCTTATTCTTTTCTTGCTGATTATTCACTATAAATGCATTAGCATTGGCGTCGCTTTTAAGGCAAATATGTCCTACACTGGCAGCTTCTGGGAGTTTAAAGGGTTAAAGAGAACATTAACAGGAATTCTTCTGTAAATGACAGTAATGACTAGACGTCTGTCTGAAAGGAGAGGCTGGCTTCTGCTGGAACGAGCTCTGTAATGCTGTATTCCACTTACATTTGTCATGAGATAACAATCCTCTTTAAAACATTTCCTGCACATGCTCCCTTTAGATACAAGTAATATCAAAAACAAAATGTTTTAATAAATATTTATTTATGTAACATAGTTTGATCATTTTTTTTCTTTTCTTTCATTTTTTTAGTATATTATTATTATTATCATCATTATTATTATTATTATTTTATCATTATGACTGCGTTAATGTTATTAATGTTATTTTTTCTTTTGTGATCTTACTCATTGAGCTCCACATAGCTTTCCTCCAGCAGAGATTAAGGAGCGAAAGTCATATTTGTCTCACATCTTTTGTTATTTTACGAGCACAGATTTTACGAAATTGTCTTTTCTAAAACTAAACATTACATATGTGAGAATCGTATTCTATTCTCGCATGCATTATTGGTAAACTAACATTACTAGTACATCAGCTTGACCATTATCACTTATTTACATTTTCTAATATGAACAGATAAGTTAATAAGCCATTGTTTTTATGTTGAATTTAGAAATAAATTATATGTACAAAATCTATTGATTGGAATATAATCGTTTGATCAGAGTATCTTTTTTATTATTTCTTTATTATTATTATTTCTTATTATTTCTTTATTTTTTTATTATTATTTCTAATAATCCAATGAACGTATACTTTCATTTGTCTATTTTGAGATACGGCGAGTTACAAATTATACTCCTGACACATGCATAGTGTTAATTAAACAGTTGTTTGTAACATCCTTTGTTTTTGTTCAGAAGCTGAAGTTGTTAATTGAGGTCAGTGGCCTGATTGTCGCGTGGTGTATTTGGGTGCGCACGTCCTTTGCTGTCTGCTCCATGTTAAGAGAGTTTGCCTTCAGGGCCTGCCAGGACAAGAATGTACTATATGGAAAGATGTTTGTGGACATCTTGCCATGAGATTCATATGTGCCTTTTGAGCGTCTAATTTTGTTGTGTAGATGTGTGTTTATTCGGTGACAAGGGCAGGAGTAAATTCAGGTATTGACGTAGGATGAGTAGGTCTGGGGTATAGTCCGACTTCCAATTCATTGGTGTTTAATAGGGCTGAGGTCAGATCTCTAGATTAGACCACTTATCTGCACCTCCTACCCATATAAAGCATATGTTCATGGAAATGGCTTTGTCAGGATCATTGTTAGACTGGAACAGGTTTGGGGCTCATGGGTTTTTTTGTTTTTGTCTTTGTTTTGTTTTCAGAAAAAACACATCGGTGGTGTCCCAATACTTTTGTCTCAATACAAAAATTATATAACATGATAACATGATGAAGCTGTGATGGATAAAAACATCATCAAAGAATCTGTTTTGTAATGCTCTGGAAACATTTCATAACAATAATACATGGAAAATCATCACTTTATGTTAGCGCTGTATTGTGTGTTTAAATATTGACCTGCTGGAGTTAATGAAAAAACGTGGCAAGACAGAAAGCAGAGTTTGTGCGCGGCCATGTGTGTCAGTTCTGCTGATCTCCTTGTTCTCTTGTGGCGATGTTTAATCTAACAGTATTGATCCTGAGCCTCTCTTGAGGAACCACAGGTTACCATGTAGTTTCAACTCTGTGGACATGGGCACAGGAGAACCGAGGAACACGTGTCCTGCGCGAATGCTTAATGCGAAGGTGTAAAGATTGCTGTCACTGTTGCTGGCACGGATATTGTTTGCTATCCTAAAATGCCTAAATTGGTTAGTCAGGAGCACTGACAGTTTTATGAGTAATAACATGCATATTAATGTATTTCTATAGTAGTGGCATACACAGGGATTTTTTTATGGTGGATGTTCTTATGCTGTTAAACACTGGTGTTTATTTCACACGTTTGTGAAGAGGCTTCAGTGTTAGTGCTTTGTAAACAGAAACATGACAAGCTGTGCTTTATTGTCTTGTTAACTGTAGGGGAGAGAGAAAAAGGCAGGTTACTGGATTATTGTTTATTGCTGTTGTGTAGGGATGGTCAGTTTCCTCCTGTTTTGCACAACATTAAATGTTGCTATAAACAGCTCAAACCCATAGCGATTTTAGTATCCCTCATTTGATGTGGTTTATGAGGAATAAGCTTTTTAAACATGGTGTAAATGTATTATGTTATAACATGCCATTACTTTCTGTTTCATTTAGAAAGAATCAGCTCCCTTTAGCTTATATGGGTGTGCTAGGCTCAGCATTAAGCAGTGTTAGCAACGCTAACACTCAGCAGTGTTAACCTGATTAAAGCTATTGATGGCTAATCACGGTTGTATACTCTCTCTCTCTCTCTCTCTCTCTCTCTTGCTCTCTCACTTTCTTTTCCAACAGATTGAGTCTGTTTGTCTGAAGCTTGCTCTGTTTAAGTGCTTTATGGCTGCAGATGATTCATCCTTGACTGCTCTTACAGGAACTATATCACTTTCACCTCTATGCTAAAATAACCACATGTTCAGATTAGCCAAATCCTATCACGTGTATTAGATGTGGTTGTGTATGGTATGGTGTGTGTGTGTTTGTGTGTACTGTATGCATGAGGTGGTGTGTATTAGATTAAATTCTACCACATCACCAGATAGATTTTTCCCCCCTTCTTCAATTATTTAGTCTTAGTGGTTCTAGACCAGGGGTCACCAACGTGGTGCCCGTGGGCACCAGGTAGCCCCCAAGGAGCACATGAGTAGCTCTCAGGCTTGCTATAAAAAGTGCACAACTCATCAGTGAGATGCGTCTATAATGTAAAATGTAGTTAATTCGTTGTTGATAGTCACTGTCAAGTGTATTTACATAGATAAATGAGTATCATAATAATAATAATAAAGGTAAATTGGTTAAATTTGTTATTTCAGAGGAGTATTTCAAACTGGTAGCCTAGCCTTTTCTATATGAGTTCCATGTAGTGTCTCAGTTACAAAAAAGGTTGGTGATCCCTGTTCTAGACTGTGTGTGGGAGAGTCTGAGGTAATTTATGAACTGATTCTTCAGCTCCCTAATAAGTTCTGAGTGTCGGATATTGAAGCTACAGGGAGACATGGTTGTTCAGTATTTGACTGAGGATTGTGGAGATTATATTGTACCATTATGATGTGCATAGGAATATTGTGCGCTTGCACAGGACTATTGATTTAACACCGCTGAGGATGTGCTTTTGAAAACTGTTCATCTCACATGCTGTCATTGTTTGTGCTTACAGGCAAACTGGATTGTGTTCAAAGGAATATGCTGGATAAAGGTGCATACTGTGGGCAAGGCTTGCGGGGATTGATTGGGGTGTAGTGAAGCGATTGGCCATCTTTATGAAGCGCGTCTTGCGATAATCACGGTCATGTAATGCCAGGGCCGGCATCACAACACAACAGCACAAAATAGTTAAAATGTTAAGAAATGCACAAAAAAAAATTGTCTTGTGCCTGCATATACACACTGCTCACTGTGATAGGGAATTGTTGGACATTAAAAATGTTATCTAGTTATAATTCAAACATATTCAGGCCACAGAGTTTTGTTTAATGTTCACATAAAATATGTGTGTGGACACCTGGACACCTGGACACCTGGACACCTGGACACCTGGACACCTGGACACCTGGACACATGGCCACATGGCCACATGGATAGATTAGATAGATTAGATTAGATATGGTGTGATTCCCCTTTGTCTTAAATCATAGTCATTGAGTGAGAGATGAGAGAACTCTGATTCCTAAAATATTTAAATTAGAATATTTTTTAGATTGCCCTCAATAGAACTGAAGCCTGAGGCTTTAGCAATAATATAACTCGGTGAAATCAGGCTTGTAAGTTAGAGCCTTACAACTGGAGATGTCGGTTCTTAATATGCTGTCTAAGCCTTGATGATTACTGACAAACTGAGCTATAGTGTTAAATACATCATTTATAATGAAGTACACAGAAGCTCTTATTCCACAAATGCATTCGAAAAAGACTTACTAATTTAAAGCAAAGAAAACTATGCATGGGATTCTGGAAGTGTTTTTAGGGAAAGCCTGAGGCTGGTGATCTGGATTTACAGACTCTATGAAAAGGAGTATTGGCTGTATTTTGTGCTGAGATGCTGCTACAACATATCTTTTATCCTCCTGTAATGAATTCAGTCACCATAGCAGCAGAGTTCAGGTTGGATGGCTGCTGCTCAAGGCCTGCTGAAGATAATTGCTGAGCAGCAGTCAATGAACAGCAGTAAGCCAGGTCCATATGGATAAGAGTGTAACGTAATGAAACGCTTAGGTCAGACTGGAGTCACTGATTACACACACATGCACAAGCACGTTATTTGCAGGGAAAATGGAGGTCATTTAAGTAAAATCCGAACGATTTGCAGTGTATTTGCATGTGTCACATGCATACAAACTCTGCACATTGTGACTCCACAGTATCTCCATCCCCTTGAGCTCTGACCTTCATCATCCCTCTTTCAGTCTCCTGTCCTTTTCAAATCCTGCTGTTTTTTTTTCTATTTCTAGATTGCTCGCTGTTGCTGTCTCAGAATTGTTGTATCCGTTTCTCCCAAATATGGCAGCACCAATACATTTATTTGTGCAACTTGTTTTTCAAACATTTGCTTACATTTAGTTGTGATCAGCACCAGTTTTATTTATTGATGTTAGTTGCTAAAATTCTGTTGGATTAGGGGAAAATGGCCAAATCAGATGAAAAAAATTTTCTTTCTCATAAAACACATGACGGTTACATTCATTCATTCATTCATCTTTTACCGCTATATCCGATCTTCCCGCGGGTCACAGGGAGCCTGTGCCTATCTCGGGCGTCTATGGGCATTAAGGCAGGATACACCCTGGATGGAATGCCAACCCATCACAGGACACACACACATTCACACAAAAAACCCTGAGGCACGGGGAGAACTTGCAAACTCCATACAGGAGACGGGAATCGAACCCGGACCCTGGCGGTGTGAGGCAAACGTGCTAACCACTAAGACATCGTGCCCCCACAGTTAAATTACAAATGTAAATATACTGGGTGTTTTCTTTTGACCAATATACATTCTGAGTCTGAGAATACATTATTCTGTTAATAAATAAAGCACAGAAGGCATCTTGATGAATAGACGGTTGATGAATACATCTGGCTAAATCTGTTAAGTTATATTAACCACTGTGCATACCCTATTATCAGACACACAATACAATCTGCTGTTTTTTTCCCTTTTGTCAGGAGAACTAAATTATGCAGAATTAATGCGCCATTTTTCCTATACACTGGACATGGCACGTGTGAGCATACTGTAATGACCTTCTGACTGATTCAAAGCAAATGCAACTCATTTTTATATCGTGTTTATGCCTAACATAAGGTTAATGTTAATGAAATATGAGCTCCCATATGTATCTGTCTGTGTGCGTCTTCTCAAGGGTAAAGTACCCAGTAACGATAGTTTTCCTCTTTTAGATATTAAGTAAGTAACAATTATTAAATGCTATTATTAATTAATAATAAAGCTACATCCTACATGTAGGTGTGAAAAAAATGCTGTAAATAAAGAATGCTTTCAAAAATATAAATGATTGTATTTTGCAAAATAGACAAAAATAAAACAATTTATATATATATATATATATATATATATATATATATATATATATATATATATATAAATAAAACGCAGATGAGTTAACTTTTACAAAACATGATGTGAGAGCAGTGAACATGTGAAATATTCCTGGTTATTCTGGATACTCATCTTCGTGTAATAACTTTGCCTTATAAGGGTTGTATGGAGTTCAAACTCCATGTACGTGCCAACTAAAAGGAAAAAGATATGCAATGCATGTACAAAAATAAAAAGCAGGCTGTCTGTGATGCATCAGAAGACTAAACATTACTTATCTGTTCTTGCAGTGCAACCGTGGTGTATTTTTTTTGTATCTTTGCAGTGATCATCAAGGGTGCTTGCAGAATATTTTTGTTAGAATCATGTCACTCATATTTGCATATGCATATATGAAAAACGTGTCACCATTTAACATATTTGTCAACAAAAACACATTTTAATGCATCGCCGTTACTGTTTTTGCCACTTTTTAAGAGCTTTTGAAAGGTTTCGCTGTGTTCCCCAGGGATCCTCTTAGACTCTTCGATTATTAAAAATTCATTATAATTCCACAGAAATGAGCACACTGGTGTAATGAGGCAGAGCCGGGCGAAGAACAGAGCGCATACAGTGATGTATGTCAAACGAAATGGCCTGTGCTGTGAATGTGGATCAGGATTGGACCCAAAAAAGGATTAGTCCAGATAAAAACATTAAATAAGACACGTCGGATGATTTTGGATATTATGGATAAAAAAGAGATTAGAATGTATTGTATATACGATCGAATTTGTGCAGACTAAAGACTAGGTACATGTGTTTATGTGTATAGGAGGGATAAACGTTTTCATTATTTTGGCTTTATTTCAGTGAGTGATATAAAAAGAGAGAAAAATTGCATTTGTCTGTACGATTCAGCACCACAGATGATGCAGCCAGTGTTTGTATGAGGGATTCAGTAGAGCTGAATGCAAACAGAAAGCTTGGGAAGTGAGTGTGAAATTAAAGTGGAATTTACACCACCAACAACATACCATACACACACATCAGCCAGCAAACACAGTGTGCCTAATAGGATTTTCAGCTTAAGGGAGAGCATGCTCTCAGTCACCTTCACTATAGAACCTCATGTTTGATTCTCTCTCTCTCTCTCTCTCTCTCTCTCTCTCTCTTTATCTCTCCCTCTCTCCTTAATATTTTTCTCTCGCTCTTATGTGTAATCAACCTAATTATAATAAAAGACTCTTATAATAGCGTTCATAATAAGCTGCAGTTTAATTGAAGTAGTACAGTAAATGTCGGTCTGCTTCAGATCATATTCTTTAAAACCTGTTCCCATCATATACTGTATTCCAGGGATTCCCTACAACTACATTAAATCATGGACAACACAATTTAATGGCTTGAGATAATAAAGTTGGATTAAATATTGCCGAACAGGGAGAAAGTGGATGAGCTCGCAAAATGCGCAACGACGGCATGCAACCAAAAGTCGACGACATGTACTAGTATATGCAATATACAAGAATAAAGGATTTATACTAATGGAAAGTCTTAAATGTTGGTGTAAATAAATACTATATGAGTATTTTTGCTCTTAGGTTTTGTTTTCTAAAACTGAGCATAAATTTAATGACTAGATAGAATGGATTGACAAAAAATATAGAAACTATTAGAAAGAGAAAAAGATTTGTGGCAATGTGTATGTTGATGATGATGATGATGATTATTATTATTATTTGTTTCCTCACACCAGGAGTCTACTGGACACCTTTTTTTTTCATTGTTTGCTAATTATTACAAATAAGACAATGAAATGATCATTTTCCTTTAAGCAGAAGATTTTATCAAAAATGAGAAAATAGTTATAATACATGTACAGTACATCTCTGCAGCAAGAGGGATTAGGATAATATTCTTTGTATGTTGGAAATGCTTTTGGCCTTTCATCATACTTTAATGATTTTATTAAGAAATAAAGTTGTGGCACAGGGACAACCTGTAGTACACAAATACACACAAACAAGCACACTAAATAAATAAATGCACACTGTATAATGTGCGTGTGGGTTTCGGGTTTAAACAAATATCTTGTCTGAGACTATACACAGTGTAAGCGCTGTGTAATGTGTGTAGTCATGTCAGTGTCAGCACATTAATCCTGCTCTCTTTAAGGTATTGAGTTTCTTGCAGGTTTCGTGGGGAAGGGAACTGAACACATACTGAACATGTGCCCCCTCGTGCCGTCTCGTCCTAATGGATCTGTACAGTGAGAAGTATTGATGGGTTGAAGGATAGATGGATGTGTGTGAGCATGCTAAAAATCCTGAGGAGCAAATTAAAAGCTGAGCAGGCTTGTGAGGAGTCATTACCCACGAGAGCTAGAAGTGACGGTTTGGTGGCAGTGACAGATCGGTGCACAGGACGGCCATATTAAAAGTGTTTTGAAATGTGAAATCCGCTCATTGGATACAAATCTGTACATGTGGTTTCCCCTTAAAAACATCTTCAAAAATGTTTTGGGATTTAAAAAAAGATTGGGAATCTTGTGGGACGTTAACCCCTATGTTGTGCCGTACAAACAACGATACACATCTGGAGTCATTGCAAGGACAAGTACAAACACTGCCACGTTTTCAGGCTTTCCATCTAAATCCCATTCGACTTTCCTGTATGTGTTTTGAGAATTCAGGGTTCAAAATCGACAGTTATGGGTTTTTTTTTTTTTTACTATATGCAATGCATTATCTATCCTTGAACACAAACGTCCTACATGGTTTACCACCCCGGTTTCATATCATTGCTTACCATCAGTTGATACCGACAAAAATATGTTTATCCAAACACCAAAACAGTCTTTACGCTGCACAGTTATCAGGCAAATGGCTTTAAAAAGTAATCTTTGAATTTGTTGCCCTGATCGGATTCTGTCCCTTAAACTTTCTCATTAGCATCTCCAGGCATGCATTCTTGATGGAGATAGAGACTTCTGGCTGTGCAAAACTAAAAAAAGACTCAACCCAACTCAAGGACACTGCTGAAGAATTGCTTCGTCCTTTCAGGCACAAAGCAGCCACACATGCAGACCAGTAGTGAATTATCTCTGTGTTGTTCTTGTATTAAAAAAAAAAGGTTTCAGTCTTATGTTGCTTGTGGTAGTTTGTATTGATAGAATGCCTTTAACAGATATTTGTCCTTGATATTTTTTCTGTCCGTTTTTTATTTTCAGCGAGTCTCGTCGGTGACTTTCTGCTGACGTACCCAGTGTTCATGTCGACCAACGACCTTTGCCAAGCACTTCTAGGACAATATCCTTTTATTATCTTAATAATAATAATAACAACAATAATAATAATCTTAATCCTATTATCCTATGTCACTTAAGGTCATGAGTATTTTAATATAAGCAGACTTGGTTAAACACTATTTGCATATCTAATTATGGTGCATTAGGGTTATTTATAATACAGTGTTAGGAAGGTTACTTTGGAAATGTAATAGTTTACAGAATTTAAAATGTACTTTATAAAAGTAAAGTAACATGATTACATTTGATTTCGTTTTGATTACTTTCATTTGTCCACTAGGTGGCACTTTTAAGTTACCACATATATTTTATATGTTAACATCTATTTATTAAACTGCGTGAGAATCAGATTGTTGACATGTTGGGGTGGTCGTCATTTTTCCAGCGGGTGTGTGGTACATGATTGGTACTTTTTTCGTCATGTAACTTCCTGCGCGTGCTCAGAGACTGAGAGTGCCACTGCCACTCTCTGTAGTAGATGTGAAATTATACTTTATTCTAGTACGGCAAAAAAGCGCATTTCCCAGGGGCGCAAAAATAACCCTGTCTCTCCACTTTAACATTTTCATATGTAACTATAATTCAGTTACACATTTATTCTCAGTAACTCTAGCGAATTACTAATATATATATATATATATATATATATATATATATATATATATATATATATATATATATATATATATATATATATATATATATATATAGTATATATATATATATATTCTAGTCTAGTCTAGTCTGTAGTAGCGGCCATTAAAACCGCACTCTTCTGGGTGGTGCGGTAACGCTGCATGCCCTCAGGCTCTCCCAAATCCTTGCATTTGTGTAAAAACACCTAGTAGCTTAGCCATGCCTTTCTGCTTTGATGCCTTAACCGCTCTGCTGCCCACTTATTGTTTGAAGCGCGGCAGGACGAAGGAAGAAGGGAAAGAGACTCTGCTGAGGAAGCGCAAAGTACTGCACCTGCTATCGCAGTGGATCGCACTCTGTCATGACACACTGCAGGAGGGCGAACACACCAAAGTCTTTATGAAGGTAGGCGCCATAAATGTGGTTAATCAGACAGCGTGGAAATGTCGCACATCCCGGGGGGGATCAGAATCGTCAATGCTAGACGATGTACTGGAGATGCAGCATGTTTGCCTAATGAGGTGAAACGATGTGCAAATGTAAATGTAGCTCCGGGTTTTTCAGTCTCATATTATATTGCCAAACGACTGTTACATTGCTAAACAAACTACACTACATTCTCATCGATTAAATAGAAGGGGCCTTTTTTTTTCCCCTAGATGCTGTACCGCTACGTTTTGGACGACCTTTATGAATACCCGACCCTGGAGAAAGAGGTGAAGGAGCTCCAGAAACTTCTCCGTATGCAACGCAGACAGTAGGTGCTCTCTAATCCTCTTCTCTGTGGGCAGCATAAATAATGGCTCCCATAAGCCTGGATTCTTTAATGGCATTTTAAAAAAGAAACAGGCTAAATTTGGATAGACGTGTTTTTAAGTACATGGCAAAGCGTGGAAACGCTGGAAATAGATTACTCTTCAGTTTTCATGAGGATTTGGAACAAGCGAGGCTATTCATGTAACAGACTCATTCATCTCTGAATGAATCAGGCTAAAATGTGAAGATTTCCATTTCGGAATTCTCTCTAGGTTTGTTGACTGGGAGATGAATATCAGAAGAACTTTTCAAGGATTCCATAATTGACAAACGGAAAAAAAAATTAGCTGTTCTTTTTTTTTTTTTTTTTTTTTTTAAATCAAGCATCTACAAAAAGTGTCCTCAATTAACCCCTTTGTGCATTTTTCCATGGCCTGCATGTGTTTTTACACCTTTTTTTAATTAGGTGCGCAGGTGCAGAGCAGCCACGTATGCTCATTCTCACCAATAATATTATTCTCTGTGCCTCTTATAATAATGGGATTTGTAGAAAAAGATGATGGTCTTTATTGTTATTATTATTATGATTATTATTTACTATCATGTTTCTAGTATTGAAAGTGCTTCTGTAGATGCTGATGATGTAATCTTTTCCTGGATTATTATCCAACACTCGTTTTGGCTGCACCAGTTTCTCTCCCACCCCTTTCCACCAACACACCACCAAATCAGCTGATGCTCAACCAATCGCTCTCAGAGCTCACAGGCTGTGTTCAGCGGCTCCACATGCTTTGTGCTTTAGATGTGAGGCAGCCATACTGCGCCCATTTCCTCCCGGTCTAGTCGGGCTTCGTGAGATTATTGACAGGAACCTTAAATGAAATTCATTTCTGTGGCAGTAATAAAAAAAGAACATGTATTTAATTTGGTGAGGGGGGCGGGGGCTCCTTCATTCACGTGATCATTGAATCTAGCAACTTGCCAGTTATGTATTAATTATACTGTATGTACTGATTATAGTGTCTTATTCCAAAGTTGAGAATAAAGTTGTTGAATGCTTGATTCTGATTGGTCAGAGAGTTGAAGGTTTATACCACTGAGCATGAAACAACACGCCTTTTTATTTAAAGCCGTACATTAAACGGATTTTATAAAAATGTGTTTGATTATGACGCTTCCTGAGAGCCGGTGAATGTGACGTATGTGAATAGAGAACTTTATAACTGTGAGAAAAGAGTGTTCATTGCTTCTGTAATGCAAGTTAACATTTATGTGTTTTATGGGCCGTAGCTATAAACAGATCAGATAACAATAAAAAAAAATGTTTAGGGCTGAGAGATTACATTCTGGATTGCTGTCGTGTAAAAGCAGTACATTAAATAAAGCAACAGGGCATTCAGATATTAAAACAATTGACTTTATTCACCCTACAGTATTTTCTGATTACTGTCCTGTAACAGCATCTCAGTTGTTCTAAACGGCGCCTCTTCAAACACTTCCATTTCGCTAAACCTACCATTTTAGATTTGACAAGATATAATTATGTGATAATGTGATGATAATGATAAAGCATAATAACATAAGGAAGCACAGAAAGAAGCCTGGTTGTGATTTTCAGTCAGTGATTAATGAAGAAAACTAAAAGATAAAGAACTGGGATGTAAACTCATGTTTTCTTTATATTTTGTCTCTTCTGCTGCAGCACAGTGGATGATTATTCCCCCCAGAGAAAGGTGAGTGATCCACGCTTACACCAGAGGTGGCAAAAGTACACACATCCTTCACCTGAATAGAAGTGTTGAGTGTTTTAAATTACTCCAGTAAAAGTTGAACTGACTACAGCTCTTTACTCCAGTTAAAATAAAGAAGTAAGGACATGTACTTAAGTAATACGTAGAACCTTGTTTTTTCTACATGTAATTTAATAAATACTTTTCAATTTTAAATTCTCCAATCGATAGGCATGGACAAATAGCTATGCTGTATGCAAATGTATGTATTATTTACGTAAAAATATGTTTGTAAATGTTTTAAAGTTATTATGGTGTTTTAAATTACATCATCAGGATACCAAAAGGAACCATTGTTTCCACACGGACGGTAAATGAGGTGAACTGTAACTGGTTTAACGTTCATACGGATTACATAACCAAAGAGCATTTGTTTTTGTGGGTTGATTTATTTGATCTTTCTTTTTAATATAGTTATTATGTCTCTGAGGGAACTCTGAGTGTAAAGCAGTTTAGAAATGGCAGAGAGCGCCCCCTGTCTGTTTTCCTTATTTTACACAGCACAGTGTTTTGATTTCATGAGGTAAACAAATAAAGGTATTACTCTGTACGATTAAAAAGACTCCACATTCTGAATTAGTCACGTGAAAAAGTTCTAAAGAGTCATTTAAGTTTCAGCGATATGAGGAGAAATGTCATAGAACACCCCGGTTGACCCCAAAGGGTTAAGTCCCAAATCGAGGTGGATTTTAGCTTGTCAGTAAATAGTTTTTTCCCCCATATTTATTTCTATTGTAAATAAAAAGAGCACTAATTTTAATAGTCGTTTTTAACAAAGCGAATTACAAATTTTGTGAACTAATGAATATATCGAGGCTGAACAATGATCATATGGAACACAAGCAATGAAAAAATTCTCTCTGTCTCATCCACGTTCAGACTTCTTGTTGCCTTCTGCTTTGTTCATTATTACTGTATCTTCGTATATATTTACCTGCGTGTGTGGTGTGATAACCAGCAACTGGTAGGTTGACAGAAATTATTTGATATAGTAATAGTTTCCTGACTATTATTATTAAAATTTCCGGAGTAAAAGTAAAAAAAAAATGTCCAAAAAATAATTAGTGAAGTAAAGTACTGATACCAGAAAAAAATCAGCAAGTACAGCATTCATCCTCAGTTACTTCTAGTCTTTAATTACAAACATTTACATTTAAAGTTGAATGTCTCTTCTTGTTTCTAATTGATTATGTTTACATTTTGGGTTTGAATATGAATAATTCTTGACCCATGGTTGGGTTCCTCTTATTATAGAGTATCATTTTGAAAATGAAAATGATCACCAGTTCTGAGATGCATTACGGTGTACAAAAAGGTGTCCCCACATGTCTGAGACAGCAGAAAACGTGTCGTTTCATTGTTAAAACGGCCGTATTATACTTTTTCTTTACAAAATTGTGGCTCACTAGCATCTATAATAATGGCATAAACATAATGAAAATATTCTAATGACGTTTAAAATTATCATTGTTTTTTTGGTATATCATTGAAAGTATAAACAATAAGGACAAATTTCCTTCCTCTCAGGATTTCTATTCCATGTAGAACAGTGAGACAAGATGTAATAAAGATGGGGGTCTCTGGGTGTAATAAATGTTACTGTTCACTTTCAAATGCTTTTTAATAGGTGACTGTTAGAACATAATGTTTTGCATTAATGAGGTATTTGATGGATTACACTATAATGACTCTGTACTTAAAAAAATTGATAGTTCGTAGTAATGTGTATTTATCGTGATCCCGAAACAGATATATATTTTAGAATATGCTTTAGATATTGTAATGTTAATTGAAACGTGCAATAAAGGTATCCGAGGGACAACTTCCCTCTTTAAAATATTTTTGCGCCCTATTTGACTGTCGGGAAATCAATATCTGATGCTTTTCACCCTGCAGCTCTCCGCCTCTGTGTTTAACTCTGAGCTGTGTCTTGATGCGCTGACATTTCCCATACATTCATTATCCACAATGCTGCTTTTCCCCCTCCTTTGTCAGAATAAAGCACTTTCCCACCAGCTGAGTCTGAAAGAGACGTGGCAGCCTCCCTGCATGGTCCAGAGGCGGAATAAAGAAGGTAGCCTTATAAAATATTCCCTCTTTATTTTTGGCTCAGTGTGTCCTTCTACAGTCCAACAGGGACAGTTGCTATAGCTTTGTATGTACGCATTGTAAGAATGAAACATTCCATATTTTAAAGGTAACGTGTGTGTGTTCTCAGTTCTGTGTCATGTGTATGTGACCATGGACTCCTATGTGAGTGTGAGGACCTGCAGTGAGGTAACGGCGCAGGAGCTCTTGGCTGCAGTGGCTGAGAGATTAGAGTGTGCAGAAGAGGACATGGTGCTGGTAGCAGTCATCTATTCCAGAGGTATAAATCTACAATATCAGGAGAATTAGATAAATGTCTCGGTTATTTCCATTATCTTATCAGTGTCCAGAAATCTATAGGTAGAGTTTGTTGAGAAATGTGATACCAGAGCGCCCCCTGCTGGCGGAAATCATGTTCACGTTTCTCTGCCGTGTTGGTGTGTTTAGGGAAGGTGCTGCTCCAGCCTCAGCAGTGCGTGTACTCCGACTCGCTCGGTGCTGTGAGCAGACTGTGCGCATGCAGGAGAGACCTGACAGAGATCAGTGTAAGGGACTAGTGTTTTATGTTGACGTGCATGCTGTACGGAATCCAGGTGCATTCTATTCACTAACTGTGTGCTTCATCTCTCATTGCATCTGAGCAGAGTCTTGTCACAGATAACGGCCAAATGCAGCAGCCAACAGTCAGGATGCTGAGTATGAACACATGGGACATCGCTATGGCTCTGACTAATTGTGACTGGAGTCTTTTCAGAAATCTGAAGGAGGTATGATGAGTCTGGCAATTCTAGCGGGTCATTCTTAACTTTTTCACATTCAAATGCTAGAATTAATGCTGATTGGTTCACTAGACTATTGCTCTTTTTTTTTAAGAAGAACATAAAAATCATTTTTCGGGGCTTTTAAGATATTATATAACAGCAATTTAAATGAAGTAAATAGATTTAAAAAATAGGACTTGGATCAGTCAGAAATATTATTGAGTAAATGTGTGCATTTTAAATATTTTTAAATGCTTTAAGAGATTTGTATGATTATTTATTTATTATTGATATCATGACTTTGATCATGGTATATAAGATGATGTATACAAATGCTTTGTTTGCTCACTGCATTAATCTAAGGGTGAAATATTGAGTCTGTGACAGATAATCAAGTGGTAGAGGACACTTGAGTACACTAGTGTGCTATTACACACACACACACACACACACACACACACCTGTCTGAGCAGCACCATAATAACTCCATCATTATTTCCCAGGTCCTGAGTAATGTGCACTAATATGTAATTTTAATATTTTAATAGTAAAAATGATGTATGTAATGCACCTGATAGATTGTCATTTAAAATTCAATCACCAAACAAAAATGAGTGACTACTTGTATCTTAACAGTGTGCAAAATTTGGAAAGTTTGGATTACATTTATTTACATTATTTACTATTCCTGCCTCTTTTCTCAAGTCATAATTTATACCACAGTGGTAAAAGTCACCCTATTGAACATTATTACTACATTTTGTTTTCCTATGAAAAATAATCTGTGGTATTTGATTTGGTGTTTGAATTTTACAGTAGAGTTTTTCTATGTTGTGATGCATCATCACCATTTTCAGAAGTACTGTGCAGCACGAGCCTGGAACGTGTTCAGGACTGAGCGGTTTTGGTTTCGTACATTTCGTAGTTCTATAAAGTCGGCCTCCGAAATTCGTGGAGGTTACGTTCCATGAAAAAAAAAAACAAAAAAAAAAACGCATTTTTGGATGTGGTCAAAAAAATGCCTATGAATAATCATTTTTATAGTTTATTATCGCTGAATATGCCCCCAAAACACTATCATTTCATTTTAAACTAAGCGTATTACATTACCCTAAAATAACCCCCCACAATGTTAATGTAAACCTGTACAGTAGTTCCCCGGATATTGCGAGGGTTACGTTCCAAGACCCGTTGCAATATGCCAAAAATCATGATATACTCTATCTTATGTCACTTTATAAATGTAGTACAGTAATGTACATAATGTGACGTTCACACACAATAAACAAATGTGTTTTAATATCAGATAACATTTAATATCAGTCCAGTACACTTAAAACAGTTGAGCGATAAACAGTCACTAGAGTAAACCACATTCTGAGCGACGCATTCAATTCAGAGAGACTGAATGCACGTTCTATTGAGAAATGTGCTCCTATTGGCTTAGTACAGAACTGTCGCTTGCTGATTGGCTGAGATTACTTTGAAATTTTAGTGTGTGATGGTTTTTATTATGTTTATAAGTAAAGTACTATTTAAACACTTTTACTAATTAATATGAATAATACAATAATGTGTTTTAAAATGTGTATAAAAATTGTTAGTGGAAGCATAAAGCATTCGCAAATTCATGATATTTTAATATATTCACACAGTGAATGGGTTTATGTAATTTAATTACAGAATAAAAGCAAGATTTTCAAAAATCTTAAAGATTACAAATCCCAAAGACCGCCGCCCAAAACATATTCCCCTCACCCACTGCTCGACAAAAAGTTACGAATGAAAAATTAACTGTTATATCAACCGTAATCAGTTACTAATTAAAAGGTTACATTTTAACTACCTATTACATTTTGAATAGGGTAATTTGTAATCTGTAATCTATTACATTTCCAAAGTAACCTTCCCAACACTGCATTCACTTCAATATACATGTAGATAAGTTCCATATGAGACGTTGGGAAATTTTGGGGTTGCGAAATCCGAATCTCGATATTTCAGGGAACTACTGTATACTATACTGTATACCTTTACTGTCATGTCTGCTTCCGTTCTTGAATATACAATACAGATGTTACCCCTGTAGAGATGTTGCAGTAATTCGTGCAAGCACATTTTCTTTGGTATGTGCTGTAGTTTTCTTTGGTATAAGTATCGGTAATACAGCCCTAAAATTTATTTCATAATAAAATATACTGCAAAAATTTTCATACAGTAAATGAATACAGTAAAATGTACGGGTTCTCAATAAGAATGAATGAAATGAATGACTTGGCCTTAAAGCAAATGAAACACATCGTTCCTTCCTGACATCTTGTGTGTGTGTGTTAACATTATTGCAGTAGGTTCTATTCCCTCATCTTTCTTTCACTGTGCCTGTGCAGCAAGAGCTGGTGAATTTCACACTAAGCCGTGAATCTTGCTCGGGCCACACGATGGCTCTGGAGCTGCTGCTTCAGCGCTGCAACGAGGTCCAGCAGTGGGTGATGACAGAAGTGCTGCTGTGTCCCACACTGTGCAAACGTGTGCAGCTCTTTAAGAAGTTCATCAAGATCGCAGCTCAGTGAGTAATAGAGTAATAACTCTGGTGTTACCGAACCCACATCTGCACCCTGAAAGCCTTCAGAGCTTCATATACACACACACACACACACACACACACTGATGTGCCTAAGAATTCAAAATAGGTTTTACATTAATGTTATCAGTCAGCGTTCAGTTAGAGTTCAATTATACGTAACTAAATTCTGTATCATATACTAAACTGGGAGGTGGAAGATCAGTGGGTTAAGGTCCTGGGGGTTCGAGCCCTGGTATTGTCAAGTATCCACCCTTGGGCCCTTAACCCACTGTGTACCATGGCTGACCCCTGCTCCCGAACAAGCTGGGATATACGAAGAAAAAGAGTTTCCCTCACTGGATCAATAAAGTATGCAAAATAAAAATAAATAACTAGAAATAGCATACAACTTATTACTCACACGTATAGTACAGATGCTGGTTATTTCAATGTATGTTTGCGTTTATGTTATGTTTGTTTTTTTTTGTATCTTATTTTCCTCTCCTAGCTGTAAAGCACAGAAGAACTTGAACTCATTCTTTGCCATTATAATGGGTTTGAACACTCCAGCTGTCAGCCGGCTGAATCAGACGTGGGAGGTAAGGGGACGCATTTCACGATCACCCCACCCACCCACACCACACACACCCCACACCCACACCCACACACACACACACACACACACCCACACACACACACACCCACACACACACACACACACACACACACACACACACACACACACACACACACACCCACACACACCCACACCCACACACAACCACCCACACCACACCCACACACACACACACACACACACACACACACACACACACACACACACACACACACACACACACACACACACACACACACACACACACACTCACACACACACACATTCATATTGTAAAAAAAAAATTTTTTTGTTGGGTTTTTATTTATTTATTTATTTTTTTAGAAAGTTCCTGGGAAATTCAAAAAGTTGTTCTCCGAGCTTGAGAGCTTGACAGTAAGTAAATATGAAAAGTGTTCAGCGACTCTGAACTCTTAATATCGGCACCAACAATTTGCATAAGTGAATGGACACACGCATGTTTAGATGCAGCTCGTCAAGTTAATAAACGGTGTGTATTTTCAGGACCCGTCTTTTAACCACAAAGCCTACAGAGATGCCTTCAAGAAGATGAAGTCTCCCAAAATCCCTTTCCTACCTCTTCTTCTAAAAGGTGCCACTCGAACCTTCTGTATCATGAAATATCGCTCTGTCGTGTAAAATTCAAAGCTCTGATCCGAGCCGTTTGTTCTGGTTAGATATTACATTCATTCACGAAGGGAACAAGACCTTTCTTGATAACCTGGTCAACTTTGAGAAACTGGTACGTTAATGTCACCCTGTAATCCATCACTTATTCACACACACCTCAGCACATTGCGTTTAATACCGACGTGATACTAAACTGTTTTAACTCCACCTTTTTAGCACATGATGGCAGACATGGTGCGGGTCATAAGGCACTGTCAGACCGACCACATGGGTAAGCACCGGTGTTCACTGCCGGTGAATATTTCACCACTTTCTAATACATTTCTGTAAGTTTCCATGTAGTGAAGCGACAGCCACAGATATTTTGACATCCATGGGTGAAATGATTACCTGTGTGTTTAGCTGTTATTCAGATATATTAATAAATACGTAAATAATGAAATAAAATAAATAGAAATAATAATAATAATAAGCTGCGATGACGCGAATACAGAGACTCTAGACTATGAGGACTTTCACGTGATCTCGACATGGATATTTCCTTCAGGAACTAGAAAGCTTTTTTTACACACACAGTGGATTTGTTTTGAATCGCCCCAGATAATGATGGATTCCTCTCACAGGGTTATTCTCACATAGTCTCAGGGGAGGTTCTCTTTCATAATTTCGTGTTCAAGATCCACCTATGTGAGGGACATCCTTTCCTGACCTACGCAGAAGCATTGCAGAAGCAAGTCCATTCCTCACTAGCATTTAAATTCCCTTCTCAGGAAATACATTAGTTACCTACCTCTCAGCTCGCTGGTTATCTGGACCACTGTCTTGTCTACAGGGGGACATATCCGCAGATCAGTCTCCGGCCTTTAAGCCAAGTCAGCTGTTGCAAGCTGCCCATGCTCGCATCCATCTTACAGGCTAGCCGCCTCTTGCTGTGCCATTTATGGCACAAGTCATCGTCGGCTACACTGGTATACAACCAGTTGCGGGCCTGCCCGGCCGCACGTGTCGCTCTCATTGCTGCTAGGAATCCCCATACCTACTGTGTTGTCTGCCTGGGTCTACAACATGCACAGGAGGCTATCGACCTCCCGGAGAACAGTAGCCATTGCTTGGCACTCCTGAAGAAGCTCCTGCGCTCCCGGCTTAAAGTGGCCGCCACATAGGGAGGGAGGACCTCATTCTGGGCCGACCAATGTCCTTCTCCGCTTTACGCCCCATTCTCAGACTGTTGAACAAGCATTTGAGGAAATACAGTTTCCGAATGCTCTCTCACGTCTCTCTCGCTCGTGCGGAAAAGCGGGGCGATTGGTTTACTCTGATCGATCTGAGCGATGCTTTCCCCCCCCACACAAGCGTCTACATTCTGCACAGGAAGTTCCTTTGTTTCATCTTCCAGGGCGTGTTACGAGTTCACAGTCCTTCCTTTCGGCATCGCTTTGAGTCCCCGGACTTTCTGTCTATGTGCGGAGGCGGGGTTTGCGCCGTTGAGAGAAGCGGGTCTCCGAATCCTCGGCTCATCATTGCCAACTCGTGGGAGAAAGTGCTTTATGTTGCTTCACGTGTCACAGAAGCGCATTCTCTTATTCATGAACTCACCCTGTTTAGGGAGTGAGCATGTGTGCAGTTCTCAGATTACAGGGTCTTATGGCTTCGGCTATTTACACCCTTTTGGATGAGGACGTTCGTGAAGTGAATTTTATCCCTTCATCTCAGCCCGGTGGGCGATCTCGGCCGCTATGTCACAGTGCCCCCTAGGGGCGGTCACATTGCAGAAAGTGGTGACGACGGATGCCTCTCTGTCAGGATGGGGAGCCATGCAGGAGGGCAGGGCAGTGAATGGCACATGGTTGAACAGGCTTCACTCAGCCCATATAAATTATTTGAAGCTCCTTTGTGTTCTGGTCTAAGACACTCCTTGCGCCGCTTGCAGGGGCATCATGTGTTCGTGCGCTGCGACAATATGATGGCCGTGGTGCAATCAACCGCCGTGGACGCTCTCAAACGCTACATGCTCTGGCTCACAAGCTGCTGGTTTGGAGCGGATTTCATTTTCTGTCGCTGTGGGCGACTCGGCCTGGCCAGCGTCAATCTCTTCGAAAACGCCCACTGTTCGAGGGTCATCTTGCTACGGGACTTCTTGCTTCTGGCTCCTCGCTGTGAGTGTATTGGGCAACCGGGGAGCCGTCCATATCTCCCATAGGTGGATCTCAAACTCGAGATGATGAAAGAGGACGTTAGGTTACTGGTGCAATTGGTTGTTTCTGCACAGGTCAGGAACGGATGTCCCTCCCATAGGTGGATCTCTGTTTCAGAAAACCTCTGGCTTTGCTCGTTAGGGATAAACTTCTAGAGATGAATGCATTCATGTATAAAGTATACTCTCCATCAATATATTACAGTAAAGCTGATTTTTGACACTGCCCATTGTCAATGCTATACAAACAAATCTGAATGGAATTATGATAGTTTTAAGATGAAGTAACTTACTTTCTTATAGATAAACGCCTAATAACATACAAACATCAAACTGGGACTGGGCTTGAGCTGAATGATTTTTTATAGCAGAAACTAGTATACTATTAATAATTAACATATGCACAGATAAAATCACTTGTCACCGCTTGCATTAAAATTGCGTTTCTCTTTAAGGAAACATGTTGACCCAGAAGGAGAGTCACGATGTCAAAGCCTACATCAACTATCTCCACATAATCGACAATCAGCAGACTCTGTTTGAGCTTTCACACAGACTGGAGTCAAAGGGCTAGGACACGTGTGTGTTACTTAACATGTTTCAGTGACACAGAAAAGAGGTGGTGCCATGATCTCTTATGGAGAGCCATAAGGGGGAGAGAATGAGCCTCACAGACTTAGAAGAAACATCACAAGAGGAAGAACCAAGGACCCTTTTAGTTTTCTTATTTTTATTAATAATTTGTATTATTTTCTTTTTTTTACGTTTTAAGTGGCACCGAAGAACTTGCGATAGCTATAAACCTAGCCAAGGTTGTCAGAATACCAAAATATTCCAACTTTTGTGTGTGTGTGTGTGTATTGTGTGTGTATATATATATATATATATATATATATAATATATATATATATATATATACACACACACACACATACACACACAATCATATACAATATATATATATATTTGTATATGATTGTGTGTGTGTGTGTGTGTGTATGTATATATATATATATATATATATATATATATATATATATACTGTCTATATGTATATGTATATGTATATATGTATATATATGTATATATATATATATATATATATATATATATATATATATATATATATATATATATATATATATATATATATATATATATATATATATATATATATATATATATATATATAAAATCTCGGAGTACACTGAACAAGCCTAAAACAGTCATATCATAGGCATGTTAATAGATAAGACAATCACAAACAGAAAACTAAAACCGAATTCATGTTTGCTGAAGCTCGATTATTTTTTTTTATCATTATTTAGTAACAGTAATGTTTTAAGTAACCACTACTAATGAAATCTGGCTCCAAAAGTTGCTTTATTGTATCTATGATTGGGTATCATTTTACCATTTCTATCGATTCCAAATGGTGAACCAAGCACACATGCTTAGTCACGTTGGTCATGACACCTTTCTTACAACATAATAGTTCATTACAATAATTAAACGTAGCTTTGTCTAAAGTTAATACAGCGTGCAGCCACACTTTTTTAGTGCTTCCTGCAGTCTATCTTGTAAACTGATGTTTAGATTACCACATAAGGTCCTGGCAGAGAAGGTCCTGGTAGATTACCTGGAGAAAAAGAGGAATCTAATATTTTTTATTTTACAACAAGCATTCGATTCTTAATCTTTAGTATCCGATTCTAGAATCGGAATCGATTCCCAACCCTACTTGTATCTAACGAGATTCATTACAAATTCAGAATATTGTTTTTCGTCATCAAGCATCGGAAGTACACTACAAGAACAGAGCACATGTACATCTTCGGGATATAACGGCCACACGGAATATATAACCGGAGGTAGATCTTGAATATGCGGTGTGTGTTTAAACTGGTCTGTATGATTCGGCAGTGCCACTGACTGACCAGTATCAAATGTGCATGTAAATAAGTTAAATTATTATTATTTTTTAATCGACAGCAAAGCAGCATGTTTGTTTTCAGCCTGTCATGAAGCAACATTTGTATGATGATTTGCTTTTTTTTTTTAGTCAATTTATTTAAAAAAAAGAAGAAAGAAAGAAAGAAAACATTAAAATCTTAGGACTGTTACATCATTGCCTGCGAATGTTTTTATTTTCCCTCGTCTTGGTGATTGTTTCATGCTTCAAAAGTACTTTCTAAGAAGGCATGTTCACTCTTTGTGTGGATTACAGAAGTCTATTATGGCTCTCACTTGAAATGAAATACTTATAATGCGTAGTGAAGCCTCAAGGAGAACAGAAATCCTATGTGAGTGACACATCAGGGTTTGTAGGAGGCCACGGGAGAGGAGGGGAGGAGAAAAGCACATACCATACGCATTGTAACAGTCAGCTTGCTTACTGTTTGTCTCAGCTGGAGCAGGAGCCTAAATGGCCGAGCAGATGCTTTGACAGAGCCCCCCCCCCCCTACTGCGCCATTACTGCCTGCTGTGAGCGTGCTGTAGCGCACTGAGACAAGAGGCGCTGCGGTACGCCCTACTCAAACCTATCATTTCCTCCCTGCTCTGCTGATCTATCATTTCCCTGTCGTTTCAACAAAGCTCTGACACACTCGGCGACTGTGGGAAGATCACACCAACATCTCGCACACATGCGCACATCAACAAATTATCTTCTATTCACTATAGAAGTATATATACACTTATATATATATATATATATATATGTGTATGTATATAATTTATATATATGGTTAGAAGCAAATCTGTGTTTTATTATTAAACGGAACACAATTGAGTATACATTTATTTGAGTATAAGAGATAATTGAGTATATACATCAAAACACAAATAATAGGCCAGGAAATATTGTGTTAAAAAATGTTAGATATGTTCTCAAATTAAGGAGCATTCAGTACCATGGACTGTTGATTCACACAGAGAGAAGCAGGGCTGCTCCTGCTAACACCCACTTGGCCGGCGGGTGGCGCGTTCTGAGGTGGAAGCTCCAGATGAAGGTGGGACCACGGAGCTTGGTTCGGTACACGGGGCATTCGTAAGTGTTGTCGAGCTCCAGCTTGTCGGCGGGTACCGCACGGATGTACAGCACTGGCATGGCCGGGGTCAGGTCCTTTAACACGGCCTCTGACAGCACTCCCGCCGACGTGTCCCATCGAGCACCTGGGGGAGAGACGGTCGAGAAAATCCGTCATCTACAGAACCTTATCGGGGGGGTTTATCCGACGCCCGACCTTACCCTCACTTACCCTCCATATAGAGCCCATGAACGTAAGCACCTTCTCGAGGTGGGTGGCCATAATCGTCCTTTGTCTTCTTTGTTACATCTACAGACAAAGCCATCTTGTCCAGTGGCCACTTGTTCTTACGAGCTATACTCTGCATGACCGCTGAAACGCAAAAGATAACCTTTTTAAATTGTGGTTAGGAATTTTTGCTCTTTATGAGGCCCCTTCATTTGTGCTTTTAGGAGTCCCTGTCTGGGAAACACCTAGACATTTATACCCTACTCTACATTTAGCGAAATATAACTACATGAACCTAAGAGGAATTCTAGCACAATGAGTACCCTGCAAGGTTACTAATGGACGACGCCATGTGAGGAGCTCATCATGTCTCGTGTTGTCTGCTCTACACTGTTTTGTTTATGCGCTGTTTACACCAGGATGAACACGATGAACTTGTGGGTAGGAAAACTTAGTCTAATCCTCATATTTATATATTTATGCTAGCAGAGATGAACTGAATGGGTAATTATGTTAATGGAAAGTCTTGTTTACCAGTCAGGAAAGACTGTGGGCTGAAGAGTCCCGAGAGCCACACCACAGCCGGAAGCACAAAGTCTTGAGTCCAGGTGTCCAGCTCTCGACACTGACTCAGCACATCGGCGAACCTGGAATAGAGTGACGTCTTAAAATACACCTTCATCCTGAACGTGAATCATCTCCTCCTATTCCACTATATATACACATACAATACTGTGAAACAGGTTTTAGGCAGGTGTGGAAAAAATGCTGTAAACAAAGAATGCTTTCGATGGAAGTGTTAATCATTTACTTTCATCAATGAACAAAAAGAGAAATCTAAATCAAATCAATATTTGGTGTGAACAAACTTTCCTTCAAAAAAGTATGATGGATAGACTTGCACACAGTGTTTGAAGGAACTCGGCTGGTATGTTGTTCTATCTTGGAGAAGTAAACACAGATCTTCTGTGGATGTAGACGTTCTCACATCCTTCTGTCTCTTCACACACACACACTCCCATGATGTTGAGATCAGAGCTCTGTGGGGGTGCCATCACTTCCAATACTTCTAGTTCTTCTAAAGTTTTTTCTTTTGCATGTTGAATTTTGTAAATTGACATTTAAAAAAAAAATCATTATTTATATTTCTGAATATATTTTTTGTTTACAACATTATTTCCCACACCTGCCTAAAACTTTTGCACAGACAGATTGATTGATTCTGTACCACTGGGCCAGTGTGTTGGTAGAGGGGTAGGTCAGTCTGCTCCAGCTTTCTGGAATTCGGTTGTAGTAAAGAGCCGTCTGCAAATTCTCCATATCAAGAGACATGCTGACCTCACCCTGAGGAATAAGAGTGTGCAAAATATGATATTTTATGAGAAATTGATAATGTTTCAGCCTTTCAGCACTCGCACAAAACATCGCCAATTATGAAGCTCCTTGAGGGTCCTTTAGACAATAATTCTTAAGGGAAGTGGAAGCATTGAAGGAAAACCACTTTTTCAAAAGCGTTCTACCTTGAGGGCCAAGTCCAGCTGTGTAAGAGAGCTGTGGATCTTAGCTATCAGAAGGTTCATGCGCTCACACTCCTGCAAACAGAGCAGAACCAAGGGACTGCGCTGGGAGGCTTTAGCGAGCAGCTCCGACATGCTGTATTTCTCAGGCAGTTTCTCCAGAATGTCATCAAGCACACTTTTCACCTGAGGTCACAAGTTGAATTCAAAATGCGGTTATCATTTGGATTTATTGGGTCCTGAATGTGCACAAGGACACGAAACACACACACACACACACACACACACACACACACACACACCTTCTCCTCTAGGCTCTGCGCTGCTTCTTCTCCCACCGAGTCTCGGCACTGTAGTTCTAACAGAGTGTTCAAGAGGGCGTTCGATGTAACGGTCATAAACTCGATCTCTGCATTGGGATGCAAGCCATAGAGACACGGATTTTCCTCAGGCAACCTCTCATCCACATAACTGTGATAGCCGGAGTAGTCCAGATCAGGAGGAACGGAGAAGCCAGGGCAGAGGAACATCTCTCCTTCCAACTGAAATGCGCGAAAGCAACACAAGCGCTCTCATATCACTGTACTGTAATTCCTTTAGGCATTTATTATGGACGATGAAGGATCAATTTGCATAATTAGTCAATGTCCTAAACAAACGCTACAATCGGTAATGCTGATAATCAAAATTAAGCTCAAATCCAGTCTCGTTGTTTCATATTTGTTTATTTTGGGTTTTACTTTTCAAGCAGACATATATTTCTTGTTCAAATATACTCGACAACAGTAAAAAACAGTAATATGAGCTCCAGTAGTGAGATTTAAAGTTAAGCTTTTCTCACTATAATGATTATATGCACACACGTTAAAATCCAGCTTAGATTAAAGTATGTGCTTTGATGAAAAAGTTGGATTCGCAATATTTGAATAATAAAAACCTTCAGCACTTGTAATAGTTGTAACATGTAACACTGTTTTTTTCTAGTCAAACTAAGGGATTATAATGTTTGCACGATGTAACTAAGCGACTGGTGCATCCCAAGATTGAATGAAAATCAGCAAAGAATAAACAAGCGTGATCACTACAATGAAGCGTTCTAAAGGTCGGCTGGCAGGATCAGTCACGGTAATAACAATTCCTGTAAATAACAATACTATTCGTTTAGAACAGGGGTGAGTAATTATATTTTCAAAAGGACCATGTGTTGTATTCGAGGGCCGAACCAACACTACCCTGAACGTAACTTATGTTCGATATCAATTTTCTCCAGCTGTAAAGAGCGGTAAATGATATCACTTTCATTGTGCTACCACAGGAATAAGGATATTCTATTTAAGAATATTCTATTTTCACCTAAAAGAGGGAGCTTTTTAATGTAATTCAATAAAACACCACTAGGTGCCACTAAGCAACCAATCAATTAGACGTAGAAATTAGAAATAAATCTAAACATTAAAAACTCATATAGAAATATAAGCAATTCAGAAAAAGGACAATCATCTAATTAAATTAAACAAAATCAAAGTTTAAAAAATAATAAATAAATTAAACTGAACACTGAAAACCAGCATGGCAGACTGACCCTGTATCTCTTTATTGATTTCTTTGTACACGATTTAAGCTTTCTTATCTTTTCAATTCTTTCTCTGAACTCAATATAATGTTTAATAGTTCTGATCACTATCAGGGTTATTATTAGGTTTCTATAAATACTTGTGAAATAACTGACTTTGATTTACTGAAAGATTTATTGCTGGATTATATTGAAGCACCTAGAATTAGTACTTGAACTTGTACTAGGGATGACTGGTTCTGAGTGTATAGCAGCGTGGAATGGTGGGAGCTTTGTGACTGGACTGAACAACATGTTCCTACGCAGACTCAATAGATTTATACTAGTTTTAACTATAATAAACACCCTGCCAAAATGAATATTGCAGCTTTGATAGTGTGTCGTATTTCAGTTGTAGTGTAAGGACACATGCTGCTGTGGATCTTGTTCTGATGGTAAATAGTCTAATCATACTTTATTACATGGACGGGTTGGTAAGAACGATATATTATCTGATTAAATGGAATATTAAGAACTCCCACTGGCTAATGCTAGTTTCTCCTCAGAAGCTGCGCTACAGTGTTATATAGAATAAAATGCTTGCAGTTTAATAGCTTAATCGCACACTGAAGCCCCATTCACAAAATATATAAACAGGGTGCAATTATAGGGACAATTACATTTGATACTTTGTGCTCCCCCTCTGCCCAGGAGAACCAATCCCAAACGCACTACTGAACCAGCACGGTCCAAGTCCTCTCCTTCTAACGCTCATTCATACTGTAGGTTTTAAAAAAAGACCTATTTATATTATTGATTTTTTTAATAATATTTGACAATATAAAACTTTTTTTATATTTTACCCAGTTCTCATTTTTTTAAGTTTTATTTTACTTCATTTCTGTGGTCTGTATTCTTTAACATGTTAACGAATGAATAAACTGAGAATGGGAATTTGTTATTTGTCATCTTTATAACCAAGTGAAACAGAAAGTCATGGCTCGACATTAAACTAGAGAAATGTATTTTTCTCAAATGTATTGAGAAATACACATCTTTCACAGCTGTAAAATTGTGTAGCTGGGTGTATGTATTTATTAAATGTATTGATAAATGTAATCATTTCTCCATTCCTATATAAGTGAAAGCAATAACCATGAAAATTGACTGCTACAGATATGTGGAAGCCAATAATTTATTAAAATGACTCAGTTTCAGTTCTGTTAAATTAAGTCTTTATTTAAAATACGAATTAGAACCTGTCAATGTTCCCAGTAGAGAAATGTTTCTGCCAAATTATTGGAAAAAAGTACAAATTATATATAGTTATATACTATAGTAAAGTAAATAATATAATATATAGTATACAAATTATATCTTGAATTTTGCTGCGCGGGAATTATTATTATAATTCCTAAAAATAAGTAGAATAATACATTTTACCATCTCAGGATTGAGGAGCTCCTGTATATATGTACGGCAGAGTCTCCTGTCCCAGCCATCAGTGATGTGTCCTCCATACATGATCTCCCCTATCAAATAAGACAGGTCCTCCCATGGCACCTCAACCAGACAAACAAATAAACAGAATTAGCAATAAAGTGGTCATAATTTCTTTTACACACTTATTTTGTCATTACAACCTGGGCATTTCAGAAAATATATTAGCGATATAAATGTGAGATAAATGAGACGGCTTATCTGTTTACGATATTTGTAAACGGCAGACTATTATTTTGATTGCTTTAGGTGTAGGTCCTCAGCAGAGGTGAGAAGTAACAGAGCACAAATACTTTGTTACTGTATATAAACAGATATCAGTACTTCATTATTTATTTTTCAGGCAACGTTTTACTTTTACTCATTATGTTTTTACACAAATATCTGTGTGCATTCTTACATTTTGAAGCCAGACTTGTTCATTTACTTTTAATTAATTTGGGGAAATGTGAAGATATTTTTTCATGTTGTGCGCCGTTCTCAAACCATTTCAACCTGCCACCGGTGCATCATTTCCTGGTGATGTAGTTTGTGACTCCGAACAAGGCAGAAGGAAACAAGAAGTCCGGTTAATGTGGATGAGACAGAGGGAGTCACGGAGGTAAAATAAACCCTTTATAACTCAATCTATATGAATGAGTTACAGTTTCTCCGGTGTCACTTCATTAATAGTCCTTCTGGAAACAAAGGTTACGTTTGGTGTCCTGATGATCAAAGTCATTTAAAACAACATGATTATTAAAAAAACAGGTACAAAGAATAGATTGTTTTCATGCGCTCTGTTCACTATGGTTCCACTATATAATAATTTGCATGTTGATTAGAGGATTAAAAACGTGAAAAGTTACGCTACATTTGTAAAAGATAAAAATGTGAGATTAAATTGCTACATTTAAGTCCGAGTCCTTACCTCTTTACTTTAACTTGAGTTAAAACGTATAATCAGTACTTCAACTTTTACCCGTGTATTTTAAAACATGAGCGTCTGTACTTGTATTTAAGTGATGGATGTGTGTACTTTTGCCACCTCTGGTCTTCAGACTCGTATAGTGTGTTATGATCTAACAGCTAGTCATGTCAGATCATACTGGAATCATGTGTTTAAAAAAAACAAAAACAAAAACAAAAAAAGCCTTCAGAGACGTGGGCGTCTGGAGAAGAGAAAAGAGTGTGAGCGTGAGCCTACGAGCCGATGACAGAAGCTGGAAGTTCACAGTCATTTGTATCTGTATTGTTTTGCAAATTGCTTCCTTCATCAGGCCTAATTGCAGTGATCACTTATGGAGTGGTGCGAGATGTCACGCGCAGTGTGTGTAATTACATTTAGCGTGACGCTTCATTGGCCGCCTAATGAATCCCCTGTATACGCATGTACAGGTTAGTGTTTGGTTAACATAATGAAGGACATTCATTTCTTGTTTTTTGTTTTGTTTTTGAAGGGAGAGGGAATTGTGCTGGCAGGATAATTGTTTGCAACCAGCATGATGCAGAGAAGAGAAAAACATATTCCTTTTTGCCCTCTCTATCTCGCAAAGGAATAGAATGCGTCATGTTTTTTTTTTTTTTTTAAATGATACCATAGAAATAATCAAACACGTTTCCCATAATTTAAGCAACAAAAAAAATGTTCTGCTCAGGGTTGTGGGTATACATTGTACCTACTTTTGAATGAACCTCCAGGTAGTTATACAGCACATTCATAGAGATGGTGAGGTCTCCTGTGTTAAAGGGGTAACAGCGATTCCAGCCTTGTGGCCCAAACTTCCTCCGCTCACTGACACAAGCATGGAAATAGCAGAGAGAGAACAGGAGCGCTTTAAACTCCTGCTCATGAGAGCACATCTCCAAAGTTTCCTAAAAGGAGACAGGCAGAAATGAACAATGAGCTATAATTAAAGGCAGTGGCATTGATAAACATTTGCCAAAAGTCCTCCAGTATTTACTGTACTGTAAGTAATATAATTACCAAACAAAAACTGTCAATCTGAATGTGTGTTATTAATATTAATCGACATGTATTTGCATAATTTTTTTCCATACAACATCCTCGGAAATCCTAGTGGCCAAATTATGCGTAAATGTGTTTCTCTTGTGAAAGACCCTTTCTCTAATTTTATCTCCTAATCGCTGTTGAAAAAACACAACTGCTTAATGTTACAAAACAATAAATCTCCAGTAGAAAAAAAAGACTCGCTGCATTTAAACACTTCACTCCGTAATCTCTGTTCATGCTAATATTAGTTCTATTCTATTATGCTGTGATGAATATTATGTTATTTATGTATTCTTAACTGCTCTCATTTGTGCACAGTATGCACAATATCTTTCCAGAGGTGGAAAGTGACGGAGTACAAATACGTTGTTGCTGTGCTTTTTTCCGCTATCAGTACTTCACTATTTACTTCTCAAACAACATTTTTCCAGAAACATCTATACGTTCAACTTATTAAATTTTTACACCAGGATCGTTACTTTAGTTTTAATTCCTATGGTGACATTTTAAGATGTTTTCTTCTCACTGCTCAGTAAACTATATCCAGTCAAACTACCACTGGTGCATCATGTCCTGGTTATGGGTCTGGTTGGAGGTCTCTATTGTGGAGCGCTCTGGTCAGCTAAACACTAAACACAGAAGATGCAGCAGAATGAAAAATGGAGCAACGAGGAGAAAACAGCAAGGGGCGAGGAGAAGTTTCAGGCCAAAGAAAACACCAGAAAGTTTCCAAAGTTTGGGATCATTTCAGACTAAAATATAAAGAAAACACTGTACAATGTATTTTTCTTTTTTAAAAGTAATTAGATTTTTATATTTTCATTTTTATATATTATATATATATATATATATATATATATATATATATATATATATATATATATATATATATATCTATATACACACCTACATACAGCTATATATATATATATATATACTATAAATATAGATATAACATACATACATACACACATACACTACTATATATACATATATACATATATATATATATATATATATATTATAATATAATATAATATATATATATATATATATATATAATATACTTAAAAATATATATAATAAAAAAATATCATATGCATTGAAATCCTTATGTAGTGGAGCGTATGTTTAAAGCTAGAGATAAATACACAGTTTTAATAAATGGATACTGTGCCACATTTAATGAATAAATACACCAATGAGAATAATTATGAGATTCAATAAACTAATAGTTTCCCTATAAACTAATATGACGGAACTACATGGGCTTTGTTTTCACACATATTCTTGGATGCAGTTTCAGCAAAAGAAATGAAAGCATTTAAAAAATTCAGCATTTTTATAAAAAGAAAAACAAACGTCTTGTTCATTTTAAGAGACAGGTCTTATTTTCTCTCTCGATTATTATTGCTCTTTCATAAATAAAAAGGTCATTTCTCTCTGAAAAACTCAAGTGATTGAAAGAATAATTGTTAGAATAATCGAATACTAAACTAATCGATAGGAACAGGCCTAAAGCATAGCCGTTTGTCCATGCCCATGTGGATTAAAGTATTAAATACTTGAAAAGTATGAATTTGAGGTCATTTTGGAACAGGAACTTTTTACTTAAGTATATGTCAGAGCCTATACTTCTTTACCTTGATTAAAAAAAAAAGACATGAGTATCTGTACTTCTACTTAAGTGAAGGATGTGGGTACTTTTGCCTATTCTGGTCTTGTCACAGTGCATGAGCTTCATGGACATTTCCAAAAGACATGCATCTGATTATAACCCTGTCATTTATGTGTCTAAAACCTTGTTCAAACTGTGATGTAATCTGACAAGGTTTTTGACTGCCTAGTATTTGGCAGATATAAAAGGTACTATCCTGGTAGGCTGCCAATGCAAGGACACACGAACATAAAAATATTCTGCCATTTGGATTAAATATACGTATGTTTTCTCAAAACAAAGATGAGTTATCGGTTACTGGAGTAATAAATCAATTTTGGCCATTTTCCAGGATCCAGCCACAGTGAAATCTGACCAGATTATCTAAACCAGCAGTATGTACAGCAGTTTCTCAGCCATGTCTGGTGCTTTCTGACCTGGCTGAAGTTGTGCAGTGCAGCATGTAGACTGGCATTCATGCCTGTAGGCGGCTCATTGGTCAGTTTGAGAGCATTTTCGAGGATGCCTCTCGGAATGATGTGCTCCTCAGGGCTGGAAGCAGGCTCACCGCTCATGAAAACCCGGTACTGTGGGTGTGCTTTTCTTCCTGTACGTTCCAAGAGACCTTCCAGATGACCCAGCCAGTCCTCCACTAAATGCACATTCTATTACAAACAAAGAGAAGCTCTTCATAGTCATGGAAAAATGTGTCCAAGCTGAAAACTCACACACACACATACACATACACACAGTGTTGGCGAGTAACTGGTTACATGTAACAGCATTATGTAATTTAATTACAAAATAAATGTAAGTTGTAACAGAAAATGTAAGTTACTGTGAAAAAATGTGTAATTAAATTACAGTTACTTTGAAAATAAAGATTACAAATAGGGTTACAGCAAAACAATTTCATGTAAAAGTGCTGTAGACTGCAGTGACCCCCCCTTTCGAAAAAAAAAATCTGATCTGATTCTGATGCCTCAGGGGTTTTTTCTCCGGGTTCTCCGGTTTCCCCTGGTCCAAAAACATGCACGGTATGTTGAGGGCACCTTGGAAAATTGTCCCTAGTGTATGAATGTGTGTGTGAATGTGTGTGTGTGTGCCCTGCGATGGGTTGGCATTCCATCCAGGGTGTATCCTGCCTTAATGCCCATAGACGCCTGAGATAGGCACAGGCTCCCCGTGACCCGAGGGAAGATCGGATAAAGCGGTAGAAGATGAATGAATGAATGAATGATTCTGATGCAGAATACACTTTTTTCTTTATGTTAACTTAAGTGCCACCTAGTGGACAAATGAAAATAATAAAAAAAAAATTAAATGTAATCAGTTACTTGTATAAAGTAATTGAAAAGTTACACTACTTATTACATTTTGAATAGAGTCATTTTTAACCTATAGCCTATTACATTTTCAAAGTAACCTTCCCAACACTGCTCACACATACACACACAAACACATTTTGTTTTTTTTTAAATAAATAATTAAGTATTTATGTTGGTATTTATGTTGGACAATATGCAATATATACCCAAAGATATTAGGTATAAGATGCAGAAGAGTGGTGTAGTACCTGTAGAATGACCCAGTGGCCTTTTGTAGCTGCCATTTCTAGAGCCTTCTGAGCAACACTCTCCTGCCCCTGTCCTAGCGAGATGTTGTGAAGATTGCCCTGGTCTATGGAGAAGCCCAGCTTTAGCCCTGCACACACACACACACACACACACACACACACACCCCTATCTAGATTATTTGCCAAAATTGTAAACCACTCTCTCAAAGAGATTTGTAAAATTGAATTACAAGATTCGCCATCAAAGTGGTTCGAGGTGAAATATGTTTACTGTCTACATTTGTCACATGTATTAGCACGTACCAAGCGTTTCCACGTCTTTCAGTGGGTTGACTCCAGGAGACAGGATGAAAAAGACTGGTGTTGATGAACAGCTCTCTTCATACGACTTCTCAAACTCTATCCTGCTTGTCTCCACATATCTGCTGCCCAAACTCTCCTCCACAAAGTTTCTACCATTTAATAGCCAAAGAAACACAAGAAATAACTCTCTGACCACTGATATGTTTCTATTAGCCATCACTTGTCCAATGTAAATCAGTTCGCTATATTCATTTTATATATTAATAAAATTGTATCGATTCCGATCCTTATCGATTCCCAGTTTTGATTCCAAACAGTGAACCAACTGAAGATGATTAGTCATGTTGGTTGTGACACCTTGCTTGCAACATAATAGTTTACAACAATAATGAACAATAATTACACTTCCATCTTGTAAACTGATGTTTAGATGACCACATAAGGTCCTGGCAGATTGGAAGTACAGTTTGCCAGGTTTAAAAAAAAAATTCACCCAGGAATCGATGAGAGGAATCGAAATTTTAATTTAAAGTATCTGATTTTTATCCTTAAATAACTGATTCCAGACTCCAAATCGATTTTTGATTCGCAACCCGATACATAGTGTAAAGTTAATCATTTTCAAAAGTGTCACTGTGCAAATAATATTTACTTGTCTAAAACTTCCCACCTGAGAGCATAGCTCATCCTGTCAGGTCGCATGGCTCTGAGGATAATGAGTCTCTGCAGTGTGTTCTTCTTCTTCCAGTCCAGAGGTAGGCGCTCTCTCTCTGGACACTCAGACTCCACCAGCTTCCTCCAGCGCTTAGGTGAGCCTTCTATATCCCGGTCCAGACCACGAAATGCCTCCAGTGCTGACAGAGTCTGAGGTGGAGTTTGAGATTATATTAGTGCTATATACTATAAGGTGCCTTCATAAATCTCAAGGCCAATTTGATTCTATAAACCTTTTGATTTAACACATTCAAAATTCCAATTTAATGGAATGATTTTTATATACTCAGATGACGTTTACCCTGATGGCGCCCCACGTCTGAGCAGACAGGAAGCTAGGACTTCCACTGCTGTACTCCACTGGGAAATGTAAAAGAAGATCCAGCTCTTCTGCTTCAATGGACCCTTTCATCAGGAGAATCTACTGAAACCAGATAATTATGACTACAATACAGTGAACTTGCATTGTGTATCTTTGAAGTTAAAGGAAAACTGGACATGGATTAATTAGCAACTTACAACTGAGCAAATGAGGGTTAACGGCCCACTAGTGGCAGCTTGTATGTGTACATATCTATCTATCTATCTATCTATCTATCTATCTATCTATCTATCTATCTATCTATCTATCTATCTATCTATCTATCTATCTATCTATCTATCTATCTATCTATCTATCTATCTATCTATCTATCTATCTATCTATCTATCTATCTATCTATCTATCTATATATATATATAAATAATAAACCAGCTCCAAATTTTATAAGTTTGTTGCGTTGTAGGGACAACAGTACATATACACAGACAACAGCAGGAAAAACAGCTGCTGTTCTCACAGAGATTTGCATCCGACTCCGTCCCTTCTGTCAGAGCTTTGTCAGTGCTGACAGCCAGAGGGAGAAGCGGGATTCGACTCTGAGAGTTAATCAATAGAAACAGGGTGCGCGCCTGTGACAGAGCCTAATTGAAGTTAATGTAGGGGCAGAAAAGTGCAGTGATTGATGTAGACAGCAGAACACCGGATAAGAAAGGGAGACAGAGGGGTAGGGGTTGGTAGATGTACCAGCACGGGGCGCACCCTCCTCACCTGGAAGGCAGTGTGAGCCAGAAAGGTGAGTTTGTCCTTCTGGAAGAGGCCTTGGCTGGTGTAGATGAAGACAGAGTATGTGACGGCCTCAGTGAGGGAGTGGACATGCACTGCCACGTCTTCATCAGTCGGCGTTTGCTCTATCGCTTTGTAGAATACTGAACTAAAAGCCTACAGTATGTAAATGAGAGCAATTTCAATATTCCTAAATGAGATACAAAAGAGATGAATATAATGTTTTTTTTTTACCTTAAATGAATACTGGTACATTGGATTGAGGTTGTGTAACTCTTTAATGATAAAATAAAGAAGCGTAGCTCTCTGTGCTACAGGACGGTAGAGCTCACGGGTCTCATTGATTTTCATTTCGTTCTCTCTTGCCTCTGTAACCTGCGTGAGAGACAAGAAATTCACAAGCATAGAAAACAATGTTAATCACAATTAAACGGTTAATACAGTTAATTATCTCTATACACCATTTTGTACTTTATATATATTAAATTGGAAAGCCGGTCTCCACCTTGTGTTGGATGTGTGCGACGGTGTTCTTTGTGTGCTCCAGCTGTTCCACCAATGCCGCATCCCGCAGGAAGCTACCCTCAGCAGCAGACAACCTGCTCAGCAGCTCATCCTCCAACTTCTTCAGCTCTATGTGACACAGGTTCTGCTGGGTACTCAGCTCTAACTGTATTAGGGAAGGACTGACTTCATAAAAGAACTTGAAATCATCCATATATTAGGATGGTGCTATTTTTTTATGAATATTTATAGCTTCAAATTGTTGTGATGCAAACTAACCTTCATGGTCTCCAGGTCAGGCCTCTCATGGCTGACCACCTGTCCCAGGAGCTGTTCCTCCAGGCCAGTCTGCGTCATTGTAAAGTTAATGAGGGTGGTCTGGGCTTGCAGCTCAGGAGGAAAATCAGGGTTGGCTAGCTTTGTGTGCAGAAGAAGCCAGAACCTGCTGTTATACTCACAATCTCTATCCCCTAGCCTGATAAACCTGTAGGCACATTGTACACGCATAAATCAAACTAAGTAGGTGCAAAACATGTGATCATATGACCAAAAATAAGTGAAAATATATTAATCAGTTCATCTATTATTAAAAGCAAAGATTTTACCCTAAAGAATTAAATTTTTTTAACAAATCAGGGCCATGTAAATTTCCCTGCGAAAATAGTTTCCAGTTTATAATCACATGTCGTTTTATTGTCACTTCTCCAGCTCTCTAATTGGATGGAAACAGAAAAAGATGACAAATGTAACTGCTAGCCACCACGGGCAAATGATATTAAATAAAACCTGGAAGATCATATTCCCAGCAGCCAATATTTATCCCAATCTGCATTTCAATTAAATCAAGCCTGGTTGCCCAGACCTAGTGGCTTTTAATTTTTCTCTAATTACCCCTCACTAGTCAGCCAACAGCCCTGGTTCTTACGCCAGAGCTTCCACCAAAGCCCGGGTTTGTTTCAACTCTATATCTTCACAAGACGGAATTAATGTACTATTGATAGAACCATTACTCCACCAAATTAAAGTCCCAGCTGATGGATTGGCTCATGCTCCCTCTGTCAGACATGAAAGGAATAATTAGTATTCATTACTTTGCACTCTGCAACATTCCAATTATTAATGAACTTCAGCTGTGGAACCGCACCAGATTCATCACCGCTGCTGCGGCCGGACCGAATTGATCATGGGTGGAGAGTGGAGTGTGGGTCAACCGCAGGAATAAACTTCTCGTCGGATTAAACACGGAGTCTCTGCCACGGGTCACGAGGCACAGGTGTGAGCGTGCTTCAAGTATAGACAATGCCACCTTTATAACTAAATCCAATTCTGATGAATATTTAAATGTACACTACTGTTTTTTTTCCCTCTGTGTTTATAAGCGGTTCATGTTGTGATATCTGTCAAAGCACAAATAGATCATTTGGAAGAACCAATTTTGGAAGCTCCATCACAGTGTACTTCTATACGAAGACTTTCTGCCATCTCTCCCTGCGAGCTGTTGGTGGATAAAAGTCCACTTGCTGGCCAAGTCCCTCTAGTGCCTCGGGGCTGATCAGTCACTTCAAGAGAGCTGCTTCATATTCAAGTCACACAAAGAATATGAGCAAACAAATGCACATCTATCACCCGCCGTGAAAACAAGATCAATACGGCGTCCCCTAGTTCAATTCAACTCACGCAACACTAATTCATCTACAATTTAAACAGTAAGCTATCATATTGTACTAAGTCACGTCTGGCTATCGGCTTTTCAACCCTAAGCAAAAGCCCTGATAAAATTGGCTCCTAAGCATGACATGCAAAAAAATTATTTGCAAAAAAAAAAAAAAAAAATCCTAGTAAACAAATTCTTGATGCACAAGAATTTTTTAAGTTTCATTATATGTCTATAAAAAAATATATCTTGCCTTCCATTGTTTGAAGTGTTCCTGGCTAGCAGAGATTCCAAAATTGCATCCATCCTTTCCTCCACATTCTCAATCAGCACAACTTCACCACAGATCAATGCCTGCTCAATCACATCCAGATATCTAGATAATTTCATAAAAAAAAGAGGGGAAACAGAAAATGATGGATTATGATGATACTACTGTTTCTCTTGAACAATATGAATCTTGTGCAGTGGATAAACATCAGCAAAACAAGGGTTTTGCAGAAGGATTTTCCTGTTCACCCTTTCTCTCCATGCTGGAGCACTCTGAGCTGCGGTCCGTAGAGGTTGCGGAGCCACTTGCTGGCCTGTTGCTGAGGGTCTACAAGGAGTGGCCAGCGCTGGCTGCATGTCAGGATCACAGCGTTCTCCACAGACAGCCTATCGGGCGGCAGGCCCTGGTTGTGCCAGGCGGCAATGCTTGTTTGCTCAGCCAGCAGTAGGATAGGGTCCAGGCCTTCTGTCAGCGGGATGAGGGGCTGGAACACAAGGTGTGAGGAGAGGAAAACACACAGTGATGCTATTCAGATCACCGCTTCGATGATTTTGGTATGCACCGATACAAAAGGGACGCATTCAATGCGGAAACTAAAATACAACCTGAAAATTTAACAAATATAAAACCAATATATCAAATACATACTTTCAGTTTTGTTAGGAACGGCTTCCACATGCCCTCTAGCAGCTGCTGCCTGTAGGGCAGTGTAAAATATCCTGCATAAGAGACAAAGGCTGCCGCCAGTAGAACATCCCCACACAGCGTCTTCTGCTGACCCTCTAGGTCCAGCGCAGCTTCTGACCACCGTACATTCTCAGACTAGGTGGAAGAACAAATACATTTTCTCAGACATGAAGTGCAACTACACAGCTAAAGTTCAAGAAGATCCATTCAGCCGAAGATCCACACTGGCAACCTTCAAGCATCAGTTGTCACAGGTGGAGGAAAATGAATGTACGGCACCATATGCTGATTACGTTCCCTCCCCATTGATCATAAGCGCTACAAGAACATAAGCAATAACGTATACAATTGCAATTCACCTAAACCGGCTTTGAAAGTGTAGTTACATTTTCACTCCGCATCAATTTAACCCTCATTTAGAGCTTCGATAATACGGCGGAGACGCTACCGCAGCGATAAATCTTGCCTAACACTGGCTATGCAGGGTCGAGCATGCAGAACATGTCACATAATAAATTGTCGGACAGTTAAAAATCACTATCATTTTTTGCCTAATGTATTATGGATTGCTTGGAATATCACTCAGTCCTGGCTGAAGTGTTTTTAATTTCCAACAGCTGTTGAGGCCTTGCGGTGAGTTAATGATTAAATATAGATGGGCTGATTTATTAGTCTAAACACTATTGCTTCCAGGTCAATAGCATAAAGACAAATCATCTGTCTTGATATGCATAAAGGCCAAGCTGTCCCATTCGAACCCTATTCGTTTCTCTGAATAAGGCAGTAGAATGTTCTTAGAGAAAGAAGAAATAACACTAAAAGAAATATTACGCTCATTTTGTTTCACATTAAAGATTTTGGATAATCTGGTTGATAAATGTCTGAGAATTTGATAGGACAAAATGTAAGCAAACACTGAATAACACTTTTTGATGAATGATAGAAAAATGACAAAAAAAAAGTTATTATTAAATGGAAATGCGAATGAATGAATCGATTGTAACTGACTTGTTCAGTTGATTTGAATTAATGTATATTAGTACAGATACATTTGTTTTAGAATACTTGCTATACAGTCAAATACAATTCACTTATAAGTATATTCAATAGAACATGCCAGATTATCTCATCACCTTGTAATGTTCTAGTTGTGTTGTGTACAAATTTTTATAATATACATATGTTTCTAGTTTGGCACAATCAAATTATAAAAACCAGTAGGCTTTTGGGCTCCTTTTTTTTTTCTCACCTCCGTTTGGCTACTGTCCACTGACCTCTTGGCCAGTTCAGTTGCTGTTTGGTCATGGTGCAACCCTTCCTTCCTAACTCAGCATCTCTGTTTCTAGCCAAAACTATAATCCGTATCAGCACCCCAAAAACATGTCGTGTAGCCAGATGCTGACCCTCAGCCTACTTGCTCATAGTACTACCTGCAAGCCTCCAACCAATCGACTAGCCAGCACGATGGTCTGTCTGGTGCGGGTCACTTCCTCCTGGCAGTGCAGTTTATCAGCTGCTGCTCTCTCAAACTGGGCTGTCAGGCTCTGCAAATGCCTGTCGAGATCCTAAATATAAAACGCACAAACACAAGAACGAACAAAACACATGGTACTTATATATAAGCATATTTAGTGTTACAAAAATGCTATACATGAGCATGCATACTTACAGCCAGTTTCTTTCGAATGGTATGCAGTTTCGCTGTTGCACTGTCCAGCTCAGTGTTGGCCTGAGAAACAGCCTGACGCTTTGGCACAATCTGGCAGTAGACCTGAAAAACAAGACATTTCCTACATGAACCATACATTAAATGTGGATAAAACATATACATGTTGTAAAGTATTGTATGTATGTTATATATGTGTGGGTTTGTATGTGTTAGGGCTGTCAAAATAAACACGTTAATAACGTGTTAACTCAAATCCGCTTTAGCGGCACTAATTTTAATCAATGTGCGATTAACACAGCGTGCATTACTATGTGTGTGATCTGCTCCTTCACTGTGGAGGGGTCTAGAATTTTCAGCATAGGTGCATTTCCAGTGTGAGACACAGAATCTAAACACAAAAAATCTGGAAATCACATCGTACGATTTTTTTTAACAATTTATTTGTGAATTACTGTGTCAAATAAGTATTTTATCACTTGAGTCAAAAAATGTTAATATTTGGTACAGAAGCCTTTGTTAACAATTACAGAGGTCAAACGGTGCCTGTAGTTCTTCACCAGGTTTGCACACATTGCAGGAGGGATTTTGGCCCACTCCTCCATACATATCTTCTCTATGTAGATCTGCCAGGTTTCAGATCTGTCGCTGAGCAACACAGACTTTCAGCTCCCTCCAAAGATTTTCTATTGGGGTTTAGGTCTGGAGAGGCCACTCCACAACCTTGATATGCTTCTTATGGAGCCACTCCTTGGTTTCCTGGCTGTGTGCTTTGGGTCATTGTCATGTTGGAAGACCCAGCCACGACCCATCTTTAATGCACTGACTGAGGGAAGGAGGTTTTTATGTCACAATACATGGCCCCGTTCATCCTCTCCTTAATACAGTTCAGTTGTCCTGTCCCCTGTGCAAAAAAAACACCCCCAGAGCATGATGCTTCCACACCCATGCTTCACTGTAGGTATGGTATTATTGGGATGTAACTAATCATTCTTCTTCCTCCAAACACAGCGAATGGAGTTAAGACCACAAAGTTCTACTTTGGTCTCATCCGACCACAGGACTTTCTCCCATGACTCCTCTGGATTATCCAGATGGTCCCTGGCAAACTTCAGACAGGCCTGGACATGGGCTGAACCTTCCGTGCGATGCATGATTTTAAACCATGACGTCTTGATGTATTACTGATAGTAGCCTTGGAAACGGTGGTCCCAGCTCTCTTTACGGAATTGACCAGCTCCTCCATTGTAGTTCTTAGCATCACTGATACCCCACGATGAGAGATCTTCCGTGGGGCCCCAGTCCAAGGGACACCGACAGTCATCATTAGCCTCTTCCATTTTCTGACAATTGTTCCAATGGTTGTTCTTTTTTCACCAAACTGCTTGGCAATTGCCCCGTAGCCCTTTCCAGCTTTTTAACACATTTCTCATTTTTAAAACAAAACAAAAAAATATGGTACCTATCAGGCAAAATTTTTATCATTGTATTATTCCATTCTCACCTCATAGTAGCGCACAATATTGATGGTCCAGGCACAGAGACCAGCAGCGGCATAGGACTTGGTACGAACATGATCAGGGTGAAACTCTGGATTACTGATGTACTCCTGCTTCACTGTACTCAGACACTGTTCAGGTACGTGCTCTTTATCATAGTATACCAAAGCCTGCAGAAAGTCGTCAAGCTGCAAGAAAAGTCTGGGTTATTTAGATAATCAACTTTACTTACATTTAGAACATTAAACAGATGTAAATATATAATATGTATAAAATAAATAATGTCTGAATATACATAGCTAAAATTGTTTTAGAAAATCTTCTCCAGGCACGAAGCCTAGATTCAGTTAAATACAACCCTATGTACATATGAAGGATGGCAAAGCAGTTCACACATCTAATAGCAAATTCAGCACTAGCCCTGTCTGGGAAAATGCTACACATTTAAAGCACTGCTCATAATGATAGAGGTCTGCGAGTTCAAGGGTTAGAATAAACATGAATTAGAATAGTGAGTTGGGGATTTTTTTTCCCACCTTGCCCATAAATGCTCTGGCAGCCTTCCAGCTACGATCTTTAGGAACGCGTCCACGTGGGGCCAGCAAGACCATCACTGCCGCCATCACATTTGTTACAGCCGCTGGTGGATTGGGAAACGTCTTTAACTCTGTCAGGTTCACCTGTGCAGTGTAAATTGTTGTCTTTTTAATGCAACATTTCAATAGTGCTTAAAGAAGTGTAAATGCTTAAATAATATTTTTTACAAGCAATAATCACCTTGTTAAGAGTATCTAAAGCTGCTTTGGCAGCCTCTAGAGCTGGTTCGGCTTTAATTAGGTCATGTTCACAGTCCCTCTGGCTCTGAGTCACTTCTGCCTTTATGGCTGCCACCTGAACAAAAACAGCAACAACTATAATATTTACATTGATGGCATACGTTTTTATCCAGAGCAACGTACACCTGAGGGTTAAGGGCCTTGCTCAAGGGCCCACTAGTGCCAGCTTGGTGGTTGTGGGATTTGAACCTGCGAGCTTCCAGGCCAGAAGCCAATGCCTTGACCACCTCCACCTGCGATTCATGTACAACAAGTAAAAAGAAACTTACATTCTGCTCTTCTAGATCGGAATCCTTTCTCTTCTGGCTCACTCTTTCTGTCTGCTGCCCGATCTTGGCAATCAGAGCCTCGGCTGCCTGGTTCTTCATATTCAGCTCCACTTCCTGAGAGTTCAGTTTATCCATAAGCTCGCCAACCTAGTACACATATGCATTACCACACAGTTACCAGTTACCACTGGAAGGTCTCCGGAAGACCTGTTTTTCCGACACAGACACACAATATTTCACACAGGCAACAAGTAGATCACTGCATTGAATCCGAAAAGCTTTAACCCCTACGCTGCCACCATGTGCTTACTTAGCAACACCTTCATCGACTGACAAAACACGATGTGGTAAAAATGATTTCACGATGCTGTTATTCAGGTAAAGTACTTCTACTTCTTGTCAACAAGCTAAATTACCACCACATACTGTATCATCATTACTCTTTTATCCAGTGTACTAATAGCAATTAGAAGCAGAAAAGGTGATTTTATATATATATATATATATACATACACACCTGGATTTGTTAAGTTGAAACAAGTAAATTTCTGTATAAAAATACATTCATAGGAAAACACTAACATGTCCACCATTCCATACTCCAAAATCTGGACTATGTGTAATTAGAACTGCTTTCACCAGACAAGGCAATAATCAGAAGGTCTGCACGTATTATTTACGCAGTTTGGAGTGTTATCAATCATAATATGCCCAGTCCACTACACCTAAATCGTACCAAACTGCTTTGGGATGAAATGCATCGCAATTCTAAACAATCGCACAAAGAAACATCCAACTGGCAAAGAACACCTTTGGCATGTTTTACAAGTATTACAGTTGAAAGTCTGGAGAAGCGGAATGTCAATTCAGATTAATTTCTATATCACATATTACAATGGACATTTCCTCAAAGCCGCTTCACACAGTTAATTCTGAATGAAAATAATGTACATTAAAATATACATATATTGTATTTTAAAGCATTATTTTTTGTTTCTTTATTATATAATCAAAACGCATAGATTCTTTAAAGCATTGGTGTTATATTATTTATTCTGTATTGCAGCTTCTTCTACAGAACAATGCTCTTACGGTAATATTGAAGAAAGTTAAGGGCATAGATTTTTAGTATGGTAGGTTATTGGGGAATAAAGGGGTGATGACAATTCATAAGCATTAATCACATTTTCTTTCTTTATTTTAATGTCTGCTGAAGAGGAAAGACCGAAAGTCAGTAATCCAGAGTTTCACCCTGATCATGTTCGTACCAAGTCCTATGCTGCTGCTGGGCTCCGTTTAAAGGATGTTATGCTAATAATCATACTTATCTACACCTCCAGGTCTGGGGGACTCATTTGGGGGCGATTACCTGTGAGGCAGTGGTCTTCAGTTTAAGGAGACCCGAGTTCAGTCTGCGAAGCCTCTGCTGTAGCTGCATGTCTCTCTTCTCCAACAGAACACCAAACAGCCTGAGCAGTTCTAGAAAGCTCTTGGGAGTGCTGTAGTTGTGCCTCCTATCCTTCTGCCGATAGCGCTCGTTCGCTTGCTTGACACTGGCATGAGCATGGGCCATGAAAAGACTGATGGGTTCCTGAATGGCTGGCTGTAAAGAAGGAGAAGCAGAGAGAGAGAGAGAGAGAGAGAGAGAGAGTGCATGAGTGGAAGCTGGCTGGATTAAGCACTCTTTAACATCCTTGCCAGTGACGGGTCTGAAATATCATCTTCATAAATCCTGAATTCATCTCCAAGTTTGTGGATACTGGACTTACTCAATTTGAAATTTAGGTGCTGTGAGAGAGAGAGAGAGGGGGATTGGGAGAGAGGGATTAGGTTGGGAAAATAATGGCTCATAGCTGGTGAAACACAGCATGTGGTATACGGGGAATGCGGCTAGTCTTTCATAGCCTGAACATTCTTGCAATATTCATACTGGTGTCAGTCGTGTGCTTGATGTTTTTATCTATGCATGATCAAAAATCATTAGAGGAAATTACATACTTTTAGTAAAAACAAAAAAAAAACTCATATGATGAATTCAAATAAACCTTCCTGTTGATACAGGAAAAAAAATATCGCACTGTCAATTTAAAATGATTGCACTATAAGAATCAGTAAAATAATTTACGTGGATACAGCAATACTTTTATATGCACGACTTCATATGAGTTTTGAATTTGCATGCTAACAGCTGGTCTTGAGTCATCTGACACACATTTACACACACACACACACACACACACACACACACACACACACACACACACACACACACACACACACACACACACACACAGAGTCTGGCAATGCCTGAAACAGCTGTGGCTCCTTAGAGGGCCAGTCTGCGTGTATTAATCATTGTTGTTTCATTAGCATAAATGATCCTGCTTAGTGATTGTTCCACCGGAGCAGGGAAAACAACATTACAAGACAGAGAGACTGAGAGGGAGGGAGAATGAAAGAGAAACTGTGTCTGTCATAATGCTCATGGTGCATGTGATCACCCATTTGTCTTCACTTTAAAGTGAAAGCAATGATAAAGGACCAGACAAACTGTACAGTTTGAAGAGATGACATTGAAGAAGTTCAAATCGCACTCAAACACAACGTCCCAGTCTAATATTGGGACAAACAAAGAGTTGTTCGATATTTCCCCAAAACAACCACTGGAATTTGTGTTATTACAGCTCACTTCAATATCAGGAAGTTCCTTTATAAACTGCAGGCTGACGGACTGCAGTGCCTCCTGGGGCCACTCGTGAAACCAATCCGCTGTTGTGCAGCTGAGGAGAGCTGGGAAATGACGCACACGGACACGGAGGGTGTTACCAACAGGAGACATGCACAGCACCACCTACACACACACACACACACACACACACACACACACACACACACACACACACACACACACACACACACACAAACATGTAAACAGTAATTAATGTAGAAACACTTTTTAAAGTGGATCTACTGTACAGATGAATGCATGAGGCAATCCAAGTTGTAAAACCTTGAGATTTTGATAGACACGGTCTTTGAAGAAGCTCCAGCAATTCTCTGTGGTGTTCAACAAGCCAGATTCATGAACTTCCCTCTTCACTGCCTTCGTTACATTCTCCACCTCCTCGTCTGAAAACAGCTCTCGGATCTCACCTGCAAAAACCGACAGCGACAGAAAAAACAATTTACACAGCACTTTATACTCGGCTTTAATCCGTCATTATTGCTTGGCTATGATAAGTGACGAATTCTATAGATCTCACAATATAGTCAATGAAAAATATAAACGATCCACAATTGTAATCCATAATGATCATTGTAAATAAACATAAAATCTTCATAGAATATTAGCAATATTAGCAGAATCGTATCAAAAATTTGACCTCAGTGACTGACGACATTGATATATTGAGTGTTTCAGAAACTGCTTATCTCATATTTTAAATAATTAAAAAAAAACAAGTATAATAAATATATTTTTTTAAAAAACATCCCGTCAGCAGTTGGAAATGATGTCTGAACTTAAGAGGGCCGACTGGTTCAAACTCTATTATGGTGACTAGGAAAGTACCATAGACCACTAATACATGGCAAGCCGCACGCCAGAAACTGGACAGGTGAAAACTGGAATTGCATTTACTGGTCTGAAAAATCAAAAATTCTAACCGGCCGCATGTCAAATGTTTAGGCTGGTGGTGGTGCTGTTTCCATGGTGTTGGTGTTCCACTGGATCACCAACTCACCTCCTCTGGGTATCCTATGTGTTATGATTACTCAACCAGTGTATTCACAGATAACAAGTCACATACCTTGAGTCACATGGCAACGAGTTTACTTTCATGCCCTCCTAAGCGATGAGACACTACACTGCAAAAAATGCCCTCATTGAAACAAGCAGGATTTATATCTAGTTAAAAATTTCTAAAACCATGCAAAAAATCTGCCAAAGGTTGTAAGTAATTACTGACTTGGCAGGAATTCTTTAAACTAGCATTAACATCTAGCTGATTCTATAACCAGACCAAAAAAATCCCAGTTTCATGCTTTTTGTTTGAACAATTTTCAATTTTGAACTTGAAATCTTCTCATCCAGAGGCCAAGGCCTTAACCACTGAGCTATCATCGCCCTTCTAGGTTTTATAAACACAAGTTGAAACCTTCGATAATATTCTTGATAGAAGCATTTTCCAGAGCAGTCTTAAAATTACCACAACATTCAATTTGAACATTCACTTTATTCTGTAACTTTTAAATCTGTCACTTATTTCCAGTGAAATTATGCTCAAAATGAGTTAACATTTACTTGCCTGGACAATTACTTTATTTATTTATAGTCTAATGTGCAATGTGATTTTTAAGACTTTTTAATCGTTCAATAGGCTTTTATTTCCTTTCATAGATTTTAGCAGTGTAACCCATGAAGGAAATGTGATAATGTATAATGGGAGATTTAAGTTAGCATAAAAATGCTACACAAGTTGTGCGGATTAGATCATATCAATGTGGATCAGATTCTCAAAGTGATACTTAGAACAACTTGTGGATTCAAAGACAACAATTTGCACAGTCCTCCAGTGTTAGTGGCTGTGAAGTATAAATATATACTTTTATTATCAAGTACCAAAACATTCAGCAGTAGAGATGCTCCATCTCCATATCTTTCATTTTTAGTATATATAAAAAAAAATCATAAGCAGTAATTCGCTAAATTCATTGATATCCATTTTATACGTCGTTTTAACACTCAAGCAGTAGTTATGTTTTCCCTCAAATTCTACAAATCAGTTCTGTTGCTTTATTCTAATCCGCAAACTGAAAGCAGGTCTTTGACCCTTGGGTCTGACATTAGTGACAGATGAGCAGCACCATCTGTGTGCTGGAAGGCTTGATCCAATGCCATAGCAGCCTGTCTCAGTCACCGTTAATCTACTTCACTTCCACAGCCACATTTACATGTGTTTCCCATTCATCAGACAAGCGAACAATGAGGCCCCGTGTGGCACGGGAGTGTTTATTATCGTATGAGGAATGAGCGTCCCAGGGGTCGGCGAGGAGCGACGCTTCAATTTTATAAACCGAGGATGCATTGCGATGTGCGATAAAGACCGAACAGGTCTGACCTGAGGAGACCAGGGTGCTGATGATGATAAGGAAGCGATCGTCGGGGATCTGGGCGTCTGTAAGCAGCAGCACTGTAGGACGGTTTTTCGTCCCGGTGTTTATACAGAGACCTGCTAGATCCACCTGAATGGGTGATTATAGGATTAGGGAGGATTACACAATAAGACAATTTTATACAAACATATATGGATTTTCTAACCATCTGTTTTATATTCATTCCCGACCCCGGTTACTGTCGTCTACTGTCCTGAAGGTCAATTAAAAAAGCAAGAGAAAATGCATGAGACGATGAAGAGAATGACAGGACGAGGTATAAAGGGCACTGCACGTGCTCTCCAGAGTGTTAAGTGTGTCGATGCGGCAGGCCCAAACTGCCCGAGATTCACACGCCGTGATGAATTAAACGATAACGGCGACCTCATCGATAGGGCATTGAAATATTTGCACAGACCCTGTAATAGTATCTGACAGTCCAGCGTCGTCGAGTACAGGCAGGACTAAATGAGATCAATGGTATGCACAGAGCAGGAGCAGATATTGATTAGGGGAAATGTTGTCTAAAAGAAAAACATGATCTCTGTTAATGAATCACTGCCAATTTAAATGAATCCCCAGACTGATGGAACCTGTCATCACTGCTTGTACAACTAGAGCACGATATTACCGCAGCATTGATTTGGTCTTCTCTGAACATATATGATAAACTTTTAATGAGCAGTTCCAATATTTCTTCCTCGCAATATACTGGCTAAGGAGTAACAATTCACATTGTACTACATCAAGGCCTTTTCGTGGTTAGCTGGTACAAAGGAATCTGTAGCTACCTTGAGGTCTTGAATGCTGTAACCCTTGTGCAGGACTGGCTGGAAGGTGTTCATATCGGAGAGGTAGGCCGCCAGACGAGTCAGGCTCTGCTTGCCACTGCCACCAACGCCTACCAGCAGAGCGTGGCCTCGCCGACACTTCAGAATTCGGCTGATCCGACAGCTGAATGGTTTAATTACAAAGTATCTCAGCAACGGTGAACAAATGCACTATCCTCAGCAAACAGCATGCCGGCTTTAGCAAAGCTTTCCAAATTAATTCTCGTCGTTTATTTACACTTTCTTTTTGCAAGCGTCCTTTTTGAGTTTGCAGACTTTACTTTTTGCTTTGTGTCTATGATAAGTGTGTGTTAATAAAAAAGTTAAAATAAAAGTGTGTGTCAGTGTTAAATCCTCAATTTCTGCTCAGTATGCGCATTTTTTTTCTTAGAATGCAACATAAAGTGCCACCTAGTGGACAAATGAAAATAATCAAAAAGTAATAAAATGTAATCAGTTACTTGAATTTTATAAAGTAATTAAAAAGTTACACTAATTACATTTTGAATAGGGTCATTTGAAATCTGTAATCTACTACATTTTCATAATAACTGTCCCAACAATGATCACATGGCCCTTTACATGGAAGAATAAGCTAGAGTTTGCCTAAATCAAATATGCTCACATGATATCACAACATAGTTCTTGTTGTTTATTTATCTTTTTGCAACCACCATAGTGGAGTTTACAGATTTACTTTTTGCTTTGTGCAAAAATACAGTGTCAATGTTAAAGCTTCAAGCTGCCGCCCTTGGGTCCTTAAGCAAGACCTTAACCCCTCTGTGCTCCAGGAGAGCCGTATCATGGCTGACCCTGCACTCTGACCCCAGCTACCAAACAACAAGCTGGGATATGTGCGAAGAAAGGAATTTCACTGTGCTGTAATGTACATTTAACAAATCAAGGTTATTCGATTAAATTTCTGTTACATGGACGAAATTGTTAATAAAAAAGATTTATTACACTTAAGTAAACTTTATAAAAGTGTATTTGGATGCGTGATACATATATAGTTAGAATTGACTTTTGTGGATCATTTGAACATACTTTAAACGTTTTGCCAAGGAAAGGATCCTATATAGTCCAGGACAAAATGGTTTTTAGATTGCAACTTGTACAAAAATCCCAAGTATTTCTTTCTGGTCAAAGTATTTATATCAGTTGAATGATTTAGTGAATACATAGAATATCAGTGCAACAACTGGCCAGCATGTGGGATTACATCACCCACACAGCGTCTAACACCTACGACCAATTCATCCTAGCCAAGCAACTGGGCTGCACATGAAAACCCACACAAGCACAGGTATGTAAACATGCATCGCATTATAAAATAACATTGAACCCAACTTATATTCACCATGTAAAAGACTTACACATGTTGCATGGCTTCTTGAAACAACACTAGATTCATGGTGGAATGAAGCTGGTTGTAGGTGTCCAGGGCAGCTGTTAAGATGCTCCTCAACCGCTCCCATCCTTCAACAAGACAATAGCAAGGCTCCATGGTCCCCTTGCTACTGTGCAGGTATATCAGTGGTTCTTGAAGCTCAAACTGCTTCTGACAGCAAAATGAACAAAGTACACCACTGCTCCTTTACAATGCTTCAAAACAGATACATACCGCATGATATCATGTACGCACTTACCTCAAACACCTGCTGAACAACTTCTGTCTGGAGCCTGTGGAAAAGCTGCAGGTCAGCAGTGTCAGCCATCCGATCCGAATATACTCTCCTGGACTCATGAAACCACAGCTGGACCAGATCAGAGCTCTGCCTAAAACACTCGGGTCTAGACAGCAATAGACCCTGAAATCACAATACACAGGGTATCTAAAAACGCACAGGTGGATGTAACTCTGGTAGAGCCTAACAACATAAATTCTAACATTTTGTATTGAATGCATAGAAACATTCAAACCACATCTGGCACATCACATCTGTTTTTTCTTTCTTTATCTTTATTATTATTCACGATAATTGCACAAACGTGTCTACATGTCTTCTTAATACTGTCCTCATCTGCGTATTCATCTCACCTGGAAGAGATGCGAGAGATCCCACAGGCTGAAGAGGTGGTGGAACTTGTTACTAGAGGGGAGGAAATGGTGGATCACTCTATCATGTAGAGCAACGGCTGCTTGTACAACAGAAGTGACACTCGCCCCCACAGCCACACCGAACGGCAGGTTTTGTATGTGCTGGCCGAGAACAGAGGTGTAGATGGAGCTCAAGGCCTCAGCGGTTGGGTTGTTCACTGATAAAACCGAGAAATGCCTCTGCAAGAGACACAAATAACAGTTGTATACATTTAAAACTATTAAGGAAAAAAAAAAACAATAAAAGTGAACAAAGTTGAAAGTGTACCTGTAGCCTGGGATTGATTGTGTAACTGCCGGCTTGTGGATTCAAACAAGCAACATACTGGGTCTTGTGGATCTCTTTCAGGGACAGCTTTTGACTGTCATACCTAGAAAAGTAAAAACAGCATGCAATGGAATCTGTATTGATATATTAATAAAAAGTAGGCTGTAGGGCTACACGATATATATAACAGTATATGCCATATTCATATCGCCAAGAGTCGCGATAAATTAATTTTGTGTTGCATTTGGGTTGCATGCCATTTTACTTCCTTTTTCTTTGTGTAAAATAATAAAAGTAGTCAGATACAATCCAACATAGGTGGATGAACTCAGAGGAACCTCAGTATAACCGCATATACATTTCTTTCCTCCGCTCTGTCTAACTAACTAACACACTTCAAGAGCACGTTGTTCCGCACTACACTACCCACAATGCATCTCCCTCAGAACTACAACATCAGTAACCATCGTCTTAAAGTGGCAACACATTCACATTTTTTAAAGTGGCAACACGTCTCAATAATCCGTAACAACATTCGTGTTCTGAATCTACTGCAAAAAGCAACAATGTCAACTAAAATGAAAATATATTATATAGAGGCACAAGGTCGGGAGCGACTTAAATATTGCCTGCCGGAGAAAATAACATTCGTGCATGAACTGGAGCAGGTCGGGTGCAGGGCTCTACTACAGAAGCTCGCTGTGCCAAACCAAGGTGAAATCATAAAAATCGTTTTGCAACATCGGCATAAACCATAATAATGACAATTAATCTACCAGCTCTACTGTTAACTGTTTATTTTCGTATGATAATATGATAATCTAATAGTTGTAGGTTTTTTAACAAAAAAAATCATAAATAAAAACATCGCAAACAATATCGTTATCGCAATATTCAACACCAATATCGCAGATCGCATATTTTTCCAATATCGTGCAGAGCTAGTAGGCATATATAAAGATTTTTCCTAACCAGTGTTTATAGTCCAAATGCTGGCGTATGAGGGTGTGAGGCTGAACTGTGCCGTAAGTGTCTGCGGCTGTCATATTCATATCGTCAAGAAAATAGATGAGGCCTTTTATTTCCTGGAGGAGCATACTTCCTGCCTGCTTTCTTCTCCAACGGCCTCTCCAGCATCTCTGAAAATAGGCAAAATAATACAGTTATTTTTTTGGCCTGTATTTGCATACTCTTACATGTATTCAGTAAAATCTACTAACTGGCTGATTACTAATTAAAGTAACAAACTACTTTGAATGCTGTATTTAGTGTCCCTTTTGGAGACGCATTATTGAAAAAATAATTTCTATAACTTTAAATCTAATTTTTATGTTCTTAAACACTGCAAAGTGAATGCAATTTATTTAACAGTGAAGTTTGGGCGCCAATTAAAAGACAATATGGGCAACGTTTCATTTAATTAATGCAAGATCCAATCAAAATAAAGCTTTTCCTGCCACAGGTGCCAAATGCTTTCTCAGCAGCTGGAATGATGTCTGGAACAGTGGAGATAGATGAGCGTCCTAAGCCAAATTGATCAGGTATCTAGAGTTTTAAATGCTTTAAAGCAAACGGCATGATAATGACCTGTAAATTATTTCATTTAAAAACTGTGTCGCATTTTTTCCTGCAGGAGACATGTAGCTTGGGGTGTAAAACTAGCTAACATGAACTATGATTTAGCAAGAATAACATGGGGGCACGGTGGCTTAGTGGTTAGCACATTCGCCTCACACCGCCAGGGTCCGGGTTCGACCATGTGTGTGTGGAGTTTGCATGTCCTCCCCGTGCCTCAGGGGGTTTTTCTCCGGGTTCTCCGGTTTCCTCCCGGTCCAAAAACATGCACGGTAGGTTGATTGGCACCTTTGGAAAAATTGTCCCTAGTGTATGAATGTGTGTGTGTGTGCCCTGCGATGGGTTGGCATTCCATCCAGGGTGTATCCTGCCTTAATGCCCATAGACGCCTCAGATAGGTTCAGGCTCCCCGCGACCCGAGGGAAGATCAGATATAGCGGTAGAAGATGAATGGTTGAACTTGGCTAGACACTATAACCTCAATAGCAGCCTTTATTTTATAAACCACTGACAATTATATCTTTAGCATAGCTAATGTGATTAGCTAAAAATATATTCTTATGACTCAAATAGTTTATCAATATAGCATAATATAAATAAATCATTAATATAGCATTATATTCATGTCATCATTCAAGACAGTGCATTTTAAAGTGGATTTTAAAGTTCATTGAATAAATGAAAGTTTCTACTTGCTAATTCTCCTGCATTTTGCAAACAAATGGAAATTCCTATTATGGGCCAATAGGAGGCATTGTGCTACCTGTTTAAAAGAGGTTGAAGGAAGAATAGGAAAGACCGTACTCACTCTGCAGTGTAGCGGATGTGCTGTAATGATGGAGAGGCACCCTGGCAGATACAAAGGTTTCCGGTAGTGCGCTCAGCAAGTCTTTGACTACTGCCGATTTTCCTGTGCCCACTCCCCCGACTAGCATCAGAGGCTGGGAGTTTTCCAGTAACAAGTGCATGAAGTGCTGTAACCGGACAGTCTCTGCTGTAGGGACCAGCATTGTCTGGATATAGAAATCACACATTAAAGCACAAATGACCCCGAAGAGTAAATAGGCATCATTGTGTAGGAGTTTGGCTTAAATTAGTTCAAATAAATGAAGACCGTGTTAATACATCTGAAAAGTTTTTCATTGAAGGTTGTTGTATAGTTAAAACATGGAAGAATAAGCTGCAGTTTACCTAATCAAATATGCTCACACGATGTCATGATAAAGATCAAACAGCAAGAGAATAAGTGTGAGAGGAAGAGAGCGAGAGAGAGAGAGAGAATGAGAGAGAATGTTCTCTTTGTGCTATGGTTTGGTAATCAGACCCAGTACTGAGTTGTATTTGACAGCACACTAACCTCACGGCTACGACTGCTGTTGTCTTTCACTTTGCTCACTGACCCTCTCTAATGTGCTAAGTACTCTAAATTAGCCTGTAATTGTGTGAAATTAAAACTGCTTGCTGCGGGGGTGTGAGTTTTTCTCAGCAAAGAGTCAAACTGGTAGACAAAAGAAAACTATTCAAAGCATGCTATTCAGGAATTAAAAAAAAAAAAAAAAACTTTTGTTGGACTTCAAAAAGTGTCACATGATATCACTCGAATGACCTGCAATGGTTTGTCTGCTTCCGTGTAAAAAGGAGGTATTTTGTCAGTCCACGGTAAGAAGCGTCTGGTGTGAGGGTCCAGGAAGTAATCGAACACAGAGCCATGTGCTGGCAACTTAATGCTCCTCATCTCTTTAGTCCACCACTGACTGAACTCGGCTCTGTAGTCGCGCAGCTGCGAAGAAATGACGACATTCATTTTTCACACCGCTTTGTAAAACGTCCTTACATATTTAATACGTCATAGCGTATACATAACAACAACCTACAGATTGACCAAAAACACAGTTATTTCTTTTCTACCTGATCTTGATATGTAGCGCCACCAAAAGCCCAGAGGCAGGCAAACACAAAGTACGTCTCGTATACATCCCGAGGAGAGTCGGCTGGAACGTTCTCCGAGGTGAGCAAACAGTCCAGCAACAAGCACAGAGTCTCAAAGGAGGGGATAACAGAAGAGCATGCTTAATTACTGTATGAAAGACACACTCGTTGTTTACCTGAAAGGCTGTACACCTACATACCTTAAAAGCATGCCGATACAAGGATTCATGTTCATTTCAAACATCAGAACAAAAAAAAATAAAGTGATAGCGGAGAATTTGAATGGTCTGGGTGATTAAGATTTGTTTATAAAAAGCCTCTTCATAAGCGTGTTTATCATATAAGCACATTAGTCCAAATATAGACAAATATAGGATGCCTATGAACTGCCTATGCATGCAAAGCCTATGCTTTGAATACTTGATTGGCTGAAAAGATGGCTGCACAAATAATCAACTGCCCTAGAATAAGTTTCACAGGACTGGTCATGTGTTTTTCTTATTACCTGTACCATGCTGTTTTCTGGGATTGGGATGATGGTCTTAAACGAGCTCCTCATTTGCTCTATGCAACGAGAGACGTATTTGTCAAAAAGGATGGTGAGGTGGGCTTTCTCAGTCTGGTGCTTCCTTCTGTCAATCCAACTAGCCACGTAGCTACAAAACGTAGAAGGATCAAGGTTATAATCATTCTAGAATATCCCATCCCTGTCTCACGGCATATTGTGATGAAATGTTATCTATGGACACAAATTTCCTATTGATACGAGGGTCTCTCAGCACGACTTTTTAATGTGATGTATTTCAATAGGAAGTATCTTGAGTGCGTTCGCAACACTTTTCTTTCTGCCACTGGGTACGCCATGTTATTGTTTTTTTCTCATTTGTTATGGATTTTTCAAGCACTATTACTCAACGTTTAAGCGTGGGACTTGCTTTATTTGCTTTATATTTTGTAAGCTACTTGATATAAACCGTCAGTGGTTCCTTTCAGGCCAAAAAATAAGTATATTGTTTGCCTAAAAGGAACCACTGACAGTTTATAATAATATATCTAATCATAATAATAATAATAATAATAATAATAATAATAATAATAATAATATATAATAAGAAAAATATTCTTCCTGTTAATTAGCCCCTTATAGACGATTGTCGCAATTTAATGTTTGTAATTCTCCGATGTGAGTTGATGCATATTTGGCACATACCAAAGATCATTATAGTATCTGCTTGAAAGCAAAATTACACATAATTATTATTTTTTTTCATATTTACATTTACAGCTTTTGGCAGACGCCCTTATCCCGTGCGACTTACAACTGAAAAATTGTGGGTTAAGGGCCTTGCTCAAGGGCCCATGAGTATAGTACACATTTAATGTACTATAACCCTAACCCTAGATTTTCTACCTGATTCTCTTCTAAAAACGGGGAAAACCTTTTTCATTTTCTGTCAGCATTACCCATGATCCTCTGTCAGCATTGCACATGATATTCATGTCCATGGAAGCGAATCAACAGAGTTTGTTGTATATACAGTAACGTGAGACTGTGTTGAATATTCATATACGCTAATTATTACAGTATAGACCATTGTTAGAATAAATGACTCACAGGTTCCAACTGAGATCTTGTGGGTTAACATACAGGATGCCCGCTCGAGACACGGTGGCAGGTGTGGCATTCCGCAGGTGGCTGATCTCGAACACCAACCTCATTGAGGAGGTCAGTGGTATCCTCTCATTACTGGCCAAAGTCAGCACCTGGATAGAATAGAAAGCAGAGCTGTTATAAACTCGCGTCATGAACTATAACCTGGCTAAACATGTATGCAATTAGTAGTTATAGTTATACACAGTGAACAGGCAAATATAATGAAAAAAAAAAGCCATAAGGAGAAAAAAAAAAAAAACAAGACCTTATTGTCATCCATGACAGTGTTAAGAGACTCAATCCACATGGGGTCCACGTCTCCATCCAGAATAATCCACTTAGGACCAGGGTGAGAATTATTGGCCTGTTCTCGCATTAAGCATGACAATAAGCCTGCCACACGAAACAGTTCACCACCAATCACAACTTTGCAACATGAACCCACAGCCTCATCATCACACAACACAAACTGCGGTATAAGGGATAAACTTTAAGAAGAATATTTTATAGGTACCGTCTTTCCATTCCCGAGTTCCTGGATGGATGAAACCAAAAAGCTCATCTCTACTTATTGCCTTTGGGTTCAGATCATTCCATACAGGTTTCTTTTTCATGTTGATGTATGTTTTATAAAGAGTTCGCAGGATCTGCCAGTGAATAATGATTTTAATTAAACAGATTTGGATGGTGAGCCCCAAACTGTACACTTAATATGTGTGTGTAGGGGATCTAATGAACACACTTGCCTGGCTTTTCCCTGTACCGGCATTTCCAACCACGAATATGGAGTGACGGACACTCATAAGCTCTTCAAGCTGAACAACCTACAACAAATATCCACTGCATTTTAATCAAATACATGTGTATGACATGTTTGAAATATTTCACAGAATTCCTAAAAGGCAAATGTAAGCCCTTAACCTTTAGAATGAAGGGATCTTCCGGTTGAAGTTTAAGTTCCAGGGCGCTTTGGCGTACCACTCGCTCGAAATCACGATCGATTCGCCTCTTCACCTCGACGCCAGGAAACAAGTCACTAACTAGACCCAGGAACACTGGGATATCCTCAGTGACCATTTTAGGCATGTTGAAATCGCGCAGAGCACGCATTAAGACCTGTTCATGTGCAGAAACCAAACACCAACCATGTCTCACGAGCCAATCATCGACCAAGTGCATGGGAATTATTTCCATTGTTTTAATTATTAAAATGATTTTTTTTTTTGAGGCGCATGTTACCTGATCTTCTGGCCTCGTCCTATCCTCCCTTTTCAGAGTGCCAGCAACAACCAAGACAGACTTGATGGCACGCAAGCCCCAGTCATAATGGTTCTGTACGATTGCAGTCAATCATAGTTACTTTCATTGTATATCCAATACAGTGTCACTGATCTCAACAATTCGACGTGTTATCATTTACATACCTATTGTCATGCCATAATAAGATCTCGGCGTACCTGTTTGGAGAGCAGTTCCTTGCAGAGGTTATAAAGGGTGATGAACTTTCTACCAAGGACTCTTGCATTCAAAAAGCCTTCAGCCATCAGCACAATCTCACATATCAGTTCTAAGTCCGGTACCACCATGGCGCACGGCCTGCAAAAACCATGCAGCATCTCAGGAAGTAAAACATTTGTGAACAGAAATGAATGCGCAACATTATCATTATCTTAGGTTTGTAATTAAAAAATAATGTGGAGGGTCATTTTTAAAAGCCAAAGCTATTCTGCACAACAATAAGGCAAAATAGGCTTCTATTGTTAATATTACAGTATATATATATATATATATATATATATATATATATATATATATTTACTGTATTTATGCTGTATATTAGCAACGATTAATGCACACCACAATTTTCTTCCTCACTCCTTTCCTTGTTCTCATGTCTTTTATAATGCATTTATTTTCATATTCATTTGTTTATATCTGAGGACAGTGTACCTGAAAAGTGCTTTGAGATTCTCTGGTAACTCTGTTCGTCCGGCGTAGTCTGGGTTCATGGTAATAAAAATCCCAACTGTGGGCTTCATGCTCATCTCCTCATCTAAGAAAAAAACCCTTCCGACAAATCCATTATTTTAGCACTTGATCCGGATACATAGGAACACGTGAAACAGGATCAGTTGCCTTCAGATTCCTACCTCGTCCTCTTGTGACGAATGGCATCCTGTATAGTCTTCACTTGTACTGCTACAACTGATAGCACCGCCACAGAAATGCGGTTAAATTCATCGAAGCAGCCCCATGTGCCAGTCTGTGACAGACCTTTAAAGATATTTCCTATGGACTGGAACAGGTGTCGGATCAGAACCGTATTCCAATGGGGTGCGACCAACACAATACTGATTCATTCCAAAAGAGCGGTTCTTCGTGTAATAATGAACAGTGCCATTACCTTGTAGTCCATCTGTTCAGAGCAGTTAAAGACATACACCATCACACCGAGGGCCCTGCCCAGGTCTTTAGTTGTTTCAGTCTTGCCCGTGCCAGCAGGGCCAGCTGGAGCTCCACTCATCATCAGGTGCAAAGACTGGGTTAAGGTCACATAGCACCTGTGTGCGGACATAGAATAGCCATTCAGTGGACAACGCAAGGCTTGCTACTAATTAAACATTATTAGTCATGGTGCAAGGGCTACTGGCTAAGGAATTTTCAGAAGTAGCAGTACCGGTCTGTAAGAGGAGTAATGACTAGGCGTGGTGAATTGCCCAGGTATTCATAGGAGTATATGAACTGTGCGTCACAGATGTTGGCAAAGCAGTGCTTCTGTTCTTCATCCCAGTAATGGCGCAGCTGAGATATCCAGGCAAAAGAACTGGCACTGCTCACCTTGATGAAATGGAGGACAAATGCTTCAATCACAGCCAAACTCTGCTCATACAACTTGTGAAAATGACCATGCAACTCTTCTCTGTAGAAGTAGTGTGTGGCAAAAAGTTTAAGGCCATCATTCAGTGTGTGTGTGTGTGTGTGTGTTTCTTTTTTTTTTAGATTTCCAATTCGAGGAAAGTCTACATTTAGGAGTGATGGACAGATGCCTACAAACTTTTGGTAGTGTATTTTGAATGCTAATTATTAAAATTCTAATTTGCATCTTCTTAAGTTTATCATATACTTATGCTACTTATGATATTAAATGACCACAGGTCAAATATTCTATATTGTAAAATATAACCGAGACGTTAGCTGAAAAATATTTAATTGTTTAACTGTGTCACACCAAAGGGCACACTTTTATGTTTTCATTTAATATTAGCACTGTCTAAGAGCCTGCGCTATAAAGCTTAGCATGCTTAAGTGTTCCTGTATTTAATGAAGAACTCATTTAATCGGGGGCGGTCTTAAAATTGTTATTATTGCTAAGAAAAAATAATAATGTAATTAACACCCCTGAGCTTAGGCCTTCTCTTCATATCCTCCACCTAAGGCGACTTCTACCCCAAATTATTTATGTGCTAGTGGAGACCGTCTTTGAAGAAACCATCTTTTTGGATCTTGAGGAAAAGTGCCGCCTCAGTAATCACGTCAGAATGGTGGAACTTGCGAGAGATCTTGGGTAGGAAATACTGCCTCATCCACACTACGCCCCCGTCCTCGTACTCCTTTCTCTTCCATCACTTGAAGACACTTTGCGGAAAGCATTTCCAAGATGGCACTTAGGAGAAACTCGTCCGCAAGACCCGAAAAAAATGTTCCTTCAAAAACACGTCTCCAACAACTCATTCATCATTTGGAGAAGGGTGTCACCTTAGGTGGAGGATTTGTAGAGAAGGACTAAGCTTCTCTCATGACAAACGTTTCGTTTCATTTCGTTATTCTGAGCAATAATATCACTTTTATGACTGCTCCTTGTAGCCCGGCACCACAATTGCTGAGCTCCCCGCTCCCTTCCATCTCGGAAAATACTCCTAACGGGACTTACTAGGATACTCTAACACTTCTCAATGGGGAGCAGTCATAAAATTGTTGCGGGTAGCAAGCCCTGGTACTGCCAAGCTGCCATTCTTGGGTCCTTGAGCAGGTCCCTTAACCCTCTGTGCTCCTCGCTGTATTATGGCTGACCCAACACTCTTCTGAACAAGCTGGGATATACGAATAAACAATCTCACTGTTCTGTAACGTATATGTGACAAATTAAATTGAGCTATTCTATATAGATTGCTGTGTCATTTTATATGACCTGTGGCAGTAAAAGTAATTCAATTATTTTAAGTAATAGTATTATATTATGTTATATTATTATTATATAATTTTTTTATCCCCTATTTTTGGTTAGAGAGTTAAAAATAAATAAATAAATAAATATACCATTATATTTTATACCATTAATGAACACAAATCTAAATGTATTACTTGCCAAAATACACATGGCGAAAGCATTACTACTGACCCGTGGTAAATATGACCAAACCTTTTGCGAGATGAGTTTTAATACTATGTCTCGGGCATGGACTTCGATGGTGCAGAGAGTCATGATCTTCTGTCTGTCCTCTCGACTCAGCTCTCCCAACAACATGTTTATCAGGGAGTTTAGCTGAGCAATCTGAAGACATGCGGGGGGGGGGGGGGGGGTGGGGGGGGGGGGGGGGGGGGGGGGGGGGGGGGGGGGGGGGGGGGGGGGGGGAGGGGGGGGGGGGGGGGGGGGGGGGGGGGGGGGGGGGGGGGGGGAGGGGGGGGGGGGGGGGGGGAGGGGGAGTGGGGGGGGGGGGGGGGGGAGAGATATTTCAGATTACCAGGGCACAGTAATGGGGCTGTGTGAGCATACAGTGAGCTTTGTGGCCTGTGCTTACAGTAATTATATCAATTTACATGCCAGAGAGAAGTGGATCATAATAACAGCAGCGACAGGCACTCAGGGTCACATACCCATCAGAGAAATCCCTCCACATTTATAGAGCAAGGTCATATATTCCATGTCAAGAGGCCAAATGAGCATGGAGCTCATTTATCAACATGGGGTTACTGGGTATATATGTGTTTGTGCATATTTGTCGAGTGTCTGTTTAGACACATAAATGTGGGAAAGTGTGTGTGTGTGTGTGTGTGTGTGTGTGTGTGGGGTTTATAAAGCTACTCTGTGCATCTCTGTTACTGGCAAATGCAGTGTAATCTCCCACTCCCGGCCCCTGGATATTAGATGTAAAAGCAGTTCAGCTTGGGCTGCATTTATCACTGTGATGTCTGACACGGACTCCAATCAAGGGCCCCGAAGGACATGCTAACCTTACATACTTCTAAAGACAGACAGCTCCTGACACTGCAGAGACAGTGCCTCGCTGCTTTACGACAGCCTACATGGCTCAGCAATACACACTTCATCTCAGAATGAGAAAGCATTTCGCAGCTTGCAGAATCTCCATCAACCCCCCCCCACACACACACACACGTCCTAGCAACAGCTCTATCTCCAACGTGGGTTTAGGCACTGTACGAGTGACGGGAGAAAAAAAATAATCGAGTCATCATATGATCATGACTCGGTAACAATGCCAAGCTGCATTTCAGTTTTGATCAACTGTCTAGCGCAGGGGTCACCAACGTGGTGCCCGTGGGCACCAGGTAGCCCCCAAGGAGCACATGAGTAGCTCTCAGGCTTGCTATAAAAGTGCACAACTCATCAGTGAGATGCGTCTATAATGTAAAATGTAGTTAATTCGTTGTTGATAGTCACTGTCAAGTGTATTTACATAGATAAATGAGTATCATTAATAATAATAATAATAATAATAATATATAACTAAAGGTAAATTTGTTATTTCAGAGGAGTATTTCAAACTGGTAGCCCTTTATATGACTCGGTGTCCATGTAGTAGCTCTCAGTTACAAAAAGGTTGGTGATCCCTGGTCTAGCGTATGTAATTGTGTTTAGATGCACAACTAAATAAGTTGTCGGATAAGGAATAGGCAGTGTTGGGGAGTAACTAGTAATGGCGTTACGCAATTTAATTACAAAATAAATGTAACAGTGATTCGTTACAGTTATTGAGAATAAAATGTATAACTAGACATGTACATTTCCTGAAGAAAATGTGAGTGGTGCTTGACGATGCAAACCGCGGCTCCGGGCGCGACCTCGAACCCCGCTCTGAGTTTGGTTTCGAGTGCTGACGTCGAAACGCGAGATCTTTAGGAGAGACGAGCGTTCAGACGCCAAAAACGCCTGTTTCGGCCATTTTTTCGGAAGGGGGCGGGCCAGTGACATCACCCGATGTACCGAAATCACCCGGCGTCCGACTCCCGCCGACGGGCCGAGCGGGCTGAGTCCGTAGACACCTCACACGTGCGGATCCGTCACTTTTTGCCACCCCGCCCATTTGTGGCCCCTACGCCAAGGGCCCCCATTGAGTGCAGGGTAATAGCATTTGCCACAATGCATTCGGCCCCATTGGTCTGTGTGCATTGATGTATGGCATGCCTGGGGTATTTTGGCATTTTCCCATCACAATCACTGTGTGTGTCTGAAATCCCATTCATTTGAATGGGGCAATTAGTTGCCCTTACCCATAATCCCCTGGAGCGTTTTCGAGACGCGGTGGGTATTTCGAAAAATCCGGCTTGCCACCCCGGTCGAGTGGATATGTCATATTGGCGTGTCGGGCGCTCGGGTTCCGAAAGGCGTGGGTTGAAAGTCCCATTGATTTTCTATGGTAAAAAAATGGATCGGACCCAAAAATTCTTCTCGTCCCGATTACCCATAGTTCCCGGTGTTTTTTCGGACCCAGGGTCATATCAGTGGAAGGCCTTGATGCCCCGTACGAGTGGATATGTCGAACGGGCGTGTCGGTCGAACCCCGGCCGAACGGTGGAGCGTCGAAATTTCCCCATTCATGTCTATGGGGCCGGAATGTCGCAGAATTCCCAGAATTCCGAGCGGGTCTCGGGTTCGAGTGGTATACGGGCGTGACCCACTCTGTACCACATACGAGATGACATGCCATACGTGCGTCTCGGGCGAACACAGGCTGTGCGGCGCAGCGTCAAACTTCTCCCATAGAAAATGAATGGGGGCCCCGGAATGGCCCCGATTTCCCAGAATTCCGAGCGGGTGTGGGGTTCGAGAGGCATATGATCGTGATCCACTACGGAACCCCTACAAGTGGATATGACCCATTTGCATGTCGGACGCTCTCGGGCCGAGCTGCGGGGCATGCAATTTCGGCCCCATTCATTTTCAATGGGCAAAAAATCTCGCTTTTCGGCCCCGGGGCCAAAAGCCCGCGGGGCGATTCCTTATATAAGTAACAGCACGCGACGCACCATCGGGGCGAGCGAGCGAGCGGGGAATATGGCTTTTTGCTGTACTAAAATAAACTATAATTTCACATCCACTACAACAGATGGCAGTGGTGCTCTCGTTCTCTGAGTATTACAAAAAATAGGGTGAAGCGTATGCAACATGTACTACAACCCCATCGTTGGAAAAAATTTTATTTTACTTGCACCACTCTCTACTGTAATGTAAGCTACGATATATAATATCAAATTTACAAGTCCGATCATTTTCACCTGTTTCTTGCTGTAATCTCGGAGGGCTGTGTCAAAGCCGTCCATCAGACGTTGAAAAGCCAGGCCTACATCGGTAGACCACCAGATCTGAGAAGCAGTGAGAGCGACCTGAGCCGGGTGCTCCAGAACCCACTGCTCCCACAGCCGCTCTTCATATTGAGCCACAGCCTCGGCTATGTGCTTCCTCACTGCTTCCCTCATCGTCTCTTCAAGGTTGGTCAGCCACAGCTCCACCTTACAGAAGAATGCACAAAGCACTGTTAGAATATTTAAAAGAAATGAAGCATCGTAAGTCTTAGAAGATAATAATAGTAAAAAGATGGAATAGCAAGTAAAAATATCCACAAAAATCCAGCTTATTTAACTTCTTTTAAATAACCCATCCTGACAAACACGACCACTTCACATCATGGAGACGGAAGACTTACCGGACCCGTACAGACACACTTTGAATGGAAAGGCACATATTCTTTCTCTTTGCTGAACATTCCGACAGCCGCAATGTCTTCTCTCGTGTGCTTATCCGGACAGAAGTGCAGGTCAGCAATACTGTCAAACAGCTTAGCCAGATGATGGGAGACCTGAACAAAAATAACACAGCTCACTGACTCTTTTATTTTGAACTGATCGAGAGACTCTGCTTGCAGTAACGCGTGTAGCACGAGAGCAAATGTAGACAAAGGAAAGATATAATGATGCATGCATAATGACGGAATTGCAGATGTACTGGTACGTCTAATTATAATCAATTCACAATGAGAGCAAGACAATGCACTCTGACCCTAACATGGCGGAATGCCTGAAACTAAATGCTAACAGGTATGTGGGAGGATCTGCTCGGCACGAGTTCTGACCAGGGTCGGCGTCAAACCAAGTGTAAAAATGTCTTCCTTTGATCCTAATCATATTCCGGTGGGAAATAATGCTCTTCTAATTATTAGTGTTATGAACAAAAGAAGTTTAATCAAAACAGATAAAGGTTACACGAAGAAAGGGAGAACTCGTTTTCTATATGAAATTATAATCAAGAAATGCATTTCCATAACCGGTACATGAGACACGCATGATGTCCTGGATGTACTAACTTAATAAGCATGTACTAAGCATGTGGGGCACGGTGGCTTAGTGGTAGCACATTCGCCTCACACCTCCAGGGCCCGGGTTCGATTCCCGTCTCAGCCATGTGTGTGTGGAGTTTGCATGTTCTCCCCGTGCCTCAGGGGGTTTTCCTCCGGGTTCTCCGGTTTCCCCCTGGTACAAAAACATGCACTGTAGGTTGATTGGCACCTTGGAAAATTGTCCCTAGTGTGTGAGTGTGTGTGTGTGTGTGTGCCCTGCGATGAGCTGGCATTCCATCCAGGGTGTATCCTGCCTTAATGCCCATAGACGCCTGAGATAGGCACAGGCTCCCCGTGACCCGAGGGAAGATCGGATAAAGCGGTAGAAAATGAATGAATGAATGAATGTAGTAAGCATGTTGTTGTTCTAGTACAACTGTACCTCTTTGGGCTGGTTGCCTTTGGAGAGAATATCCAGCAAGTCAGCAGACGAGATGAAGTAAAAGCGGGGAAAAGCTACTCTCTTTTTTTCCAGGTATTTGGCAAGTGCTTTTTCACACACGCCAAGTCTGTGCGGGAAGAATTTGACGTCTTATCAGCATATTGTGTTGTAAACAGATCGTTACGATGTACATTTGAGGGGCAAACCTTATTTGCAAATCCTCAAGTGTCTCCAAAAGATGGGGCTTGTTGGTGGCAGCAATCACATTCTTTGTTTTGGCACTTTTAAACATTAGGTCCTAAACACACATCAAATGGAAGTAAATAGTTAGCAGTTACGTCCTAATAAGAGTCATCATGCACCCGTTTTTGTGCCGATACAAATAAAAGAAGACATTTTAGATACGTTGCACGAGCGCAAATCATTTGACCAGACACCTCATGGATTTGGTACGCACGTGTTTATTTTTTTACCTTCAGATTAATTACCGGCAAGGTAGCATTCGTACTACTTATTCAGACTGGATAGTTGTATTTTCCCTTAACAGATTTTCACATATATAACGATACAAGGACGCCAGGTGTTTCTCAGGGATGTTATTCTTTCTGACGGTCCTCAGGAAGAATAACATCCCTCAGAAACAACTGGTGCCCTTCTATCGTTGTGCTGTGGAGAGCATCGTGACATACTGCCTGTGTTTTTGGTTCTATTGCTACACAGCTGCACGGGAAAAAAAAAGAGCTCCAGAGGATAATTAACTCGGCCCAGAAGATGATTGGGTGCCCTCTACCCTCGTAGGAGGAATTATATGTCTCTCGCTGCTTAAATAAAGCAAATAGTACCTTTAAAGACCCTGTTATAGATCCTTATATGCACGAGCACAAATCATTTTACCAGATTCGTACAATTAGGAGTCTTCCACCATGTCATGAATAAGGTAAGCATAGGTTTTTAACATTTATTTTACCAACTATGTAGAAGTCGTACTACATATTCAGAGCTGTTACCGTCAAGTAGACGTTACAGAACAATTTAAACCTGAAGAAATAGACAGAAGAACCGTTTTTATCCTAGAGCAGGACAAGCATTAAATGCAAAGTGAAATTCTCTGGGAGAATTATTATGTAATCTATTTTTATAACTCGATTTGTATATCTTGTGGTGATATGTGTAAAGCACCTCATTTCACTGCACTTCCCACATGTTCCAATGATGCTAAAGCCATTCTAGTCTACATAAGACATCATTCTATCAGTTAAACACACAGTATGATCTCTCACCTTAAAGTCAGTGTCAATAGTGTGAAATCGCTGTGTCTCCTCAGGCAGCTGGTAATGAATGTCGTCCGAGCCCAGAAATATGCTCTCCAGGTAAGCCCATGTCCTCTGCACCTCAATCCAGACGAGCAGCACCGTGTCGGCTTGAGTCAGCTGGGCCTGCAGCTCCAGCACCTGTCTGTGGAAGAACTCCACCTGCTTACTCTGCAGCATGGCCTGCAACTGCACCTGATAGGGAACAAGTTTACATAAACATTAAGAATGATCAGTATCCATACAGGCTGCTCAGGTGCTCGTTCAGTCTCTCGTCATCTCAAGACTGAACTGCTGTAACTCTCTGCTGAACGCTATTCGTCCACTGCAAATGATTCAAAATGCATCAGCATGACTCGTGTTCAACCTGCCTAAATTCTCTCACACCACCCCACTGCTGCGCTCGCTCCAATGGCTTCCTGTCGCTGCATGCATCAGATTCAAAACACCGATGCTCACCTATCAAGCCAAAAATGGATCGGCACCTTCATCAGCTGCCGTACCGCACCTCACTGAGAGATTCTAGCACTGCTCTCCTGGTTCCACCTTCTCTCAGGGTAAGCGGTAAGATCAGCTCAAGGCTCTTCTCTGTTCTGGCACCGAGGTGGTGGGTGAACTTCCCCTGGATGTCCGAACAACAGAATCACTGGCGCATCTTCAAGGACGACTGAAGAGCCCTATCTCTCCCAACAACACCTATCCTAACATTTCTTCCTTCTCACTGTCCAGGAAACCATAAAAATGTAATAAAAAAATAAAATAAATAAAAAAATCCCTCAACTGTGTCTATGCTTATTTTGTACCTTAAATGTGTAATCAATCATACCTGAATGATTTTATTCTTAGATGGAGACCTAAAGCACTATTTGTAAGTCGCTCTGGATAAGGGCATCTGCTAAATGCTGTACATGTAAATGACAAATTTTTAAATTTGTTTATTTATTTATTTATTACAAATTGCCTGATTGCCAAATTTCTGATTATAAAAATCCAATCTTAAATGCTTGCTACACTTAGCTTGCTAGCTTCTTTTTTATTTTAACCATTTTCTTACAACCTGGAGCTTTTTTTTTTTGGAATTTTTTTTTTCTTTCTTAATTCCGTGTGGGAGTAACGAGCTTTGAGGTATGGCTGACTCATTGTGAAAGCATTGTGCTTGGCTGGATCTGGCCCCTACGCATGCAGCTTGTGAAGAAAGACACTAATGCATGGCCTGTACACCATAAATCAGACGTTTGAATGAAGGCGGCTGACAATAGAAGATCTGTCCACCCTCGCCTCGGCGAAGCAGAGGAGGCACATAAGCCCTAAACAGAGTACTCATTTCCCGGCAACGGCTTGAGAGCAGTTCTAATAAGCTAGTTAAATATGCCACGCTATGGCATAAATTATCTCTCATTTCATTTCAGCTTAGCATCTAAACACGTAGATTTTTCTGTGCCTCTCCAGGATTCGGGTTTTATCATAACAATAAAGTCACTTTTTTCCGGGGCCATTTATTACCTGATGATCTTCCAGTTTTTCGACGAGCTCGTCGTCGCACTTCAGGACAGGTGTCGAGGTACTGAAATGCTCCTCATATGTAAAATCCATCAATGACCACGTCCGACTGATCTCACTTAACGCCTATTAAAGAAGAAATTTGCTGAAGCAGCTGTGCAGCGAGTATGTTGTCAACATGCATGAACCAAAGAATTATAACCTTTTCGATGGCCAGTTCTCGCACCGCTTTAGCTACTGTATTTTGAACCTCATCTTCATACGTGTGTAGCTGCAGAGCCAGTAAGTCTGCAAGAGTTGTTTTCTCCGTCACAGTAAAATCGACCTGAGAAAATACATGCGAAATGTGAACTTACAATATGTAAGGTGTGTTGGGATACAGTCACTACAAGTAATAGCTTTTGTAAACTATAGATTTTCATTATAAATATAACGCTATTATTATTAGAAGTATCATTAAGAATTCATTTGCCTTTATGGCCTTAGCCAGCTGTGCCCAGTGTCGCGCTCTCATCGCAGAGTTCTGTAGTTGAGTCACAGCCCGAAGTGCAGTCAACAAATCTTTCAATGCGTGGTCAAGTCCAACATACACATCCCAACTCCGGGCGTCTTTGTCAAGTCTCTGCATTTCCTGAAAAATAAAAGTGCACCGTTTTATTTATTGATTTATTTTTAGTCATAATTTCCAAAGGTACATTTGATGGTCTGCATAGGTTTTACCTCCTTACATACTGCATAACAAAATTTCTCTCTGACATTTGCTGCCCTAGTCGAGACATTCTCCAAACAACACTCATTCAGATTTAATCATTCCAAACCAGCCAATAAACACATGGCCACATCAAATAAAAAGCAATATAGAGTCAGGATTTGTGGCAAAGCCCAAGCCACAAAAATAGCCTAAATGTCATATAGTCATAGTGATCAGGGGTCACCAACCTTTTTGAACCTGAGAGCTACTTCATGGATACTGAGTCATACAAAGGCCTAAAGTTTGACGCACTCTTCTGAAATAACACATTTGCCTTTAGTTATATATTATAATTAAGGACACTGATGATTTCTCACAATAAGTATTGTGAGTTCACAATGAGTTAACTAACATTTTAGATGCATCTCACTGATGAGTTTTTAGAACAGGCCTGAGAGCTACTCATGTGGTCCTTGGGGGCGACCTGGTGCCCCGTTGGTCACCCCTGGCCTAGATGATCTGAAACTGGACTAGGACAATTAAAAGCAATATGCAAAAATCTATTGTCCGATAATACTTTCATAATGATGGTTGTGAATGTTATGTAAAACACAGTTAAAAATCCCCATATCTGTTTAATAAACAAGAGAAGACTAAAGCCTGTCTTATACAACCTTTTCCTAATCATAAAAACATCTTTTCAATCTTTTTGGATGTAGACATACTTAGGATAAATGTTTTATCATATAATGAATATGAACATTTTCATATGAATGAAGTATTTTTTTCTGGAAGGCTTATGTCACAATCTTATCAATAAAATATTTGATTATGAACGCAAATGGAAAAAAAATAACGTCAGAATTTCTCACTTTTGCAAACGTCTTCAGTTCTGCGTCCATCTGCTCCACGTTAATTTCTCTCCACTGCGTCTCCTTCCAGATGTCTATAATACTCTGTGAAGAACGATGATATGGAAAGGATGATTAGTGTAAATATGCTACACTAAAGAAACTACATGCTATTTGGAATCTACACAATGAAGTCGCAGCTTTAGAACAGTATTATTAACGAGGCTAATATAAATGTGACTGAATAACCTGAGCACACAGCAGCAGGTCCCAGAGATGCTTTAACACAATGATCTGCCTCCGACAAAATCGGAGCTGCCTGAAATCCGGGCTGCTCACTTCAAACAGCTTGCAGGACTCTTGCAGCATCACTGCCTCTTGCTCGAGTCTCACCACCTCACTGTGCCACTAAGACAAAGGCAGGCCAAAAAGTCAATGCACAAAGGAATATATACGGAGTTATGGGTGGAACAATGATGATTACAACGCTTTAACTCAAACAGGAAATACCGTACTTTATCTAGTTGAGTGTACGGGTTCTTAGTGTTGCAGTGAAGAGGAGCGTCCATTCGAAACGTCTCTTCAAACTGACGCAGCTTTATCTGAAGAGAGTAATATAAATTGTTTTTAAGTAAGAAATATATATATATATATATATATATATATATATATATATATATATATATATATATATATATATACAAACCGGATTCCAAAAAAGTTGGGACACTATACAAATCGTGAATAAAAACTGAATGCAATGATGTGTAGGTGCCAACTTCTAATATTTTATTCAGAATAGAACATAACACACGAAACAAAAGTTTAAACTGAGAAAATGTACCATTTTAAGGGAAAAATATGTTGATTCAGAATTTCATGGTGTCAACAAATCCCAAAAAAGTTGGGACAAGGACATTTTCACCACTGTGTGGCATCTCCCCTTCTTTTTACAACACTCAACAGACGTCTGGGGACAGAGGAGACCAGTTTCTCCAGTTTAGAAATAGGAATGCTCTCCCATTCTTGTCTAATACAGGCCTCTAACTGTTCAATCGTCTTGGGCCTTCTTTGTCGCACCTTCCTCTTTATGATGCGCCAAATGTTCTCTATAGGTGAAAGATCTGGACTGCAGACTGGCCATTTCAGTACCCGGATCCTTCTCCTACGCAGCCATGATGCTGTGATTGATGCAGAATGTTGGTCTGGCATTATCTTGTTGGAAAATGCAGGGTCTTCCCTGAAAAAGATGACGTCTGGATGGGAGCATATGTTGTTCTAGAACCTGAATATATTTTTCTGCATTGATGGTGCCTTTCCAGACATGCAAGCTGCCCATGCCACACGCACTCATGCAACCCCATACCATCAGAGATGCAGGCTTCTGAACCGAGCGTTGATAACAACTTGGGTTGTCCTTGTCCTCTTTGGTCCGGATGACATGGCGTCCCAGATTTCCAAAAAGAACTTCGAATCGTGACTCGTCTGACCACAGAACAGTCTTCCATTTCGCCACACTCCATTTTAAATGATCCCTGGCCCAGTGTAAACGCCTGAGCTTGTGGATCTTGCTTAGAAATGGCTTCTTCTTTGCACTGTAGAGTTTCAGCTGGCAACGGCGGATGGCACGGTGGATTGTGTTCACTGACAATGGTTTCTGGAAGTATTCCTGAGCCCATTCTGTGATTTCCTTTACAGTAGCATTCCTGTTTGTGGTGCAGTGTCGTTTAAGGGCCCGGAGATCACGGGCATCCAGTATGGTTTTACGGCCTTGACCCTTTCTCACAGAGATTGTTCCAGATTCTCTGAATCTTTGGATGATGTTATGCACAGTTGATGATGATAGATGCAAAGTCTTTGCAATTTTTCGCTGGGTAACACCTTTCTGATATTGCTCCACTATCTTTCTGCGCAACATTGTGGGAATTGGTGATCCTCTACCCATCTTGGCTTCTGAGAGACACTGCCACTCTGAGAAGCTCTTTTTATACCCAATCATGTTGCCAATTGACCTAATTTGTGTTAATTGGTCTTCCAGCTCCTCGTTATGCTTAAATTTACTTTTTCCAGCCTCTTACTGCTACTTGTCCCAACTTTTTTTGGGATTTGTTGACACCATGAAATTCTGAATCAACATATTTTTCCCTTAAAATTTTTTCTCAGTTTAAACTTTTGTTTCGTGTGTTATGTTCTATTCTGAATAAAATATTAGCAAGTTGGCACCTACACATCATTGCATTCAGTTTTTATTCACGATTTGTATAGTGTCCCAACTTTTTTGGAATCCGGTTTGTGTGTATATATATATATATATATATATATATATATATATATATATATATATAGATATATATATATATATATACATATATATATATACATACATACATACATACATCATATCACATACCTCGAAGGCTGCATATTTTTTACGTATGACCGTCACCTCCGCACTCTGCAGAGAAGCGACCTCGTGTTTTACTGTCCAGGCCAGCTTCTTAATACAACTCCATCTCTCCGGTAACTCCTTAATAATGAAAAGAAGATCGGTGACAAATATTTCGCTCAAATCTGAATAAAATGTGAACCAAGGGCTCCACGGAATACTCAAATTTACTCGCACATGAAAAATTATACATCTGATCGGCCTATAAAACATCATGTTATTATATTAAACCTAGAACAGGAATATGTAAAGTGGCACCTCGAGCTGAGTATAGATACTGTCAGGGAGTGTCTCGTCATACTGCTGCAGCAAGCCGACAACAGCTGCGATTGGATCAAACATCTGGTCTGTACTGGGCTGTCTGGATCTGACCGCTAGAAGGCAGCCCATCACCTGCACCAGGGCCTGGTAGTCTCCAAACGTCACTGGCTCTCTTAACCCTGAGTCAACCCTGAGGATAAACTCCTTAAGGTCTGTGATACTGTAGAGAAAATAGCACCCAGCAAATGAAGACACGCATGTCAGGAAAGTGTGAGAGATTCGTGTCCCACCTAGAAAAAGGGATCAGGTTAAAGGGATAAACCCTTCCAAAAAGTACAACATAATGTATGCGTGTAGATTCAGAATGGATTAATAAACAGCAAACTGACTTCTGATAAGGGACGGAAAAAGTGCAACAGCATGTAAGGTCTATTTCACATGGCACAAGGAAAACACACTTTACAGAGATTATTCTGTAATCAATAATAATAATAATAATAATAATATGCATCCACTTCTTCTCACTTTTCAGTCACATATGATATGAGGTGCTCCTTGAACATCCAGCTCCATTTTTTTATTGTGTTCAAAAGACTCATCTTAAACGAACGGATATCCACCCTAAGCCACCCGTCAAATACTCGCCAATCCTCAAGCTTGCTCACTTGCACATAGAGCTCTTCATAATGGTCAATCTGTGCAAGACATGAAAAACATTATATTTAAATAGGTGGATAGTCAGATGTGTCCTTTAATGCATTAAGAATGTCATTCCATAAAACAGCATTTATATTCATGTGTGTAGAAAAGCTATGCAAAAGGATTTTACCTGCTCTTTGAACTTGTCAGTTGTGGGTGGATTCTCTGGTAAATCTATAGCCTCAGCGAACACTTCCATGCTTTCGGTTGTCAGAGCCTGTCCATACAGGAGAAACTGCTTAAGAAACTCACTCCGGTCATCCAGCCACAAGTGTGTATACTTCTCAAATGAGCTTTGATACTGGGTGACTCTCATGATCACGTCTTTCACTCGGTCCATCACTTCCTGTTGCAGGTCTAAGAGGTCCAGCATATCATCCATATCACCCTAACCATAAAGATTAGTATTTAATGATTGTCACTAGGAAGTTGAATCACAACCAATATACTGTAATAGTAGCAATATTTACCCGGTAGTCCTTCATATCCAGATGCGATGCCACCCTTTTGATTTGAGTGGACATTTGGAACACGTCCTGCAGCAGTCCCTTGACCAGCTCGTAAAGGCCGTCTCCTGCGCCAATGTCCAGAGATGGTCTAAAGACAATCTCGGATGCACAAAGCACCATCTGAGCCTCTAACAGTGGGGCTTGTCTCACTGATCCTTCCATGTTGTTAACAAAGAACTCTAAAGAGTAAGTGATAGCAGTGAAAAAGCCTTCCACTACCATTTCATCCACATACTCGACGTAGTCTTTCCATGCTTCTGAATCGACATCTGCCGTATAGAGGTTTTTGTTCTCCTGTAACGAATCAAACAAATATTATACACAGGAATAGCAATTTAGACAATAACGCCCACACCAGTAAAGTCACTCATATTGTACCTGTAACAAACTGTGTATGGTCTCTCCGTCTTTCTTGATGCTACTGTATATCTTTGCCACTCTTGCTGCTCGGTCCTCCAGCATTAGCAGTGTGTCTTTCTTACTGTCCTTCCTGCAGAAGACTGACTGCTTGCTCCATCCCTTCATTAGCTCTTTAATCGTCTCGACATTGTCTCTGGATTTTTGTAGCTTGCGCTCTAGTTTATACACCACATCTTTCACCTGGCAAATGAAGCTCGAGCAGGCACGGTCTTGCCATGTCAAGTCGGTCTCAGCCCGATACAGCTGCTTGTCTATGGCCTCTAGCTCGGCTTTCATAAGGGAAACCTCGGCGTCCGCAGCCATGTGCCGTACTTTGTTGTACAGCTGAACCAGAAACTGCAAAATACTCACGCACTGCAAAGGAAATGGAATGAACACAAACTGAATACAAAATGTCACATTGACTCTACAATCTACAAATGAATCACTGTCTCATAAGATTCATTACAAACCGTAAGAAACATGTCTTTCTTTTCATACACCTCTAAGGCAGCACAAGGTATATAGGTCCGGTCCAACATTCGAAGGTATCGGACATCCCTCAGGACAGCTAAAAGCTTAGATTATAAGATCAGATCTGTTCATTTGAATTGTTTTGAACCAGATTTCATGTTTAAACTAGTTCTAGGTACTCTGGGTGTATAGAATAGTAATGCGCTGTACCTCTTGATTGAAGTTCACCGATAAGAAACCAGAAATTAAATCTCTTCTGATTAGGGGTTGGTCGAGGTTCAGCTGGCAGACCTGTTCAACATTACTGCACCAATCAGAGTATACTTCCTTTTCATACTCATCCAGCAGTGCAGACATCCCCACATATTTTTGATATAAATGATCCAACTTTGCTGTTTCCAAAGTCCTAAAAACATCCCTTAATTTGTTATCAATGAAATGCACAACTAGAAACACAAAGCAAAATGTCCCCATTCTATTGTAAATGCCATTCTGAATTTGTGTGCTTGTAAACACTTACATGTCAAACACAAACTGGAAATTCTCCCACAGGATCTGGATTCTGTGTTTCAGCATTTTGACTCCTTTCAAAGCACCCGACATGTCAGGCATGTTCTTGCACACTATAGCTGTGCATTTCTTCCGCTGGAGACCAAAAAAAAAAAATCAAACAATAACAGCTTTCATAAGCTCAGCGTGTACACTATTGAAAGCATACACACCCACTGAACTCTTTAATAAGAGCACTATTTATACTAATACAACTGTAGTCATTTCCTCTCAATATTATACTGCATGGATTCCATAAGTGACTGAAGAATTTGAGATTCTGGTCCAACACATGCACTTTTTTTTTGTACCAAGAAATCATTCCTCACACCTTTACACTACCTCCACCAGCCAGCACACTTAACACAAAACATCCATCCATTGATTCGCGGATGCTGCTCACACCAGATTCAGACTCAGCAATAGTACTTGACAGTGTCTACTGTGTTCTTTAACATATGCCTTAAGGTTTTTCCCCCTATTCTAATGGTCATTGAGAGCATTTTTTTCAAGTGGCTGGCCCGTATCCACATGATTTCATGAACCACACTGCTGCCATTTGATTGGCTCATAAGATAATTGGTGTGAGTTCTTAGTGCTTAGTGAGTGATCTATTATGCTCATGAATATACCTGCTCCCGATGAGTGTCAAGTAGAAATTTACACGTTTCCAGCTCAACACCAAGAAGGTGCCTGAGTTTGGCGAAATTGGGTGAGAATGTTTCCTTAATGATCCCTCTGTCCAGGAAAGGTTGAAACACAGCTAGAAGCTTTAAACAAAATCAACAGTGTCAAGGCTTACACGTCGCTTTTGGTTTTTAAATCACTGACTACTGATAGGGACTTACTTTGAATATAGATTCCAATCCTGAGCAGTCTCTATAGGCCAGGCAAAGAATGTTGCCAAGCCGTCTATCATAGTCTGCAACCTTTTCTTTAAAACCTGTGTAATCCTCGTCGAAATCCTTCACATGAAAACAAATAAAGCATGCAAATAATGACGGTGTGCTCTTTACCAATTGTTATGGTCGATTGCAAAAAGACATTTTTTTTATATCTTATATTGAAGAAATATATTTCCATAATACTAAAGAAAGAGATAAAGAAGAATCAACAGGACTTTTTCTATGATGCAAACTACACACCATATCCTATCAACTGAGGCTGTATTACTTCCTCTCCCAACTCTAACTGGTTATATAAATATACCTTGGATGTTAAATCTAAAGGATTATGGTCACTGTCTGTGATTCTTTTGCAGAGTTGCTGAAACTCGGAGTACAGCAGCGAGACCTGCTCCGTGTACATTCTTCCTTTGATTCCACCAAAAATAACCTTCTCCAACTTCTGCAACTTGAGCATGGTGGTGAAAAAATCCTGCAACGCACAAATCCATTTAATTTAGTGTGCTTAATTTGGAAATGGACCTTAAAGACAACGTACCAGAAATGTATCCCACCTCTAACTTTAGCACTCGAGCCATAAAACAGTCAAAGTGACTAAAGACCAAAGCAGACGGAAAGTCCCAGCGCTTGTGTACACCTCTGGAACTGGCCCAGATTGTCACCTTCTCTCTGTAGGTATTGAACGTCTCTTTAAAACATCTAATTAGCTGCATAACAGCCTGAAGCTTCTCCAGGGTTTCCTCCGTCTCTCCTCGTAGCAGCTCCTGTCCACAGAGATATGAGCTACCCTGGTAAAGAATATGAGAGTATGTTTACAGATGCTTGGTTATAAACCATCACTATTCTCCTTGGTGGATCCGCTAATTTAATGACAAATTCTACCTGCAGTCCAATTTCAGGCATATTACCTGCTGAATGAAGAGGTTGCACAGCTCCTGCAATAGCACTACAATGCGAGCAGGCTGGCGGTAGAATGAGCAATGAGTCCAAATCAGGAAGATAACATGAAAGAGTGGAGGTATAAATGTGCAGATGGATGAGAAGTCCCCCTTTTCAAAATAAGACAAGACTGGCTGAAGCTGCTGCAGGTGAAGATCCACATCTCTTGCTTCCTGTAATGCTGTATATAAAACATATACATACATACACACACACACACATATATATATATATATATATATATATATATATATATATATATATATATATATATATATATATATATATATATATATATATATAGATATTCATGGTCAATAAGGGCTTTGTTGTGGTCCAGGTTAAGGAATAAGATGAAATATTCGTCGAAGGGGGAATACATCCTGAACAGGATGCCAATCCATTCTAAGACACCATATAAGACACATTTATGCCTAACAGCAATTTAAATGCTTCAATCCACCTACTAGCAGGTCCAGGGAAGTGAGAAGAAATTGCTTAACCCAGAGAAATCCCACATGGCCACATGGGGAGAACATGCACGGACCGTAACCCATGATCAGGAGCTAGAGCTGTGAAGTGTCGCTTAGCGGAAATCCATGCATTACTGGTCATCTTGCTGCACTACCTGCACAGGCTTGTTGTAATAGGCCATCATGCAATAATAAAAAAGATCAAGCGAGATTAAACTTAATCACCATCATAGACATCCTCTGAGAGTGCTCTAAATGATGGGTAATAGCTGCTGTCTGCCACTTCCAGGATTCTCATCATCTTCTGAATAGCTGGACTCTGGAGCTGAGAGCAGAACACATAACCACCTGAATCAAACGCATCGAATAAATCATGCGAGTAAAAGCTGCATAAATGCTCATAGCTGCGCAAACCTGTTCATATATGTTTTCGACGTTGTTTTTTCTTGACCGCCAAAAATCCACTTCAGTCTTCGGTCCTGGGTTTAGCCCCTTTAAAATGAGCTCAGCCGAATCTTCTTTTAAGACTTTTTGTATCAGATGGGCCCAATTAATGACCATGGACTCGACTGCATGCATCACAGACCTCCTGTCATGACAGCCCTGACTGAATAGGTACAAATTCAAAGACTGTGTTATTGCACAACGGGAAAGGACATTTCACAAAATGGCTCATATTAAAATCACACGCATCAATGTTGATCATATATAAAAGTCCATCTTACAGAATAATTGAGGCATCTGGATAGTGTTCCATTCTCTCTGTCCCAGCCGGCAAAGGAAGCACGGTTTTCCCATATATTTTACCTTTCACTACAGAGACCTTGTTCGATAAATTCTCTATGTGCCGTGTTACATCCTGTGATATCACGTTTGGCCACAGCTGATGATTCTCCTTGTTGGATAAAAGTGGCAGGCAGACCTTGACATAAAACATCAACATATTACGTGCGGAAAGATCCGTCCGATACCGAGAGATGAATCGGACATGCATTCAAATCCTAACCAGCTCAGAGATTTCAAACCTAAAAATAGGCTAAAGATTATTCGTAACAATTTCAGCAGCCATAGTCAGGGTCATAGTGGATGAGAAAATACCATAGATATATTCAAACCTTAGAGAAATTTATCATATCTTATTTCTGCTTGTTTTTTTTGTTTTTTTTTTTGGGGGGGGGGCAATGCACACAAACAAGCCAAAGATTCAAACCTAATACACTAGAGCTTCAAGACAGAACATGCTACTTTTTACTGGCTTTTGACATTAACAGGATTTCCTTGAAATTGTCCATTACCTTGTCCACACTTGTTGACAGCTGTAGAAGCACAGATGGTGACAGCATGCCAAAGAGCAAAAGGTTTCTGCAGTTTTCAGAAAGGATGGGCACGTTTTCCTTCTTGAGTAAATACAACCTCTTGCAATCGGGGAGAGAAGAAACCTGGCGCACACACAAAAATACTATCTATACAACACACCACACACTAACCACTGCGGCGCTTAAAAAAAAAGAAGGGCACATTGATTCGACCACATTGATCACTGCCTTGAATCCACTAAAAGACTGCCATGAATCAATGAGAGTAAGTTGCACTAATTGTTGTGACTCAGTGGTTAAGACTGTGCAGGTCAGGAGGTCGTGTGCTCGAAACCCCAGCACTGCATCACCGCATCTACACTCGTTTGTGTGTTATTTCACAATACGTAAACTATTAAAGACACATTTTTTTCCACATATACATTACAGCACGGGAAGATTCTATCGCTGGAGATTCTAGTTAGTTAGAAAGCTGGGATGTTTGTTATCCTGTAGACTTTTGCATCCTGGGATATCACAGCTGATGATTCAGCTTCTTTTTTGATCAAACCTTTGACAAAAAAAGAATGGACACACTATGCATGGAAATATAGGCTATGTCTGGTCCCAAGAGGTGAATCAGAGATTAAATCCTAGCCTGCTGGGAGATTTCAAACCTAGAAATAATATGCAGCATAATTTAAAGTCGCCGCTTTTAACAGGGTCAGGGTCACGGTGGATCTATGAAGTGACAAAAAAAAAAGCCCGAATACAGTGGATATGTTGAAACCTGGAGGGAAAATAAATTATCATCCATGATTCATCAAGTTAGATAGTGCAGAAGCACAGGAATACAAGGATTCTTACAGGAAACCATCTTATTTTGCCAGAGCAGCCTACACTCACCTCAGAGGAAACCTTGAGGTCTCCTGAAGCAGAAGTGAAACACAAAAACCTAACCCGTGCTTCAAAGTAGTCAGTAAGAAGGATTTGGTTTTCCTCCATCATCACCAGCTTGCTCCAGGCCTCTGCCTTGAGGTTCAACATCTGGCAAATCTTCTCGCCCATGAACTGCACCCTGTCGTCATCAGAAAACACGGGCACGACTTCTTCTATTTCATCTTCTTCAAACATGTTGTCCCTGAACCGTTTCAAAACCGTGTCCAAAGCTATTTCACTACACAATGCACTATGAAGAACGCTGTGTACTATTTACTTTTGCTATTTTTTTAATGCATTTTTTGGCCTTCGTGCAAGATCCAAGCGCAAAAAAAGAGAGGGAAAATAAAGAAAAGAAAACGCTGTGAGGGGCGGGATAGCGTTCCGTTGTCATAGAAATAGACCCCATGTAGGCACCAGTTCAAACATACTGGGCTTGTCCAATAGCTGCTTTTATAGTTTTAACCCACTGTGGTGGTGGGGACACAGCTTCTTCCCACAAACACATGAGATGTTGTTGTTTTTTCATCGCCTATTACCGTATATTGAGTTCCTTTAGGAGATCCTTTATCCACTCACCCGATACTGCCCTTTTTGTATTATTAAATACATCTTATTATGAGGAAAATGTAATGAAAGTAGCAAACAGGTTGCATGCACATTTGTAGTGTTATGAGTGCACCGCTGTTGCCCTCTAGGGGCCTAAAATACCATTAAACAATTGTTTCCGGGTTGTCCCCCAGTGAATAAGTTCTGAACTTCTTAGCCAAATATAAAAAATAAAAAAATAAAAACCGAAATAAAGAAAGTTTTGGGTGAAAGCTATAATTGACGTTGAATCATATGTCGGTTCAATAACCTATAAATCACAGGCTGCACCAGATACAAAGAAATTGAGACTATGACGCTGACGTCTGGCATGAATTAAATAACATTGACTTGGTTATTTGTTTTTTGTTGTTGTTGTTTTAACTTGTGGCTTACAGCAGTTTAAAAGAAGCCGAGACCCAAGTATCAGGAGTGTCCTCAGGAGGGCAGTCCTTCCTCCTTCGTTTCACTGCTCTGCCCTGTGAGCTCCCCCCTACAACTTTCATTTCATAGCAAATGTGACCGTTTACAACATTGTAAACACGACTAAACATTTTTATATTGCACATAATGTAACAAAAAAAAAACCTTTCACACTCACCTGAGTTCTTTTAAAATGAATTGAACCCATATCAGACATAATGAACTTACTGCTAAGCTACATATGGGAAATGTATCATGTAAGTCCTGTGTTTTATTCTCTAATAAAAAACAAATTTTCACATTCGTATTGTTGACAAAATTTAAATCGGTATTATATTCAGGCTAGGTGAATTCGCTCGGTTTTATTTACAACAGCAGAGTGACCCCAGTCCTAAGACGTTTTGTTTTGCTTGACTGTTTGCCACAAACATTTAAGATCATTTTCACGTCTAATTTTCTGTGTCAGCTGAAATCACTGGGATACTTTGTCACTTTTGGGACGTCTATTGCATTAAAATAAAAAAGATTTTAAAGTATGTTAAAGGCTTACTCTAAATCTAAATTTAATACTTATTACTTGTTTCTAGTCTGACTTTAGCTGTGGAGAATTGACCATGTGATATAAGAGATCCGGATATCTAATAAAAAAAATGTTAGATATGTATTATAATTATATATATATATATATATATATATATATATATATATATATATATATATAGAGAGAGAGAGGAGAGAATTGAGAGAGAGAGAGAGAGAGATGGAGAGAGAGAGAGAGAGAGAGAGAGAGAGAGAGAGAGAGAGAGAGAGAGAGAGAAATTATTAAGCAGTTGAAGATCTGGTTCCTCTACATTGCATCATCATCATCATAATTTTTTTTTTTTAAAGGTTCTTTAAATAGTTGTTTAAATTATTAATTTGGATAGTCCATGAACACAGTTTTTAGGCTCCTCCAGGATTACAAGATAATGTGCCTGCTACACACAAAAAAACTACAGGCTACCAAAACAAACGCAGTTAATGTTAGTGAACCACATGTCTGATTGCTATGTCGGATTTTTACAGGTTTTGAATTGTAACTCATTATTCAGTTATTAATTGTAAAGGCCACAATGTAGTATTTAGGAGGAGGAAAAGCCCTGTTTCATTCTTGGGTGCCTGGGTGGGAACAGCACCATTTAATTAATGTGTTATTATTCACATAAGCCCAGAGGTGGGGAGGCTCTGCCTAAAGCATATTATTTAATAATAACTATGAATTATCTTGCGTGTACTACATTACTGCTAATAGTGTAAAGAAATGTTTGGTTTTATTTAATAATTTAAGTGTTTCTTGAGTTATATATTGTCGACAACGAATGTGTTGGTTGAATTTCTTCTATAGCTATATCTCATTGACTAATTAAGTTAGCTAGTAATATTTAAGATGGCTGGGACAACTGTTGTGTATGTTTATGTATATGCACTGATCCTGGGATTTCTGGTGAAATTTTTTGCATTGTCTAAAATTCTACTTTGCAGTGAGATGTTTCTTATTATTATTTATTAGCAAATTTTCTTTATCTAACACTTTACAAGGAAAAGAAGATATGTTTATAGTTATGTGAACCTTACATTGCAGTTGTATCACATAAAAACATACCTATCTGGAGTGAAACATTAATGTAAATCTGAATAAATGTACATGAATGTAATGCAATGAAATGTAATCTTTTTATGTGTAAAGTGTGAGCCCTTATTAAAGGTTAGTGTGTGTGTGTGTTTGTGTGTGTGTGTTGTGGAGGGGGGGGGTGGTTTCCATGATTTTTCTTGCTCTTTTTTGTGAATTTGTATTTTTGTGAACCTTTATCAGATATCATGCTTATCAATGTTAATACAGTTATTATTCCTCCCATGAGTGGTTACTTGTCCATCACTTTATGTTATGTTTGTGCAGTCTAGACCTCGATGCCTCAAAAATAAGTCAGTCTATAATGCATGAATCATTCAAATAGAATGTAATAGTCAATTTACTACATAAGAATGATTCATTCAAATAGATAGATAGATAGATAGATAGATAGATAGATAGATAGATAGATAGATAGATAGATAGATAGATATGTATTTATTTGTTTGTTTGTTTATTTATTTTCAATTGATGAGTGCCCTGTTACAAAAACATTGTAACCTGGTAAAATAATGCAAAGATTTATACACACACACACACACACACACACACACACACACACACACACACACACACACAGTGTGAGGAAGCGGACAGGCCGCTGCAGCTATATCCGGGCCCCCGGCGGTGTGTCGGCGTGTGCGCGCCCCGCGGTGCAGGCAAGCTGGAGAGAAAAAAGGGACAAATTAGCGGCGGCGCTGCACCCTCGAGGGCGCGCTGATGGATGCGCCCTACCGGGAGGAAGCTCATCCGACCCCTCCTGTTCCACACGGTTTAAGAGATCCTCTCAGACGATATGACAGATTTAAACGCTTCCACGTTAGGCTAATGAAAGCCTCTTTACCACATGCGATAGGACAAGTTCGAACATCACAATGCTGTTTTCTCTCTCTCTCTCTCTCTCTCTCTCTCTCTCTCTCTCTCTCTCTCTCTCTCTCTCTCTCTCTCTCTCTCTCTCTCTCTCTCTCTCTCTCTCTCTCTCTCTCTCTCTCTCTCTCCAGAACAGACAGGTCCTGTTTTCTATTTATACACACACACACACACACACACACACACAAGTTTGCGCAAGGGCTTCAGTGTTGTTGAGCATAAAGGGTTCAATAAAAACAACCATAAAATCATTTACTTGTTACCTTTGTGCTCATTACATATGATTTATTTTGATTGGAAATTTGATAGATTTTTTTTATTGTGTGTGTGTGTGTGTGTGTGTGTGTGTGTGTGTGTGTGTGTGTGTGTGTGTGTGTGTGTGTGTGTGTGTGTGTGTGTGTGTGTGTGTGTGTGTGTGTGTGAGAGAGAGAGAGTTTTAAAACACGCAAATGCCTCCTGAGGTTACATTTTGAGGGGTACATTTTATTGCATCCGTTTGCTAATTATGCCAGTAGAAGGTCATCACAAGGTTTGTGTGTGTGTCTGTGTGTGTGTGTGTGTGTAGATCAACATGTGCTACAAATTCACTTACAATGCTTCTAGTCCCAAAAGGCAGCTTCATCCCTTTAACTAAGCTCCAATAGTAGCACTGCATTGTAACAGGTATTAGTGATTAGTGAAGTGTAATTACTGTTAACTATTTCCTATAAGAACACAAAAGCTCTTAAACTTTTAAGCAAAAGACGCAAAAACATATACATTGCAGACTTGAACTTCAGTAGTGCATGTCTTGTAAATGCCACTGTTGTTGCTTCTCCCATTAGAGATGACAGAGTGTGGGCCAAGATCTCTCTGACATTGGTTTTTGGGCTTTCTCGTCCTCCTCCGAGCTCTGTTTGGCATTAGTCAGGGAACACGTGGCCTTTTCGAACTCCTAATCCTGAACCGATGAGCTATTCTGCTCACAGCTCCCCGTGTGATTTATGAGCCAGTGCTCCCCAGCTTGGTGCAGGGAGATCAGAGATGCCACTGAGCTTCAGCGGGAAAAGTTTTAATATGCACCCTCAATGGTCTCATCCAACATTCACCAACTCTACCCAGAACAAATGGGTCAATAAATGTTTAAAATGCACCAGAACACCAATGTAGGGTTTTCTATCTATTTCATGAAGCAGAAACAAACAATGTTGGGTGAATGCACTGCTGATGAGTGCATATGTCTGAAAGGTCGTGTTTTAAACATCTTTAATGTTTTATCCACATTTCTTTGTTAAGGATATATGTGCAATATATTGATAAAGTGTCAAATTATGTTTTATGTTCCGTCTTATTTTTAATAACAATATATATATATATATATATATATATATATATATATATATATATATATATATATATATATATATATATATATATATATATATATATTATATATATATATATATATATTAATATTACAATAGCTTTCAACTTGTGACATTTTGTCAAATATTGTAAAAAAGCAAAAACCTTTTAAATCATAACTTAAAATGGACTTTTGGCTTCCTTATTCGTGGTGGTGGACATTAACAAAGTATATCTACTGTAATATGTTACTGTACTTAAGCAGCTTGTTTGCATATCTGTCCTTTACTGAAAAATTTCCATTTGGGGAGACTTTAACTTCACTTTTCCAATTTCATTTTCCAAAACCAATCGTCCCTTTTTATGTATGAGAGGATAAAAACATAACTGGTAAAGTACACTGCAAGACATCAATTAGGTTAGAGCACCCGCTCTGTTAAAAACTTGTGTTGATTGCCGCTTGATAGTAGCTACTTATCACTAACATGCAGGTCAGTGTCAGTTCAACAGCGGAACATTTTGAGATTAATTAATAAATGAATGGGAAGAAATGCCTGACTCTAAATTACCTCAACACAGATAGCCTTATTCGCCTGATTTTATTTTTTAAAAAGGTTGACAAGCAGGTTTCGGCCTCATGATCATTTTAACAGATATCAGTGTGACTCATTAGTATCATTCTATTAATTGATTGGTGTGCTAAGAATAGCATCTTCTTTTCACATATATTAAACAAGAGTCTTGTGATGAAAATGAAAACATGACATTATAATAATATTAAATCCTACTACCTTGGATGCATATGCGCATTTGAAGGCAAATACATTTACTGAAGTAATGTTTTGCAGTAAAAGTAAGTCTACTTTATCTTAACTACATAATTTGTGTTCTTTGTTTACCACTGCTAGTTTGTGGAAAATTGTGTTCACACTAGAATTTTAAGTATGCACAATAGTTTAGAAAGGGGTCACCAACGTGGTGCCCGTGGGCAAGTGCCCCCAAGGAGCACATGTATCCTGATAAAAAGTGCCACCTAGTAGGCACTAATGTAAATTTGTTATGAGGAGTAGTTAATTCGTTGTTGATATGACTCACTTAAATTTCTAGTATATTTAAGGCACACTAATAATAATAATATAACAATTCTAGTATGCATACTTAAAAAAAGGTTTCTAAAATGTGTGTATCCTGACCACCTAGTAGGCACACTTAAATTTCTAGTTTATTTAAAATTCTATTATGCATACTTAAATTTTAGTATTCTGACTAGATTTTTATGTGTGCACAGTAGAAATGTAATTATACAGTCCATTTTTTGTGACAGATATATTCCTTTTGTTTATATACAATAATATATACAAAATCAACACAAAAATTGGACAGTGAATGACTGGAAGGAAGTTCTGTGGACAGATGAGGCCAAATGTTATATTTATGACTCTAACACAAGACCTCGTGCAAGACAGGTGGACAAGAACAAAGATTAAACAAGTCATTAAAAAAAAGACAAATTAAGAAAGGTGATCTTTCAAAAATAGACTTTCAATTAACAAATAAAATTACAGTATCACGTCACAAGGTAGAAGAAGCATTAGTATTCAAAAAATATAATGAATATTTTAGATACAGTCAAAATTTTAGCGCAAAATGTGATTTAATTCAACTGTCAGATTTTATTCTAGTTATGTTTTTGGAGCGAAATTAGGCTTGCTGTACCGAAACATCACAAATGTGGGTAGTATTGAGCCTGTAAGGGAGTATTGAGCCTGTAAGGCATCTTCAACAGAATTAGAAAAATGCAATTGGTAACCCTCACTCCCAATTAACATACATGTAGTTGAGCAGAGAGTCGAAGTTGCTCTTTACTCTACTCTACCTGTGTGTGGAAACTTAATTGCGCATACTAGAATTTTATGTATGCAAACTAGAAGCAGTCAAATTAATAAAATTCAATCTTTCAAAAAGTAAAGGTGCACATTAATTAAGTAAATGTAGTTTGTTAGTATACTTAAGTTGCCTTTTTTGTACAGTACTTACTGAATTATTTTCTTTTGGGGAAACTTTTACTTCATATAAACCAAATTTCATAATGAAATATTTCGAATGTAATTATACGCAGTGCCTGTTAAAGGTTTAGAAACACTCTTTTGTCATTTTTATATCTTTTTGTTTGTAAGCAATAATCGATGCAAAAGTAAAAGCTCACAAAAGTGAATGAATGGAATTGTGAATGAACGAAGTTCTGTGGACAGATGAGGCCAAATGTGACATTTCTGGCTCTACAAGAAGAGCTTGTATAAGAACGGGAATATGAGAGATGCTGTTAACACTTAGACTTCTTCACACTAAACATGGAGGCGAACTTAAGTACATTAATAGAGCGCATTTGCTTAAATAGGGTAAACCACTGTGACCACAAAAAAGACAATGACCCCAAGCACAAGTTCAAGCTATGTAAGAGTTATTTAGAGCAAACAGTCTGGAGCGGTGTGCCATGGAGTGACCTGCCCAGTCACCGGATCTATATCCTATTGAACTGCACTGGGAAAAACCTTATTACAAGGTTCATTGCAGACCGACTTCAATAGAGACTGATGATATTTTCAAATGAAAGACAGGAGCTTTTTAACAAATAAAATGTTACTTATTTAACTCAACTTTATATTTGAATTTATAGATTCATAGATTTTATAGATACTTTGGTTAAAGTAACTCCTTTTACTGTTAAATTACAGAGTGTGTTTCCTTTTAACAAAAGGAACATGAATACGTTATTTAAAAAAAAACGGGAACATAGCATTTTCAAACTTTTCTTAGACATTGTACAATTCTAATTCTAGTATGTAGAAATTTAAATGTGCATCCTAGAGGCAAACAATAATACAATCTTTCCTATACATACATCTATACTTTACTGAAGCATTTCCATGTGAAGACTATTGTGGAGACTATTACTTTAAGTACACAACATTTCATTTCATTTCAAATGTTGTGTTTTTTTATCTTATTTTATTTTATGTTGTGTGTGTTGTTGTTATGCACTGTCTCGTGTTGTCAACACTGTCTTGTTCTGTTTTTTTCACTGATTGCACTAGGTTACACACGATGCACTTTATGTAGCTAGGACAAACTTAGTCTAGTCCTCAGCATTGTGTTCTTGTAGATCTATGTTGTACCATATGTCGTCAGTAGCTCTATGTTGTGGTATATGTTGTTTTGTGTAGCACCAGGGTCCTGGAGAAACGTTGTCTCATTTCACTGTGTACTGCATCAGCTATATGTGGTTGTAATGACAATAAAACCTCTTGACTTGACTTGAAATAGGAATATTTGACATTTTGCTCAACTACATTTTGGCAGACCCCGATCCAGGGTACAGGGTGCATTCTATTTTAAGATTAAATTTTTTTTGTATTGCTGATAGGTGGTATCTACTTAACACTAAAATACAGTTTAGTGTCAGTTTAACAGCAAGCAGAACATTTTGAGGTTAATAAATGATGGAAGAACCTCCTGACTCAAAATGTCCTCAACACAATTTTTTCCAGAAGTAGTTGAAAATAAGGTTTTGGTCTGATGATACTATCGAAAATATTGAAAAGCTATCAATCAGTGTCTAACTAATTCATATCATTCTATTAATAGATGTGTATGCTAAGAGTAACATTACTCTGAGTCGAGTGACATCCAATAGCACAGTACTTTGGATACTTAAGTACATTTGAAGGGATATATTTTTGTACTCATTATACATATACACTTTTGTACTCAAAGAGAGCACTTTTACTTTCACTAGAGTAATATTTCACTTAGTGTATCTCTGCTTTAACTCAACCACATGGTTTGTATACTTCATCCACCAAAACTGAATAGTGAGCCAGTCTGGTTTGAGTGTTTGTTTTCCTCTCTGCACTAAGAGCGAGCTGAATGTTCAAGTGCACATCTATTGTCAGCCTAAAGGCCCTCCACTTTGACTTCTTCCGTAGGATGGTGGAGTGAAGATGTCATTGTGTGTGTGTGTGTGTGTGTGTTTGGGGGGTCTGAGCTGGGAGTTTTACTAGCAAGCTTGTGAATGGAGCAGTTCCAGACACTTTGGCAGATATGACTATATTCTTTCAGAAATGTGTCACCTTGTGAAAGCGCCTACCGTAAATCAACTGTTGATAAAGTATCTGTGTTCAGCATAAAAACCTTTAGAGGGTTTATTGGCACAGAATCAATGCAATGCAGCTATGGAAGAAAAACGAAGCATGTTAGGGCAACAGATAAAAAGGGATTTTAAAACATGTCACTACTAAATAATTTATTTATGTATGACTGGCTGTCTAGGAAAGCCTGACAGATGTAGCTAGTGTGATAGGAATTTGGTCAAATTCTTTCGAAAAACAAAAAATTCATCCGAAAGGTTTAATATGATTACTCTGACTTATAAACTTGCAGAATGACAATGTTAATGCCAAACAAGAACAGTACATTTATTATGAGAATTGACTTTGATTACTAGCAACGACACTATAAGATTCAAATACAAGAGCCTTGTCATCTTCTCACACTTCTCAGGCAGTTCTTCACCAATTTATTTAGACTTGCATTGACTAAATCCAATTCTTTTTAACAACTTTTGTTGTCACCTTTACAGAGCCCTTAAATGTCCTTCTGTGCTTCATTGCAATGTGATTGTGTAGCAACAGCACAGACGCTGAGACATTTATTATCAAACAGATATTTGAAGAAACAGATAACAGATATGTTCAAATATATGAGGCATAGAAACAGTTATTTGAATAGAGTTTTCCTGCATTGTAAATTAGTGCTGTATTAACACCACAAATGCCTTTTCTTTAGCTTCACCTAAATGACCACATCTGTAGTTCTGGGCTCCTTCTCTCGAAAATAATCATTTGCTGAATCGATCCAGGGTTTGGATTTGGAGTCTATGGTATTTTGATGGAATTACATTGCAGGTCCTGTTCTGAATATCTATCAGTGCTATGTGTGAAATTGGGTTTCATTCTCCTTAACGTATCTGAACTATTGATTATCTTTTGTGAGACTTTAAGATGGTGGCCTGTACTCTGCTTTACTACAATGCATTTCATAAGAGACATGATAGTTTTCGACATTTTGATCTTACCTCTGTAAGAGGCAAATAATGAAGTTTGGCTTTTAATTCGATTTCACTTCATGAAATCAAAATGAGTCCTTAACTTGGCCATTACACGTAATTGCGGTTCATTCACTGGCATAAAGCAGCGAATTATAAAGAAGGGCTTGCGGTTACGAATGTTGAGCTGCTGTGTTAAATGAAGGGGTGTGCGTTATGCCCCCCGTTCCTTAGAGCGATTCATTTTCTGTTGCAGCTCAAAATTAATCGACTAGGATGTGACATGCTGTTGAGAGCTGGAAAAAATGGGCACGCTAACTTAATATCTTCTCCACGTTCCTGTCAGTCAACCTGTTGATACAACTACACCAAAAGATCAAACTTTGGCTAAAGATGTGACTTTGACACCAATTTAACTATGTGAGAAGAAAGAATTTACATCATTAGAGTTTTTGAGAAGATTTTTATCATGATGTTTATTTGTAACAAATTCGGCCTGTTGATTACATGGGCGTTAGGAGGAGGGGTGTCTTTTTTTATGTGCATTTCAAAATCCTAAACTCGCCCTGGTCTATAAGGCTGGGAAATTTCAATCTCCCTGGTAACCAGCCCGAAGTGTTTAATCCTCACCGTTTCCTGTCTGTCCTCCTCTCTTTCTGTCACTTTCCTTCCCCCTCTCTGCCCCGCACTCTCTCTCTCTCTCTCTCTCTCTCTCTCTATTTCTCGTCTGTCCATTAGACTTGGCAGAGTAATCGAGCAGCACCAATTGCTCCCGCCGTGAGATCATTAAGTAAATTATTTTAAGATCAAACAGCCAGCAGTCACAATGAAGCTTTAGTATGATGGTAAAAGCTTCAGAAGTCCTCCAACCTGCCTGTCCCCACCTCCTCCCTCCTCTCGAATGAACGCTCCGTGGGGAACTCTCCACACCTCTCAGGTGGATGCCCCTCCATGGTTCCTTTAGTAGCCTTTTAGCTGCAGGCTAAGGTAGGGCTCGCTAATTGGCCCCCGAGAACAAAGCTAGGACACTGGCAGGAGGTGATTTGCAGGCAGCTAAAAAAGGGCAAATTATTTAATCCCCTTGTTAATTACTGCTGGTCATAAAACAGTGGAATAAAACAAAATGATGTTTTTGAATGATTTCCAGATTAATTGCAGGGGAATTATGACCATTTTAGGCCTTAAACGATTCCTCAAGTAATTCAATTACAAAAAGGAATTTCCTCGATGCTTCATTTAGTCCTTTTAAGTCCAAACGGAATACCGTGTTTCACACTGACAGTTATTACGCACCAACCGATAAACTCCATACAGCGGACGTTGCAGTATGGTGGAACGAGGAGAAAACGGCGAGGGGAGAGGACACATTTCATATGGCAGCTCGTTTGCACAGAATTAAAAAGGTTTGCCTAATTTTTATCTCAATTCACGGGTATCATGGTATCAATCTAAGCCTCCACTCCCTGGAGAGATCGCTGTCAGCTCTGGAGGAGGCAGAACATGACACATGAAGCGGAAGTGGCCTAATTCATACAGCAACAGAGTCAAACTTCAGGCTGATAACATGGTTACCATTGAATAGTCTTTATTTGTCACATATACATTACAGCACAGTGAAATTCTTTTCTTCGCATATCCCAGTTTGTTGTTGGTAGCTGGGGTCAGAGCGCAGGGTCAGCCATGATACTGCGCCCCTGGAGCACAGAAGGTTAAGTGTCTGCTCAAGGACCCAAGGGCGGCAGCTATACCAGGGCATGAACCCGGACCTTCCAATCAGCAGCCCAGCCCTTTAGACCACTGAGCCACCCCCTCCCCAATCCCTACCCCAGATTCCTTTGGATGCACCAGAAATGTTTATCAGGAAAAACTATTCAGAATTGCAAGGAATGAAATCAGAATGATGAGACATAAAGTTGCGAGAAAAAAGTTGGAACTTGGAAGACATTATTTTAATACCAAAAAAACAACAACAGAAAAACAGGCTTCAGTTGGATACAGTCGAAAGAAAGAGACAGAAAGTTTACAAAGTAAGGTTTCAGGATGAAGAAAGAGATGTAAAGTTTGGGATCATTACAAACTAAAACTGTTACTTTATTGAATAATTTGAAATAGATTTTTTTTATATTTTGATTTATATATTAGTATTTACATTTTGATTTAATATGGAAGTTACAATATGCATGAAATAGGTTTTGTTTTCGCAGATATTCTTGTGTGCAAATTTAACAATAAGCATTTTTCTAAATTTGAAACAAATTACTTACTTATTAATTATAATAAACCTGTCTTATTTTCTCTTATATTATTATATTATATGCTGTGTTTATAATTGGTCTTTAATAAAGACAGTGTATTCATATATGAATACTTCATTAATTGTTGGATTAATCACACACACACACACACACCACACACACACACACACACACACACACACACACACACACACACACACACACACACACACACACACACATATATAACACACACCCGTACAACACATATATAGATATATATATATATATATATGATATATAAAGGCTACATATGATCAATAGACATTTTGACCTAATATAATCGAATTATTCTAATTCTCCTATATTATGATTTTTTACGTGCTATGTATTTTATGTATGGCTTTATTATATAAAGTGTTACATGGAACAATATTTTTCTTTATTTAAAGAGTATTTCAAGTACACAAAGAAAATGAAAAAGAGAGAAAGAGAGAGAGAGAGAGAGAGAGAGAGAGAGAGAGAGAGATGAGAGCTCGTGTCATTTGGTCAGATCACAAGCCATTAGACAGTTATTACCGTTAGTCTGAGTACATGAAAGCTTGCTTTGACAGCTTGTCCTTTCAACTAGGTCGAAGTTTGACTCGGTTCATAATAACCGAACCCTGCGTGTTTGTGGAATATGTGACCGTCCCACTGATCTTCGCTAATAGTTCAAACGCTATGCAGACTACGAGAAAGAAAGGTCTTTTGTTTTGCTTCGCTTAGATATTTAAAAAAAAAAAACATTAAAAAAAACATGAAATCTAAAATAATAATAATATGGTACACTATTTAAAATGTAAATAATACGCATGTACTTTTGTAAACTATAGGAAGAGTTGTTTTTTTGTGTGTGTGCATCCACAGACCTGAAGCAGGATTGTCATCAATCACTTGCATTTAATTCCTGATGGACTCCTATTGAGAGTTGAAAATGTGCATGTAATTCAGTTGAAAGCCCTCAGCACTTCTCAGGCATCTTCCCTGCCTGTTTGTCAATGTGCTATAATCTCATGCTCAGTGTGATTCTAAGTACTGCTCAAATTAGAGCATTCACTGAGTGCCATGTTAGCAAACAGCTATGCTTGTCAAGAGGGTGATGGGATTTCTTTTCTTTGCTTTTCTTTTATTTCTTGAGGGGTGAAAATGTTTGCCTACACACGGGCTGGGGGGAGGGGAAAAAAGCAGCGTGCAAATATATTTTGTTGCACCTTTTTACCGCACTTGTTTTGTTTGTTTCATATGCACTGGAGGAGCATTTTTTCCTGCCAATATTTACATTCATTTTTGCTGGATTATTTTTTTTATTATTGAGGATTAAAGCAGTAAACCTTAAAATCTTTGCATGGGGTTATGATGAGGACTCTGTGGAGGCCAAGTCTTGTGTCAATATGATTGAACCACTTTTTGAGGGCATTGAATCTTGGAATCGTCATTCCTAAATATATGTGCTGTTAGCGATGGAAAAAATAATCAATGACTTCATTTTATTGCCACGTAACTTTGCTGACCCGACTAACCGGAGCGGATCGTAACAGTGGCTGCAGAAACTTGTAGAGTAGACCAGAGTGCACTTCCCATGTTTCCCATTTGGAATCAGGCACATGACCTTTTCCATTGTATTGCCTTGTGTACCACAGGACAATCTTTAACCTCGACACCAAAGTGAAGTAGTTTTTACATTTTTACATTTTTGTTTATTAACCTCATAACAAATCTAGTCACAGTTTTGCATGTGTGGAAATACTCTTAAAGTCACTATTAAACTATTCTTATAATTGGATTTTAAGTGTTTTCAAGGCCTCTGTTTGCACGTTGTTTTCACAAACAAAACCACCATATTTTTCCATTTCCAACATGGCTATTTAAGACATAAAACGCTACAGTACACACAGCCTCAGATAAAGTTTAAAGAAATGGTTCCCGTTGAAACATATTAATCACTGCAGGACAGGTCCAGTCATATGCACCTACATGTATATGCACATCTCCAGACGTTTTGGAAAGCCAGGGAGTGTATACTGCTGTATTAAAACAACACCTTCATTTTACTCTGTATTTACTCGTTATTTCTTAATACCAAAAAAAATGATGTTCCCTGTATTGCTGTAAACTCCTGAGCCCAGAAAAACTTTACTGGGAATTAATAAAAAACGGAAAAAAAACCCTTGAATAATATTATGCCGTCAATGTATGCAGACAAGTGACAAGATACAGAGACTTGGACAATTTGTGCCAAGGAGCATTGAAGCTGCTTTGGCAGCTCACGGTGGCCCGACACCTGACTAAGACACTTTATGTTGTTTGTTTCCTGTTTGTCACCTGTCTGTATATGGAGTATACAGGACTATTTTGTCCGTTATTTTGCATCAAGTGCAACTTGGCCTGCAGCCTGTACGATTTATATGGCTGACACTTGTCTATGGGAGTGCAAATAGGAGCTGATGGACAGTTAGGGGATTGTGATATTGTGTTTTCCATTTTTGTATATTACAGCCCTATCAGGCAGTCAATCTGATCCTTTTTTTTTTTTTTTCCCCCCCATAACAAGCCTTACGACATGAACTGCCACCATTTGCTCATGCTCTGTTCCACCTCTGAAGGAACCATTAGTGCTCCTCATTTCTGCAGACCCTAAAGCAATGTAGTATCACAGCAATGTCACCCTAACATGGCGGCTTTTCACACATGATTAGCCCTGCCATCAGCAACGGGGCTGAGAGTGCAGCAGAGGCAGATTTTGTCCTGTAGCTGACCCTCTCATTAGGCCCTAATCAGGCTGCCCTCCTAAACAGCCACAGGCACAGCTGAGATCCACCGAACCCATGTCCACGCAAGTGTTCCTGCGGGAAAAAATAAATAAATAGATAAATAAATAAATAAATAAATCAACAAGCAGTCATGCTCATGAACAAGCAGCAAAATAGGAGGTTATGATAAATAGTGGCTGGAGTCGTTTGTGCAGCATGATGACAAGTCATCCTCTGTCATTAGTGCCTAGAGGGCATTGCTGATGCACGGGGCAGAGAAAAGCAGGCATGCAGATGGTACAGCAAGTTCTTTCCACTGTTAGGGAGGCTCTAAAGAGAGAGCCTGAGCGTGGATGTTGCTCCTGTTGCTCATCAGCCTTGACCACCTGCTCGCATACTTTGGCCAGAAGGTATGATAAAGTGAACCTTGCCTACAATACCTTTTTCAAAATGAGTGCATTATTTAAAGAATATTTTTTTAAAAATCTGAATTTTTTTTAATACTGACCATTTCATTTTTTATGGTGAAGTTGAAGTCATTATCGTTCGCATTTTCTTGTTAAACGTCGCCTTTTCAGACTTTCTATTTATTTCTTAGTTTTTTACTGTGTGCGAATTCTGACACTACTTTGCGATTGCAAGGAAACAAAATTGCACTAGGTGAGGCATTTTTTTTTTGTTTTTTTGTTTGCAAGGCAAGGTTCCTGCTCTTTTCTCCTTTTGAAGATAAACCATTAAAATAACAATAAAGCGATGCAAAAACAAAACAAAAAGCAAAAAAGCTGAGATCCAATTGTCTTTGATTTGCAAAGACAGGGTCTCTTTTCCTTAATTTTAATGCTGGGACCTTTGATTTCCTCTTGAATGGAAGGCTTAACTGATGCTAAGAGTATAGGGCAGTAACCCAAGACAATGAGAGCTTTCAAAGTTTAAGTGCCCATTCAAATGCTAAGAAAGCAATGGCTAATTATATAGTTCTAAAACGCTTGAAAGTCTCTTATCTGTCTTACATTAATGCAGAGTCACTGATGTGCTGTTTATTTCCCAGCAGTCATCTGGTTTCCTGCCCAATGAATGACAAGAGAGAAAGAAGGAGGGCCAGGCTTCTAATGATTCCAGTGCATTTAGATTTCAATAGAGTACTGGCATTAACGCCACTCTCTACAGCTTTGCCGGGTGAGAACATTTTCATTTCGAGCCACCTTGGGCTGCGTTTTTCTTTCAGTCTGAAATGCTTAGATCGGTCACCTAATGGGGTGTGTAGTAAGTATATAACAGCTATGAATTGACATTAAAAAGGAATCTGATTATGGATTTCATGATGTTTTAGCAGATCCCATTTTTTTTGGAGAGAGGGAGAAATGTTGTAAATAACCGAAATTCAGTTTCAAGCCAGTGTTTTGCCGCGTTAGACATCTTCACTTTGAATAAGATGTAGAACCTATTTTTCCTACATGTTAAATAGGACAGGAATCATCGTATAGGATTTAGTTCAAAAGTTTCAGGCTTTTGATTGCTACACATCGAATGCTTCTTACTCGGTTTGACTTATTAGTCTTAGTTCCCACCAAAGCTCTCTCATCATTTTCCAAGCCACACACACACACACACACACACACACACACATACCCACGCACACACAAAACGTATCAAACGGCTAACCTTAATTAGTTGTTGCCCAGCAACCATCAAAAGGTTCGAAACACTGGATGTAGAATGTCTATAATTTACTGCATCACGGGTTCACAACAAAATTACAACCTTTGGCCGTTTATTATTTTTTTAAAATCAGTGTACAATCAGACTCGAATTGTGTCTCTTATAATGAGTTCTTATTGAAACCTATCAACTAACTGTTTGACTAAGAACACGGCTTTTTAACAGTCGGTGCCGGTTCCAGCATGGTTATAAAAACTGTATAAAACACTCGATACGTCTGCACAGGACTAATATACACTTCAGCGGATCGTAGCGTCCAAAATGGCAGCGAGAAAAATCACGAGAATCTGCAATCAAATCCAAACACACTGTGTTGTGCAGGTGTGATTGCCCTTGCTATTTATTACCATAACATATCTGATGAGAGAGGATAAAATCTGAGGTCTGTTTATACTGGGGAAAAAAAGGGTAGGGACATCCCATGTAATCACAGCATCAAACGCTTTCCATCCCCTTCTTTCAAGAAATTCAGTTGATCGCTACCTCAAGCTCAGGAGAGATGTGTGGAGATTGTTAGGAGTCATCTAGAGCAAAGATCATGCTAGGTCCTTGTTGATTAGCTCTAATCAAGTCTGTACAGCCTTCGGACCGGCTCACAAGGTCTGTTTTGGTATTGATTGATTTGATTGGCTGAGGAATACATTGCGTAGTTCAGAGAAAGTGGAGGGAGAGAGAGAGAGAGAGAGAGAGAGAGAAAAAGAAAACGTGCAAATGATAACTATCATTGTACGTGCTTTGCACATTTTGCTCCGCTGTAAACACCACCGCTATTGTGTGTGCCGTGTCAGAGCTTCTGCAGGAGTAGGTGTTTGTGCTAACTTTATTTTTGCGATATTATATTTGTCAACATTTATATCTTTTGTGTTTTCACACATAGGAATCCTCCAAGCAGGGAAGATAAATGAAGAGGCTGTCTGTTTTCAGATGACTGCTATAAAAGCATTATGTCAGTCACTGAACCTCTCGGAGAGGAAATTTACTGAGCTCTAAGTGCTAGGTAGCAGGCCTGAAAAATTACAGCTGATAAAAGAAAAGAGAAAGAAATGGTTGAACGTGTTGGGGCTCGTTTTAATGATGTGTACTAAGCTTCTGACAGAGACAGATCATTTATAGTTTACCGGTCGCTGATGGCACGCATTACACAGGTCACTGGGTTCTCTTCTTTGTTTATAGTTTACCGACCGTCGGTTTAGCTTTAGATGGCACGCATTACATTAAAACGGGCCTAGGTCACTGGGTTCTCTTCTTTGTTGCACCGTCATGGTTCAAATGGTTATTTATTTAGGCCGTCAATTTATTTAAGGTGGAAGGTATTTTGGTTAATTAATGAAAAATTCAGGAATGATGTAAAAGAAAATCTCTAAATAGGAATTTGGTGCGGGTTATTTGAGCTCTACAGAGACAGATTATTATTACTGGTAATAACAGATGGGTCAATTCTTTGCAGTGGTTTATTTATTACTTTAATATGGAGAGTTTTGGTTATTTGAAACTGTTTTACAGCTCTATTATTAATAGAGAATTTGGTTTTATTTGAGACATAATTATTACGACATGCTCTAGGATTGGTTCATTAAGTTCCACGCACATTTTCAAATCCTTATTTCCTACTGGTAACGCCTCTTTGGTTCTGTGTCTCTGCCTATTTCTTGTAGCTCGATGGCAATGATCACAGGGGATCTCGCATTCTAACTAGTTCCACGACATTTTCAAATCCTTATTTCCTACTGGTAACGCCTCTTTGGTTCTGTGTCTCTGCCTATTTCTTGTAGCTCGATGGCAATGATCACAGGGGCCGCCAGCGCACCTATGACCTCTGACCCGCAGCTTCAATCACAACGGCATAATAAATCAAGCAGCACAACAGACAACCCCTCATATCCCTCAAGCAAGAGTTGATCTCTCTCAAGCCTTGCACACAGGAATGCCTGTAATGCTCTCCAAATATTTTATGAAAAGAACTATCTCTGTCTCTGTGTGTGTGTGTGTGTGTGTGTGTGTATGCGAGACCCTTTTGCACACAGTAGCGACCTGTATGCATGTTTCAACATGTCTTCTGTCATTTCAGGTTGCATTTCACAATCAAGGTGAATGCATCACATTTTGAACAGTATTAACTCAGATCGCAACCCTTTGTGATCTCGGTACATCGCAATTTAGCCCTGCTGTGAATAGTCCGACGGTGCCAGTGCCTTTATTATTCCCCAACCGCCATTCGCGCGCACGCCGCTGACGGAACGTCCCGCTGCGAATCCGATTTAAATGAAAGTGACATGAAATCCAAGGTCGCCATGGTGATGAGCGACGTCCACTTTACATGGACGCATAGCAAATGAAGGCCTTTCAATCAGAGAGGAGTGGATGAAAGCATCTACCTGACCAACAACAAGCCTCCATGACAAATGCATGAATAAATCAGAGATGCGATACAGAGTGAGAGAACTCTGTCCCGCTCATACGCACAGACACAGCATGCAACATATATAACTTACAGCACTTTACATTATTACTGTACACGCCTGATTAACATTCAAATCTATAGGGAAAAAAATTCAAAGCTGTGGGGGGAACAATATGACAGTTTTGGAATCAATAGCTCAAAAATAATAATAATAACCATTAAGAGCACCACGATGGGTAAAATATCTTAGATATAAAAAAAAGGCCACATTTAGCAAGCAGCCATTAAGTTTTAAGGTGGATGTTTATAAAAAATACTAAATGTAAAATTATATATGTAAAAAAAACAATTTATATCTATATATATATATATATATATATATATGTATATATATATGTATATACATGTCCCTATTTGCAGTTTAAAAAATCTTTTGAGAAAAAGTTCCACTAGATTTTGCACTGTGCTTTTAGAGGTCTTTGCTTGTTAGTAAATGGGCATTAGGAGATCAAAGTTCAAAGGTCTTTAGCTCAATAGATTCCACTCCAACTTGTGCAACCAATATCTTCCAGAAGATAACTTTACTTACAGGGGAATTATTATACTGTTTTGGGTCTGAAGTGAAGAGAAAAATAAATGATATCCAAAGACATCTTGTAACCATGATATGCCTCTTTAAAAATATAAGTTGACTTCAAGTAAATCTTTATATATTATACTAAATATGAGATATAATATGTTCCTGCATGTGACTATGTAAATCTATATATTTATATGAAAATAGTGCAAAACCTTTGATTGATTTATTGACTGACACACACACATACACACACATATCTATATGTGCTGAAGATGTGTAACAATTCAAAGAGGAACAAATTCTCATACCATTTTTCAAAAGTATTCTATTGTCATATAACCCCACATGCAGGCACGGTAACCAAGTGATTTAATGATCGATACATTATCTCTATTGCGGCAGGACTGAGCTGGGTCCTAATGTCCCTACTTATTTATTTATTTTTTTCTCAAACAGGGTAAAACAAATTAAAACACAACAAGTCAGTAATAGAGCAATTCATAAAGGGCCAGCAGGCACCAGAGGCTGTGACAGGACACTGGGGTGAAAAATCGCCATTGACCTCTCCCCTGGCTCATCTATCTCCTCTTACTGTCCAGGCACACAGCCCCGGCAGCACTGATTTATGGGCTAAAGAAAAATGCCATGCCGGAATGGGCCTTTGATAAAATTGTTCAAGAGATTCCAGGCTATAAATCCCCCTCTTTTACATCCAGGTCGCCAGCTACGTCCACATTCTTCTGCCATCTATAACAGGCTGACAAACATGACGTCTAATCCATAACTTTACAATATTTCCACCTCTTTGGGAAAACAGTAACAGTTATATTTCTCAAAAAGGGTTATTTTTAATGGAACAAATAAAAACTTTTTCAATGCAATTATGAAAAGTAATTTGCTCTTTGATGAGAAAATTGAGTATCTTTATTATATAAAATCAAGCTCACAAATATGGTATTATTTAATTTTTTTTAGAATAGAATAGTCGGAATACTCTATCATGTATTATATCAAGGTATCATGGTTTCTAAAATATATATATATATATATATATATATATATACTTTTTACATTATACTTTCCAAGTCTAAGTAACACTTAGTTTTATATTCAGAAACTATCAAAAGAGAGGTTGTAGGGGGAAACTATTGCTAATAAGAAATAGCATGACATTTTTGAATTCACTTTCTATCACATACATACTGTAAATATCAACATATACATCAGAATCAGAAATTGATTTATTACCAAGTATGTTTACACACAGACAAGTAATTTGTCTTGGCGACAAGACCTTCCAGTGCAGAAGAAACTCCAGACATAGAGGGGATATAACAACATAACAAGACTGAAATAAATAATAATGTACTGTATATAGTTGTAGGAACGTCTCAGTGGTCCGTGTATATTCAGCATTTGTGTTCTGTGTATTCAGTTATGACGGTGTATTTGAGTATTTTAATTGTTCAGGCCGAGGAAGAAGCTGTTTTTGTTCTTCTTAGCTCTTTTCCCCACTCTTGAGGTGTGAAGATCTTGAAGGTTCGACAGTGGGGCACCAATAATCCTCTCAGCAGTTCTGAGTGTACGCTGTAGTTTCTTGATTTCTGATTTGGTAGCTGATCCAAACCAGACAGTTATAGATGTGGACTGGACTTTATGATGGCTGTGTAAAACTGATTCAGCAGCTCCTGTTCCAATTTCCTCAGTGGAGCATACATGTAATATGTTCAAAAAATGCTGCGGTTTTAGTAGAATAAAATGCTTCTGGACATGTCCTATAGATGGAAACACACCTTGCTGAGGTAACTCTGTATCTCAGCACCCCACTACTGATACTTTATCTTATAACACCATGCCATGTCATGTTTCATTTCATATGCATTAACAGATGCATAATGATTATAATAGATCATTGACGCATTGCTTAATATCAATAACTATAAGCTGGACTAAAGTATAAGGAATAGGGACACATTTCTAATTTATATAGGCTTATCTATTAAACATAATATGGATTTTCTCATTCAAATGTTAAAAGGGTCAATAATTCTATAGGTTTAAACAGTGTATAGTTTATCTGCCAATAATCAATATCCATGAACTGTCGGCATGAGGAAAACAACCAAATGCACTGCTTGATAACCGGCAGATGTTTGACAGTCCATATACGTGTACAATTATTAAAATCTCCTCGTTCTTAGCAACACATTGTTCAAATGTTTTACAACAATTCCATTCAGAGAAGCAAACGTCATTCACAAACCTGTTTAAAAGGGGAAAAAAAACAATAGGCTCAAAGAAAATGAGTTTTCTCTGTACATTCGCAAACGTCTCGAATGACGCCTTGGTGTCAACAAGCTGACAGTGTGTGTGTACCTGAAGTGCAGTTTGCACATATTTGTGGTTACTCTGAGCACGACTTCCTAGATTTATAGTGACAGCTACAATTAGCACCTTGAAACACACGTCGGCTGCATCACACGCTCAGCATTTTTAAGCTGTGACATGAAACACAACGCCAAGGGTTGGCGCCAAGGAGGAAGTGTGAGTCAGTACGAGACTCGTACTGCCAGCCTTTTGGTCTCTCCTTGTTTATGAGTGAGGTGTGGGCAAAACAATGAGGACAACAGCTGCGTACAGGTGTTTCACAGAGGAAAGGACTTGTAAAAACAGGTAGACATTTCTCCAAGCAGCAATCATTGTCACTCATAAACGAATCAGGAAGAAACGAGTGGAACGTCACCACTGAGCTCCATGTTGTCTGCCTTTGCTGAGTGATCGCAGGCATTAAACAGTTCTGCTGTCGTTTTTGTTTGGCCGAGGTGTGAGTATGTTCGTTTTTCCGGAGCTCGGGAGATTTGAAGGGAGCTTGGCGGTCCACTGAAGCAGCAATAAATGGTCGCTTGAAGAAATAACCGTGTGTGTCAGGGTTGAATCAGATGCAGGCCCAACCTAGATAGTCTGTTAAAAGTCTTTAATAAAAGGCAACAAGTTAAATAAACACACAGGGAGGGGGTAGGGTATACAAGACAGACAGCATCACTCGATGGGATCTGGAGGCCGCATGGAGAGAACAATCGGCCGAATGCGATCAGGGGGAAGATGAAGTGGCTAATCTAAGTGAGTGAGTTTGTGTTTCAGATTAGAGCCCTGCCAACAAGCACAGGACAAAGCTTCCACTGACAGCATGAGGAAATGAAATGTTTGCTGTCGGGAGGGGGGGGGGGTGTTTAAGACGACACAGCCTGACTCTTACTGTGTGCGTGTGGGTGTGTGTAGAGGTATGTGAGGGGATGACTTCCTCTGCCTACTGGAATGGGGGGAAGGGGGTGTGGAGGGGGCGGATGATACATGAAACAGGTTGAGGAAATGGGTGTTACATGGGTGTTACGTGGCAATACAGATATATCTTTTCAAGAAACAGAAATTTCATATTTACTCCGTGTATGTAACTGAATACAGATGCATTATTGAACAGATTGTGTTTCTGTGTTTGATGTACACAGCTTGTGAGACAAAAGAAGGCCAAATTCATTCATTTCTACATGATATGCACTTCATTCATACTAGTACTTAGTATCCTTATGCATCCTTGAGAACTGCCTAATTAGATTGTAGTGGTTTATATTAGGCTTATAGTTTTATATTGTAGTTATCAGTGTCAGGTACGCACGAACTTACATTTTTTAGTAAAGAATGATTTTAAAGTGAGATTTAGAAAAGCAATATTTTCAGCATAAACATTTACACCAGGGATCACCAACCTTTTTGTAACTGAGAGCTACTACATGGACACCGAGTCATATAAAGGGCTACCAGTTTGAAATACTCCTCTGAAATAACAAATTTACCTTTAGTTATATATTATTATTATTATTAATGATACTCATTTATCTATGTGAATACACTTGTGATTTTTGACAGTGACTATCAACAACGAATTAACTACATTTTACATTATAGACGCATCTCACTGATGAGTTGTGCACTTTTTATAGCAAGCCTGAGAGCTACTCATGTGCTCCTTGGGGGCTACCTGGTGCCCACGGGCACCACGTTGGTGACCCCTGATTTACACCATTTGGCAAGCACCCGTAATACATAGAGGCTTATAATTGAGGGTTAAGGGCCTCGCAGAAGGGCCCAGTGGGATATGAACCTGCGACTTTATGGTCCAGAGACCAATGCCTTAACACCTGAGCTACCACCTCCCTGAACATGGTGAATGTTTCCAGGGGTGGATTGGTAGTATTCATTTCCAAATATACACACACACACACACACACACACACATAACCCAGATTCAGATACAGAGGAACCTCGACTAGTGAGTATATGAGTAAATGACTAATAAATAAACAAATTCTCATTGGTTTACAATTGCTTTCGGGATACGAGTGATGCAATTTTTGGGGGCACAAAGATTCACACGAGACACCCACCAAGGCTGTACCGCTCATTCATGCAGTGATTTAACCCCTCAGTTTCTGTTGAGTTCATAGTGAGAGCGTTGTCTTCTAACTGAACAGTATCGCACACACAGTACTGCACCAACTTTTTTGTAGTGCATCTTGTGTATTATATTCTTACAGTGCTGTATTATTATTTAGTGGGAAATACTGAACTGTAAGTACACCATTATCCACTCTTCTCAAATGTTAAAGTGTTTTCCTTTTTTAGATATTAAGCCATAATGATTAAATGCTATTATTAAATAATATGAGTGCATTTATGAGTATTATTTCTATTATCGTTATTCTATTAAAGCCATTTTAAAATGGTCCAAATTTACTTCACTTCTTATGGGGAAATTCGTTCTAGCATATGAGCTTTTTCGCCTAGCGAACTACATCCCGGAATGAAGTAAAGCCGAGGTTCCACTGTATTCGGGGTACTATACTGAAATACAGCTACATATTCAGCTAGTGTCATTGTCATTATGCTGCATCCCTTTATTTATACTTAAAGTGAACAGTCCATAGGCCGAATGCTAAATGATATTAATTTCAGGTGTCCCTACTGTTGATCAGCGAGCCAGGGGTTTTTATAAAGCATTCTTATAATCACAGCACAGAGTGCAGAGGCCACACGTTGCTATCATCTCATCTCCACACTAATCTTTCATTTCAGAGGCTGACACTATATCAAACACTCTCTGATACACACACACACACACACACACACACACACACGCACACGCACACACAGACACACACACACACACACACTGCCTTGCTCTCTCAGTCTTTCTCTCAACCTCTCAATTTGCATGGTTATGGAGGATTTGTTGCAGGACGAATCAGGTGTCATCCCCTATTAAATGTTACAGTGGTGCACGATCATAATCAGGATTCTAATGAGGGAGAGAGAGAGAGAGAGAGAGAGAGAGAGAGAGAGAGAGAGAGTGAGAGAAGGAGAGGGGGAGAGGAAATGCTTGGGAGTCGTGCAGCTGAAAGCGGGGAATTTGTCTATTAGGGTCAAAGCTCAAATTTCAATCAATACCTACATAAACAATCAAGTGTGTTGTGGTGAACGTCACAGTGCCCATGATGCTCCCGTGTCTCTATTCTGACAACTAATGTGTGTGCAACCATTAGGCTAAGACAGCTCTTTGAATCCGAGCCTCAGCTCTGATCACAGAACTGAGTGATCACACACACACACACACACATGCAAAGAAAAAAAAAACATCATTATCCAACCAAGGCTACAAACACAGCAAGGTGGCATTTAGATAAAAAGGGCTTTAACTACAGGTTTGGCATCCTGGACTGCTCCATCTCCTGAATGCAGTGCACTATGTGCATTTCAATACAGACAATGAAAAATCGTAGCGCTTGCTCTCCAAGTGATCAGGAAGTCAAGTGATTGGCTCCTATATGAGTTTGGGATGTAGTAAAGTGGTTTGATCGATTTGTGAGGATATCAGTTTTGTGATGAAGCACACCGGGGCATGCAGTGAAAGCAATTTAAAGTCTCATCAAGCATGCTACCAAGGCGACCTGTTGTTTGCTAAATGAAAGTTAGAACGAGACCGAGAGAGATAAATAGATAGACAGAGATAGAGGCTGACTACCATACATGACTCTGATTTCACTCCCCCATCCCTACCCTCCTATTTTTAAAAGATGCTCCATCCTTTGCTCCTTCTGGGTCCATCTTTATCTCGCCCAGAATATCAATTATTGTTCCTGTCTTTCCTTTCCTCTTCTCTCTTAATGCTGAATAAACCTACTGCAATGGCTCTGGGAGATCAGCTTTTGGGCTTCAGTTCACTTTCTATCATCTAGCTACAACACCCACACACACACACACACACACACACACATACACACGTGCAGAGACACACAGCACTCGCTGCGACCCCCGCATGCTCCACGGAGGGTCCCTCACACCCTAGAACCTGTCATCGGTCTCCTTCCCTTCCCATGAGTGGCCCATACAATAGAGAAAGGGTCCCGACCGTGGGGTTCAGTCACCATTAACCCCCACCAGCTGTTCTAGCTGAGGCCATTGGCCCACTCAATACACCAACCATCACCCCCCCTCCCGAATCCACACCAAAGGGGGCCCTCTCGTTGCCTAATCTAGCCATTGTTGGCGAGGAATGCTGACAGAAATAAAAGAGTTTTTTTTTCCTCCTCTGTCCATGCAAGTGTGTGTAGCCAAGTGTGAGAGCATAGAGAAGGCAA